>JAGFMF010011629.1:12891442-12929694 GCA_019455555.1 Galemys pyrenaicus
ACTGGTGTGAGGTGGTATCTCATAGTGGTTTTGATTTGCATTTCTCTGATGACAAGAGAAGTTGAGCATTTTTTCATATGCCTGTTGGCCATTTGCATAACATGCCTTTCTTAGCTTTACATTTCCTAGAGTATATTTTCTTAGCAAATTGAAATATCTGTTTTATAATTTTTACATATAAGTTACTTGTCTCCATGTTCTCATTCTGCTTCTCTTGTAGTCATGCACTTGTTTTTATTTTGTACATTAACAGGTGACAGTGAAAGGATTTGAACCTTTGATTCAGTTTGCCTACACTGCTAAACTGTTTTTAAGTAAGGACAATGTGGATGAAGTGTGCAAATGTGTGGAATTTTTAGGTATACGTGACATTGAGGAATCCTGCTTTCAGTTTCTCAAGTTCAAGTTTTTGGACCCCACCGCAGACCAGCAAAAATGCTCAGGAAAAAAGTGCTTCCCATCACACTGTCAGAAGACAGACCTTAACATTTCACTTTTGGACCAGAGGGATTTAGAAACTGATGAAGTAGAGGAACTTTTGGAAAATAAAAATGTTCAGATGCCCCGTTGTAAACTCTACAGATGTCAAGGAAATGCAAAGGTATCTCCTCCTTTACAAGACAGTGCCAGCCAAACATGTGAATCCATATGCTTAGAAAAGGGTGCTGCTCTGGCTTTGCCATCTTTATGCCCCAAATACAGAAAATTCCAAAAAGCATTTGGGACTGACAGAGTTCGCACTGTGGAATCCAGTGTCAAAGATGTTCACACTTCTGTTCAGCCCCTGGAGGCATCTGAAAACGAATGCCTAGGAGAAGTTAAGAACTGTGCAGATTTGCAGGTGATTTTAAAAAGCAAAGAAAGTAAATTGGCAATGGAACATGAAGAAACCAACAAGAAAGATCCTGCTCCTCAGTGCCCAGCAGAGAAAACCGAGGTGGTTCCTCTCCCCCACAATCCTTCCACAGAACCTCCTCCACTCTATTCTCTGTCTCTTTTACATACATATGATCAATATGATGACTTGAATTTTGCTGGCATGCAAAATGCAGCAGTGTTAACAGAAAAACCTTTGTCAGGTACAGATGCTCGAGAAGAGAAGATATTTGGTGAAAGTCAAGATTTACATTTGAAAGCTGAGTCTGGCTCACGGGAAGATAGCAGCCTTGCCTCCAGTGATCGGAGCAGCGTGGAGCGAGAGGTGGCGGAACACCTGGCAAAAGGTTTCTGGAGTGACATTTGCAGCACGGACTCACCTTGCCCAATGCAGTTATCCCCTGCTACTGCCAAAGATGGTTTAGAGCAGATCTCCTCACAGAAGCGATCTGAATGTCCCTGGTTAGGCATCAGGATTAGCGAGAGCCCGGAACCAGGTCAGAGGACTTTCACAACGTTGAGTTCCGTCAACTGCCCTTTTATAAGTACTCTGGGTACCGAAGGCTGTTCAGGCAATTTGGAAATTGGAAATGATGATTATAGCTCAGCACCCCAGCCAGAACCTTGTCCGTATACTTGTGTGATTAGCTTGGGAGATGACTCTGAGACAGACACAGAAGGAGACAGTGAATCCTGTTCGGCCAGAGAACAAGAGTGTGAGGTGAGGGGAAAATGTGTGTATTTTTGAGCCATTGTTTTCTGTCTTGAATTGGGCTGCACTCCATGTCAGCTCCTGCACACAGCGAACCATGTGAGCAGGCTCTGGAGCAAGGAGGAGTCCCTCACATTGCATTATAAAACCCTTGGTCAGTCAGAAGGGTGTGATGAAGACTGAAGCACTTCTGTGTTCCTGTGTTTCAGTGGAGGTGTCTTTCCCTTACCAGAGTGGATTATCAATTGTTGCTTAACCGTTTACATCAAATGCCATATCCCAGTAGGAGAAAGTATAATGATTTTGTGATTATTACATGGTGACTTCTAGAAAAATGTGGCGTATGTACAGTCTTGTTTATTGCCACAAGAATTCTTTGACCCAGAACTATTTGCATAGCAGTGATTGAGCCATGACTAGTTGTAGGAATGTGGCTTCTGATGCCAAGTTTTCTGTACATTAGTTTTCATGGACACTGACTTTTCAGACTAGTTATTTCACCTGTTATTTAATGAGTGTTAATAATTTAGCGTGGATTACCTGTAGCTGGCATGATATTGATCATAGTAAGTTTGATCTGTGTGCCTTGTGAACAAAAATATTGAGTAGCTGATTTCTTGGTAAAGCAGTATTATAATTAGACTGTTAATATTATTCTCATAATAGGAACTTGTTCTTTAGTGTTTCGTATGGTTTTATGGTTGTGGGATAGATTGAAAAGAGTAAAAGTTTTTTTTTCTTTGACTTTAGATGGAGGTGATTGGTGATTTAATTTCGAAAGTAATATATATGCCTGGGTTATATCTGTAGATTTTGGTATGACATTAATAAAGACTGTTTGAGAGTAAGAAAAGATTGTTAAAAATACATTTACGAATTTAAAAACTTTTAGTGTAACTAGTTCCTGTAAGTTTGAAAAACAAGTCAAGTAGGCTGCCTGGGAAACTGACCAGTGTCCCATTTGCATTTTTAAGAATTAACGTTAAGCTAGCTCACAGTTTTGTTAGTTAAAAAAAATTATACCCTCCTTTTTCCAAATATCAGTATGTTTAAAATGACATTAGTGTTTTCATTAAAATTTTTGTGGTCTCCATTGGCAAGTGAAATGTGTGGTTATTAAAATAAGTTGTGTGAAACTACTGTTTTCCTGACAAATACTTTAGAAATGACTAAATTATACCAATATTAACTCAGTGCTACAGAGTAATGTAAAAGAATAAGATGAATTTTTATCTTCAAAAGAGGCTTTATTTAGAGAGAGGCTTAATGATATCTATGGAGTGTTAACATGTCATGGTAAAATAATTTAAATTCTCTTCATTTTAAATTAATATTTGTGTTAGTATGTTTGATTTGCTGAAAAGTATCTGCTTCTCAATTTGTTTGTAGAACCTTCTCTAAAATAGAAATCAATTAAATTATCAGTTTTAATTTTAAGGCACTCTAGAAATTGCAATTAGAGGTCTTTATTTTTAAGTCTAAATAATGGAAGTTCTGTGGGAAGCGTAGACGTTTATCTTCCTCTTCCTAGAATGACGTATAACTATCAAATGCAGCAATAAGTATTGTTTATTTCACATCCCAGGTAAAGCTGCCATTTAACGCTCAACGAATAATTTCACTCTCTCGAAATGATTTTCAATCATTGTTGAAAATGCACAAGCTGACTCCAGAACAACTGGATTGTATCCATGATATTCGAAGAAGAAGCAAAAACAGAATTGCCGCACAGCGCTGTCGCAAGAGAAAGCTTGACTGTATACAGAACCTTGAGTCGGAGATTGAGAAACTGGTAAGCGTACAAGTTTCTTCTGGTTTAAATTCCACCTTTTTTTTTTTTTAATTTCTTCTTCCTTCCCTCCCCTCCCAGCTTTTTCTTTGTCTTTTGTAGAGGAGATAGCTATTTCAGTTTCTAAACAGGTATAGTATTCAATTATGCATTAATTTAAAAATTGCCAATTACTATTTTAAGAAAGCAAACCATGTCATTTTTAGAAAAAAAAATTGATTCCCCATGGATTCTTTTATTTATATGCAAATAGTTACATATTTAGCACAATATAATGTATACCGCTTCTGAGTGCCTCTTAATGATTTGCAAATTAAGGCTAATTTTACATTTGAGTGAAGAATAATGAAATTACAAAGCAATTTGTTTGATGTATATGAAGCTAATGGTTGTTAGTTTAAATGAACTGTAGACTTGAATAACTTGTTTTTGTTGATACCAAAACAAGCAAACCAGCTGGTACCTTTCATCTAAGGGAAAAAATTCACATGCTGATATGAATAGAAAATTTTAAAATGAGAAGTGAGAGTAATGCTTTATTGAATTTTGTTTTCTGTTCCACTATGAAAACACAAATTAATAAAAAATGGATTAATTTACATTCATGCTTCTTTTTTTCCAAAACTAGTAGTTACTGGAAGGAAGTGTTCGATGAGATAGACAACTGTGATAGTGTAGACCAACCTAAGCTAAAGTATGGCCAGACACAGCAGGGAAAGTACTTAGAATTAGTGAAAATAATACTTTAATGTTCTGTTCTGTATCTTTGTTAATTACTAGTGAAAGTTTGAAATTGTGATTTTAACAAATTTTCAAGCATGAACATTCTAGCTGTGACTGGCAATTAAAAAAAGTTAGAAAATTGCCGTTACCTGCAATTTTTTGCAAAAAATTACTGAGAAATATGTTTATTAATATATTGTACAATACTTCAAGCAAAAGATGAAGATTTATAACTCTAAAAAGATGAAGACAGAAAATTGTATAAAAAGATGAAAGGGAAACCAAATGTTTTATAAGTGGAGACATAAGAGAGATAGGATACCTCTATGATACTGCTGAAAGACATTGTTGGGACTAAAGACTAAAAGTTAGAGGTTCAGGAATATTTTCCCACTACTTGTAGGAAATTCCACCCTAGTTTTTGAATTTCTTCTTCTCTCCCTCCCCATCCCCCTTTATCTTTGTCTTTTACAGAGGAGATAGTTATTTTAACTTACAATTATCCAATTTCTTATTTTCCAGTTTTGAATTAAATACAGTTCTAGATAGAGGATAGCATTTTACCTTTAGTTATAACTTTGTACTGTGATACAAAGATGGTTTTTAGACTGGTGGGTTATATAAAGCCACTTGAAATCTACAAAAATTAGACTATTAGACTTCATAGATCTGCTTCTTGCAGTTCTTTCTCCGTAGTACAATTTATAGCTGTCAAGAAAATTGATGTAGTTAGTTATTTTCCTTTCCTAAAACAAAAATGAAAACATCAGTAAACAAAAATCCTTTAATCAAGTTTGTTTCATCAATAGCTGTTTCATGCAAGGATCAATGAGAATATGTGTTGGAGAGTAGCCGTTTTCTTTTAAACTATTCTGTTTCCTGCCCCATGGATTTTATTTCTGTTGATTGAGGTCAGACATTGGATTGGTGGGCAATTTGTTTTACTAAATTATAGATCTCTAGCATGATGAGACCTTGTTGTTTCTTTGAACTTTCCCTCTGCCTTTGCTTCAAAAGAGGTGGGAGAATAAAAATACGGCTCACACCTCCATCTGTGGTATTTTGTAACTTTGAACAAGCTATTTAATTTCTCTGTGCCTCAGGTTTCTCATCTGTAAAATGGGATCATTCTTTATAACGATTAAATTAGCTAATATATGGAAAAACTTAGAAACGTACCTTGCACATAGTAAGTACTCAATACATACTACCTTTTTTATCTTACAGTTTTGCTCTGCTGTAGTTCATCACTTACTGATTTTCTCTCCCTTAACTGTCTTTGCCTATTAAACTATAACTTTTGGTTTGGACCATACCCTCCTGATGCCTCTCTCTTTCAGTGGTCAGTGGAGTAACTATTGGTTAATTTCCAGTACAATGACTGTTTGGTTTCCCAGCAGTTTTTATGATAGCAAAAATCAGAGTGGGTAGTACTCTTTTACCTGTTTTATTAATTTGGAGTTTTGGCTAGAAGAAACAGAAACCATCTGAAGTAATGAATGAATTGTGAGGAGATGGGTGTGTCTCATTTATTTACTTTTAATACCGATTTATTATATCGTCCTTCATAGTTATACAATGTATGATTTCCCTGTGAAATTCCCACCACCAATTCACACATTCACCAATTCAACATAGTCCCTTGTGTTCGTCCCACCTTGTCCTGATGCTGCTCCCTCCTCTTCCCCGACAGAATGTCTCTGATCTGTATTTGCCTGATGGTTTTGATTTTTACTTTATTATAGTTACTTTCTTTTTTCCTGGTCCCTTATTTGGTTCCTCTACATTCCTCCTGTGAGACCATTCAGTAATTTTCTCTTTCTTTCTGGCTTATTTCATTGATCATAATCCCGTCCAGCACCATCCATGTTGCTGTGAATGGCATGAGTTTATACTTTTTGATTGATGAGTAATATGCCATTGTGTAAATATACCACATCTTCTTGATCCAGTCATCTGTTTTTGGGCATCTGGGTTGTTTCCATAGCTTATCTATTGTAAATTGTGCTACAGTAAACATAGGGGTGCAGGTGTCCTTTTGAATTAATGTTTTTGTGTCCTTTAGGTAGCCTTTCCCTTAAGATCTGGTGTGTCTCATTTAGAAGCCAGAGAGTAGAGGCAGACCTCAACAGTAACCTGGAGAAAGAAAGAAAACTGCCAGAAACCTAAGGGAATCTTCTCATTCAGCTCATCTCTGTGCATACCACACTACAGACTGGCTTTGAATGCCACTTGAACCTCCCAAGGAGAGTGTCTGCGGCACCATTTCCCCAATGGTTTCATTATCCTACAGGGAAGAGGCCACTTGGAGGCTACAGGTCTAGCTGGCTCTAATTTTCCAAGGAGCTGAACATCTCATTGGCCTAATTCGGCTTAGGTGTCCTTATCTGTAACCAGAGAACAGGGACAGATAACACAATCAGCTACCAAAAGCCCACCTCTGGAGATGCACAGGGGTCTGCTCACCCAGATAGGGGCTCTGTTCAGACCCTTGCCTTCTCAGAACAGCCTCCAGGGAAGTGTTTCTTTTCTGTTGTTGTTGGTTTTTTCTTCTGGTCAGAATGGCTTACTTTGCCTTTTTACTTCCTTGAACTCTGCTCAGTCCTTCACAGTCCTCTCAGTTCTGATGCTGCATGCAGGTGAGCTCCACTTAAAGAGTGTAAGTTTCAGTCCTGCCACAAATACCTTTCTCAGATGAGAGCAAGCAGAAGAGGTGCTACTTATTAGCTAATAATAAATATGCTGGCCCTTTTCTTAGAAGTAAAATAATTTAATACTCAAGATTTATTTACTGTGTGAAGCTTACAGGGCTTTGGTTATCGGGTGATAGTATACATCTGTTGTCTTTTAATGAAAGAAGAATCAGCAGTAGTTACAGGTTTGTATTTAATTGCATGTGGAGTGGAGAGAGAGAAATGTGACAAAATGCCCACCCCCGCCCACCTCCTTTTTAGGTCCAGATGTTACTTTTTGGAATTGTGATCTATAAACAAGCAGTGATCCCAGTCTTTCTTGGTTTGGGTGGGACTTTAGCAAACCTGTTTAAGAGAAACTTTCATAATTAAACAGCAGTTTTCATATCATGAATGACTGAGGGTTAATTTATAGTGAATGCATAGTATACTGACTTGGTTTGGTAACATTGAGGCCATGGGCTCCATGTTTTAATGGACTTGGTCTTGAATGTTGGCTGCTTTTTTCCCTAGAAAGAAACCTTCCTACAGCAGGTCCTTGAATAACATCATTTCTTTCAACATTGTTTAGTTATAAGGTTGATGAGAAGACAGAAAACCCAGCTGACATTATAGAATGTTGTATATTGCATCATTTTGCTTAAAGTCATTTTTCACTTAACTATCGATGATGTTAAGGGAGGACTCACTACTTTTTGTAGTTGTTCTTAAAAGTAACAGCATATAGGGCCTTCCTGGTGGTGCAGAGGGTTGAGCGCCACACTGAAGCATCCGCAGCACAGCAGTGCGAGTTCAATCCCCAGCCAGGGAGGGGACCCACATGGCACAGCAGACCTCTCCTGCCTTGCTCACTGATCCCCGCAGCAGTGTATCTTGGTGGATCTGTCCTTCTCCTGCTCTATCTCTGGTGAATCCTCTCACCTCCCACACCTCTGGTCTATACCCCAGCTCCAGTATGCGTAAATAAATAAATCTTTAAAAAAAAGTTAACAGCATATAGACTTCAGATGGATAGGCACAGTAGAAGCAGTATTTGGATTTCAATAAGAATAATGATTAAAGTATTTGCAGGATGGGTCAGTCGGAGGATTATTATGTCTAAAGGATGCTTTTATAGTATTATTTTTCTGGGACCAGCCAAGGAGAGATGTTAGTTGGAATTAGGTAAATTAATGACTTGTATTTCTCAAGAAGCAGTTCTTTGAGAGTCTAAGGAGAAAAAGGAGGTTTGTATTTATTGGGTGAATAAATCAGTAGTGTTGTCTTTTAACATTAATTTTGAATTTGAAAGTGTTAGAGATTAGGGATTAATTCAGCATTGCTTTCATTATAATATTTGAAGATGCATAATAGATAGGTAGCATGGCTTTTGTACCAGTAAATATAAGTTCTTGACCAAAGTTGAAGAATCATTCTATTTCTATAATATGTTTGACTTGCAAAGCTCTTTATAGAATTTGTTACAAGGTTCATGTTTATTTGAAAGATTGAGATGCTAGAACACATGTCTGTGGTACCATTTTGTGTTCAAAGAAAGGTAACTGAAATTGAAGGGAGCCTTGCTTTTAAAAGAGAATACCTGAAATTACCAATATGTATTTCTTTTAGAAGGTATCAGATATTATTGATTATTATCAATTTACAAGTCACCTGAAATCAGAATATTCACAAAAGCACTTGAACTCGGGGTTGGCATGTTGAGATAATATTTGTTCATTGCCCTTATCCATTTTGATAATGTAAGAGTAACTCCACCTTGACTGTCTTCAGTGTTTGGCATTTTGTTTTGAAGGTTTTCTTATTTTATTTAAAAATAAACTTGTTCTAGTGGCATTCTATTCACTGCTCTGCCCACATCACACACTGCCATTTGCAAATATACCGCAAGTAGGCCCTTCTGGAATCTGTTCCCTGTGGCTCTGTGTTGCCTGTGGAAGGGCCCTTCCCAAATGCACAGCCTTTTGCCCCAACCCAGACTTGGGGGAGGTACCCGGGGACACGTGCATTTCATAAAACTTTACAACCTAAACATTTATTATGAACATAAATATTTGAAAACCTGCTGCAGTAGAACACAAAGTCAGAAGGTGGGAAAATTTGTGTGTTGACGGTGCTTTTGTGGCCTGGGGAAATTATTTCACCTCTAATACTCACATCCCCTCATTAATAACATGGGGAAGAGTAGTGCCGTCTTAGGATTCGTGTAAGGATCAGATGCCGTCAGGGAGGAGAGCTTCTCATATTGCCCACCACATGTGTAGGGCTCACTAAGTGTTAGTAGTTTGTTTTTAACTGAAAGTGGTTCTCTATTCTTACTGTAAGTATCAGCTGGTCCCTAAATATTGAATGCTGTGTGGGGCACCAGGAGTCAAAGATGAGTGAAATATAGTCTTTGCTAAAAAAATACTTGCAGGCTCAAAGGGCACCAAAATTTGTTTTCATTTTATTGAGATTCATCCCCTCTCCTTTTGCCCCACTCTAAAAATTTTAGACTTTCAAAAAATTTAAATGATTAGGACAGTAATCAACCACATACTTTTTTGTAGAGTCAACACTTATTCACATTTTGCACTCAGTGTGTGCATATGTCTACATATATATGTATTTGAATATATATATATTATGCTTTAGTAATAAAAAGTACGTTAGAAATCATGAATTCATGTAGGTATTTCCAGAGTTTAGCAGTGTAATTTTTCCTGTTTCATATATTTTTATTTTAGCTCATTTCAATTACTTAATATATTTACTGTTTGCTTTATACTAATGTATGTATAATACATGTGTGGTATATGTAAACTAGCCACAAATTTGCAATGACAATATTAACGATAAACTGATTAGGATAGAATTTAAATTTCCTTTTTTTGTACTAAAATATATATACTTTTAAAATTAAAGTTTTAGAAGTTATTTTATCTAATTCTTTTATTGATAAACAGTTAAGCTCATTTGTTTCTTTTAATATTGATTACTAGGAGTTATTGTTAATATTTTTTTATGCTTAAACTTTAAATTCATAAAATATTTCTATGGTTCAAAAGTTAAAACTGCATTTAAAAAAATTTTTACTTCTATGTCTTGAATCCCTTCCCTAAACTATCTTATTCATAGCTGTTTCTTGTGGTAAGCATTTTCATTAGTTTCTGGCTTTTTCCCCTGGTGTTTGTCTTCTAAAAACAGATTGATATTTTATGTCTTATTTCTCTGTCACATAGGAGACTTCTATATTCATTTTTTTGTACTTTATTTTTTTTACCTAAGAAGTTATTTCTAGGAGCTATTTTCTTAGTTCAAGGAGGTTGACTTTCTCTTCGTAGCTGTGAAGTACATGGCAATAGCACGTTTCATTCAAACCAGCTTCTCATTGGTAGACATTGGGATGGTGCAGTGAATAACTTTCTCCATTGTGTTTTGCTGTTTAAGGAGATGTACCTTTCCAGTGGATTCCTAGAATTGGGTTGTTGGATCAAGGGCAAGTGCATCTGTAATTCTGTTGAATAACAGGGAAATCCTTGAGTAGAGACGGTAGCACTCGGCCTTCCTGCCAGCAGCACCTGTGTTCTCACAACCTCAGCAGAGAATTGGCATCTCATCATGGTTTTTGTTTTTATCTCTTCTGAGTGAAATTGAGGATTTTTATTCATATTTTTAAGGGTCACTTGTATATTTCTGAGTTCTCTGTTCAGAGGTTTTATGTTGTAAAAGAACTTAAACCATTTTCTATCAGTGAGTACTCTTTAACTTAAAAAAAATTGCCATTGTCTGTCTCCCTTCCTGGTGCTAGATCCTTCCACTTCTTATCTTTATTGAGTGAGTTATTTTAAGAATCTTTTTTACAAAAACTTTTAATGTTTGAATATGAATATTGTACACTAGCTGTTGAAAATGTAGATTGGCTATAAATTTGTAGTTATGAAATGCAGAATGATGCCAGAACAAAATTTTACCCATTTTTCTTACTGGATCTGCAATTGAAGTTATTGCATTTAAACGTACGATTTAAACAGTTGCATTGCAAGAAAATTAAAATATACTGTAAAAATATGTAGTAGGACACTGGTCATATTCTTGAGAACTCTAGAGATAGTCATACCATGTCTCTAATGATGGTAAATAGTATCTAATAGTATCTAATGAGTTGAATCACTTTTATTTGTTTAATTGCCAATTATTAAACTGAGTGCTGTTGGAGTAAAACTTGTGTTTTAAAATCAGAATGAAATAGAAAAATCAGCTAACTGCCTAGAAACCTAACTATGTCGAAGTTAGCTTCAAGTGCAGAAAGGAACAGAGGGGAGCATTTAATTTATAGAAATGATCGTGGTAGATGTAGCATTCCAGGGCTGTGCATATTGGTTTCAGTTGGTTGTAAAGCAGCCATCTGGTCTGGGGTATACTGAAGAATATGCTCATGTCATCCTTTACTTTATGCAGTAGGAGTAGCAAGAAATATTTGAGATCATATTGATGTTTATCTGAAAATACAGAAGTTATAAAACATTTGCAATCTTCTTAGTATCTGTAGGTTACATAACAGTTCTAATTTCAAATATTTATTCTTTTGCTTAATCATATTTAAAAACCAACTGACTTTTGAAAGTATTCTGTTGCTGTGTAGAACAGAGATTCATTCCAACTTTGATAGAGGAGCACGTGACTGCATACTATTGTGACTGAGGAAAAAATACTTCACGTTCTTCTGCAAGCTTTATTTTCATTCTTATTTGATTAGAAGTTGGTGCTGATTGCTTTAATTGTATACTTTTTCTGGAGAAGCAGGCACTATTCTTCACCCTTTAGGTACCTGTAGACTCATTTTATCAGAAAACTACAACTGGCAAACTTTTCTGTAAGGAAAAATACACTTACTGGACATCAATCTTGTTTTATTTATATAAGCACACGTATGTATACACACAAACATGTTCTTAACCTATGGCCTATTTTTTAAAACAGAATACTTGTATAAAAATCTGAATCAGGGCCTCCCTGATGGCACAAGGGGTTAAGCACCGCCCTATGAAGCATCCACAGCCACTGCAGCAGTTCGATCCCTGGCCAGGGAGCTGACCCACATGGCGCAGCAGGCCTGTCCTGCCTCACCTGCTCATCCCCTCAGCAGTGTACTTCAGTCCATCTGCCTGTTCTATTCCTGACTCTCTTTCTGGTGAATCCTCTCAACCCCTGCACCTCTAGCCTATATCCCAGTTCTTGTATGCATAAATAAATCTTTTTTAAAAACCTGAATAAATGGGAGAATACACTGCATAAAAAAAGTTTAGAACTTTATATTCATATCACATTGTCTCAAAATATTAGAAAACTAAAACATTGTAAAACTACTTATAATTGAATTTACAGTTTTATAGAAAATGTTAAAATTGACAGTGTTTTTATGCAGATTTCTTCTTGCCAGTCTAGCTGTTTTTGTTACAGAAAAGAATATTTGAAGGGTGGCAGTTGTAGATTATCACTCTAAAATAAACTGAATGTTAACTGGTAACCTTGGCACTCCAGAACGAAGAGAATTATCATAAATTTCACAAGAAAAGCCTTTGACCTTCTGTCAACATTTAGTTACTCTGGCCTTAAAAGCAATTCGGTTATTTGTTTTGTAGCTCAGGCTAGATTAGAAGCATCAGTGGTAGAGCAGGAAGGGTGACGCGGGGCGAGGCTGGAAGAAGACAACTGTCAGTAGCAGCAAATGATGGCGGGCAGGAGGGCAGGAGTTTGCCTGCAAACGCCTGTAAATGCTGTGATAGGCTTTCCAGAAGGGATTAAAAGTGAATTTTAAAAACAACAAGAAAATAGTAACGTATAAGCTCCTCTACTTCCAGTCCGCTACACTTTAGTAATCACTCACTCATTTTCTGACTCTGGAGTCCTATATTAAACCCATTTCTTGCTATTAATTATGTTTATATGTCAAAAACCATAACAAAACAGACTTAATATTAAATCAACAGTCTGTGTGTGGATAACTTTGCTGAGGTCATATATTAAAAAAAAACTTAATACAACAGCAAATATTAGTCATTATTAGATTTGTAGTAAATTGAGTTATTCTAATTATAAGCACTGTACTAGTTTGTTGTATCCTATTCAGAATTTCAGGGCCATACTTGTTTATCTGCAGTCCACAAGTTCAAAAAAGTTCTGAAAATCCTGCAAATTTGTCACAAACTCTTGGCCAAAATTACTGACCTTAACTGACATTAGTCTGTGTAGAGTCTTTTTCCTACTATTAGTGTTACTTGCTATTTTAGTATGTTTGATTTAAAAATGTAATGATGTTTGATAATGGTGTGGTGCCCCAGACCCAGCTGTAGGAATTCTGTGGACACTCATACTATTTTTCTAAAAATTTGATAAGTTCTGAATGGCAAGATACATCTGGCCCTAGTTTTGGATAAGGGATTATGGACCTGAGGAATTTAGTATGTTTTGGAATTGTATTGAAAGGAACCTTCCATGTGATGATATTTAATAAGACTGCAGGCAGGAATGTTTGCTCACCTTAGAAATGTTGGTAAGCTAATAAACACCGGTCATTGTGTTCTCTTTCCTGCCTTCACAGCAAAATGAAAAGGAGAGTCTGTTGAAGGAAAGAGACCACATTCTGTCGACTCTGGGGGAGACAAAGCAGAATCTAACTGGACTTTGCCAGCAAGTCTGCAAAGAAGCAGCTCTCAGTCAAGAACAAATACAGATACTTGCTAAATACTCAGCCTCAGATTGCCCACTCTCATTTCTGATTTCTGAAAAAGGCAAAAGTACTCCTGATGCTGAACTGGCATTGCCATCGATTATGAGTTTACCTGAGGGGCCTCCAGCTGTGCTCCCTGCTGGGGAGCAAAGCCCCTGTTATCCCAGCTCCCGTGGTTGCCCAGAGGCAGGCTGCCCCCAGGCCCAGGAATCCAGACCCACTTCCAGCACCACCTCTGAGCCGGCTGTGCTGGTGGAGCAGTGTCGGCCTGGCGGCGGCATTTCAGACTTCTGTCAGCAGATGACTGATAAGTGCACTACTGATGAGTAAACTTGTACTTGCGGCCTTCACACCATCCACTCTTCTACTGAAGTTTCACCGTTGTCTTGAAAGCCTAATGGAAACCATCTGTCTCTTAACAATATTGTGTTTTTCTCCCCAGTAGTTTGCTGTTAAAGAATTCCTCTGAAGTCATCCCTCACTATTTGATTTCCACAGAGATGCGGAAATGATTTTGCCTCCTGGATACTGAAAAATCCCATGTGAAAATACAGTAAGGCTTTAAAAGTCATATTTTAAAAAATAATGACTATTAATAATGACTCTTGGCACTCTTCTAAATACGTGAACGCGTACTACAGCATATCAAACAATAGCTTAAAACATCTGTAAAACAGCCTCAGTTTAACGATCTGACATGTTTGCAATACACTGGCTTAAAAGAACATTTCTCCCTAAGCAGTGCCAATAGGGTTCCCTTCCACTCAGAAGTAAGGCGTCAGCTACTTGGAAACACTTGTGTAGAACTTGATCTTGACAGTGTGAAAAATAGAGAAAAATCATCATACACCTGAATCCGAGAGCATTGATCTTCAGCTCTGACCAAAACCCGAGGTGGTTGGCCCGCATCGTCACAGCTGACGGCCTGGGAATAGCAAGTAAGGGGCTGTTGGAGGGGCTGGTCCTCCTCAGTGTCGACTTTTGGACATGCTGGTTGTGTGAACAGTCTAAGTGTCATTTTTCCCTCTGGTCTTTTTTTCTCTTCAGTCTCCACCACATTGTGTCTGTCATGATCTTTCTGTTTCCTGACATTTTTGTCCCTTGGGAAGAAGAAATAGCGTTCAGGATACAGTGGAGAGAGCGAATGCACTGGCGTCAGTGACGTCCCTGGAATTCTGAGTTGCCTGCCCCAATACCAAGCTGCTTGTCTTCCCACCAGAGGTCACCCAAGCAAAGAAATCAGACATCCGGGGGGAAAAAATTGTGTTTCTTTTTAGGAGTGGCAATTCACTTTTTCACCCTATTTTTGAAATACTGTGGTTTACCTGTAGAAAGCATTATTGTAGATAAAAATGTATCTACATCAATCATGCAGGCTTGTGAACTAGAACGAGAAATTGATCTTGTTCCATACGGGCTTGAATTTGGAAACCCACTTTAAGCTTGCTCTCTTTAACCAACTCTGATACGGAATGGCCACAAATCTTGTTGATTTGGGTATTTTAAAATCAGTCTTTATGTTTATCCAGCTCTGTTTTAAAATACAGCTTTTATAGTCTATGCCATAATATTTTGTACCAGTTCTTAGCCACTCTGGTGTTAACAGACTTGTGAATCCAATGAAAGCAGTGGCCCTTCTCAACAACTAAAAGGGAAAATTGCTTATGTTCCTAGAAACATTTGCAGAGCCCAGTTTTAAAGAGTACAAAGCAGTAGTTTGTAGTGCTTGGACTAGGAAGTACTTCTTTGCAGCAAGGCCAAATGCCCTAGGAGAGACAGAGGTAGTGTCCTGAGCTAGTGAAGGGCCATGTGGCTATGTGGGGAAAGAGCTGAAGCCTACTGGGGCCAGATTTACTGGGGCCAGAGGAATTTGTCAAATGTTACACTTTTTGATGGGAGGGAGGCAGGGGAGATAGTGCTAGTATACTTCCAGTGGTTTGTATGTGATCTTGGTTATTAGCTTAGTTGTAAGAAAAGATTGGGGCTTATTTTCTAGAGACTTTTTTATAAGTACACTCAAGAACTTGTCAGGGAGAATGAGAATTCCATGATAGTGCAGCCCATACTACAAAAGATTTGTGGTTTGTGTGTGTCTCTGTGTCTGTGTGTCTGTGTTTGTTTCCCCATGTGGCAGTTTCTTTGATACTTGTCATTTAAATTTTAATTTCAACATGTAATATAAAATTTTTCTGGTTTACAAGATGTAAAATCTTATACAAGCCAATGGAATCCTTGATTTCCTACCTCAGTGTATACTCAGTTTTTTGTCATACCAGTTTGTGGATGTGCAAATGTCAAATAATCTTTGGCTTTAATTGCTACTGTAAATAACTGCTTTGAAAGGTTACTTACTATTTTATGATAAGCCTAGTTGTCTCCAGGACTTAAATATGATTTTTTTAAAGACCCTTGTTTTAGATTTATCTCTACACAAACAGTTTAGCATTATGGGTTAATTTTAATGATATTCTGATTTTTTGGCCAAGTGTAATATTTCTTACAATATAGCATTACTTTTACTAGCCAGCATGTAATACAAGTAACTACACTACCTCATTCCTCCATAATTTTCAAGTTGTAATACAGAGGGACAGAGAGATAAAAAGATTTTTATCTCTGTCTTTTGGCCATAAGGTGGGGATGTTTTCTATATATTGCATAGCATTACACATTTATGCCTATATTAATATTAACTTCTAAAGAAGTTTTTTCTAAGAAAATTTATTTCAAGTTGGTTTTTGTTTTTGAGGCTGCCGAAGACAAGTGACAGGATTATGTGTATACAGTGTATATCTCTTCCTTCATGCCACATTTTTGGAAAGATGATTTTCAGTTTGTATATTGCATATTTACATGATCATTTTTCCTTATGTTATGAATTGGCCTTCTCAATGCTTGATGATTTTTAAAAATTTATTATGTCTAATTCAATAAAGTAACGTTACCTTAAAGTTATTTTTCATTATTTGAACTCTGTAAGTACCATGAATAATTTAATTGTTATATATCGGAACAAATGTGGATATAAATCTTGGTTCTCCATTTTATAACAATTTACCGTAGCTCAGTGCTAACCAGTTTTAAGTAAGGAGCGGCATGCCTTTGGGCTAGTAGACGATTCAGGTTGCATGTGGACACTCAGGCCACATTAACCTGGAAAAAACAGCAAACAAATGGCGATGTGATAATGAATTCTCAGGTGAACTTTTTTTCAGTTAAGAAACATCTATTTTGAATTTGTAAATATTTTAAATGTTTTATTGAAGCATGTAAAAACTATTCATTGAAATCTCTTGTTCAGAATGAAGATTTAAAGCCTTATAGTAGTCAAAGGTGGCGCGTACGGATTGTAAAATAAACATAACATTATTGATTATTTTTATATCTTTCATACAATTTTCTAACAATGCAATAAAACCACTAAACATGTCCCTATACGCTTTTAAGATCATGTTTCATTAAAACTAAACTTTACTAGTATTTAATTTACATTTTCTTCCTCATGTACTTTTCCAGATGTAGTAAAACTATACATGTTAGATGTTGGTAATAAAATGGCACTTAAAAATATTCTCTAAAATTGCTTCTAATTGAATAGAATTTTGCATTCCATTTCCATTTTCTCATCTCATGTAAATTTACTAATTTCAGTCTTTTGATCAGTAATCATGACTGGCATTTACATAAAGAAATCTTCTTTAGTCGATGATCAGACCTGTAAAAAAAAAAAATTAAATCCTAGCACTCATGTTTAAGGAAGCTCAGATTTTAACCTTGCTTTAATTTACTTAATTTTGGTCTTTGGTTGAGACTGTCTAAGAGGTATTATCTCTTACCAGTCCTTTGTTTTTAAAAACCTGTGGGCTGGACTCCAGTGTCACATTCACCTTCTAATCAGTTGCTTGTACCTGGCCTTGAGCAGCTGTTCAGATCCACCAGCCAGCCTCAGCATGGTTCTGGTCTGGTATAGTGACTGCTGGGGCGATTCTGTATCCCAGGCGACATTTGGCAATTTGCAGGTGGATGTAAATAGTGGGGACAGGATATAGCGGGTAGAGGCCAGGGATGCTCCAAGCCTATAGTGCACAAGGCAGTCTTTACAACAAAGGTTTATTCACCCAAGATACCATCTGTGGCAAGATTGAGACACCCGGTCTAACAATGCAGTCAAGATGACCTGAAGGAAAGGGCTCACTCACGAGACAGTGTGATAGCTACGGCAATTCAAAGTAGAGGGAGTAAGAAGTGAAATTTCAACAGACTTTGAGGTTTCCATTCGGGTCAGTATAATTGTGTCTGGTCAGGAGGCAGCAAGGCACGGGACTCCTGGCATGTGGATAGGATAGAGGGAAGCGCTATCACAGGGAGAGCCCTAGCCCAAATGGGAAGCTCCATGAAGGCAGGACCCTGTGCATGGCCTGTTACAGGTGTGCCCAGCATCTTAGGTGACATACTGACCAAATCACTGTGGACCTGCGGTCTGATACTAAGGGCTGTAAGAACACAGGAACTGTAAATTGTGAATATGGAGGTTTCCAGGTGATGTGGACTGGGCAGGGGCAATGAAAAGCACTCTCTCCCTTGCCAGAATTTTGGACCATTTGAGAAATACAAAGGCAGCTTGTGAGGGTCATGTTGCTACTGGGGGCAGGATGGATGTGGCTGTTTTTAGTCATTTAGATCTGTGGATCAGCTAAGAGTGAACTCTGAGGCAGATTTACCCATCCACCCAGTGCCCCACCCCACCTCAAAGGGACAGAGCCCCTGGAGGAGCAGGAAAACGTACTTTCTATAGAAGGCAAATCCCAAGACCAAGGCATGGGATGAGACTCTGGGATGAGACTCAAACTATGGGATGAGACTCAAACAGCACCTTCCCAGGGGCAGTAGGAGTAAAGGGATACAGAATCCAGGTGGGTGTTAGGAAAATGTTTCTCCCGGAAACCAGGACTAGGAAAGGATGTTCCTTTTTTATACTCAGCTTTTAACATTTTCTTGAAATGTTGGGCTTACCACTGTACCACTTCTCAACCCTGACTGACTAGTCACCTGGAGGAGGGGAGCAGAACTGTCCTCACCTCTGGAAGGCCATGCCCACAGGACCAACCTCTACTATTTGGGGGGGGAGGGGGTCACTTCCCAGACCTCTCAGCGGAATAGGAATAGGTCTGGGTCTCTCAGAGGGCTCTGAATCAAACCCAAAAAGTACACGAAGTAAATTAACTCAGGACTACTTGGTACCAAACTGAAGCATTTTAAAAATGTTTTGTAGAAGTACCACTGCATTAGAACATTAGTTTCAGGTGTGTGTCATTAAGAACTCACATGGGTATGTACTTGATTAAGTTCATCAAGTATCTGAACCCACCCTGCGCCCCACCACCATCCCCTTTGCCCTGATTTCCCCACCCTCCCCATCCCTTCCCTTCTGGTGACCACTAATTGGATCTTATTTTTGTTTTAGTCAATTCGTCTGTTTTCTTTATATGCCGCATATGAGTGAAATCGTGGTATTTGTCTTTGGTTTATTCACTAAACGTAATTCCCTTGAGGTCATCCATGTTGTTACAAGTGACAGGATTTCATCTTTCCTTGTAGCTGAGTGCTGTTGTGCATGTATACCACATCTTCTTTGTCCATTATCAATCAGCGTTGCGTAGAGTATTTCCAGTGCTTGGCTGTTGTAAATGGTGCTGCAGTAGACATGGAAGTGTGTGTGTGTACACGTGTGTGTGCACATGAGCATGCATGTGCGTATATGTGTGTATACGTTTTAGAATTAGTGTTTTGGAATTTTTTAGGTAGATACCCACAAGTGGGATAACTGGATCATATGGAATTTCTATTTGAGGAGTTTTTGAAGGAATCTCCATACTGATTTCCATAATGGCTGTACCAATTCATATTCCCACCCACAGTATCATAAGGGTTCTCTCTTCTCCACATCATCTACATCCCTAATCCCCTCATTGTTCAATAAAGCTTAGCGGAGATTCTGTAATGAGACTAGATTCCAACATAAAAGGATTCCCATAAGAAAATTCATGAAAGATATTCCAATAGTAAAATGCTAGCAACATAATTATAGCCCAGATTTCCAGATCTCCTGTCCCATGTTCAAACTTTTAGGGAGGAAACAATTCAAAGATTAAATCCCTTTGGAAATTAAAATCCAAAGAGAATATCTAAAGTAATTAAATAACAAATTCAAACTATAAAAAATGAGTCCCCAAACTATCCTTCCAAGTTTCTCATTTGGATCAGCCTCAGTCAGAGAGGTTCTTGGTTACTGGATGGAGTTGAGATTCTTACAAAAGCTGTAGCTGGAATTGTTTCCCATGGGGTAGAAGTTCCTATTGGGCTGCAGGAGGAAGCAGATTGATATGCCCACTTTTTAGGGTCTGAAGTCTTCTCACCGAATGATCACAATGGCCCACACCCATGCTTGTTCTCAGCAAGTCAGTTCCCAGGCACGGAAGCTGTATTCTAGGCAAAACTGTGTTCTCTGAATTCAGTACCTAGTGCTACAAGAACCATGGTGGAAACTCAGTGATTGCTGAAGAACAGATGGAGGACATCTTGGCGTCAGCTTTCCCAAGATGCCTGGAGCTCACCACTTGTAATTTTAATTTCAATTGGTAGAATGCTCAGGGTTTGATTTTCAGTTTGCTTTGCTTGTTTTTTTGGGGGGGGAAGAGGGGAGTAGAGAGGTGGATTCACCATCACATGACACCCCCATTGACATTTCCCTTCTAAGAAGATATTTCTGGACCCCAGGATGGACTGAGTGAGGGCTCCCTTTCGGGCTCCCAGTGCACAGTCCTGCGTACAGGCATTCTCAGGCCAGAGCCATAGTGGTGCTCAGACTGCTCTTGGAATAGAATGTTTGGTTCCAAGAAAGCTACGGATAGTTTCACCTTTCTATAGATTTAAGCAATCCAGAGCCCTGTGTGAAAGAGTCCCTTGGGGTCAAGGCAAGTTCATCTTTATTCCTTCTTGGGCCTGAGCACAGAATGGAGTCTGGGGTGGTGGGTACAGCAGCAATGTTGGTGATAAGCTAAAATTTCACCAACATTCTGAAGTGCTTCAGGGCCCAACTGCCTTGTAAACAGCTGGAAAGCAGCGCCTGTTACTCCGAGTTCTGCTGAAAGGCCTTTGAGTCTCCTGTTTGCTGCAGCAGTGGTGCTTGAGGCTGCCTCCCTGGACTGAGGGGATGCAGCCACACCTGGATTTATACCACACCGCACCCCTTTCTAAGATGCCTTGCAGCCCTTTAGGGAGAACTTGTGGGGACTATTTCTGCCAGTTGAATTCCAGGCTACAGGTGGTAAACTCCAGAAAATGGACATTGACAGGCATCAAGGGGAAACGGATGGAAGGGCTCTCCATGTACTTCCTCAGACACCACTGAACATGTGCCACAGCCCTGGGTACACGAGGTGCTGTTCTGGGAACATAACTTTCCTAGAATAACTGCTCTAATGGCTGGAGACTGGCTTGTTTTCAAATGGGCACAGATGCTGTGATCACCGTGTGTCTCCTTATGCACTCTGAGTCACTTCAGACTCTTGGCATCGGTTCAGCACTTCTGAGTCCCTGAAGGAATGACACCCTTCAAGTGAGTAAGAGCCTTCTGGTGAGAGCGCCCACACCTCTGTTGAGGGCCTGCTGCCTTTTCCTTGATGTGCCCACACAGTCTTTCCAAAGGCCCAATGGGGGAAGTTGGTACTTAACAGACAGTTCCATCCTGTGAGGAAAGCTTCATAACCACAGTGACCTTCTAGGTTAAAAATGCTTGTGTGTTGGTATCAGACTTCTCATCTGTGTCAACTGCACCAGCATAAAAACCTACTGAGGCTAATACGACCTCTCCTGCTCCCCATACTCCAAAGTTATAATTCCCCAGCTTCCGCCAGTGTTCCACAAGCTGCCAGAACACATGTATATTGGACTACATGAATTCTTTTTTCTTTATATCCAAAAGGACAGGTTTATTATTTAAAAAGGAAAAGGGAGGAAGAAAGGATGCTTGTGTGGACACAAGAAGGGCAGGAAGAGTTGCCACTGAAAAGGATTGGTTTGTTAGGAAAAGGAGAAAAGGAGAAAAAGACCTGCATAGTCACAGGCAGGCAGGAGAAATGCCTGGAATCTTTTTCTTCTGATTCTGAGTTCTCAGTATCTCTAAATACTGCCCCACCCCATACTGAGTTCCAGAGGACCATTTCCTCTTCAGTACCTGAGTTATGAACAATTAGAGAAAAAATAAAATGAAGGAATGGTAGATGAAAAAACAAAACCTTAATTATGGATAAAGAGTAGCAAAGTTATTCACTGAGTGAAGACCTAGGTGAATTAGCAAGTTCACTTCATCAGGTTTCTTCTCATTTTACAGGGAAAAGTAACTTTTCCTCACTCCTAGTTTCCATGAAGAGAGATTTACTTCTAAGCCCACCACAGGGCTAGTGCCTCTACTCCCATGAGTGTGCCATGGAGAGGCAGAGAATAACTGGGGCAACAAGTAATCCCCCTTTGTCCCCAGGGCCTGTCCTTGGATAGTACCAACCTCTATATGTACTATGTTCTTTCTAGGCAGACACACCTATGATAAACACACCTACAATAGACACACCTAAAATAGACATCTTACCTATGAGCAGTATACAATAAACTTGGGGAACCTGGGGTGACTTAGTTGGTGGGTCTTAACCCAAGTGCTTATGAATGCAGAACATAACAGATTTATATACATAGGGAGTGAGATAAAGCAGAGGGAGAGGGAACAGGAAGGGAGAGGAAGAGGGGGGAGAGAGAGAGAGAATGAATATGAGAATTCTCAGCTGACAGTGGCAAGATGCTATCTCTCCTACTTCAGATAGTGTCCACTGAGCAGAGACTGAGGTCCAAGCCAAAGCCACACATGACTAGCTGATGGATTCTTGACCCACACTCCTCTTCCTCCAGGTGCCAGAAATTTTAACTGCCTAAGCACTAGCTCTGCCCGTTTCTCATCAGTCCCCATTCAGGGGGTAGAGTCAAAGGTTTCTAGCATGGAGTTAGCTCTGGACTCCACATGCTGACTCAGGTTGCGCTTCACTCTTCCTTTTATACAACTCGTGATAAAAGAATTGATTGCAGAAAGTGGAACTGTGGATGTTGGAGGACTTCTGTATGAGGAGACAGGCATATCCCAAGAGGAAAAATGATTGTTTCTGAGCAGAAAATGACTAATTATTGTTTCCACATTTATCATTTAGGTTCAGAGGAGTAGAGGCTAAGGGCAAGGTTAGTGGAAGAATGTGGCAAGGGATCATGTGGAGAGAATGAATTTGGAGGCTTTGAAAAGTTTGCAAGAAGAGAAACAGCAAACTATCCAAAAGAGATGCAGGCTCCAGTGAAAGCCAGGAACTCACCCTCCCATGCTCCACCCTCCCATTGAAGGGAACAGTTTCAAGTTAAAAATAAAGCATTACCTTATATTTAACCCCAAACATTTCTTTTTCCTCTGCCTCAACCTCTCACCTATAATCTACACTCTGCTTGAAGTATAAATGAAATGATAATGGAAGAGGTTTAAAATAATCGAGTACAACACATTCCTTTCTCATGGAAACATAATGGTCTTTTCAGCCAGCACTCCTTTTTCCTTCTCTTGTAGTTTACATTTAATCACTGCCTAGAAGGTCTTAACAGTTAATTTCCTTCTTTCAGGACACCGGACCTAAATGATGTTCTAAATGCCGTCTTGATAGACAGGTTTCTGATGTGCTACTCCTTTCTTGTAAGGAAATCCCATTAAAACTAACTCAAGCACTATTATATCTGAAAACATCCACTAAAGAAAAACCTCTTTGGTCCATCTCAGAAACAGTTTTTAATTTTGTTTTCCTTTGTGAAATAACTATGTTCTGCTTGCTTTGATAACCTTAAATGAAAAGGTTGAGGACTTAGTTCCTTTGAAATATATTTTTCTGAAGAAACATTTTTAAAATGCCATGCTTTGGCCTTGCCTGAGCTTTGTATCTGGTAAAGATTCCAACTATTGCTCTCAGCATCTGACCTTTAAGGGGTCTATTGCAAAACTATGGAAAATCTTATCAGCCAAAATATCTTCCATACCATTCCTAGAATACTGGGCATCTATCTGCTCAGCTCTCTCAGTAGCATTTGGGTGGGTTCTTAATGTGCCATCAAGGCAGAGTGTGGGGGGTTGTTAAAATTTACAAGAATGAGGAGTGGAACATGTATAGATTATGGAGATCCAGCTGCTAAGATAAGGTGGGAGAATTTGGCAAGTGCAGTTTAGACTGGCCTAGAGATTTCTAGGGTCTGGGAGAGAACAGACAGCTGCAAACATACTTAAAATACTAAGTATGAAGCTTGTACTATGGACTTAAAGGAGCTGCACCAACTTAAGGCAATAATGTCTCAGACACAAATCCAGAGCCTTTCAGAAAGGAGACAATGGGGACAAATAAGTCATGGACTTGGAGTTAGACGAACAGTTTTGAGACCTGGTTTTGATGATCAATCACTGTACAACCACAGAAGTAACCTGATTTCTTCCAGACATGGTTTCCATACCTGTACATTTTTCATTATGAGTCTTCTGACCTTCGAGATCAAAATAAGATATGCAGAAACTTCTGTTCACACCCTCTGAAAATCCAAATCAACCAACCCTTCAATATCTATTTATTGGATTCCCTTAAACTGGAGAGGGTGGATTTGGGGAGTAGCAGTGTGGGTATTCATGGGAGGACTGGTTTCCAGTATCACGGAGGTCTTGTTTCAGATGCCTGCTTCCTTCAAATTAGTTCAGCTTATCAGTTGTCTGGTGCTCCATTTTACACGTGGTTGATGGAAGCCTTTAATCTCAACCACTTCCTTTTTTGTTTGATGAAGGTCAAGTGTCTGGGTGTAACAGTCCTGAGAAGATATCTCACCCATGCCCTGTGAAGGATCTCTGGGAAGCACATCAGGGTGGGCTGAGCTGACTTTTGGTGGCTGGCCTTGACCAAGGAGATCAGCAGCAAAGGGAGAACTGTAAACAGGACCCATGAGAGAGGAATGCAGAGCTGGGGAGAGAGAGATGTCACCACATGCCTTGATTATGAAACCAAGCAAGCAAAGTCCGTGCAGTTCACAAACCAGGGCGAGCAGGGCAGTGGGTCAAAGGATGCTCGTCCCAAACAGGAAGCACATCCTGACTCCTGCCTCGTGCCACAGTGTGGCTCCAGAGTCACCCATTCTTAGAGTTTTCAAAAAAAAAAGCCAGATAGCTGAATTTTTGTGTGAAATTATTCAATTTTCAAAAATAGTATAAGGGCCTCCTTGGTGTAGGGGTTAAACTCTCAGTGCTATCAAGCTCTCCCCAGCCACTGTGGCATAAGCTCAATCCCGGCCAGGGAGCTGACCCACATGGCACAGCAGACCTCTCCTGCCTTGCCCGCTTCTCCCTTCAGCAGTGTATTTCAGTAGCTATCCTCTTCTCCCCACTCAGTCTCTGGTGTGTCCTTCCAGCCCTGTACCTCTGGCCTAGACCCCAGTTCTTGTATGCATAAATAAATAAATCTTTAAAAATAATAATAAAAAACCAAAAATAGTGTATATTTCAAGTTGATTGTGTTTCAGATTTTTTTTAAGGATTTATTTATTTATGCATATAAGCACTGGGGCATAGGTCAGAGGTGTGGGGGTTGAGAGAATCCACCAGATAGAGTAGGGAGCAGAACAGGTAGATCTACTGAAACACACTGCTGAGGGGAGCAGCGGGCGAGGCAGGAGAGGTCTGCTGAGCCATGTGGGTCACCTCCCCAGCCAGCGGCAGGGATCGAACTCGTGCTGCAGCGGCTATAGTTTCCTTCACAGTGCGTTGCTTAACCCACTGCGCCACCAAGGAGGGCCCTGTTTTAGATTTTTGAATGGGTATCTGAAAATAAAACTATTCTAGTCAAAAACAATGGTGAAGTTGTGAGATTTGCCTGATATCATTGGGGGGTAGGGATGAACAGCCACATAATTAACAGGAATGGTGGGACAAATACCACAGCATTTCTGGATCATATGTTTTGAGTTTGATCCAATGATTATACCAGCTACATATTTAACTGAAAGCATTAGTTTTTATTTTATGTTTCTACGTACACTGAGGCATCAAGGCATGTGCTAGTCAAATAGGTACAGATTCTTTTCTGTTTCCTTCTTAAGTTCTGGTGGTCTGATTTCCTCTCCTCTCTCTCATGAACTAAAGTTCACTTTACAATGACCTTCTCTTCCTTGTTCTTCATCAACAGCTCCACCATCAAGCAGGGTTTCTGGGGATACCCTAGCTATGGCCATGGTTCTTTGACACTCCATCCATTGAAAAGTGGGATCTCTACCCTCTCCTTTGTATTTGGGTGAACTTGTGTGTGATTTAACCAACAGAATATACCACTGGGGAGGTGATTCCATGTGACTTCTGAGCATCAGTCACCAAAGTCCAGGCAGCTTTCACTTTTTTCCCCAGAGTACTTGCTCTTGGGACATTGGGTCACTGTGAACAAGTTCAGTTACTCTCAGGTCATCAGACGGAGAAAGCCCGAGTCACATGGCAAGGTCAAGTGCAGACCTGCCCACTGCCATACCAGCTGAGTCCAACAGTCAGCATTCCAGGCTTCGAGAGAAGTGAGGAAAGAAGCCTCCAGATGATTCTAACTCCTAATCAGCTGAGGCTTCAGATATCATGAGACAGAGACCAGCTCTCCTTGTCCCTGACTCACAAAGTCTAAAAAAAGGTTAGGGCCTGCCTGATGGCGCAGTGGGTTAAGCAACGCACTATGAAGCAAACCACAGCCACTGCAGCACCAGTTCGATCCCTGCCGCTGTCCAGGGAGGGGACCCACATGGCGCAGCAGACCTCTCCTGCCTCGCCCGCTGCTCCCCTCAGCAGTGTGTTTCAGTCGATCTGCCTGTTCTGCTCCCCACTCTGTCTCTGGTGAATCCTCTCACCCTCCCCCCCGTACCTCTGGCCTGTACCCCAGTTTTTGTATGTATAAATAAATATTAAAAACAAAACAAAACAACTGTGGTTAGGCCTTTAAGGTTTGGGGTGGTTTGCTACGTAGCTGAAATGCTAGAGTGTCCAGCCCCTTGCATCCACTCTTAGCTCTTCTGCTAGAGTGACTGCTTCAGGAGGTTGGGCTGCTGTCTGTCTGGAACCCCTGGAGGAGCAGGGGAGGACCCCCCACTGTGGTCTGGTCTTTCCTTTTCTTCAGGGAGCACGGAAGGTGCTTAGTGTGATGGCAGTTAGTGTAATGATGGAAACTAATTTGGCACCAAGGTTAGAAACACCCAAATAACAGCGAAAGGGATAATACTTTACTAATACTTTACCTGTATCAGCACTGACTAAAGCTTAACAGCAAATTTCAGAGGAGGAACGAACATCGAAGTGGACAGAGAGCTTGGAAACGAGAAGGGTGATGGATGCTGTAGGGTCAGAGAAAACTATCAGGTTTTTCCACCCTCCCACCACTGGTATAATGATGGACAGACACCTGCGGTGCTGCACGCGTGCCTAGGTGGGCATGCGCAGGTGGGCACACCTGGGATTAGACACGGGCCTGTAAGGGCGGCGTCATGAGGACGCCAGTACCAGCAAGAGCAGCAGCAGTAAAGGAGAGCAGGGCAAGGGCAGCAGCAGTGGGGGGAACAGGACGCCAGCAGTGGAAGCAGAGAGAAGAGCAGCAAAGCAGCCTAAGGGTGAGATGCGCAGGAGGCTGGGCGGCCTGCCAGCCCCCCCCCCCCCCCCCCCCCCGCCTGCCAAGTACCTGGTCACCTCTGTAAATAAAAGCCACCAAGGGCTTCAGGACTCCTTCCTTTACCCGGTCTGGTAGAACCATCCAGAACCTGCCCAGTGTGCCCCTTCCTGCCGCTACAGATGCTCAGCCAGAGTAAATTCAAGCCAGCTACCAAATGCCTGAACTAAAATTCTACCCCTTCTGCTTGTAACCTGAATCTTAATCTCTCTCTCAATTTTCTCCCCTGCAAAATGGAGATAGTGGTTTTAAATGCTGATTGATTTCACAAATACAAAGCTTAGAGGATATTATCTTATTTGGGATGTAAAAAGAGCATCAATAGAAAAACCCTGAGAGAAACTTTATATTCTGTCAGAAAATGTGGAAACAGTGAGGTAGGTTGGGTGGTGGGGTTGTGTGAAATTGACATCCTCACCCAGAGACTGGGATTTCAATTGTTTTGTGCTTTGGAAAAGCCACTTGTCATTTAAAACACCTTTAACTAGCCATTACCTTTGATCCTGTGACAGAACTAGGAACCCATCCTAGGATTGGAGGAATAACCCTCAACATCCCTTTATGTTTATCTTTAAGATGGTCATCACAAGGGGATGCATAATAAATAGATGTGAGTAAACTTGTAGAAATGGAGAAATGTAAATTCTACATAAAGACTCAAAATGATGATTTCTTCTAGGCTTTTCCTGGGCTAGGCTCTGTGCTCTGCTCTTTAAGACTTTTTTTAACTCCTCAATCCTCACAGTCATCTCAAAAAAGCACATTATTATTATCTTCTTTTAGGACTATTCAGCAAATGCACTGTTCATAACAACACGAAATAGCATGGAAAATGCTTATGACAAAGACCAGACATCAAAGCAGACACTTAGGGTTGCAGAAGGATTATAAACCATGCATATTAAGGTCTGTCTGTGAATAAAATAGTGAAACGAAGCCCATCCAACGTGAACAATTGTTTTTATTCCAGTTTGCTTCCGTGAGTACACACGTGAATCCTGAGTGCCAGCACCGCCACAATACAGCCATCAGCCGTGACTGTAAAGATGGTGACTGAGGGAGATTTAGGGGTATGCCAATATAGGGTAAATGGAAGTTACCAGGTTTTTCTGCCCTCCTGTCATTCGCACCATTGATAGATAGACCCCTGTGATCCTGCACGCATGCCCGAAGGCAGGCACCTGGAGTAGGGTGTGGGCGTGCGCAAGTGGGTGCACCTGGGCTGAGTCACCAGGCACATAAGGGCGGCATCAGGGGACACCAGCAGTAGCAGTGGTAGCAGAGAAGCAGAGGAAACGTAGAGTACCCAAACAATGAGGTTCACTGGGGCTGGGGGTGCTGCCAGCCTTCTGGCACCCCCAGGCCTCCTGCCTGCCGTGTACCTGGTTGCCACACTACGAATGATGTAAAAAGCTCAATAAAAGCCTGAAAAAGCCACCAAGGGCTCCAGGACTCCTTTATCTGCCTGCCCAGATCATAGAGAGTGTGCCTTCTGGCACTACGGTCAGCAGGAAATCTCAAAGCAGGAAGGTATATTATTGGATTAAAAGTCAAAGGCTCAAGGCTACCCCCAGCATTTCCATGTTGCTCCCCTCTCTCCCCCATCCCTTAGACCTTGTGCCTTGTTGGGTCCCCAGCACCATGAACCTCTTCTGAGCACTCCGGAACCGTCACTCTGTAGTGCCAGGAAAGGGGCACAGAGTAAGTTCTCGATGAGTCTAGCAGACAGGTCAAGGAAGGAGTCCTGGAGCCCTTGGTGGCTTTTATGCTTTTCTTTACAGGGGCGACCAGGTACATGGCAGGCAGAGGGCTGGGGGGCCAGGAGGCTGGCAGGCCCTCCTAGCCCCCGGCGCATCTTACTCTCCCAGCTACTTCTCTCTGCTGTTACTCCTGCTCTTGTTCCTCCCGCTGCTGCTGCTTTCGTTCTGATGCTCTTCTGCTGCTGGTGTCCTCATGATGCTGCCCTTGTATGTCCATGTCCAAACCCAGGTGCGCCCACCTGCGCATGCCCACCTAGGCCTGCGTGCAGCACCGCAGGTGTCTGTCCATTTTATCAAAGCAGGAGGGCAGAAAAGCCTGAAAACTTTTCTGACCCCCCCTCGTCCCTAAATGTTCCTGTAGATCCCTTAAGCCCTCCCAGGTGACATTTCCTCTATGTCACCTTCTCCCCATGCCTGCCCGGGTTACCATTGCATGCTACCTGCATCCTGCCTGGCTCCCTCCAACCCTGCACTCACGACGCCTGTCAGCTTCCAGCATCCTAGAGAATTGGCCTTTGTCTGGTGTCCATTCTCCACCTCGCTCCACTAAAATGTAAGCCTCTCCAGGGCAAGGGATCCGGGTGGTCCACGCTGCATCTCAGTACAGTGCCTGGAACATGGGAGGGGCTCCAAAGAACATTTGTTACATCTTGATGACCACGGCATCCTGCAGGAAAGAAAAGGACTGAAGGGAGGAGAGTCCAGGTGACTTCTGAGCAAGGAAAAGAGTGGCTTCCCTGGAAGAGGGTCACGGTAGCTCTGGTATCATTTGCCATGTCAGCGTTGCTGGCCTTGAGGCATCTGCCCCAATTGGAACACCCGCTGGGGCTTCGCAGCTGTGATATTATATAACTTGCCTAATCAAGATTTTATTGTCCCTGTAAATCAACCCATGTTTTATAGTGTCTTGAACATGGGGTGTAGGGTAAAGGTTGATCAGGTATTTTCATCCTCCCACCACTGATGATGGACACCTGCGGTGCTGTGAGCACTCCATGGGCATGCGCAAGTGGGCACACTTGAGTTGGGACAGGCATAAATGTGCGGCGTCATGAGGACGCCAGAACTGTGAGGACCAACAGACAGAACTGTGAGGATCGACTGAGAGAACCAACAGCAGCAGCAGCAGAGAGAGAAGAAGCAGCCGAGAGGGTGAGATGCACTGGGGGCTGGGAGGGCTGCCAGCCCCCCGGCCCCCCGCCCCCCCTGCCTGCCATGTACCTGGCCACCTCTACTAAATAAAGTATGAAAAGCCACCGATGGCTCCAAGACTCTCCTTCCTTGACCTGTCTGCCCAGAACCATCCTGAACCTTACTCCATCCTGCCGCTACATGGGGAAAGGTCCACAAGTGTGGACTCTGGAATGTACTTGTATTCTTTTCTACCTTTTCCCTCCTCTCACTGCCATCTTTGTCAGAACTGACTGCACAGTAGCTTTTTGCTTCCCAGCTATAGATGGCAGCACACCACTGCCTACAACGCAGGCTGAGTTTGCAAGCCAGAGCTGTTGGTCAGGAGAGCAGCTAATGAGTAATCAGTCCAAGCTGAATGGCAAATGAATGTCTTCATTAAGTAACGAACAGGCGTCCTCTATAAACAAGGTCAGAGTATTTATAACCCAGTGCATTTCATAAGGCAAACTCCATCTCCACGGATGCAACTTTACCGTGATTTATCTGCATGAAGCACATGCAAGCTTCCATCTGGAAACTGTCTTTAGCGAGTATAGGGTCAGTGGAAAAGTTCTCAGGCTTTTCCACCCTCCCACCATGGGTGTGATGATGGACACCTGCGGTACTGCACGTGTGCCTGAGTGGGCATGTGCAGGTGGGTGCACCTGTTCTGAGACACAGGGCGTATAAGGGCGATGTCACAAGGACACCAGCAGCAGCAGAAGACAAGCAGAAAGAGAAGAAAGAGAGCGAGCAAGCCCAGAGAGTGGAGATGAGTCGGGGGCATGGAGGCCTGTCAGCTTCTGCCTGGCACGTACCTGGTCGCCTCTGATATAATGGTGCAATACAAGACTGAAAAAGCCACCGAGGGCTCCAGGACCCATCTGCTCAGAACCATCAAGAAATTGCTCTGTGCCCTTCCTGGCACCACAGCAAGGAATGGTACTATGCTGATGCCAGCATCTCTTGGAAGACACTCTGGCTGCTTTTCCCACACTGGGTAAATGGAAAAATGATTCCTTAAACAGACCTCTCATCCAAGATCACATCGGGTGGCCTGTTGCAAACTGAGTGCTTTGTGATGGAAATGAGGTGTGATCTTCACCAATCAATTGTGCCTGCTGCTTAGTGTTAGATGAAAACTTATTTAACATTTCCAGTAGGCTGTGCAGGTATTGGGGTTGATGGTTATCATCCTCGGTAGGTCAAGTCTTAAGTGAATCAAATGCTTATTTTTGCCATTATTGTCAGCTCACAAAGTCTCCAGTTATCAGGGACCTAGTAAATTTCCAGTTCTGGGTCTGTGCTGTCCAATAAAAATAGAAAGTGATCCACAAATGTGTTTCACATGAGATTTTAAATTTTCTAGAAACCACAGTGGGAAAAGTAAAATAGATAACATTATATATTTTATTTAACTCAATCTATGAAAATGATTTTACTTAGTAATTAGTGTAAACGTTCTTTGGGCACTGTACATTCTTTTGTACATTCACTTGGAGCGAGAAAAAGCCAGGGCCCCTGTAACATCCACATCAACTCTAAGAACTTAGTCCCTCTCATGGGGTGAAATGTGTTTCCTCAAAATACTTGTATTGGAATCTGAACGCCCAGTCTCTCAGATTGTGACTCATGTGGAGACTTTACCATGCTAAAATGAGGTCCTCAGGGTGAACCCTAATTCACTTAATTCTTATAAGGCTAACGGTCTTATAAGATGGGGAAATCTGGAGCGAAGGCCCACATGTGCAGGGAGAAGGGCACGCTCTGGGGGAGGTATCCACAGGCCAAGTCACCCCAAAGATGGCCAGCCATCCCCAAAAGCTAAGCCATGTGGGTCAGATTCCTCCTCACAGTCTTGGAAAGTAGCAGCCCTTTTCCTGGAACTTCCTGCCTCCAGACCAGTGAGAAAAGGCACTTCTGTGGTTGAAGCCACGGAGTCTGTAGTCTGAGGGACACGGTAGGGCAGTGGGAGCGGCACACACATCCTCTCTTTGAAGGTGGTGCCTTTTCCCTGTAGCTTTGCAGCTCCCCACTTTCTTACCTGCACCCTCCTCCTTCTGCACTTTCCCTCTGAGCCCTCTCTGTCACTCAGCCCTCAGCGTCCTTTTCCCCCCTGGGTCCACCCCTCACACCAGGTGGCAGGTTGTTTCCACTTGAGGAGGCCCTGAGGCTGGAGCTGGGCAATGAGGGGCCCCACTTGCTTCAGGTCACTCACAGGGAATACTGTCCATCCCCTCAGCTGTGCCTGGAGCTGCCCACTGAGAAGGTGCTTTGGAAACCATGACTAACTGCGTAGAGGACAGTGAGTGTGTCTCTTGTTAGATGGATGTATCTATTTTGATTTAATTTTTTTTGGAGGGAACATTGGTTCACATCATGGTGCATTAGAAATATAGGCTCTCCTGCCCCTTCCCTGTGCTGTTCCCACACCACACCCACCAAGACACCCCCTTCCCCACCTTGCTCTTCTCGCTCCCTTCCCCTCCCCTTGAGTAGCTTCAGTTCCATAACCAGCTTATTCGGATTAGTTCTTAGTTCAGCTTTATCTGACTCTGTTTGGTTTCTCTATATTCCAGATATGAGTGACACCGTTGGGATTTGCCTTTCTACTTCTGACTTATTTTGCTTAACATCATCATCCCCAGCTCCATCCATGTTACCATAAAGGGCGTGAGTATCTTTTTGATGGCTGAGTAGTATTCCACTGGGTATATGTACTCCATCTTCCTAATCCACTCATTTATATTTGTCTTTTATTTGCACGTTGTCAGCACTCAAATAGGGAGCAAAGTCTTCCACAGATGACTTTGATTTCTTCTTCCTGTAATTACCTGGTGTTACTCTTCACACTAGGGAATGACAAAAGGGGATAGGAGTCTGTTGTTTGCTGGCTCTCTGGAAGTGGTGGAGGCTTCCAGTGTTTGCCTTTCCAGTGGATATTGCACCCTTCTTCAGTCAGTGCAGATACAGCGTGAAGGGTAAATGAGTTAATCTGCCTTTTCACACGAGTAGCCTCTGTGGCTACCATCTGTGGCCTTGATTGTGCTGATGCAGAAGGTGCTTTGGAATGTGCATGCGGGACACACGTGCCTGAGTGTGGACATCTGGAGTGTGGGCGTGGACGTGTAGACGTGTGCACACCTCAACCTAGAGGCCAGGGACATAAGGGTGGCATCACTCAGCTGGACCACGGCTATGGAAGGACAGCTGAAAGTGGACAAGTGGCTACAGAAGAGATGAGACCATGAGAGAACACCACAGAGAGCCCAGGGGAAAGAGTAAAGATTCGTGGGGGAGCTGGGAGACTCCTATGGCTCCTGAGGCTCCCCTGCCATGCCAGCCTGCAGGCTTGCCATGACACAGTGCCTCCCCCATCACAAACCAAGTGTAGTGGGTGACATGGATGCCACCCTTTTCTCTGGAAATGGGCCCAGTGTGTGAGTGGGTATGTGCAGGTGCACGTGTGTGTACAGGTGCACGTGTGTGTATAGTCTATCCAGGTGCATGTACATCCTAGTGGTTCTGTTTCTTTGGACAACCCTAACTCATATACACATTGTTATCATTTATTCACCACAGGGAAAACGAATATGTCATAACTGCTTACAAAGATGTAAAGCAAAGGAGACCATTAGTGCTTAATCCAGTTTCCTACTGCAAATATCAAAATTTGGATCAACATATGCCCATAATGATAAAGATGTAACATAATCTTGGAAGTCTCTAGCATCAGCATTCTAAAGGACCCTAAATTTCACTGCTTTACTGGAGCCCCACCCCAGCTGTTTCCACTAAGTACTTAATTATCTGCAGCCTCTTTCCGACTCATCCTGTCTCTCAGGAGAGGCCACTGGGGCAGTGTAGCAATAGAGCTGTCCTCGAGTTTCGGGCTGGTCTATGACTGATCCTTGCATGCCCTGCCCAGGGAGGCCAGGCTGCCTCCCCAGCCTCTTTCTGCTTAGTGGCTACCATGTTCTTAAGGCAGCTGACTGCTGGAGACAGCTGTGGGCCCTTAGATAAGCTGGCTCAGAGCATCTCGCCTGGAGCTTTACGAATTTGAGCTGGGACAGAGAAGCCACCTGTGTGGGCTCCCTGTGGCTGCACAGCAAAGAATCACTGCCTCGAGGTGCCCTTACCCCATGAGCAGTCATTTGACGCCTATATCTGCAGGGCTGCTGGGTGGGCTTTGCTGACCTCAGCTGGGCTTCCTCTTGTGTCTTCAGGCTGCAACTGGGTTGGCTGAGTGTAGGGTAAAGGTTGATCAGGTATTTCCACCCTCCCACTACTGATGATGGACACCTGCGGTGCATTCCAGGGTGGGCATGCGCAAGTGGGCGCACCTGAGTTGGGACACGGGCATAAATGGGCGGCGTCATGAGGACACCAGAACCGCGAGGACCGACCAACTGACAGTACTGACGAGCAGCAGTAGCAGAGAGAGAAGAAGCAGCTGAGAGGGTGAGATGCGCCGGGGGCTGGGAGGCCTGCCAGTCTCCCGGCCCCCCTGGCACCCCTGCCTGCCATGTACCTGGCCACCTCTGCTAAATAAAGCATGAAAGCCACCGAGGGCTCCAAGAGACTCCTTCCCTGACCCGTCTGCCCAGAACCATCCTGAACTCTGGCTCCGGTGCTCCCATCTTGCCGCTACACCGAGTTAAGCTGCAAGGGGCGTCTCTGGTCCACACCGCAGGCCTGTCCATCATTGCGTGTGTCTTACCCTTCAGGACTCTGCTGGGGAACGTTCCTCAAGAGAGCAGGCCAGGACACGCAATGTTTCATGGACTGAGACTGAGGCTCCGAGTGGCACATTGTCGCTCCTGCAACTATGCTGCTGGCAAAAGCAAGTCACAGGGACAAGCCTAAGAGTCATCCTGAGGTCATGGTTGCTCTGCGGATACAGGGGAAGGGGAAGAACTGGGATTGGTGCCCCAACACACCAGAGCTCCTTCCCGCTCTGACGGCGCAGCTGCTGGGAATGAGCTTTGGTGTGCACACATTTGTCTGCAGTGGGAGTTTATATAAGTCAGACTCTAGAAGGGAAGGATGGGAGAGAGTTTGGATCTTATTCCAGTTCTTCACAAGGTCTCTGGAGTTGCTCAGATGATTACACTTCTGAAAGTTTTTATCATGAAGCGATGACTTTGCAGGTCTCCAAACTCCCTTCCTTGCTTCGATTGCAGTGATGACTTCAGAGGTCTCCAAACTCCGATTTCTTGCAACCTTGTCAGCTTGGTTTCTGTTACTTGAACCAAAGGGTAATGACCATATGGGCTGTTTTCCTACATCAGAGGGCCTTAATGTAAAAAGAAGCCTTCTCTAAACCAGTGCAAAATCTTTTCAGTTTCTTTTTGGGAAGGAAAAAGTCTTTTGATTTTCAAAGTATACATCATGTGTATTTCACAGGATGTTATTAGCTTATCAAGTCGAACACAAATTTCAAATAAAAGTTAACTAATACTGAAGCCAAAGTGTATAACTTGGCTTAACTTGAGAAAGATAAGAAGATAGTGCTAGGTAACAGTGTTCATACTATTAACCCAAGAATTTGTTCCTAAAATTTTATCTCAATAAAATTGAACAGAAGTAAAGAATCATACTCTTAAAGCAGTTTATGACACTAAATAAATGGGAATTATCTAAATTAAGAGAATGCTTTAACAAGTCATATCAGCTTATCAGGATGGACTATTATATACTGTTGCTTATGAGAATTTTATAAAATATTGAAATATGCTTATTAGTGAAAAAGCAGGAAAATGATATTTACAATTAAAATATTCAATTTATTTTTCAATTCAAAATTGAAATTATAATTTCACTATTACTAAAATGGAATATTTATGAGTATTCAAATTATGTACATAGGATCACCCCAGACATAACCCCACTTTATATCTAGATACACACCCACAATAGAACACAGCTCACTCATGCTCTCACACACTTAAAATGCTAGCAAAAGTGTCTGTGTGTGATGGAAATTGATTGTATTTCGACTCTACCAGTAATTTTCTTTTACTCAGCTAGGAGACATTCATCATGGTCGAGTATGGCTATTCTTTACGGGTTCTCTGTTTATGCAAAACCAAAGTCCTATTCTTTGATTTTTGCATACAGCTTGAAGCACACACTCTAATCACCTCTGGATAGAATGACCAGCAGCTGAACTCCCTGTGAGAACTGAATCTCTGGGATTTTGTGGGTGTGTTCTTTCAATGAGAGAAGGTTGTTGACTCTCACCAGCCCAATCTCCTCCTCATCCCCACCCCTTATATAATGTCCATGGATGCTTGTATTAACCAGTGAGCATAGACTACTGTAGAGTGTCTTAAAACTATTGGTAGGTTTTGGGAAACAGACTTTAAGCCAACACAGAAACAATGTTTTACAAAAGCAGGTCCTCAAGTATGTCAGTCTGTCCTATCTGCAGCGATTTTTTTTCCCCTCAATCTCATAATGAAGCAATGAAACCATGTTACTTTAGCACCTGCTGTGACCAAATGAATTCAGCGGGAGGGTCTGATGAACTTGGGTTTGATTTGTCCAGATTTAAAACTATATTTGGGAAAACATTTGAACTCTTGAAAAAACCTGAGAGTTGTGATCTTAGCATTCTCCCAGTTTGTGTGTTAGCAAGTCAATCTATTAAAAAACTGCTTTGACTTTTTGGGCCCGTAATTTCAAGTACATTAAAAACAATCCATGTGCTTCCACAGGAGCAGGGACCCAGATTAATTAGAAAGGCCTCATTAGTTCCAGTGAAGGGGAGTGTTGGTAGGAACATCCCACTGATAACTGAGGAGCAACTGGCGATGGGGTGGGCAGCCTGAAGTTCTGCCCGACAGGCGGCCCCATAAATACTTTAATTGCTCACTCTTCAGCCCAGGTGTCTCTGGGTAAAGGCAGGTAGAGGAACCAAAGCAATTACCTAGGTAATTAAGGAGAAGCAAACCTGTGTGTGGCAGAGAAATTGGGGAGCTTCCACTAAATTTTCTAGGCAGTGGTTTTAATTCTTTGCCTCCCCGTTGTCAGCAGGAATGTGATGTGGCTCATAAGAGCTACTTTAACAATTATAACACTCTCAGTTGGTAAATATTGCTTCCTGGGAACTCCCCGACTCATCAATCTAGGGTTTGAAATTGCTCTGTGAGAGCTCAGGGCTGTGTTGTTCCCACTGATTCATGGAGAAATCCCAATAACTGCTGTGAAAATGTTCGTCTCTGTGAAACTTTAGACAGCAGTGTCTAGAAGGCAACTCGTATTTGTTTTGAGCCTCAGGTAAGAGGAGAGCTGCTCCTTCACGAACTGGGCAAGTGCGATTCCTGTTGCAGGAGTCCAGAAAGATCTAGCACGTGTCTGTCTCTGTTTGCAGCGTTGGCTGCATTTTCTCGCTGACACCTTCTTACGAGGCAGGTCTTACTACTCTCTCTGTAGAGATGAGGATGGGGGCTCAACCACACAACAGCTGGGGAGCGACAAAGCTAGGATTTGATCTCGGGTCCTCCTGACCCCAAAGTTCTTTCCACTTCTCCAGTGTTTCTTGGACAATCCAACCTATATTTTACAAAAGCTGCAGGTTTATTTCTAGCGTTAGTTGGGTTGGAAATGATGTATGAAGAGGGTGGTCCTAAGTTTAGCATAGAATCAGAATCTTTTGTAAAGAAGCCGATGTCTGATGCCACATCTAGACGCTCTGACTCAGGTCTGGGTGGGGGTCCAAGCACATATACTTCTTTTTTTCAGGTTTTAGTTTTCTTTCTTTAAATTTATTTATTTTTAATTTTTTCCCCTTTAATTTATATATATTTGACATCAATTGTAATCTCCATGGATACGCCATCACCATATCACCAGTGCACCATCACCTCAGTCCCCCGTGCTCCCGTCTGCCCTCCACCCTCCCCTGCTTCCCTCCAACCAAGTGTCCCCAATTTGTCCTTGTCTTTTCATTTTTGGTTTTTGTGTCTTTATTGTTATTATTATTGTTGTTGTTGTTCTTATTCCTTTCCTTGATC
>JAGFMF010011629.1:12930031-13004125 GCA_019455555.1 Galemys pyrenaicus
GGATTGCTGGATCATATGGAAGTTCCATTCTTAGTAGATTGAGGAACTGCCATACTGCTTTCCATCATGGTTGGACCAGCTTGCATTCCCACCAGCAGTATAAGAGAGTTCCTTTTTCTCCACATCCTCGCCAACATTTGTTGTTGCTACTTTTTTTTGATATGCAAGCACATCTACTTCTAACGAGTTCCCAGGTAATGCTGATGCTGAGGCTCACCTGGGGACCACACTTTGAGAATCACCACTGCACTCAGGTGAACTCACAGCACTGAGCTTGCTGTGAAAAATCAGTATTAATGGGAATAAAATCAGGTATCAACAAAGTCACCTTAGCGCTTGATGGCAAGACCTGACTAATAATAATACTAACACATTAAGAGACTGTGCTGCCATTGCCATCGGTGGGCAATCAGAAACAGAAACCCGGAGGCAGAGACTGTGTCCACCTGGAAGGAAGAAGTGATGAAAGGGTCAATTTCTACCTTTTTATCTGATTCCAAAAGGGACACCAGAAAAATATCATATATGAACATAAATATGATCAATTTCATATGATTAATTTTTTTGTCCTTCAGGTATCTGATATTTGGAGGTTAGTCTCAAGTATAACTGTTCTTAAGGACTACCACATCTGTCGTGTGAGCCCTGTGGCTGCCATTCACACTGAATGCTATGTAAATGGTGCCCCCTCGAGGAGTGGAGAATAATGACATCCACTCTAAGTGAATGATCTAGCAGATATTTACACCGGACCTGTGTGACCCTTGTGTCTACTTTTCTACTCCTTTTATGTTAAACTAGCAAAGCTAAGGAACAGTTCCAGGCACCTATGAGAACTCCATCCTGAGTGGCCTGCCATGGAGAAAGGTTTCCTTGGCAATACTCCAACTAAACCAAGAATTTACATTAAAAAAAAAAAGTACTTGCTTTAGGTGTACAACATGATTCATTATTTGCATATGTTACAAAAATGATCAAACCTTGCAGGCAAGGTGGTTAGCAAATCCAGAGGCTAACACTATGTGTATCTTTGTTTTCTGTCTTGTGAAGATAAAATGTTTCAGATTTGACTTACAAAGTAGGAATCCTGACTAAACCTTTGGCCAGGTATTTAGATACTTATTAGCATTCTCCTTGTCTAGAGAAAGGACAGGAGTGCTAGATATTTTCTAGTCTCTTATGTTTTTTTTTTTTTTTTTCTTTATCTAGAATTAAGAGCCCCCTACAGGTCTTTCATTCCCTGAAGTCTGTGGGAAAGTCCAGTGGCTCAATGGGAAAAACTCAGTGAACAAATATTGCTTAGTGAGAGAACTAGAATCTCTTGGTTTGAATTCTTTGGTTAGAAGAATGGCAATAGTCAGCCTGGATTGACAGTGAACAGTCCTACAGTGGCTGTGCATAAGATCCACCAAAGCTCATCACCCTCCTCTCTGCATTGGAAGGTGTAGGGTAAGTGAAAGTTATCAGGTTTTTCTGCCCTCCCGCCATTGCTTCAATATGATAAACATCTGCGATCCTACACTCATGACTGATGGTGGCACCTGGGGTAGGGTGTGACAATGCATAGGTGGGCGCACCTGGGCTGAGAGAATGGGTATATAAGGGTGGCATCATCCGCTGGGATGCCAGCAGGAGAGCAGAGTAAGCAGCAGAGGTAGAGAGCCCAGAGAGTGAAGATTCGCTGGGGGCCAGGAGGCTGGCAGGCACTCCCTCCTGCTGTGTACCTGGTCACTTCACCACCAATGATGTAGAAAGATCAATAAAAGCCTGAAAAAGCCCTCGAGGGCTCCAGGCCTCCTTCTTTACTGGTCTGCCCGCATCATAGAGAACCTGCCCCGGGCCTTCCTGCCCCTACAGAAGGTCGCCCTCATGGTTTGTGTCCTGGCTTCTCTGACACCTCCAAATTTTCCTGAACACTCTCAATCAAAACATAGCAAAGACCCTCATCATCCTTTCGAGGCCTCCGTTTCCTTATATATGGATGGCTGACAGGATTCCAGAGAGAAAAAGCTGAGGGTGGGGAGTGACCACTCACACCTGCCTTCTCTCAGTGTTTCTTGTTCTTATTATCATCCAGACATGCTTGGTAAGAAGACCCAGGGAATGATTTGTACACATCGGTACTAAAGGGCGTGGAAGGTACTTGACTTCTCGAAGTAACACTGAGTCCAGCCCATGTACTAAGGGTAGAGTTAGAAAGATGTCCAGGGTGATTAGATGCCAGAACCAGTAAATAGTTATGAACTTGAGAAGAGAGAACTCATCTGGCAACAGGTTATCAGGAAGATATGATTCCAGTCTGATGGTAAAGAAGGGGCTATGCGTGAGAGTGGGGGTGTCTTATTTCAGACAGAAGAAACAGTGTTGTTTACACTGTGGAACCCAAACTTTCCCCTCTCTCAAGTGAGAATTGCTTATTATACTGCTGCTTGCAGAATTTTAGGGTCCTGAAATCAATTTATACGGGGCTGTGTGGAAAATACCAGTGCACAGTGCATATAGCCAGTACGTATTGTTTTATGGAAAACTTCCATCAGCCATGCATGGACTTGTATGCCGGGTCATGATGTCACATGTAGTTTTGATGTGGGTCCTTGTAGGGTCAGAGAAATCAGATCTTTCCACCCTCCCACCACTGGTGTGATGATGGACACCTGCGGTGCTGCGCGCATGCCTAGGTGGGCATGCACAGGTGGGCGCACCTGGGTCTGGACACGGGCTTACATGGGTGGCGTCAGGAGGATGTCAGCGAGGGTACCAAAGTGAGCAGCAAGACCAGAAAGACCAGCAGCAGTGGTGGGAGGAACAGGCCGCCAGCAGCAAAGCAGCCAAGAGGGTGAGATGTGCCGGGGGCTGGGAGGCCTGCCAGCCTCCTGACCCCCCGGCAGTCCTGCCTGCCATGTACCTGGCCACCTCTGACAACAAAAAGCATAAAAAGCCACTGAGGGCTCCAAGACTCCTTCCTTTACCCCCAGTCTGCTAGAACCATCCCGAACTTTCCCTGTGCTGCCTTCCTGCCACTACAGTCATACATGAGGAGTCTGAGGGTCACTGCTCAATGTCCTCACTGGGGCTGGAGCAGGGTGGGGTTTTCTTGGCTCTTGCAGGCTCCTCTTGACTGTTTATTCTCCACACTGCTTTTTCCTCGACAACCTTTTCTGAGTCAAAGCAGATATATAGTCACTGTCCTTCTACGGGGGCCCTGGCCATCCTCTGCCATCTCTGCAGATGGTGACTGCGAGAGTGGGGGCATCTGCTTGCTCCTCTTGTTTTTATGGCCCAAACCCTCACTCATGTCAAACCTGACACAAACCTATATCAAGTCTGTAGACACATCTAAGCACACTGCCAAGACATGGTAGCTCAAGAGTAGTCAACCAGTCTAAATTTTTTTCCCTGAAAAATACAAAAACAGTTATTCAAAGAGATAGTCATGCCCCATATTTATTGCAGCACCACTCACAATAAGCAGGAACTGGAAACAAGTGCTCATTGATTGACGAGCGTATAAAGAAGATATGGCATATAGACACAATGGATTACTATACAGCTATACAAAGATGAAACCCTGCCATTTGTAACAACATGATTGGATTTAGAGGGAAGTAAGCTACAAAGAGAAAGTGAAATACAGAGATTGTGATTACAGAGAAAACAAGCAGATACTAAATAAACCAAAAATATGCTTTTGGATTATAAGACCATTTAGTGGTTACTAGAAGGGAAGGGGGAGGGTGGGGTAAATCAAGAAAATTATGATGAAAAATAAAATTGTTTAAGTGCTAAACTTAATATACATACTGATTCTCAATGATACACACCTGAAATTTACATTATGTTATAATGCAATGTTATGTCAATTAAAAACCAATGAAACGAAAGCAAGTGATAAAGGTCGACTCCTTGTATAGCACTTCCTGAATAGTCTACTTGCTCTGAAAAAAAGTTTAACCACAATGAAAACATGTAGGGGGTTAGGGAATGTGTTAAATTACTGGGCCACTAAATTATTTTCCACACTCAGTGGACTGAAGTTTTATAACGTCAATGTTATAAAGTAAACAAGGTGATTGAATCTCCAAGGTTGGGGAAAGAAGTAGTCTAATGATACCTAAGTCTATGACCCCAGCTGCAACTCTGGTAGTTTTCAGAGTTCAAAGGGGAAACTACAGATGCACAAGAAGAGAGGAGGGGAGTATTTGTTTTTTCCAGGGTGAGTATAGATATCCTGGTTTATAATGCATTTCCATGACATATAACTAACTTGAAAATAAAGTTCAATCAGTAAAATTTTTAGGCCTCCTTGGTGGCACAAAGGGTTAAGTCGCAGCCACTGTAGCATGAGTTCAATCCTGTCCAGGGAGGGGACCCACATGGCTCAGCAGACCTCTCCTGTCTCATCCATTGCTCCCCTCAGCAGTGTATTTCAGTAGATCTGCCTGTTCTGCTCCCCACTCTGTCTGGTGAATTCTCTTACCCCTGGCACCTTTGGCCTGTACCCCAGTTCTTGTATGAATAAATAAATCTTTTCTTTTAAAAAAAAGAATTTTATTTTCATAAACTCCAGAATATATGGGATTTCTGACATGATGAGAGGGACCTTTTAAAATTGCCTCTGTAACCTAGGACTGAAACCAAAGACTTGTTACAGGTGTAGCCCCTGGAGGGGGTTGCTGGTGAGAATGAATAGCTTCAGGTGAAATGCAAACGAAGTCTCTGTGGGAGGTGGAGACTCTGCTAAGAAACTTAAGGGACTGAAGAAGCTGCCCCAGGAGTCAGCTTTTGGGATTTCAGTGATTGGGGGGACAGCCATTTCTGCCCCCACTAAGCCGTCTTCCAGAGGCCGGTGTGGGCTCTGAAGGACAAGGAGAGCCTTCCAGCGACCAGCCTCAGAGAGGAAAAGTCTGGAGCCTTTGCAGGCAGCTGAGCCCCTGAAACTTCCCAGCTTCGCTGTTGTTACAACCTGGAAGGGAAGGCCCTGGAGCCAGGGCCTGAGCTGCGTGAGTGGGGCCGTTTGTTGGGGCCTTTGGCGGCTGCAGCTGCTGTTTTCAGTATCTCTTGTTCAGAGCTGTGCCGGCTCATGGTTGCAGCTCCGGGGAGCAGCTCCTGTTGTGTCTTCTGCTGTTTTCATGAATTGGATCCTGGCCTATTGTCTGGCTGCCATGTGCTCCAGGCCTTCAGTGGCTGGGAGACTCCATCTTGGGAACATGGCCTTCTGTTCGGGAGAGGACTATAAACACTGGACACTGTTCCAGCGAGGTAAGCGGCCATGTATGGCCTCAGTAACTCTTTGTTTTCCTTGGGTTATTAAATACGTTCCTTTATTGTTGTTCTCTGAAACTTGATAGTCTTGCAATTGTGCATGTGGGTGAAGAACTTAGACAGTGACTAGTAAACTATTTGAGTACTGCCCTTGGCCAGTTTCAGTGCCCCTTGCTACCCCTTGCTGCCTCTATATTATATGGCCATTTTAGTAAATAATTCATTATACTTGTAAAGTGGCAGAGGCAACTTTTTGATGTGAATGAACAGAAGCTATTTGAAAAAAAAAATCACAGAATGGACTAAAATACTGTGAAAAAAGGCAAATGGTAAAGGTGCATGAATTCCACCCCTCAGACTCCCCATTTTTAACTTGAAACAGATGTGTAGGGTAAAAGGTTAATCAGGACTTTCTGCCCTCCTACCACTGATGATGGAAACCTGTGTGCATGCCTGGGTGGGCATGTGCAAGTGGATGCACCTGGGCTGATGCACCAGGTGTATAAAGCTAGTGTCTCGGAGATGCCGGTCTGGTGGTGTGGAGCGGTGGAGTGTGAGGGATACTGTGACGGCGGCGAAGAAACTGCTTGAACCGATGATGAACCTCCTACACAGTCTGGGATGGTTGCAAGACAAGATGTCACTCTGGAGCAAGTCAGTGGCTGAAGTGGTCAGGGCAATGTCCCTGCCCTAAGCCCCCCNACCCCCCCCCCCCCCCCCCCCCCGCTCCCAGGGATACCCCCGGACCTTCCAGCACCAGGTCTTCCTGGTCGAGCAGTGCAGGTCAGTCTCTGCTATTGGTGGGGATGGCGGGCTTCTTGCTGAAGTTACCAGAATTAATGTCCTTCGTATCCCCTCATCTTCTGCTCTGTCGTGGGCTCCCATTCCTGAAGCTCCTGCAATGGCTTCAACTGCAGTGTAGACCTAACCTCTTCCATAGCTAAAATCCCCCAGTGAACTCACTCTATTCTGTCCAGGTGACATAGATGTGATATTTCAGGGCGTCCTTGTGACTTTCACTAGGGACTTTGCTTTGATTCCTTCTTTCAGGTTCTCATGTCTTCCCAACTTGGATAAAGCTTGATCTACATTACCTAGCACCAGACTGGAAGGTAACACCAGTGTACCTGCAGTGTAAAAGGCAAACCCATCAGTGCACTACATTCCAAATCATGTGTTCTTGGCAATCTCCAATGGAGAGAGTGTCTGACACTCTCACTTTTGTATAGAGTGAAATTCAAAAATCCATATATGACAGCCAATGGCCTTGGGCACCACAGTGGATTAGGAGGTGGCCATCCATACTGAGGGGTGCCTCAGGATGGCCAAAGCAGTCCAAGTGGGCTGAATGTCGTGTGGGGCAGACATCCCAATCAGGGCGAACCTCTGGCCATGCTCCCAGTAGACTAGTAGTTTCGTTTGTCATATAGAGTGATTTGTTTTCCCTTTACTTTAAAATTTTTATTTTTTATTGATGTCCCATTGGTTTACATTGTTGTTAGTGAAGGATCTTCACCTTCACATGAAGTCACCATATTGCACCCCACCACCAAGGCACCCCAGTCCTCCTCCACAGGCACTGTGCTCCACGGAGTATTGTGAAATCTGAGTCTGGGTGAGGCACACACTGTCCCATCTCCATTCCCCTTCTTGCCTCTGTCTTTCGAGCTTGCTGGCTTATGTTATCCTGGCTTCCCAGAAAACATCTGCTTTGCCAGACTCTTCCCAACTTTAATTTTGTGGTTCAGCCCTTGTTCAGGGGCTATTAATTCCAATCAGCATTCCCCCAGGTTGTCTCCACTTGGGTAAACTCTCCTACAAATGAAATGACATGAAGCCTCTTCTGCTTGCTGGACTTTCATGAAGTCCAGAATGAAGCCTCTTGTTCTTATTTGAATTGCACCCATACAGAAGCACATTAACTTCTACTTGATTCGGAAATGAAAGACTAAATGTATCAATAGATAACACCCAGGCCATATATTAAAATAGAATTCTGATCCATAGCCCTCCCCTGCCCCCACCTTCCCATCTAGTCCCCCAAAACCCAGCAGACCAGCTGCTGGAGCGGCTTTGGCAGGACAGCAGACTGCTTTCTCCAGTAACAAGCCAGAGGTTAAACAACTTCTGTACCAATCGACAGCCCCATGGTCACAACTTGATTACTACTAACCAACAGTTTCCCCTCCTTTTTTTACCCAGTTTCAGTTTAGGACCAGAGAAAGCCAAAATGTACTCTTAACCTACTCATTAGAGTTCAGCCCTGATCCGGCTTCCCAATGCCCACATCTCCATCAAGGTCACCTGCACCTCTGATGGCCATCTGCACCTTCAGCCCACACCGTCACCCTCCCCTTTTGCTCTGGCAAGCTCCGCTGCCTGGTTTTGAGTCTCCGCCAAAATGTACGTGACGGTGTCTGACTTACTTCTTACAGCAAGCGCTGAATAAATAGCCTGGGCTTATTCTCGTTTGGTTGGTTTTCATTTATTTCCACAAATTCAGTCCTATTTAGATTAAAATATAAAAGCAAAATAGAGTAGAGAGGGAAAGTAAGAATCTGTTGTATTTTATGAAAATTTAAGGGGGGGTCCCCTCGAGGAAGTTTTGAATCTCCCCCCAAGTTAATTTTCTGATCTTTATAATTGTAATAAAACAGCCCCCTTGAAAGTAACAAAGTTCAACATTTTTAAGTTAAACTTTTTTGAAGCTTAAGGCAGTTATTTCTGCAAAAGATGGCTTCTGGGTTTATTAATTAAAAAGAATGCAGGGAGTATTTGAAATATTATCAGTTGGGTGACTTTATTCTACACTTATAAATATAGTCTCACCATAATTAAGATAAAGTGAAAAGAATCTGAAATATGGTGATAGTTTAAAATGAGAGAATAATTCTTTTTAACATGAATAATTGCCCCACCAGTTTTATAACCTAATAAAAATCAAAGTAAAAGAAAAACCCTGGGCATTTTAATTATGAGAAATCCTATGCATTCTGGGAAATCGGAAACATTACCTACATATTCTTATTTTGGAACCCTCATTGTAGAAATCCTTTCTCTGGAGATTCTCCAAAGATGATCTTTAAGAGTGCTTTCGACAGAACCTTGAAATTATGTAGCTTGAGATGAGCATTCCTGGTTTTGTATCCAAATTTATCAGACTTAATTCAAATGTGAACTGTGATGTAAGGTAGACTTTCAAATCTTTGGTCATTGCTACCCTCTTTGCTTTCTCTAAAAATGGAATTTTTTCTTTTTCTTTCCTTTGAACAGAGACAGAAGAGAGGATAATTATCTTTGAAGTTCTGTTGTATTTTCCACTTTTCCAGAAATCTCTTCAGAGTTCATTATAGTATCACTTATACACATTACTCATATTATGATTTTAAGGTCATAAATCCTTCGAGATTTCTCCAAATCCTTGTGGGGTATCTTATTCAATCGAGTATTAGAAGAAAAGGAAGTTGTAGGTGAACAGTTGTTGGCAAGTTGGCTCAATACAACCCGACCATAAACTAAACTCCCTTTGGGAGATAGGCTGACACAGTAACAGTCGTTTAACATTTATTTTCTACTATCCAGCTTATCCCTCTCATTTTCTACAATCCATTCAGATTCTGTGTCTTTTGATTTCTTATTTTTTCCCCTTCCCCTTTGTGTAAAAGGAAGGTTCTCAGACCCACCAGCCCTAGATTTCTAAGGATTAGAAGGAGGGCGTGACCCTCCTCTGCATTTTTCTTTAAAGTATGTTTATTGACGTAACATTGGTTTACAACACTTTCTGTGATTTAGGGGTATAGAGCCACACCTCTTCAGATGTACGTTATCAACTATACCCACCACCAAACACCCATAGTCCTGCACCACTGTGCCTCACCCCCTCTTTGCTGTCATATGCCCCCCTTTAATATGGCGGTCTTAGTTCTAAGATTTCAAGGGTTTTTTTCTGTTCCTTTGTTCTGTTTCTCTATATTCTACATGAATGAAATCACCAAGTATTTGTCTTTCTCTTTCTGACTGATTTCACTTAGCATCATCCCCTCTAGTTTTATCCATGTTGTTACAAATGGTAAGACTTAATCTTTTTTATAGCTGACTAGTATTCCATTGTGTATTACAGTATCTTTCTAGCCTGCTCCTCTATTGTTGGGCATATTTCCATAACTTGGCTATTGTAAATAGTATTGTAACAAACTTAGGTATCCAAAGAATTAGTTTCTATTCTTTGGGTAGATAGGTAGGTGAGGGATTGCTGGGTCCATATGGTAGATCTATTTTTAATATTTTAGGAAACCTCCATACTATTTTTCTCTACTTTTGCCAAACTTTATTGTGCATTAGAATCACCTTGAGATTTGTTAGAATTCATTTCCACTTTCAAGAGTTTTGGATCCAAACTCCCATAGATCTGGTAAAGGGCTCAAGAATTTGCATATCTAGAAGCTTTCAGGTGATGCTGCTGGTCTCAGGATTACATGTTAAGAGTCACTGTTATTGTACTAAGTGCAAGAAGTAGGAACTCCACTGTGTGTGTGGGGGGGGGGCGGGGGATGGTGGTGATAGGGTAGTGTGTTAGGAGGGCAGGACCTGGAAACTTTGCAGGTGTAGATTCTTGTGAGCTTCTGGAACAAGCCCAGACCCTAAAGATATGAAGAGGGGAAGACAACTTGATGTTTTCCTGATGGATGGATTATTCTCCCATTTGGATCCCTCTGAAGTGAGACTCCTGGAGGTTTAAAAATAACCTGGGGTGGTTTGCTAAACTGTCACATCTCAGACTCACATACAATATTGATATTCGCATTTTAAAATCTCAGATTATACATTAAAAAACTGCAGTGATGGAATAGCTAAATAAATATTTGTACATATGACTGCATCTACTACTACTGTTTCCTTGTTCTTCTGTCTCAAGGAATCTGTGAATTGGGTGGTTAAATTGCTGGCTAGGAGGTAATTGGCTGTGAATTTCAATCTAATAGTGGTTATTCGCCTGCTTAAAAGTTAAGGTAGTGGGTGCCTCTGTGAGTCTAGTAATCCATTTTTTTATGTGCCAAGTGGCCAAGACAAGAAACTTCACAGGTTATTAAAAATTCTCATGGGTGCTACAAACAGGCCAATTGCACTCAACAGAACATCAGTACATGCTGATATATAAAATTGTAGAATTACAAGTGATGTCAGTTCTGAAAGGGCTTTATAAACCGCATTTCTCAGGACACTTAGATTTTAATGGCAAGTTGCCTTTTTTATTTCAACTTTGTTTTCAATGTTTTGTTATGGAAAATTTAAACATTCCCCAAATTAAAGAACAGTGTAATGAATCTTGATGGTACCATAGTCCCCACAATTATCAATATTTTGCCAATTGTGTTTAATTGATCTGCACTTCTAGGTCACATTAATTATATTTGCAAATAATTCAGTATGGATTTCTAACAGATCAGGTTTAAATCAATATAACTTTTCAATAGTATTATCATACTTAACAAAGTAATTTGAAATATGTCAGTGTGACTTCAAATTTCTTTCTTTTTTTTTTTTTTTAAAGATTTATTTATTTATACATACAAGAGCTGGGGTATAGGCCAGAGTCCAGGACAGTGAGAGGATTCACCAGAGACAGAGTGGGGAACAGAACAGGCAGACTGACCGAAACACACTGCTGAGGGGAGCAGCGGGCGAGGCAGGAGAGGTCTGCTGCGTCATGTGGGTCCCCTCCCTGGCCGGCAGCAGTGTTCGAACTCATGCTGCAGTGGCTGTGGTTTGCTTCATAGTGCGTTGCTTAACCCACTGTGCCACCAGGGAGGTCCAGACTTCAAATTTCTTTAACTATCTCAAACATTTTTTTAAATAGTCTGGTCTCTTCAAATCAGAATCCAAATGAGTTTCTTTATTGAACTTGGTTGATTCATTTCTTATATTCCTGTTATTGCTTCATTATCTCTCTTCCCTCCTCTTTACAAGTCATTTGTTTGTTGAGGAGATGAATAATTTTCCTGTCGAATTTCCGATATCCTGGACTGCTTCGATTATATCATTGTGATATTAACTGCTTTCCATATGTCCTGCTATTTCTTGCTAACTAGTATCTAATTCTAGAAACAAGATTAAATTTAGGTTTAGTTGTTTTTGGAGGGGCAAGGATTTTTCATAGGTGGTGTTTGGTAATTGTTAGTGCAGCATATCAAGGGGCATATATTGTCTGCTCTCCCACTTTTAATGAGGTTAAGGGGGGTTTAGTGTTGTTAACCCTTTAACCTTAGCAGTTACTGATGATTCATGCCTGGAACTACTTCTCCACATAGCCTGCAAAATGACCTTTCTAATTCAGTTATTCTTTCGGAATTAGCTGGAGTTCTAGATGCAAAACTGCCCCTCACTTCTACTTGGTTATAAACATGAAGTCCAGTTTATAAAGAAGAGGTGAGACCTATGCTCAATTCTGCTCCTTTATCTAATGTCAGAATAATGAATCCAGCACTGACCAATCAGGTTACTGGATTTCAAATATTGTGAACTTAGGAATTCTATATATACATATATATGTAGTTAAAACACATGAACATCTGTATACATATTATACTTGAAGTAAGGATTATATATAGGATTATATATATAAGGATTATATATAATGGTAACATTCTAACGTGTATATATAAAATGTTTAGAAACAAGTTTGTCTATATTATATATTTGAAATTTCTGATATATTTTATCTATTTCAACTTTTGCAATGGATATTCAGCTTATTTCTATTTCAATTTTAAGAGGACTGTGCTCAAACTCAGTATATAACTGCTTTCAAATCATTTTTGATTATTTTTTATAGCTGTACTTAGGACTAAAATATGCTTATTATAGAACATTTAGAGCATGAAACTTACATAAAAATGAAATGAAGTCACCTTTTCCTCCCCACTCAGAAATGTCCTCTTTAAATATGTGGTTGAATTGCCTTCTGTTCTTTTGCTCTTATGTGCCTCATTAAATATTCCATGGCCTCTCATTATAACCATCCCCTCACAAGTACTCTCAACTCCTGTACCCTTCACCCTCATCCACGTATCTGGAAAACCTTGACCCTCACCTTCTCTGTACCTGTGCTGATCTGCTGAACATTATCAGAGAATATCTAACTGAACTGATGGTTCCTTTCTTTGATCACCTAAAGCCTCCACTTGTACCCACTGACCCAGAAGTCCACTTGTGTTTCTCAGAGTGATTTCATAAGTCCTCAAACCAGCCACAACTCCTCCCTTTTTCACCTTTGCTTAGATGTTGACCTTGCCTCCTTCTTAAGTGAAATAAAAGCCTTTAGATGATACCTCTAAACTTCCTACTGCCAGCTCAGTGAGGACTCTGCCCTCTCTGCTGCTCTCTTCCCTGCCTTCCCTACTGTCACAGCAGAGGCCATTTTCTTCCTCCCTGACAATTTCAGTCCTTCTCCTTGTCCTTTGGATCCAGTACTTTTTGGTTTTCCCAAACACACTTCACTCCTTTATCGACTTTTCCCAGTTTTTACTGGATCGTTTCCATGACCCCATTCTAGTTTTCCACCCCTGTATTAAGAACAGCACCATAAACGGTCACTTCTTGGTTCCTTATCTTCCTGGAGGTATCCTACATTTTCCCATTAACTTGCAGAGTCAAATTTCTCAAAAGTTGTTAATGATATTATTTTTACTTCCTTTTTAAACTCTTCATTTCATTCCAATGTAGCTTCTACTCTGCCTTCCCATCATACTGAAATTCCCTATCTCAGCATCACTGATAATCCCCAGGTGGCCATACGCAATGTACACATCTGTCATCTCCTTGTCTACCCTTTGAGCGTCTGGTGAAGTCACACACTTCACTCCTGATACACTGTCTTTTCTCGGCTATTATCACACTTTTATTTCCTAGCTTTTCAAACTCCTTTTCCCCATCAGTTTCCTTATCCAGCTAGTTCCATTTTACCTCTTAAGAGTTGGAATTCCTCTGATTTAAGTCCTGGGTCTTTGCTTGTCTTCTTTTACTCTTTCTCCTTGGGCGAGTCCATTAATTTCTAGCATTTCATATACCATCATGACACAAAGTTCCAAAGCTTATACCTCCAACCCAATTTTACTGAGTACCACATCCAAATCTGCTTACCTGACAGCTCAACCTAGATGTCACCAGGTTGAGACATCCAGACATTTCAGTGCATACATGTCCAAGATAGAACTTCTCATTTCCTCTTCACAAAAATGAGACCCCTGCCCCTCCATTAGCCCCATCCAAATAAATAGCACTATTATCCTTCTGTTGCTCAATTGGGAAACTTCAGTCCTGATTTTTGATTTTTCCTTTCCCATAGCGCTAATCTAACATATCAGCAACTCCACTTGGTTCCGCTCCTCCAGATAGCTTAACTCTGTCATCTTTTCTTCATCTCCTTAGCTAACACATCCTTAATGTTGTCCATGTCAACCCCTTCTTCAATGGTCTCTCTAATTCCACACTTGCTCCTTTATCGTTCATTTTCCACATTATGAGCAAGAACCATCATTTTCTAGGACAACCTCAACCTTCCTTAAAGACCTTCAGTGTTTTTTATTAAAATAAATCTGAACTTGTAATCAATCCAAACTCTGTACAAGGGCTGGGTGGATCTATAGATATACACAATCTGCCACGTTCATTCCTATCCTCAGGCTGGGCGACTCCCTCCCTACCCTACGTCACTTATTTTCAAACACGTTCAAGTCTTTCCTGCCTCAAAATGTTCACATATGCTGGTCTTTCTGCTCTTTTCTCTAGATCTCTGATTGCCACATGTGACTTCTTATTTGTTAGAAATCAGCTTGACTATTGTGTGTTATACTGATGCCTTTCATGAAAAGTCTAAAATGCAGGTAGCATTTCTATTCCATCCACCTGTGAGTGAAATGATCTAAAGCTCTCTCACATGGTAATTGTTTATTTCTAATCTCATTTTCTCAGAAAACAATTTCTTCCCCTATTAATGATATAAGCATTTCGGTGATTTATCTATTCGTGGAAAATTCAGTTTAAGCATAAAAATACTGACTTTCATCTGATAATAGTTTCATAAGACTAGACTTGAATTCAAATTTGAATTTTGATTTGTTACTTTCAAAATCAGCTCTTTTGTCCTTGATTTCTTAGTTACTAAATATGATAAGTCACAATGAATGAAGTAAAGGGAGTTATAGTACAGTTGCTACATGGCAGGACACCTTACTAGAACTCCTTGTGTTTAGGAGTGAAGCAGCTTTGATGGAGAGGAACAAACATTGCTTAAATGCTCACCCAGGACCAGACACAATAGTAGATATAAGACCTCACTGTAATGTCATCAGTAATTTCTTAGATGCTGCAACTTTGAGCAAAATGACTTATGCCAAACCAGGTTCTTGAATAAAGTCAATATACTCAACATCATTTAAGATTTTTTTCCTCATCATTATAATGAAATGACATTGAGCAAAATGGCATTATTCAAGGACCTGCAATGCTTAACAACCTGCCCTGGCATTAGAGAATTGCTAGACCAGAGCCACGAGCTACCAACTCATAAAATGTTAGAGCTGGAAAAAATCCCCAAGATCATTTAGTTCAGTGTGTGATGAGCTTACCTTTATGTGATTCCTGTAGAAGTATGTGATCAAGTGCTCGCCTAGGCTCCCCTGAAATGTCTCCCTCTGCGGCTCATTCCACAGCTAATAATTCTGACCATCAGAAAGTTTTAGCTAAATGATAGATAAATTTGCCTCCATCTGATTTCCCCCACTATTCCTGTTTCTACCCTCTATAGTAAAACGGAGTAAGATGAATATACGCTCCCCCTGGGAATCTTCCAGGCATTGGAAGGCGGCCACCACGTGGCCTTTCAGGCAGTTCCAGGTCAAATGTTATGAAATGACTTTAGATTTGGGGTTAGTGTGACTCAAGATTGGCCATATCCAAGGCCCCCTTCCTCCTCTAAACTTTCCCTCTGACGCTGAACTAAATATGGATACCTGAAGTGACTTTATTGCTCTTCTCTCCAAAGGAACACTCCTTCAGGCATAAGAATGCTTCTTTTTTTATTGTTGGTAAAATAGCTACTATGCAGGTGTCAACAAAGAACTTAATCTGCAGAATATCCTTGAATGGTAGATATTAATTTGAGCTATATAAAAATGTCATTTTATTGGCTCAAAAATGTCTGAATAACAGTAACTTCCGGTAGCTTGATTGTTATTAATCTGATTTTATAGATGAGGGAAAAAATGGAGACTTGGGAATGTTATATCAATGGCCAGTGGTAGACTCTAATGCTGAGATTTATTGATGCAATAGAATGACAGAGAGCTCTGGGGAGACCTCAAGGGTGCGAATCTCATCAAGGGACCACAGCCTCTCCTGTAGATCAGTTTCAGGGAGTCTAACATAGTGATGACCTCATTCTGCATTGTGGAGCAGAAGGAGGAGGTTCTGGAGAAGGTTCTGGAGCAGCCTTGCCCGGTCACTGGAGGAGAACATGCTTCCTTGTGTGTTACATGTTCAGTAAATGGAGGACAAATCCCATCCAGAGGCGGAGATCTCAGGATTATGAGGACAAGGTCAGAGTAAGTCCAGCGCTCTTCTCAAGATGCATGTGCCCCCACGGGGTCCGACCAGTCTGCCCCCAGGCCAGCAATGTCTCCGTTTTGTAGTCACTGAATTACTGAGACAATTGACTAGAACAACGAAGTTACGGGGGACAGAGAGTAAGTAATGATTTACTATCATTTATTAAGCAATGATTTATATGCACTGTTGTTTGTGTTCTTGTTTCCAAGGCAACATGCAAGGGGAAAGAAGTAAGCACATCCAGGAAGGCCCCTGTCTCAGTTACATATCTTGTTTCAGGTCACAAAGCCAGCAAGAGCAGGCTGAGGTCCACACCGACATCTGCCCAACTCTAAAGGGGGCTCGTTCACTGCACAGGCGGCTTCCTTATGCAACACTCTGCAGCTCCAGATGCAAGGCTTCGAGAAAAAGACAAAGAAACCATCTTTTGTAATGCAGCATGGCAGAGTGGAAAGGGAATAGGCACTGGGGTACTTGTATGTTCCCTAAACAGGTCTTTATCTCACCACTTACTATTGGTGTGACCTTGAGGAGATTATTCAACCTCCCTGAAACCCAATTAGCTCATCTCTAAAACTGGGTTATTAATATTTAACTTGCAGTCCTTGTGTGAGGATTAAGTGGATTGACATTCTGTCAGGCTCCTGCCCACTCTTTCCCGGTGCTGAGCAGAGCATGCAACAGAGCCTCAGTCCATTCCCTCTCTTGTCCTGCTACATCCAGGGTCAGTCAACTCATCCCTGAAAGACCAAGAGTAAATATTGCTGTCTCCGTGAGCCAGGAGGAGATAGCCTCAACACTTCTAGCACCTGTTCTCACTGAAAGGCTGGTAATCATTTTCACATTTTACTTTCAAAGACATAAAGACCATTCTGTAGAGACCATTCTGAGCTTGTCGGCCACGCAAAAGCAGGTGGGTGAGTGGACTGAGTGTGCCAGCTTTTGCACTAACTAATCTTACGTGGTTTCTTCTCTCTCCTCAAGTGTCCAGCAATGTCTTGTTCATGCGCCTTCTCAAGGATCACATTGTTCTTCTCTCAACGAGAAAACAAACAATTGGAAGGGGCCCTCCTTTGTGCTCCCATTCTCTTCTTTGTCTCTGCTCACAGCTAAGGAGCAATGTGTGCTCTCTGTCAGGTCCGTGGGACTGCAATTCCGCTCCTCTGCTTGTGCCCCATACATATCTCAGGGCTCCCACTTACTCAGGAACACAGCTCGAGTAATTTCTTCTCTCCCTTTTAAGGACTAGCACGTCTTTGGTAGATCATTCCCATCAGCATGAAAACATGCTGTGTTTCTCACATCTTAAAAATATTCTCCCTTTATCCCCACTTTCTCCTCTATTTACTGCATACTCCCCTTGTCTCAGTAAAACTCCAAGAAAGAATTCAGTCTACAGGCTGACTCCAGTGTCTCCCTTCTCCTTCCTTCTTTACCATAAACCATTAGGTCAGAAGTGACTTCCAGTTGCTTCCTGCGTGAACAAATCTCAGACCTCATCTAGTTGGGTGGACCTGTCAGCAGCATTTGCCATGGGATTGTTCATTTCTCCCTCAAGTCCTTCCTTCATTTGCCTTGGGGAGGTACTAGGTTCTACAGCTTTCTCCTTGATCATGGATACTCCCAGGATCCTTTGCTGTTCTCATCTCTGTTTTTGAAATGTAGCAGCGTCCGAGGGATCAGTCCTTGAATTTCTTTTACTTTCTATGGTTTCTATGTCTATTCTCTCTGGTAGTGATCTCATAGGGTCTCGTGGATTTTCCTGTGTGGTGCTACACATGCACATACATCCAGCCTGGCCCATTTTGAACTCCAGGTTTTTTCATCTGGTGATCCACATGACATCTTCCCTTTGATGTGTCACAGGCATTGCAAGCTTTGCTTGTCCATAACTGAGCTCCCAATATTTTCCCATCAATAAAATTGGCTTCTCTCATAGTCTTTCTCATCTATGTCAACTGCAACTCATTTCTAATGATTCAGGCTAACCACCCTGGTTTTATCCTCTTTTAGAAACATTTTTTGATCCATTTGAAGATACAGTTTAATGAGTTGTGACTCATGAAGCCGCCATACTCTCAGTACATAGAGCATTTCCACCTTCCTTTGTCACCCTCTCCCCCTTTGCCTCTGTCCCTTGGTGAACCACTGACCTGCTTTTGTCACTGCAGGATTATTCATATTTCACAGAATTTCATAGAAATGGAATTAGACAGGGTGTCCTCTTTTGTGTTTGTGACTTTCATTTAGACTAGATTGTTGGGGATGTGTGTATGATGGTAGTCGATTATTTTTGTTGTGAAAAATACTGCAGTACATGGGCACACCACACTTCGTTTGTGCTTTCACCAAGTGGAGGGCTTTGGGGTTGCTTCCAGCTTGAGGTTGTTGTGAGTAAAACTGCTGTGACCCTTTTAGAGTAAAGGCACTTGTGCAGGCATGTGAGTTCAGTTCTCTTGAGTAAATCACTTAGAGGTGCAGTGTTTGGGTGGTATGTGGCCATATTGTGTCTCTTTTTAAGAAACTGCCAAGCTATTTTCCAAAGGCTACCATGCCATTTTACATTCTCGCTAGTAGTGTTTCACACTTCCACTTGCCCTACATTCTTGGCAGGCTACATCTTTAACTGCCTTTTTTTTGTTCACTTCTGAACTCCCAATTCATCAGTAAATCTTGTTGTCCAAACTTTCTGATATACCCAGAATTCTACTCCTCATCCTATTACAACTAGCATTTTGGTGCAAGACACTCTCCTTGGGTTATGGTAACAGCTCCCCACTGAGGCCTTTATTTCCCCTAAGGAATTCACAACACTGCAGTTGAAGCAAACTGGTTAAAATAAAGCCGTTTTGAGCACACTACTGTTTAAAGCCTCCATGGCAGAGCAAATGCCAAGGTGTTAGGGTAACATCTGGCCACTCCCCAATCTGGCCATTCCTTGTCGCGACAGAAACTTTGTTGTCGCTTTGTGCATGTTTGACAGGGTGTTGGGTAGTGAATGTGGGGACTCAATGAGGGACACAGCAATTGCAAGGCAAGACTCTGCTCCTTGAGTAGTTCTCGGGCCATTTATTGAAAGCACACAGGCTAATAAAATCTGATCATGTGATAATGGTATGAGGAATTAAATCTGGAGGTTGGGAGAGATTGGGGGACAAAGCTTCATGAGGGACAGGGAAGGGAACATCGTGACCATATGTCAAGAGACATTTGCGTCAGCAAAGTATCTGATGTTACCACAGGCAGGTTATCCAAGACCACCGTGGAGACAGTCATGTGATCAGGTCAACAGTGGCCTTGGCGTCCCGGGCCTGTCTTGTGACATGGGCTACACTCCGGAGGTGGTCAAGGAATGCTCTGCTGTGATTGCAGTTGCCCATGAGTAGCCACCCAGTTGCCGGCTTATAGGAACTCTTAGTTCCTAACCCCATTACCTTCCAACCCTCTGCTACTCTTCCCCTCATTTCCTTCTCTCCAGGCTTTTCCTTGGACACACCAAGTTCGTTCCCATCTCAGAGCCTTGGATAAGGTTCTTCTCAAGTTCCCTTCTTTTTCAGATACACACACGGGCTCACGTCATCACAAGATTCCTTCAGATCTTTACTCCAAATGCCAACATCCCTTTTTCTATTCGATTTTTCCTGATTCTCCCATATAAGCTAGTTAGATAGCACCCCCTTTACTCCTTACTCCAATTCCCTACCTTATTTTTTGACAGTGAACTTATCATCTTTTGGTAATTAATATCTATTTATTGGCCATAAAAATATGTCCTTGAGTATCCTAGGTACCTGGGACACAGCTTCAAGCAAAACAGTCGAAAATCTCCATCACTGTGGCGTTTGTCCATTTTTATGAATTTATCTTGGTTTGTAATTATCTCCCATTCTCTAGACTAAAAGCTCTGTGACTGCAGGGATTTGGTCTGTTTTGTTCAGCACTAGCACTGGTGCCCAGGAGAATACCCAAAAGGTAGTGTGATCTCGACAAATACCAGCTGTTGTCTTTTTACTTTATATTGGCAAAAAATAAGAAATCATCCCTGCTTTAAGCTTCATTAACGTGGAATAGATTCCTGCAGTGTCCTGCTCTGGGCCTTGAGGGAAACTGCAGTCTGTGAAAATTGAAGACACAATTGAATTAAAATTTAAAACTGGAACCATTTCAATTCTGTGATCCTCTAAGAATGGCATTTTAAATGGTGATGTGATATTAACCTAACTTTCTAAAATCCTTCTCAAGAAAACTCCCGTGCTCTGCAGACAGCCTCCTAGAAGACCTTTGGGTTGATGAGCAGCTGCCCCACTCTGTGCTGATCCCCCTGCCCGGGACCGTGGCTTTGACACAGCTGAGTGTTTCTCGATCACCTGCATTAGTGTTGATCCACTTGAACCACAGAATTAGACTTTTAAAGAGAAGATTCTGAAATCTTCATTTTTCTACAGACTCGTCAGTTACTTAGAATTTGAAGTTTGCCATTACTTGTTATAAAATCTATCTGAGTTAGAGCAACAGGATTGAGCAGTGTTGAAGCACTTTCATCCAGGGAGTATGGCACACATTCTCAGCAGGGGGTGGGGATTCCAGGGAGGAGTAGAAGTTTTGACTGAATGCAAGGTAAGTTTTTTTTTTAATTTATTTATGCATACAGGAGTTAGGGTGCAGGCCAGAGAGGTGTGGGTTTGTGGGTGAGAGGATTCACCAGAGACAAAGTTGGGAGCAGAACAGGCAAGAACAGAATACAGTGCTGAGGGGAGCAGTGGGTGAGACAGGAGAGGTCTGCTATGCCCTGTGGGTCACTTCCTTGGCTGGGGATCGAACTCATGCTGCAGTGGCTGCGATTCATAGTGCTGCGACTTTAACCCCTGTGCCACCAGGGAGGCCCTAGGGTAAATATTTTTGACAGTGTTCTTATTACAGGTTATCTTGTATCTCTTCCAAAAATGAAGTCCCCACTTTCTGTACCTGGCAATGTGACCTCGCTTGAAGATACAGATGTTGCTGGTGTGATTAGTTAAGTTGAGGTCATACTGGAGTAAAGTGGCCCCTAACCCAGTATGATTGATGTCCTTATTAAAAGTACTCCCAAATAAGGAAACCCTGATGGTGCAAGGGGTTAAATCTCAGGACTATAAAGCTATCTGCAGCCACTGTAGCACGAGTTTGATCCTCGGTCAGGGAGCTGACCCACATGGTGCAGCAGACCTCTCCTGTCTTCCTGCTGCTCCCCTCAGCAGTGTATTTCAGTTGATCTACCTGTTCTGCTCCCCACTCTGTCTCTGGTGACTTCTTTGTGTGTGTGGGAGCCTCCCACACACCTCTGGCCTGTACCCCAGCTCTTGTATGCATAAATAAATCTTTTTTTTTTTTTTAAAGAACTCCCAAATAAGATGGAGGCACAGGAAGGGCCCAACATAAAGATGGGGTGTTAGGGTGATACACACACAAGTCAAGGGATGCCAGAGATTTCCAGCAAACCACAGGCAGCTTGGGAGACATAAGGGAGGAGTCCTCTATAGGTTTTCAAACTGCCAATAGTTTGATTTTGGACTTCTAGCATTCAGAAATGAAAAACACTGTCTTTTTGTTTTAAGCGATGAAGTTTGTGGTACTTTGCACAAAGAGAGCCCTATTCCTTTAGTTGTTTATCAGGCAACTAAAGTGATATTGTTGAAGAGGGCTTATAAATTAGGGGAAGCAGGTGTGTTACCTTCAGAATTTTCTAGAACTCAAGGAATTGTAAATGTAAGCCTGAAATTTCTCTAGAGGATAAATAGACCAATAAAGAATAGGGATCCTAGAAAAATTTCTATACCTACATGAAAGCTACATATAAAGGGCATTGAGAAAAGGTGAACTAGTTAATACATAGGAGTAGGCAATTTGGTTATCCAGAGGCAGAAATAAAATCAGATTCTTCATTAATAATAATAATAATGCTAATAAGAATTGATTCAGTGCATTTTGTAGGTGCTTTTCTAGGAGACTTTTGCATATACTAGTTGTGACCTTCACCCTTACCCAGAGCAGTCACCATCATCATCATCATCAATATCATCATCATTCTTCCCATTTTACAGATCAAGAAACTGGGGCACGTAGAGTTCAGTGGTAAAGAATGGTGCAGTTGATGTGAACCCAGGCAGCCTGACTCCATGCGCTAATCCCTTTGCCATGACACTTCACACTTCATACAGAAAAGAAGTCAAGTCAAGGTATGCTAAAAACTTGACTATGAAAATCAAAGCTTCATAAAATTAGAAGAAATCAAAGGGGCATATCCTAATGAGTGTGGGAAGTAAAACAGTAAAATACAAATTACTAAAACATGATGGCATATACTACCTTAAAAGTTTTGTTCATTAAAGACGGCCTAATAAGAGTGAAAATGAGATATGTGCAGCTTGTATAATCCACAAGTGCATTAACATGCAGTGCCTATTAGAAATTCTACATCCATAAGAAAAGGACAAACATCAAAACGTAGGTGATGAAAGAACGTGGTACTTCACAAAGGGACAAATGACTAATAATTATTCAAAAAAGATGATTACAATTTCACACCCATCACATTGGCTAACATTTAAACATCTGACAACACTAAATGGTGAAAAAGATACAAAGCAGTAGCAATTCCTAAACACAGCAGGAGGAATGTAAATTGGTATAGTCACTTTGGAGATGGATTTTACAATATTCAGTAAAATTGCAGATTGACCTGCCTTATTTCAGCAATACACTGAAATATATCCAGGCATATCCTGCCATTATAGTCAAGGGGAGAGAGACATATTTATAGCAAAGTGGTTTGAAATATCAAGCAGAAATAACCTAAAAATAGTTTAACTCATGATGTCCTAGACATACAGTGGAATACTATCCAGCACTGAAAATTAATGAAAGAGTGAAATATATCCATAAAGAAAAACATGTAGCTGCTTGAGAAAAACTGTTTTAAATGAGTTTAAAACATAAAGGCCACCTAGAGCTTCAAAAATAAAAATTAAAAAGTTAAAACTATATAACACAATATAGAAGTTGCTAAGGTATGTATATAGACAGAATATAAAGAAACCACTGAAAATTCAAGACAATGGTGTCCTTTGAGAGTAAAGGAGAGGATATAATTTGAATTGGGCCAACAGATGGCCTCATATATAATTGAGTTAGTACTATTTTATTTCTTAAACTACATAGATGTGAAGGTAATAGTATTCTTTATTTCTTTTTTTGACTTAAATTATAAACATTAATTTATCAAAAAGGAAAGAGACTGAGAGCTACTGGGAACTGTGAGAAGCCAGCAAGGCAAGTGAAATGTCAAATGTTGGGACTACAGATCCAAAGAGGCAGGAAGTGGTGCCATCTTGGCTTCCTCAGGTTCCCCTTTTCCTATTCTGGAACATTGGTAGGAAAGCCAAGAATCTCTTTCAGAATCATTTACTGCACCTTTCTGAGATCCAGAATCCCCATGTTTCTGTCTTAGGATTTGCTTCTGCCTGGCTCGCGCAGGGTACTGTTGGGGCAAGGCAAATTTCTCTGCAAACTTCTTTTTGCAGAGTCTGTAGTTTCTCCTCTTTGGTGTTTGACAAGCTGTTTTTGATTTAATGTTTTCTAGTGTGCCTTTTATTAACATGCTCTTAGTGAGCAAATTCTCTCACAAATAAAGTGTGACTGACATAAAACTAATATTCCCCTTCCACACAAGCAAAGGGTCTTCTCGACAAGCAATAAATAAGAATCAAAGTAGTTGATATTTGGTGCCTCAGTCGTGGCTGATAGCATATTTCTGAGAATCTATTTGGTCTCCACCAGAAAGAACAGCTGAAAAGAAGGAGGTGTTTTTCATCCAAGTTAATAAACAATCTTGCTATTGCTATGTTCTCCCGTACACCAGTGACAGTAGAAAATATCATTTTGGTGGTAGATGTTGTCACTTAATATTTTGCTGCAGTGAGTTTTGCCTGAGTCTTTTAGTAGAGTGGATAGAATAAATCTGAATGTAGAGTATTACTCTTTTTGTGTGATTTTAATAATATTGTCCTCTTACCAGCAACTGGGGTATCGGCCTCATCATTTGTGAAGGAGGGGTGAGGAGGAATGCAAAACAGCCCATCGTTTCTTTATTTATATGAATGTAGAAGGATTCAACTTAGAAAACTATTTCACATACTGAAAAGGAAATCAGGTTCCACATTAACCCAACACAGGCAGAGTTGTCAACACAACTCAAGCCCCAGACCATGCTTGGTCCTTGAGACACATTAACCTATCTATGTTTGCAGACCAAAGAATGCACAGCCATCAGACAAGACTGATTTGTTCTTCAGGAAACCAGCAAGCCATGACCTTGCAGGCCTTCACACAGATCACAAACCCAGGCCTCCTCGTCTTTGGTCATGGATCATGTGTCCACAGAGTTCACAATAAACAGCTGTCCCACTCATCTTCCTCTACCCCCAAAGCAGAATCAGCACTGACCTCATCCCCTCTATGACTCCATAGCTTCCTTGCTTCTCTGCATGAAAACCCCCTGTTAAAAAAAAACAAACTATAGCCCCCCCCCACCACCCATCAGGCTGGTGGATTTGAGGGTTCACATGCACCACCCTGGTCAGTGCCTTTAAGTGTTAAATTCTTTGCCTGTTTAAACACTTGGCATTCAGTATTTCACTGCCTGCTGTGTGCTAAGCAAAAACATATTTTCTTTCCCCTGAAAATCTATATTTTATAATTGTAATTATTTTGGTTGCTGTAACAGGAAATGTCTTTCTAGGAAGGTAGCGTTTTTCTTTGCTGTATTTTAAACTTGCTTTTGTTAATTGTTGGTCAATTAAATTTGTTCCCATGACTGAGATTCCACTACTGAAATTTGCATGCTGAAGAATTAAAAGAATTTAATAACATTCTTCAAATAAATAGCTTTCTTAAGTGGTGAGAAGAGAGCGGTATGGGCTGGATAGGGTGTGATGTGGGCCAAGGGAAATGTGCAGTGGAAATACTTTTCCCCAGGGACACTCCTCCATAAAAGTTGTCTGTAGAATGGGTTATGGGTGGGGGTTTTACCCCTGGAGGCTGTTTATTGTGCATATAAAATGTATCAGGCACCACTTCAAACCTGGTTATTAAAACCTTGTGATGCCGGAATGATGAATTTTACTACCTGGTTATCAATCTTTTAACAACGTCCACACATTTTACTAGGTGTATGACTGAATTTCTTCAATGAGCGATTTGTACTTTACAGCTGTCTGAAAGAGGAGAATTTTCCTTTAGTTTTATTTTACTTCTTGAAAGCATATTTATTTTCCTTAATCTCTTGCATTTGCTTACTGGGCAACAAATAAGGAAATAGGAAACAAATCCTTTTTAGATGCAATCTGTAAAAACGTGTCAGTCTCACACTCATATTAATATGTAACATATGAGCATAGTGATGCTCATTTACCTTTGGAAGAAAGAATTAATGAAGGCTGGGTCTCCCTGGTGGCGCAGCGGGTTGAGCGCTGCACTGTGATGCACAGCAGCGCGAGTTAGATCCCCTGCCAGGGAGGGGACCCACCTGGTGCAGCAGACCTCTCCTGCCTCACCTGCTGCTCTCCTCAGCAGTGTGTTTCAGTCAATCTGCCTGTTCTGCTCCCCACTCTGTCTCTGGTGAAGAGACCTCCCACGACTCTCATCTGTGCCCCAGCTCTTGTATGAATAAATAAATACATCTTAAAAAGAAAAGAATTAATGAAGGAATAGACGTCAGATTGAACAGGGAATGTTAACTATCAAAATCTTCAAAGTCACTGTCCTAAAATTTCAACATTATTTTTCTATAACTAGGAGGACTAGAGTTAGGAAAAGCAGTAGGAAGTACTAAGAAAATAGAAAAGAAGGAAGCAGCTAGAAAACAGAGCCAGGTCAAAGGCCTCTAATCAGCTTCTGTTTTATACACACAAGATTAAAGTTTCCCTCTGAGTTTTGATTAAGGATGCACAGTTATAAGATTAAAAATCGGTGAGTCAAATTAGAAAAGGTTTAACTCCAATCTCGGAATCCATCAAAGCTCCTTCTGCTTCCTACTCCCCTCACATTAAGCCTTCTTTACAACATGGGATTAGAGCAAACCATCTAAGACTTCCCGTCCCAGGCTCTCTGCTCTCTTTTCTATATGTGCTCATTCAGATCACAAACAGTTCTCTTGTCAGGACTCAAAGCTCATTTCTCCTTGAAGTTTCTGTTTATATCCATGACTGAATTCATTCCGGTGCCTGTACACATATTTATTTATTTTGGTGACCCGCAGAGTCCTTTATCAGGTACAACATACGCTCGTCTTATGCATTGTCACGAAACATATTAAAACTTGGTACACTTGTCTATTTCAGAAAACACCTCCTTAATCATCCCAGTAATTATGCAAACACTCCCACGGGGCCAGTTATAACCCTGTCCTTCCCTTCTCGAGAAGCCGCTGACTCTCTCCCCTTGGAAGCCACACCAAAGGAGTGTGGGCAGAACTTGCAATTAATAACACGATTGAGGAGAGGTTAATATGGTCATGAGGGAGCTGAGAAATAAAACTGTCATTGCTTTATTAAAGGCTTTAACTCAGGCACAAGTTTGCTCAGGAACAGTAAAATAATTTTAAAGAAATAAATAAATGGACTGGGAAAGAAGGATGATTTTTAACTTTAGACTGGATTAAAGATCCTGTAGACTCTTTTCTGATTGACAAAGAATGAGACCCTTTACATGTGACTTTGTTGTAAGAAAATGCAAAAGACCAATGTCAAGGGTTTGCCACTTGGGTCTCGATACCTGTTCATTGAAATCTTGGTCTGTGTGTATTTGGTGGGGGCTGTCCATGTTTTATGTGGCCCAAGTCTTCAGGGTGAGATCATCAAGTTTAATTCTCTAGGTTTTCTCTTTCCTCTAAGCTCCTCTCCATGTCCCTGGACTTACAGTAATTTGAAAATACCTATATTATCTTTTTTGAGAATTATGTTTAGTACCAAAAAAGACTAAGAAATGTAAAAGGGTAGACTACATTCTTCCAGAAGGTCCAAATATATGAAAGAGAACTCATGATTAGGTGTCAGATATGGCAATAATGGAAGTCCATGTAGTGGTGACACGAGACAAGGGAGAATCACAGGCTTCTGCTCCAGGGAGTCAACATTGACTGTTTATAGCTGAGTGAGGGGTGGGGGCTCTGGTTTCCCAATATTGATGTCACTGAGATGCATTGCTCATTTCAAAACATTTCAGGGGCCCAAGAGCTGGACTCCCCTGGAAACTAATGAGGCAGCTCTTCCAACCCCTATGATTGAAGTATAATTTTCCCTGGGAAAGAATCATCAGACATGTTTGGAGAGGAAGGTTGGTAGAGAGGAGGTGTAGGTTGAAAATTCTGAAAACTGAAAACCTCAAAAACTGAAAATCCTGAAAAATTGAACTTTATCATTTAAACCATGAAGTTAATGGAGAATTTTGGACAAACGGATAAGGAGTAGATACGCTATTTAAAGAACATGAATTTGGGTGCAAAATAACTTGATGCACTTTGGGGAATGGGGCCCGTTGAGAATATTTTACCACTAATGTGTACCTGAGGACATGAAATACTATTGGTTTGTTGAGTGGGCTGAATTCAGGGATAAACATAAGGAATAATTTTATTTCTCATCATCTATTGTGGTTACACATGTTCATCCAGTTCCCTTTCTTTTATCCCTGGACAAAATTGGGGGAAGCTGTCATGCTTTCTTTTACGTGTTAGATGAGTCCTATTATGTCGTCACAGGGTAAACAGGCCTGTCCATTCTAAGTGAAAATATTAGTCTATATTCAAGTCTAATTTTCCTCCTTACCCTCAGTTCTGTTCTGATTTGTCATTTAGGAAAGGTATGATCTTTCCTTATGCTGTTTCCCCCCACCCCCTTTTCTCTTACTTGCTCTACTGGATCCTCCCAGTATGGGCATGGAAAAGAAGAGTGAAAGGGGAAAGACATTTATTTTTACTTGGTTCATGTAATTTGTGTGTTTCTCTTGGCTGGTAGTAAAGTGACTCATGTGGTATGCTTCAAATGGTGGCTTATTTGTAATGTGCTATGTGGGGCGTGCGTGTGCGTGTGTGTGTGTGTGCGTGTGTGGTGCTACATGAGGACTCTGGTGTGGTAGCAGAGATACTTGCCAGTTAGTCTCTTCTGAACCTACTTCCATCATCTTCCCCTGCTAGGTCCTCTTGTGTCCCACTAAGCTATGGCTGCCACAATGGATGACGGTACTTCGGTGATGGGTATACAAACAACAATGTACACCAAAATTACCTCAATAAATAAAAAACTATTTAAGAAGATATGACTACTTTCCAGTGTTGACTGAACTCATGGGAAACCCGTGTGTTTCCCAACTGAGGCTGCTTCTGCTCCTTTCCTTTCCCTGCCAGATCCCCATCTTCCACATTCTCCAGTGGGAAGTGGGAGCAGGCAGAAACTCTGTTCACACAAGTCCCTAAACTTTAATTCACCCATATCCGGCTCTCCAGAGAATAATTCCACTCTATTCTTCCTCCAGGGAACTAAGAATGTCTGCTGATTAACGAGCTTCCAGATGGGGAATAAGAAGCTATTATGGCCTGAATTTTGTCCCTCCAAATTCTTATACTGAAGCCCTAGGACTTAGAGTCTCTAATGATGTAATTAGGGTGAAAGAACATCACTGGGTTGGAATCTAAGCCAGTCTGACTGGTGCCCTTGTAAGAAGAGGATATTGACTGGTAATAAAATGATTCATGTGGTAAGCTTCCAATGGTGGTTCATTTGTGATGTGCTATGTGGGCACATGGAAGATCACACACACACAGGAGATCACTAAAGATTTGTCGAGAGGACGGCCATTAGGAAGGTAAGGAGAAGGCCTCAGAGGGAACTGACCATGCTGACAGCTGGATTGTGAGACTCCCAGAACTTGGAGAAAGTAAATTTTTGTTGTTTGATCCATGTAGTCTGTGGTGTTTATTGCAGAAGCTCCAGAAGTATTTCTATTAGTGGAATCACACACACACACACACACCCCTTCTACCAATTGGGGAGAGCCAGGAACTTTCTTATCTCTGTAGGATACCTCCTGTTCTAAATCTCAGAGCTTCACACCTGTTCTAAGCTCCTTTGTGGAAGTCTGGGCCAAGATGGTATGGAAGAATCTGTGATGTCCTGTGTCATATGCCCTTTACTCAACACAGTTGCTCCAGGCACCATGGATGTGGTCCTTCACCAGGCTGTGCCTGGAGATCCCCAACTTTCTTTCTCCAAAGGCGCATAAGGCTTTGACCAGGTGTGAGCCGACATTTCAGATCTTAGCACATTCAGAGGCTGTTTTCACACAGAGGAGTCAATACTCAGCCTCCCTTCTCCTGTTGTGACAAGTCTGAGGAACATTCTATGCAGTGGCCCAAAGTATCTCCAGTAAGATTGGGCCACAGGTGCCCACAATGTTGTCAGCTCATGTCACTCATGTCTCTCCCTTCCTGTCTCCTCCCACTACCTTACTTCTGAATAGACTATTTGTACCAAGTCCTTGTCTCAGGATTTGCTTCTTGAGATCAAATTAAGACAAGTTGTGCTTTTGCTGTAACTTTTTAGCTGTGAGGGGGAAGCAGGACTTGCTTCTGGAACTTTCTTGATTTATGTAGGTTGTCCCTTATTTATTTTCCTCTTCATTTCATTAAAATATGTGTCTGTGACTTAAAGCTAATAAAGATGCTACTGTTAAGCCTATGAGTTTATAAACTGAGAAATTTATAATCCATAGAAGTTTGTTCTCATGGAGATCACTGTGAAGTTCTTGGAGATTCTTCTAGAACCTTGAAGAGGCAAGAGGATGGAAGAGGGAACTCTTGAAGGGACAGGATCATGGAAGAGGGAACTCTTGAAGGTCAGGGGGATGAAAGAGGGAACTCTAGAAGGGACAGGAGCATGGAAGAGGGAACGCTTGAAGAGGCAGGGGGATGGAAGAGAGCAAAGGAGCACGGGAGCAGTGGGATGTAGGGTAGGTGACACGGCCATCCCCACTTCAATTCTGACACTGCAAACATGTAACACTCTTTATCTCATGTTCACCATATTTTAAATTCAACCAGCTATTCTAATGAACTATTTGCCATCAGCTAACATCTCCCAGGCAGTGTCCTTTTTGTCAGTGTGTTGGGTAGATGATGATTTCTTTGCTTTGAAAACAAGAGTGTTTCATTTGTGAGAGGGCCATCTGTCTCAGGGAGTGTTCAAAGCCATTGCCTGCTAGGTGGAGAGGAAGGTAGGTTAGGATGGGGAGCATCAGCCTCTGATCCTGAACTCACTAGCTTTGAGGTTTGGGGATGGTCGTTTGATTTCTTTTGTAAAATGGAACAAAGTATTAGTAGCTGCTGATTGAAGCTGCTAGGTGGAATAAATGAGGCAGCACATTTAAAATTCTTAGCAGAGGCTGGTGCATGAATGAAGACCCATGCAATAAGAGTAATTATGAGGATGCTGATGACAATGCAAAGAAACTTGCCTTCTTCTGTGTGGTGCCAGAGGGGGGCTTCAGGGCTGGTTTTTGGGGTGAATAGACCCACCAAGGATGGATGGGATATTTCCTACGTGGTGAACATCAGTAGAGGCTGGAGGATCGTTTTCCTTTCTTCTCCAGGATATTAGAAAGGACTCAAGAAGAGAAGACTCAAGGGAAGAGAAGCCCCTTAGGGTGACTGCCAGCCTTCGGGTTACCCCTTCAGTCCAGCGATGGAGGATGGCATGGTGAAGGTGAGGGTATGAGCCAGGAGTTCTGAAAAATCCACAACATTCAGCTGAGCTCTGAAGGCTGGGACGTGGCAGTGGCCTGAATGATACCAAGAACCAAGGAGGCTTTGCCCTGGGGTTGGGGTGTGATCAGCTCTAGCCAGGACCTGAAATCCAGAGGTTCCCTGTCTGGTCCTGAACTTGAACCTGGTAAACTCTTAGTACCCTAGGAGCAGACCCAAGTCTGTGCTCATTGCCCTCCACACCCCCACCCCACACACACACAGCACAGCACACTCATGCTTCTCTCTGTGTATCTATTTGTCTTATTGTTGCAGCAAAGAGAGTCACATTTATATTTATTTCTATCTCTGACACAATAGCAAGCAGGATATCCCTTCAAATGTCAGTCAGTTCAAGGGAATTTTTCTTTATTTGTACTTATGTGTTTATTTTTCTCTTTCAATGTCTATGATTCAAGTTTTTTTTTTTTCTTAAGAGCTGAAACTAAACACTTATTTGAATTTCAACTCCATGCTATCTTCCTTTGGTTTGTGAACCTACCTTGAAATTCCAATTTAGATGGCATATGTTTCATGACTTAAAATAATTCAGGATTCTTATAGCTGAAAATGTGAAATCAGTCCCTTTCTGATGAATAGTTTTTAAATCTGAATAATAAACAGGCTGTTCTTTGTTTTCATAAATAGCTGGGGAAAATCAAACCTCAGTTATCCTCTGTCATCAAACTCATTCTGAAGATGTGTGGAGTTGATTTTAGAAATACTTACAAAAGTAAGTTCATAAATGTAGATTATCTAAAGAGGAAACATTAAGTGTTAAATATAGAAAGCATGAATAATTTATTTGTTCTATATGAGCACCCAAGGAGCTCACAGGGGAAGTAAGAAATGGAGCCCAGCTCCATAGTAATCACCAAATACTTCGAAGACACCGCAATAAAGACCTCAACAGTTATGTTTCTCTAGGCTTAATTTACCAGTTTCCAGAAGGTCGATCTTGTTCTAGAACAATGATGGATAATTTCGGGCAGACACAGTGAGCAGCACATGCTTTCTGACTGTCAGCCCTGCTCACTGTCGAGAAATAGATCCCCCACCAGGGAACCTTGCTGGTGGCCTAGGGCTAAGTGTCAGCACTCTCACCACTGTGACCTGAGTTTGATTCCCGGCCAGGGAGGGGACCCACAAGTGTCGCAGACGTCCCCTGTCTCGCCCGCTGCTCCCCTCAGCAGTGTTTCAGTAGATCTGCCTGTTCTGCTCCCCGCTGTATCTCTGGTGTATCCTCTCACCCCCACACCCCAGTTCTTCTCAACAAAAAAGAAAAATATGTATACCCCTGCCAAATTGGTGTCATTCCTCTAATAGTTATAAAATTAGGGTATTTGGTTTAATTATACATATGGCATTAAGCTATCTGTATTCACTTAGAAGACATATTTCACTCACATGGAGCCCTGATGGGATTCTGCTTGCCTTTTATTTAGAGATACTGGTTGGTCCTCTTGGGGAAGACTTTTCTTTCTATTTCCTTCCAGGCATGAGTTCTGCCTCATTAATTTTACTGGGGCATAGATAACTTACCAGTTTTAAAGCATTGTGTTGTGGAGCACAAGGATAGAATTTTAGGGGTTGATCATAAAATTAAAATGTGTTCAGTATAGAAACTATGTAAAGTACAGAAAAGATACAGATAAAATTTAAATGCTGCTAGTCAGGCACAGTCACTATTCACCAATAGAATTTTTTTTTTTTGGTAATTTTTGGGGAATGGCCTATTATTAATATCCATGGTTTTAATGTATATGTATATAGGGTAGCTGGTGTAGAATAAGCATTTTCTTATGTTATTAAATATTCCTTTTAAACTTTACAGAAGTAAAGAGACATCCAGGGAAATTTTTGTCCAGTTTCTGCCAGTGTTTACATCTTACATAACAATAACACAATTGTCAAAGGCAGGAAATTGACATCCACACAATGTATATAGAATGTGTGTTTGCCATTTTACCAAATATGTAGATTTGTGTAATTGTCATTACAATAGACGTAGGATACTATTCTATCACCCCCAAAATCTCATTCATGCTACTTCCTTATAGTTACAGCATCCCTGCCATCTCCACATCCCTGCTAGCTAATTTGTTCTCCATCTGCACATATTGTCATTTTGAGAATGTTCTATCAATACAGTTGGCTTTTTCACCCACTCAGCAGGATGCCCTTGAGATTCATCCAAGTTGCCGCAGGCATCAATAGTTCAACATTTTTTAAGACTGAGTAGTATTTCATGTATTTAGAGCAGTATTTAGAGTTTGTCTAACAGTTCCCATGCTGAAGCCTATCTGAGTAATTTCCAGCTGTCAGCTACTGCTAATAAAGTGGCTATGAAAAACTGTCTGCAGGTTTTCCTGTGATTCTAAGTTTTAATTTCTGTAGGATAACTTACTGAGAGTGATTGTTGGGTCATATTGCAAAATATGTTTAGTTTTTAAAGAAGTCATAAATAATATTGAGGAAAATGGCAAATTTAAGAAATTGCCAAGTGGCCTTTATCTGGAACTGACATTTTCTCCAGTAAGTCGCCAAAATGATCTACTCAGAGGGAGAGTGGAGAGGTGCCCGCTCTGTTTCCAGGCCTTTTGGAAAAGGGGGCGCTGTTCCTTGGGTCACATCCATGTGACTCCACAAGAAAGGTCATGCTGTGGATGCCAAAGGCATGGGCACTGTTCACAAAGGAAGGCCCACACGTGTCACCATGGCAACATCAGAACGGCTACAGTGTTACCTAGCATGCAGCTGGCATCTTTGTAAACCAATAAGGGCAAGACCCTTGCCAAGGGCATTAAGCTCAATTGAGCTTATCAAGTACTTCAAGAGTGAGGTAACTTCCTGAAATGGGTGAAGGAAAATGATAAAAAAAAAAACCCAAAAACCCAAAAAACAGGAAGCCTAAGAGAAAGATCCTTGGCTTCCCCTGAAGCCCAGCCTGTGCCCCCCAGAGAAGCACACTGTGTGAGAACCCATGGGATGAGCCCGAGTTGCTAGATCCATTCCCTGTGAAGTAGTGGCTGATGCATGTGAGAAGAAATAGAAAGCCTTTGGACTATTAAAAAAAGGAAAAGAAAAGAAACTGCCAAGACCTCTGGTCAGAGCCGGACATTACCAGTCTCCATTCCCACCAGCAAGGCGGGGACATCCAGCTTTCTCCATCCTCACTAGCATTTGGTATTGTCACTATATTTCACTTCAGCTGTTCTGCATCGTGATATCTTATAAATACTATTTAAAAATGTGATTTTTAATAGCTGGTTTAATCTGCCAGCATTTTTTTGAGACTTCTGTAGATGAACTTTATTCTATGCTACCATAACTAATAGCCATTATAAGCTGTTATATGCCTTTCTTTAATACTTCTATTTTTGCGTATTCATTTTTTTCAGCTATTAATTGGCCAGGCAGAATAGTCTACAGGTTTTCTCCTTCTTAGTGTAAAATCAATACCACACCCACTACCAAAGCACCATCATCCATTGTACTCCCTCTCCATTTTGTCCTCCCCCTTTTTTGTTCCCCCTGGAGAGCTTCAATTCTTCAGTCAGATTTCTAGAGTATGTTGTTGATTTGGCTTTATCTGACCCCTTGTTTTGCATCTCTGTATTCACACTATCCTTATTTTGCTTAGCATCGCTCCTTCCAGTTCCATCCATGTGGATGTAAACAGCATGTGTTTATCATTTTTGACAGCTGTGTAGTATTCCATTGTGAATATATGACATTTTTAGCTTTGTTTTATCCATTTTCTCATGGACTGGGAGATAAAGAGTGAAGAGAAGAAGGGAGGGGAGGAGAGGAGATAGAGAAGAGAGGAGAATTCTTATATTCAAATGAATGTGTTTGATGCACCTACTCAGAAACCCAGATTGCGAGGTAGCTGTGTTAATTTTTGCCTTGTTTTTATCATCCAGAGACATTTGAAAGCCCAGTAATTCTGGGATTTCTAATATTTCTCAAATATTCTCTATGGCTTCGTACAATGAATTCTTGTAGTCATTCATTGGGGGCAGTGAGGAGTGAGCTTGGCCCTTCAACAGGTCAGAGCTTATTGTCGTATTTCCTTTCATTGTCAGCTGGGGAGTGCTTCCAACAGGACACAACCAGGGCAGGGATTCAGCAGGAGGTGGGTTTATGGAGTCAATTAAAGCAGTTACGTAAAAAGAGTTTCTCTCAGGGAACAAAGTACTTGTCCATTTGTAGGAAGACAGATTGAAGAGGAAGTCTTCTTAACTCATGAGGCAAGAGCAGGTCGATAGAGAGATTTACAAAACTCCCTTCCTGGGAAGGAACAAGTCTCCCAAGCCTGAAAGTTAATGGCATGGCAGTCAATTTAGAAATGGACATTAGACCTACAGAAAATGGAATGCCCATTAAGTGGTAGAGGTGGCGGAAGAGGGCCACATAATTACAGTATAAGTTTGCTGGTTGCGACAGCATGAGGCACTGGGAAGACACATGGCCCCCCTCACTGATCCCTCCAGATTCCCCCACCTCCCCACGCCCCGGCTAGGCAGAGCAGGCCCGCCTCTGGCTGCTGTCACTGAAGATAATCCTCCTGGATGTGGCGCCTTAATGTATGAGGCCTCACAGACTACATGTCAGACTTAGTAACACCATAAATCCCCGGAGACATTCTTTCTAATTGACTCTTTAGTAACAGCATTTATTGATGATGAGCTAAATTTTGAGAAATCAATTGCTAATTACTAATACAAGAAAATGATGTAGACAATGCTCAGGTGGCAGGGAAAACTGAAAAAGTAAAAGAAACCAGCTAAAAGGCACAAAGGACCTTTAACAAAGTCAGCTACAGAAAACTCCAGAAAAACTCCCAAGGCCTGAAGTGCGAGGCCCAGAAGCTCATTGTGATGCCAGTGTGAGCTGTGAACCCTGCCTTCTTTGTGTTAAGTGTCACTTGGACAAAACTAGGTGACCTTCAGTGTCCCTTGATGTGGGTTTGTTACAGGGCAGGGAGAGGGGCACCCCCAAACCAGCTCTCTCTCAATGGGTTCTGCCATCTCCTGCATTAAGACCGACATATAAGGCCTTTAATGGAAAGGAACTTTAATACAATTGGGGAACAATACAGAAAGGATAAAGAACACAGTTACTAAGTTAAGCATCTAAAGTTACCCATCTTTTTGAGGGTAAAAGTCCAGCCAAATAGGATTGGCCCAAAGCAAGGTCCAAAAGCCTGCCACAAATCTAAAGGACCTTTCAGTGGAGACCCATAGAAAGAGTCAGACAAGTCTGGGAGGAAAAGAGCAAAATTAACATCAAGATGAAATCTGCCATTATTAAGCTCCCCACGGGTCTCTCACCCACATCTGTTCCAAGCAGTCCAAGACCAGAAAGCAAGCGCAGTTCCTTCACATCCATCTGCTTTATGTGCCTCTTCCAGGTCTCCTTGCTGTTCTCCATCTTGCTTCCTTCTTCCTCCCTTCCTTCTTTGTTCTCCTATCTCCTCTCCAGCATCTTCTTATCCCTGCTCAGCTCCACCCCACTTAGGGTGGAACTGGGATCCTGGAACTTCCCCCTTTTCCTAGGGACCACCCTGTTACAGGTTCATTTTTCCAAGTAGACTTTTTTAGAGCAGTTTTAACTCACAGTGAAACTTGGTAAAAGGTACAGGACTTCTCATATCCCATCAGCTTTTCTATATGCACAATCTCCCCAATTATCAACATCCCAAGCAAGAGTGATACATTTTTTTACAACTGATGAATCCACATTGATACCTCATTATAATCTAAAGTCTATAGTTTATATTAGGGCTTACTTTTGGTATTGACCATTCTATTGGTTTTTGATAAAGGATAATGACCCATACCCACCTTTGTAACATCATATAGCTTTCTGTCCTAAATTTCCTCTGTGCTCCATCTCTTCCTTCCTCCTCCCCTAACTCTTGATCATCAATGATCCTTTTACCATCTTCATGACTCTGCCTTTTCCAGAATGTGATATAATAGGGATCTTATAGAATGTAGGCTTTTCAGATCACCTCTTTTCTTTAGTATACCTTTCGATTTTCCTCCATGTCATCTTGTCACTTGACAACTCATTGCTTTTCAGCACTATATAATATTCCATCATGCCATATACCACCATTTATGTATTCATTCACTTCCTGAAGTAGATCATGGGTGCTTCCTTATTCTGGCAATTAAGAACAAAACTACAATCAACGTCCACACACACTGACTTTTGTGTACATGTAAGTTTTCAACTCAGTTGACTAAGGAGGATGATCTCTGGATCATGTGTTAAGAATATGTTTAGTTTTATAGGAGATGGCCACAATTGTCCTCCCAAATGCCTGTACCATTTTCTTTGCCACCAGCCATGAAAGAGCTCATGTTGTGCCTAATCAAATAGCTAGGTGGTGATGTCTCCTTGTATTTTAATTTGCAATTACCTTAATGAGATAGGCTATTGAGCCTCCTTTCATTTGCTGATTTGTCATCTGTTTGTCTTCTTGGAGAGGAGTCTGTTCAGATATTTTGCCCATATTTTAGTCATTTCCTTATTGCTGAATTTTTAAGAGTTCTTTGTATATTTTGGATAACGATCCTTTATTACCAATGCTTTTTGTAAATGTTTCCTCCTAGTTTGTGACTGTCTTACTCTCTTGACAGTGTCTTTCACAGAGCAGAAGTTTAAAGTTTTAATAAAGTCTCACTTATTAATTCTTTTTTTTTATGTGGCTTTTGCCTCTGGTGTTGTACATAAAAAGTCATCGCTATACTCAAGGGCATCTAGTTTCCTCCTACATTATCTTCTGGGAGTTTTATAGTTCTATGTTTGACAGGTCTAGGGCTCATTTTTAATTAATTTTTGTGAAGGTTCAAAGATCTCTGTCTAGATTCGTTGTGTGTGTGTGCGTGTGTGTGCAAATAGGTTGTTGAGGAAACCATCTTTGCTATCTGGTCTCCCCTTTGCTTTTTGTGGGTCTGTTTCTGGTTCTCCTGTTCCACTGGTCTGTCTATTCTTTAACCTACACCACATTGTTTTAATGACTGTACTTTAGAGTAATTCTTATAGGCAAGTTCTTCAACTTCCTTCTCCTCCTTCAACATTGCTTTAACTATTCTGTGTACATTCGCTTCCCATGTAAACCTTACAATCAGTTCACTGATAACCATCAGATAACTTGCTGGGCTATTGATTGGGATGGCCTTAAATCTATTGATCAAGGTGAAAGGAACTGACGATAATCTTGACAACAAGAGCCTTCCTTCCCAATCAGCTTATATTTTGTTTCCTTGTCTTGTTGTATTGGCTAGAACTTCCAGGACAGTGTTGAAAAGTAAGTGACTTTATTTGTGATTAGGAGAGCATCTAGTTTCCTGTCACTAAGTAGGATGCTTGCTGGAGGTTTTTGTAATGTTCTATATCACATTGATGTTCCCGGGGGGCTCCCTGGTGGTGCAGGGATTAAAGTCTCAGCACTAAGAAGCTATCAGCAGCCACTGCAGCATGAGTTCAATCCCAGGCCAGGGAGCAGACCCTCATGGCGCAGTAGACCTCTCCTGTCTCACCCACTGCTCCCCTCAGCAGTGTATTTCCCTAGGTCCACATGTTCAGCTACCTATTCTGTCTCTGCAGAATCCTCTCACCCCTTCCCCCCCCCAACCTCTGGCCTACACTCCAGTTCTTATATACACAAATAAATAAATCTTTTAAAAACAAATTGAACTTCCCCTTCATTCCTAGAATACAGAGAGTTTTAATCTTGGATCTGTGTTTGATTTTGTCAAATGCTTTTTCTGTATCTGTTGACATAATAATGTGAATATTCTTTTTTAGCTCATGAGGGTGAATAACATTAGCTGGGTTTCAAACACTGAATCAGTCTTACATACCTGGGATAAGTTCTACTTGATCATGCTAAATAATTCTTTTAATACATTTTTGGGTTGCATTTGCTAATTTTTGGAATTTTGTATCTATTGGTCTGTAATTTTCTTGTAGTCTTTGTCTAGTTTTGGTATTAGCATAATACTGGTTTCAGGATGAGTTAGGAAGTACTCCCATTATTTTATCTTCTGAGTGAGACTGCAGACAATTGGGTTATTTATTCCTTAATGTGTGATAGAATTCAGCAGTGAATTCTGTGCCTGGTCCTTTTTGTTTTGGAGGTTTATTAAATATAGATATAATTTCCTTACTAGACATAGATCTATTCAGAATTTCTAGTTTTTCTTGCGTGAGTTTTGGTATATTTGTTTTCTAAGGAATTCTTTTACTTTATCTAAGTTATCACATTTGTGGACAGAGCCTTATTCATAATATTTTTCACTATTCTTTTTAATTTTCATGAGATTTGTAGTGAAATTCCTTTTTATTTCTTTCTTCTGCTTACTTAGGATTTAAGTTCTTCTTTTTATATTTTCCTGAAATGGAAGAAAATATAGGTTTTAGATATAAAGCTTAATAATTCAACATCTACACATACTACGTCATGTTCGCCACCAAAGACTAGTTTCCTTCCTACAACACACAATTAACCCCCTTTAGACAATTTGCCCATTCTTTTTTCCCTTCCCTTCTGCTAACCAACATTTTGGGGAGTGGATCTTTGATGTTCTCATACCAAGAAAAAAAATTGTGACTATGTGATGACAGATAGTTACTAAACTTATTATTAATTTGCCAATATAGACATATCAAATCATATCTTATACAATATTATATGTCAATTATATCCCAACAAAACTGGGAAAATAGTCCAAAATAAAGGCCAAAAGATAAGAAATGCTGGTGAAGATATGGAGAAAAGGGAGTCCTTGTACACTGTTGGTGGGAATATAAACTAGTACAGCCACTATGGAAAACAGTATGGCATTTCCACAAAAAATTAAAATTAGAAATATTTTCTGATTCAGTAATTCTGGTCTGGATATAAATCAAAAGGAAATGAGGACTTTATTTTGAAGAGATAGCTGTACTTACATGTTTATTGCAGCATTATTCACAATAGCCAAGGTAGGAGATAACCTTCATGTCTACTGCTGAAGTAATGAGTCGACAAGATGTAACAGATACAGATAGAGATAGAGAGGTACTGCTTAGCCTAAAAAAGAAAATCCATGCCTTCCTCTGGCTTGATGGCTCAATTTTTATGATTAGTTAATTCAATCACTAGTTCTTAAACCTATGGCCATGTCTGATACCAGTTGGGGAGAACAACACAAAGAGAAATAAAAATTCTTTGTTTATATGATGTTCCCATGGAAGCCAATGGAAAGAAAGATAACTGAATAGTGGTATGGCTGTGTGGTAAGAAGAAATGAGCTAGAAGATAAAAACAGCGAACAACATTAGGTGATGCTTACAGAAAACAGATCTGCAGCCCTAGCGGTGGTGCATTGAGACAAGGCTTGAACACAAGCTGGACCAGCTTTTCATTTTGCAGTCAAGAAGGGAAAAAATATGTGAAAAAAAATCCAAGAATGTAGAAATTAATACATCAGGAGGTAGTGAGAAAGTGAGGCAGAAGAAAATAAGGAATAATTTATTTTTAATTATAGGGGGTCTAAATGAATACCTGGCATAAGCATTTTATACTATTTCTTCTCATAGGTAAAATAATCTTTCCTGGTGCCTGGAACAAAATTAGTTACTTTCCCTTGAAAAACCTGAGTTTAGATATGGGCCTTTTTCCATGGAGACTCATAGCATTTTATAACTGAAAGGAACCTTAATGGAAATTGAGACTAACACATTCATTTTACAGATGGGGCGATGAATTGCTAAGAACTAAGTGATTTTCCCAGTTATTTAGTGAACAGAGTGTGTGGCTGGAAAGTAGGTCTCTGAATTCTGATTTTAATGATCCCATCCTTCCATTCTTTCTAGAGGAACGGAAGATAAAAAAGGAGAGCAATGAAATCACCCAACAGCCATTTCTAAAACATTGGCACAAAAAGAGAGCGCGATAGATGAAACCATCCCTTACCTAGATAAGAGGTGAGTCCAGAAGTTTGAATATCTCAGATATGGCTGAAATAAGGAACTATGGCTAAAAGAGGAAGCTAAGAACAGTGAAGGAGGGGAGAGAAGAAATAGAAACAAGAAAGTAACAGAGGAGAGAACCATCTTTTAAAGGAACACTCTTGACATTTGATCCTTCCCTTCAAAGAGAATGTAGCCAAGTGTACGGGGTCAAACTCATGAGAGCTGGGCACTGAGAAATTCACACAGCTCAATTGTGTCTAGAAATAATGTTATTTCAGGAAGGGAAATCAAATTCAGGTTGTCATTAGAGAAAATCTCCGGTGCAAACTCATGTCTGAAGTTAACCCAGTCGTAGATTTTCCCAATTTGGTCACTGTTTCTTCAGTTTTCCATGTTGCTTTTCCATGATGTTCTTGGGTGCTTGGACCTAAGAGTTTTTATTTTCCTGGGAAAGTTGCTGAAAAGCTTATCTGCTTCTGCTGGGCCTGTTAGATCTTGTGGGAGGGATCTATCAGGAGGCTGGTTTGGAAGAGAGTAACATACATCCCCTTCCCCTTTCTCTGCTCTCCTCTTTTAACTGTGGGGTAAGATTGTCTGCAGCCCTCCCAAATAGTCTCATCTGAGTAAAACTGTTTCTTTTGTTGTTTTAGGACTGTTGTTCTAAATGGCTTTGCATTTTTCTCCTTCCCCTCCAGGAAGAGAGATATTCTGCTCTGGGGATGAGTGGGTGGGGTCTAGGTAATGGTGATGTTCATCTGGAAAAAGTTTTCTCTAGGTTAAAGGTCTGGACCCACCAAGGATGGTGTAGGTCAGAGAAAAGAGAGCACACTTTTCTGCCCGCCCGCCACTGATGGACACCTGCGGTGCTGCACGCATGCCTGAGTGGGCATGCGCAAGTGGGTGCACTTGGGCTTAGACACAGGCGTGTAAGGGCAGTGTCACAAGGACGCCAGGAATAGAAGCAGAACATAGAACGAGAGCAGCAGAGCAGCAGAGAATGAGAGAAGAAAGAAGCAGCAGCAGTAAAAGCAGAGATGAGAGCCCAGAGAGTGAAGATGTGCCAGGGGCTAGGAGGCCTGCCAGCCTCCTGGCCCCCCGACCCCTGCCTGCCATGTACCTGGTCGCCTCTGATAATAGAGGTATAAAGAGCCACCGAGGGCTCCAGGACTCCTCCTTTACCCCGTCTGCCAGAATCGCAGGTGGGTTTCATGTAGTGCTCCTTGCACCCTGCCACGGATGAGGTGAGTGTGTGACCCAAGACCTTTCTGGCCCTGCATACCTGGAATTTTGAACTTCTAACTGAGACATGATGGCTGAAGCACGATGGGAGCTGAGTTGCTGGAGACTGCTCTGGAAGGAAGTTTCACCAGGCCTGGGGAGGAAGCCGCGGGGACTGCAGGCCCAGCATCCGGGTGCTGCTGTTAAACTCTAGCATTAGTGGTTTCTGCTAGTGGCTTCCTAATGTTACAGGGCAGGGAGAGGAGCACCCAGAACCCCCAAGCCTGCCCTTTTTGAATGGGTTCTGCCATTTGCCGCATTAAGACAAACACACAAAACCTTTAATGGAAAGGAACTTTAATACAACTAGGGTACAATAAAGAAAGAACAAAGAATATAGTTACTAAGTTAAGTATTTAAAGTTACCCATCTCCTTGAGGGTAAAAGTTCAGTTAAATAGGATTGGCCCAAAGCAAGGCCCAAAAACCTGGCACACATTTAAAGGATTTTTTAGTAGAGACCTATAGAAAAGGGTCAGAAAGAGTTAGACAAATCTGGGAGGAAAAGAGCAAAATCAAAATTAAGATGAAAGCTGCCATTGCTAACTTTTTTACGGGTTTCTTACCCACATCTGTTTTAACCAGTTTAAGATTAAAAAGCAAGCACAGTTTTTTTATATGTCTCTTTGCTCCACGTGCCTCATCTAGGTTTCCTTGCTGTTCTCCATCTTCCTTTCTTTCCCTCTCCTCTTTGCAGAAAATCTTCTTTTCCTCCTCAGCTCCACCCACTTAGGGTGGAACCAGGATTTTTGGAACTTCCCCTTTTTCTGGGACCACCCTGTTACACTAACACCTTCATTCTGGATGGTTGTTTAACCAATGATTTCCAGTTGGTTTCTTTTATTCCTTAGCTAATTAACTCCACAGACTTGCCTTGCAAAAAAATCCCACAGACTACCTGTACTGTTCTTTTTATTCTTGGGTTAATGGAGTAGTTCTCACACTTTAGATCACATAGACTCCCTTGGAGAGTTTATTAAAACGGATTGCGAGGAGCTCCTCTCCTGCAGAGGCTCTGATTCGGCAGGTCTAGCGTGGGTCTAGGGTAGCCGAGTTCATCAGGCTTTCTTATGCCCTCCTGCCACGAGGCTCGGTGACCCGCATCTGTGGTCTTGCCCCTCATGGGCTGCACACAGATGGCCAGGGCGGAGAGGTGTGGGCGTGGAGCATGCGCGCCCATGACTATGGCCAGCTGGGCCCCAGAGCATGGATGTGCGTGTGTAAATTGCCCACCTGGGCCTGGAAGGGAGGGTGGTGACACGGAGACAGGGTTGTGAGAGCGGAGACTACAAGAAGACCGGAGACAGAGAGGGAACACACCAGACAGTCAAGGACGCAGCGTGGAGTCCACAGGAGGTGGGTGTGAGGGTATTTCTGCCATTCAGTCACAGGCAGGCACCTGCCCCCCCTCCTTGCAAGCCAGTCTCCCTGCCTGGCTCCCCTGTGTAGCTGGTTCCCTGGATTCAGCATTAAAGGCCTGTAAAATGCTGCCAAGGGCGCTGGGCTCTACTGGCCCGCCAGAATCCAGTGGCCCTGCCTGTTCCGGGATGTTGCACCACAGTGGTGTTGTGTTGGCAACAACACACTGATAAACCAGAGTCCTAGAACAGGCTGCACAAAGCAGAGTGGGACTCCGGGAGCAAGATCCTGGCCTTTTTATTTCTAGAAGAAATAATCCGGCATCAGTTGCGAGGGGAAGGACAAAGACAAAAGAGAGTGAAACTATAAAATGTGCTCTGTCAACCAGGGTTGAGCCTGCCCCCAGGCACTTCTCATCTGCTTGATGACTGGGTATTGAGATTGAAATGAAGGCCTAGATCTCTAGGCAGGGTTTCCAATTTGCCAATATGGCACCCCACTGATCAGCTTCTGGGGTTCCTTGTCATGCATCCTTCAACAGCCCCCAGGCGTCCTCACACCTCAGGATGCACACCCTTCCAGGGCCATCAAGCTTTCTGCTCTTGGCTGACTTGAAAGGCACTTTGTAGGGCTGGGCGCCTCTAACTGATGGACGAATGTTCTGACCTCGTATAGGAAGGAGAACCGTAGATAACAAAAATGGTGGCCGAGCAGGCTGCTTCGGATGAGAAGAACCACAAGTGGGGCGTGAGAATTTGTATTTCTATTTCTAAGCAGTTCCCCAGGGATGATTGTTACTGCTGATCAGGGAGCCACATATTCAGAACCACTGACTTATGAAGTAATAATTTTAGAAGTGTTTGGTAAGAATAATACATGGTGAGATGCATGACACTTAAGTGTTACGCCTGTAGAGCACACACATACAATGTGCAAACATCTAACACCTTAGAATAGATGTGATAATACTCATTTTCAGTTGAAAGAGTTTGAGTATAAATATATATGCCTCGGTTATATCCTGGATGTGCCAATTTCAAGTAATTTTTTATCCCTTTCAATAGATAAATGTTATATGCATAAAGTAGAATTTGGTACTAATACATTTACAAGATATTTAAACATATTTACAAAACATAGAATTTATTGTTAAACCACAGGTCCCAGCTTATTTTGTTCAAGGGAACTGTTACAGGGCAGGGAGAGGGGCACCTTAGAATCCCCAAACCTGCCCTTTTTGAATGGGTTTTGTTATTTGCCACATTAAGATAAATATATAAGACTTTTAATGGAAAGGAATTTTAATATAGTTAGGGTATAATACAGAAAGGACAAAGAATATAGTTATTAAGTTAAGCATTTGAAGTTACTTATTTCCTTGAGGGTAAAAATTTAGCTAAATAGGATTGGCCTAAAACAAGGCCCAAAAGCCTGTCACAAGTTTAAAGGACTTTTTAGTAGAGACCCATAGAAAAGGGTTAGAAAGAGACAAATCCAGGAGGTAAAGAGTAAAATTAAAATTAAGATGAAAGTTGTTATTGTTAACTTTTCCACAGGTCTCTCACCCACATCTGTTTTAACTAGTCCAAGATTAAAAAGCAAGCGCAGTTTCTTCACATATCCCTCTGCTCCACGTGCCTCCTCCAGGTCTCCTTGCTGCTCTCCATCCTGCTTCCTTCTTCCTCCCTTCCTTCTGTCTTCCAGTCCTCTATCTTCTCTAGCTAGCATCTTCTTATCCCTGCTCAGCTCCACCCACTTAGGGCAGAACTGGGACTCTGGAACTTCCCCCTTTCCCTGGGGACCACCTTGTTACAAAAGAAAGGGGGGGTCCAGATAGGGGAGCAATAGAATGTCATTTCGAGGTAGGTATGGACATGGCTGGATCTGAGGGTGTACCTGGTCATTCAGTCATAGAATTGGGCCCCGTTGGAAGTGAGTCGTAGGCCAAGTTAGGATGATCAGGTTGCTTCAGAGACAGTGCAGGTGGGGACCTCCAAGAGTTAAAGAAGCTTCAGAGATAAGGACAACACATTCTGAAGGGAGCCAGTCAAACACCCCAGGATGAGGGACAACCAGGGCAACATGATTCTCCACATCAAGGACAATAAAAGTTAAGGGATGTGATGTAGGAAGCTCCCAAGTATAGTGGCAGGTTAAGAGAGACGTCTGAGAACTAACCAATCACAGAGAGACTAATGGAACTTTAATGAGGGAAACACAGTGTATATTCCCAAAGCAAGACTCTGTAACGGCTCCTTTGCCCCTCCCAGGTACTTTAAACCTGGGAGTCTTTGCTCTTTGTGGTGTAATTTCTTTCCAGGAGGCCTCTGCTTTACTGTTTAAGGTACTACAGTGATTTAGCCAGGTCCACCATACTAGCCAGAACCATCTCCCTTAATGAAAGTCAGCTAAGTAAGGACTTAAATTACAAAAATCTTTTCACAGCTTTAGCTAGGTTAGTACTGGGATGGATGATTAGCAGGAAACTCTAACCTAACTAAACTGACACTTGAATTAGCCACACACAGGGTATGGCCTGTGTGTGTGTGTGTGTGTTCAGTGGTGGTCTTGAGAGCCAAATCTTGCCCACTTCTAGACTTGGGTATGCTCTGTATTCAGGAATTGTCTCCCAATAGACTTGGAGAGAGAGAGAAAGAGCGAGAGAGAAACCCTTAACCATGCTTTCTGCAAATGTGTGAAAGCTGAATGTGAGGAGAAAAAGTTGTTTTTAGCAAATAGGAGCTGGCTCACCTTTAAAAAGAAAATCAGCTGCCTCTAGCAAAGTGGAATTGCAGCAGCATTGTGCTGGGTGCCAATTTGCACGGGATGACAAAATTTATCACCATCCTGGCAAGGGAGATTCGAAAAACAGAAGCTTTAATCTTTCAGTGAGTCAGGAAGGCTGCCATGGGTGGCAGCTTAGACATGAGAAACTGGAAAGGTAACTCTCCTGTCCTTTGGCCTCTGCATTTGAGGGGAAGTTGCACAGGTGATCAATTTCCCTTAATATAGCCTCAGGTCTGAGGGAGGTTCTCCGGGCTTTTCATTACAGATCCACACTTAATTTAAGCATCTCTGATTGTCAGGGACTCAATCACTTAGAAATGTCAGGCAAACGCTTAAGGAGTTGGAGCACAATTTAATTTCCATCTCTGAGGGTCAGAAATTAATACAGCCGTCGTGGAAGCCAGAGTGCGGGATGGTGTGTCGGTAAGAGATGCCAGGAGAACCCACCGTGAGTTGACTGGTGAGCAGATGATACGTTTATCAGAGGACAGCAGAGCACACTCCTCGAGGATAACTTTCATATGGAAACTTCTGGGGAGGGCAGAGTTAGAGTGGGGCAAAACTACCACAGCGTTCTCTCTTCTGCCTCCTATTTGTTGTCTATGCAATAGCCTCCTAGTGCCATTTTGATGCCTCCTGGGTGCCCAAAGATATCCTTAAATCTTTTTGCATACCTGGTTATCATTGATTTGCTCTGTCCTGACTTCCTTCTCTTAAAAACTATGTCCCCTATGAATAACAGCCTCCGAATTCTATTTTCATTTCTGACCTCTGAGAGATGCTCGGATGACCATACTGGTGTTGACTGATGGGGACTGGAGAGGAAGGGAAGGCCCCTCGCCAGTGGAGGGAGCTTCACACACACAGACCTCAGGCTGCACATCCGTACTACTACGTGACTAGCGGTCTGCTTTCTTTAAGACTCTTGCTTTGAACTGAGATTCCTGCCCCAGTGACGCCTGAGTGAGTGCTGGACATTGATGCTGTCAGATGTAGCAAGGTCAAGCTAACCAGGAGGCTAGTGACAAGTTCTGGGGGTTGGACATGATAAATACCAGGAGCATCAGCTGTGGTGGGCTTTTCTGATGGGCTGTTTGCTTACGAATAAGTGTCTTTGGCCCATTATAAAAAGGTCAGCTCGAAAAGAAGAATATCTGATGGTTTTACTTACAGGTGGAATATGGAGGAACAAAGAAGGGATTGGGGAAAAAAAGAAATATAAAAAATTAAAAATCAAAATCAATAGGCAACTATAAATCAGACACATTCTGCAGGGGAGGAGGGGGGGGGTGAAGACAGAGGGTGAAGGGCACAGGTGAATTTCACAGGTGGGAAATTTCACAGGGACTGCACCTGAGAGGAGAAAGCATACTGGAGGGTCTGAGAAAAGTCTCAGGCTTTTCTGCCCTACTGCCATTGGTGTGATGATGGACACCTGCGGTGCTGCGTGCATGCCTAGGTGGGCATGTGCAAGTGGGCACACCTGAGTCTGGACACGGGCTTACATGGGTGGCGTCAGTGAGGCCACCAGTACCAACGTGAGCAGCAAGTACCAATGAGCAGTAAGACCAGCAAGAGTAGCAGCAGCAGCAGCAGAGCAGCCGAGAGGGTGAGATGCCCCGGGGGCCGGGAGGCCTGCCAGCCTCCCAGCCCTCCAGCACCCGTGCCTGCCATGTACCTGATGCCACCTCTGTAATAAAAGCATAAAAGCCATCAAGGGGTCCAAGACTGCTTCCTTTACCCTGTCTGCAGAACCATCCCGAACTTGCCCTGTGCTGTCTTCCTGGCGCTACACATACATTGTGCAAAAATGAAGAATGGTGGAAAATATATATAAAATAAAAAGGCCAGCTTGAGATGAGGTGACAGAATAGCCTCTTTGGGGTGCTGTGTCCACTCTCTCAGCTCAACGGTCATGGCAGAAGGGTTTCCTTAGGGGGTTATGCCAGCCATTTTCTCAGATCGATGGCCAGTGATCTGAAAAAATAAAAGCACTTACAGATTCAATTCCTGTCTCTGTTTGTTGGCTTTTGGTAGTGACAGGCAGCAGAACCCAGGCTAATTCTGCTAACAATTGTTGAACTCACTCACTGGTGGTAGATCATAGACTATAATACTGTAGGGTAAATGGAAAAGTTCTCAGGCTTTTCTGCCCTCCTGCCATTGGTGTGATGATGGACACCTGAGGTCCTGCAGACGTGCCTGAGTGGGCACGTGCAAGTGAGTGCACCTGGGTTGAGAAACAGAGCAGAAGAGAAAGAGAGAACAGGAGGGAGTGCAGAGGCTAGAGAGCCCGGAGAGTGAAGATGTGCCGGGGGCTAGGAGGCCTGCCAGCCTCCTGGCCCCCCGGCCCCCCTGCCTGCCATGTACCTGGTCACCTCTGATATAATGATGTGATAAAAGCCACCAAGAGCTCCAGGACTCCTGCTTGCTCGGAATCATTGAGAACCTGCCCTGTACCCTTCTTGGCACTACAAGAACCAAGTGGCATTTGGTTGGTATGAAACTCAACTGCTTTTCTCCCATTTCCTACAGAGGAAGGATGGACTGTAGATACTTTCCTCTATATCCTGGGAGAACCAAGTTTTTGGTTGCTTGTGATGGAGTTTGATGGGCCATCACATTCCATTAAAAAAGAAGAGGAAGGAAAGTGGGCAGAGAGAAGCTGCAACTGGGAATGTGTGCTTTCCTTCCCCACTGTAGGGTAAAATCGAAAAGTGTCAGGCTTTTCCACCCTCCTGCCATTGGTGTCCACGATGGACACCTGTGGTCCTGCACTTGTGCCTGATGGCAGGCACCTCCAGGAGAGTGTGGGCATGCACAACTGGGCGCACCTGGGCTGGGACAAGGGCAAATAAAGGCGGCAAATAAAGGTGTCATGAGGACACCTGCAGGAGAGAGAAGAAAGCAGAGAAGAGAGAACAAGGAGAAGCAGAGGCTGGAGAGCCCAGAGAGTGAAGATGCACCAGGGGGCCAGGAGGCATATCTCTGTGGCAGGAGCCAGCCTCCTGGCCCCCGACCTCCTTGCCTGCGTGTACCTGGTCACTAATGATGCAAACAGCAATAAAAGCCTCAAAAAGTTACTGAGGGTTCCAGGACTCCTTGACCCATCTGCTTGGAATCTTTGAGAACCTGCTCTATGTCCTTCCTGCCACCACACCCAACCAAGTGCAGAGCCAGTTGAGGGTGAATACAATGGGAGGCAAAATCAAATTCAGTCTGTATTACTCAGACAGCGGACCTTGGAGCTTGTGGCATATCTCTGTGGCATATTCAGGACCGGTGGGATCCTGGTTCTGAACCCAAATAAATATAAGCTTACCCCTCCATTCCCAGGTTGTATTGGGCCAGAGGAAGAGACTCTCAGGAATCTTCTGCCTGGAATAGCAGAGCAGGATGTCCGCTGCTGTCTCCCAGAGGAAGGGATGAAAACAGAGGCTGGGAAGCACAGAAGTTCCTTATCTCATATTCTGAAATCAGGTGAGCACTTTCCTCTCATTTTCTAAGGGCAGGGTAGTTTGAGAAGGAAGAAAAACACCAGGAATGTTAACTCCTGAACTTCCTTTCTATGGGGGAAGGAATTATTTCCCCATCAGAAAGAAAGAAGTTGGTGAGGTGCTTTAGGATCGGTAGGAGGGGAAATCTGTGGTGGCTCAGGATACATAAGCTGAGTGTGCAGCTTCTGGCAGTCACCCTGGAAGACAAGAACTACGACTCTGGCCTGTATGTGTTCGGGAAGGCTGAAGTCCAGGCCATGTCAAAGATTAACATGACCCAGGGGTGGCAGACTGACTGAGCTGACCCTCAGAATAGGGACTCAGAATTGAACGCCATTGGCTTATAGAAAACCCAAGAATGGGATATCCTATTTCATGAGCTAAAATGCCATTGACTCTGAGTTGTTGATCCATTTTATGTCCTCCTAAGAAGAAAAAAAATTGCTATTAAATTGTGACAGAATGTTATCATAGCCCTTATAATTTTTATCCTGTTCTTATAAAATATGTTCATTCCAGGTTTCTCTGGACAGAAATTTATATAATTTCGATTTTTTGTTTATGCTACTCTGGGTAAATAAAAAGGTTTTGATCGGCGTATTCCTCTGTTCTGCAAAAGCATTGGTGAGGCAGTATTTATTCAAAGTGCCATTCTCCACTCTCTCTGGCACTTTCTTCCAAATGAATTGCCATTTCTCTTGGTCAGGATGTGGCAGCTCCCTTCACTGTTGCATGGGGAGGTCATGGGTTGACCCCTCCGATGATAAGAACCATGCCAGTTTCAGAGCTGTCAGGATATACATCACAATTGTGTGCCCTGGAATGGATGAGTACTTTTTTCACACACCTGAGTTTCCTCCCTATTACATTTATAATTGGAAGATAGTTGAAACATCTATTTTCCAATATTTAAAACAGTGTAATTAAAAATAGCCCCATATGAATGTTCCAGGATCCACAACCTTGAGGACTTTAATATAATACTATTTAATGATATGACAACTTAATCCTCAGTAATAAATAGCCGTGATGGGCTTCCAGGCAGTGGGATGATTGTAACAGCTGGGGGCCCTTTCTAATATCTGCCTTGGAGGGTTGCTCTGTCGGTGACTACAAAGACATTAGACTAATTCAGGAACAGAAAAATAGTGTGCATTAAATACACCATGCAGTGCCTCTCAGTTTTACTACCTTCTGAATTAAGCAAGTGCTAAATGTTCCTTTGATGTGAGTTGTACTGGACTGTATGATCTTGGATAAGTCACTTAATTTCTGAGTTTTGAGTTTTTTTTATAAAGTAGGTAGATTACATTAGCTCATCTTTTCACTCCACAGTTCTAGGATGATCTTCTAGCTCATCATTGTTCAAGATAGACATCTGTGGAAAATAAGCTGGATGGTTTGTGTTTCCTAGGGAAATATAAAATTAAAGTGGTTGTGTTAGAATGATTAGCAATAAATTGAGCCCTGAAAAATCAGGGGTGTCAAGATTTATTTGTGCATAAGCAAAGACTGTTGAGTCATTCTGGAAAATCCTGGTTGTTATCTTCAGGGGATATCATCACAGAGAGAAGCCCGGCTTCAGGTCCTTTGTAAGAGATTAAACCCGGTTAATGGCGGAGTGTCCCTATGCTCTTGCTGGTCTGGGGCATCAGCGAATGATGACTCTCACTGACTTCCCACAGACAAATCCACCAGGAGAGACTAGCTGGCTCCTTCCTCACCTATGTGATCTTGCTTCTTTCTTTCTTTTTCAGCTGTAGCTGTTTGCACGTGTCTGTCCTCTTTTTCTTTTTTAAATATTTTTTCTTTTTATTTTTATGCATACACGAGCTGGGGTACAAGCCAGAGTCAGGGGAGGTGAGAGGATTCACCAGAGGCAGAGAGGGGAGCAGAACAGGCAGCTGAACTGAAATACGCTGCTGAGGGGAGCAGCAGGCGAGGCAGGAGAGGTCTGCTGTGCCATGTGGGTCCCCTCCCTGGCCGGGGATTGAACTCGCACTGCTGTGCAGCAGATGCTTCACAGTGTGGCGCTCAACCCGCTGCGCGCCAGGGAGGCCCCTCTGTCCTCTTTTTCTCCCCAAATCCTCCTATGTATAAATTTTCCATCACTCTCCTCTGACTTTCTGTATTCGAGGAAAATCTAATAGCTGCCTTTCAGTATTTGTTAATATTGATTAGGACTGCAAGAAAACATAACAAAAGTGCAAATCTGCGGACTCTCAAAATACATGATTATTGTCTTTCAACTTCATTGATTGTAAACAAAGCTATGAATGCATTTGAAAGCCTTATCTCCAGATTCTTCCATGACAGTCACTACTTCTTATGTCAGCATCTGTTCTCTGCCAGCTCTGTCTGTCCCAGCTCTGTCTGTGTGGGTGTCAGCCCAGGATGCTTGGAAGTCAGCCTGAGGTCCAGCTGTGGCACTGATGCTTCCTGGGTTGTGCTGCTCTTGGCTTCCTGTATTTCTTAGTGGTTTTCCTCCGAATTATAAAATTAATTTAATGTCTAAAAGACATATACTGAACTTCAATCTAAATGGAGTATACAGAATTTTGGTGGTCTTTGCAATATCATTGTGCTTGAGTTTATTTTTAGGTTATTATTTCCTCTTAGCCTGGATTCTTAGGGTTGCTGAATTCTTTTTTGCTGGTTCCTCCCTGGTTTCAGATCAAAACTTCTCTGCTGTCTATCCCAAGGCCAGATGAGAGGATCTTTGCAGTGGTATGCTGGGAAATGTTAAACAACCAGCCCCTAGAAGAAGAAAAACAACCTTAATGGTAGCATTTGCCAATTTCCATGGTGCAAAAATTCTCATGATGGCTGATTTTAACTACCAGTGTGATCTCGCTGAACTCATTTAGAATGAGACACACGTAACTGTTCTCACCAACACCCTAACACTTTGCTAACTGGTTCTTTTTTGGACAAATTTACTGAATATGGGGTTGGCCTGGTGGCTGGAGACAGCAACTTGATTCCTGTTCTCCACTGCTTCATAAAAAACTGCCATTCTCCATCTCCCTTCCCTCCTCCTCTTCCCTGGATGAAGCCCCGGGTATGTGTGTGTGTGTGTGTGTGTTTTGGGGGTGGGGGGGCACATAGCCTCTCCAATGACTTTTCCGCATTAAAATAGCTACTTAAATTGAATTCAATTACTCATTCAATTACTCACTCGAGTTAGATCATCCTATTCCACTTGGACTAGGTTCAACCTGTTCGCCTTCTGTGGACACTAGCACAGGGGCACTGTCATCCTGTTTCTTCATTGCTCCTTGACCCCCGTGCTTTGCCGTGCTGCTTCTGGCTTCCCCAGGGTTAGCTGTAGCTGAGGAGGGTGTTGGTAAGTGGGAGAGAAGACTTTACTTCACGGGTGCAGCTGGTGGGGGAAGGGCTGCCGGTGTCCACAGCTCCTTTCTCTTGTGGGACTCTGTTATGATTTCCTGGGAGATACCCGCACCACCTCCAATCCCGGTTTTCTAGCGAGGGGCTCCGTCTTCCCGTGGATCATTCCCAGTCCTCGCCCAGGTCCTGGATTCTGGCCGCTCCTATCCGCTTCTTTATTCACTCTTGTGCTGTTCAACTGGAGCCGTCCTGTCCTGGCATCTACCAGGTTGGTCCTGCCTTTTCTTTCTGCCCCGCAGGCTGCTGCAGCCAGCTTCCAGCGTCTAGTTCTGTCAGCCTAAGGGATACATGTCCTCTGCGTGGCTCTTTCCCTCTCTTCCTTGCCTGATGGCGGGAGCCCCTGCTCCCCGAGGGCTGAGGAAAGGCAGGACCACCACACAGAAAACGACTGAGGCGATCCTGGTCTCGTCGCCACCTCTTCATGAGGTTCACCCTTCAAGTAGTTTTTCCTCATAAACAGGAATCAGCCTGAAGGAACTAAACCCAATCAAAATGCTTTCTGTCAAAGATGTCCTTTTTACCTCCCTTTGCCTTTTCTTGTGTACTCTGGCAGGAGATGACTGGAAAAAGCTGTTAGAACTGGTTTTAGCCACACCTTGGCAAATCACCTGATGCCACTCTAAAATCATGAGGCTCTTTGGCAAGGAATGTTCTCCATTTAAGGTCTCAGGTGAAAAGGTAAGACAGGTAGGGTTGCATTTTAATATCCTGCTTAAGTCTTCCCTGGATCCTGCGGCAGACCTCTTTGATAAGTCTGTATTCCTTAAATTCTTCTGTCTGTCTAGATGTACGCCCATCTGTGACTTTTTTCTGCCTTTGCAATTATTTCCTAGTGATGGTCTTCTGCAGCACTTCAAATATTTAACAAATAGACCCATTCTTTCTTTGGTTAATCTAAAAATGTTATTTTTTAAAATTTATTTTTGGCTCATACCCTGGGGTTTCTAGACTATATTTGTCTTCTAAATGAGATCTGTTATCAAGATCATTAAAACCAGGTCTCACCTACCATGCCTTTACTCCCTACATTTCAGGTGTGTTACAATTTATAATGAAATAAAATGAGTCTTTTTCACAAGCACCGACCCACTGTGAGTGTCATAATTGTGCACAGAGGAAAAATGTCAACCAGTTAAAATCAATTAAATGCTCAAGAAAGTCTCTGCAAAACTGCACTTTTAATTTTAAGAATTTGTTTATGGTTCCAATAAATGGTATTTTCCACAACTGGAGCCCATTCTTTATAGAATTTATGAATTACAAGTGAAGCTTTTACATTACACCAGGATACTTCACATGTTAATGGAGACTTATCACTGATTTAATTTGAAATAACTTGCTTTTTGAAAACATTAAAGAATTCTAATTCTTATTAACTAATGTGTAATGTTAGGACTATATATCTAGCAATACGGAATAGCTGGTTTATAGAGTGACATAATAGACATATAAAGTTATAAATATATGAGGAAATGAAGCAAGAAATAGGTTAGAAACTTGAATTATATTAACATGTTTTCACAATTTATCATTATATGTTAAATATATTATGTAATATATACAAACCCCAAATAAATTCAAGTAAAAACTCTGTAAGTCTTATAAAAGGGTAAACAATGAGTTTCACTTTAAGATAAAAATAAAACTATCTCATTAGCTTTTCTGTTCACTCTGTACCTACTTAAATGACACAAAAGAAATGAAATAGAGTCCATCAATGTGAAATGAGACAAATCTAAAACTATTGTATCAAAGTAAATAATGAACAGAACCCATGTGAAAAAACTGAAAGTTTACCGAATGACCTAACATTAAACTTTAACAAAAGGTGTGTATTTTGACTGACTGATAAACAGCTTTAACTTCTCGAAAATTGATTTGTTAATTTAGCATAATTATTCAAGACTTGGATGGTGTTCTTTAGGGAAGAACCTGGTAAAAAGTAATAACAATTAAAAAAAGAACAATGCTTTTAAAAGAAAAGATTCTTAATGCGTGAACTCTTACACATATTAAGAATTGTTGTGAAGCTGAATACTTCAGGCAGGGAAAATATGATAGAAGTTAATCTCTTCTTAGAACCAGAGAGTGTTTCTGCCTCTGATATGTAAGTTCCAGCATATCAAATGTACAGGAAGCAACACAAACAAATGGTTAAAGGGAGAGATAGCTAATAACAATGTTGGGACAGTTAATTACTTGCAAATGAAAAAAATATCTTTGGATTTTTGAAAAAAAATATGCATATAAAAACGGGGATGTAGGCCAGGGATATGAGTGTGTGTTCACCAGAGAAAGAGTGGGGAATAGAGCAGGCAGATCTAATGGAATACACTGCTAAGGGGAGTAGCAGGCCATACAAGAGAAATCTGCCTTGTGAGTCAGCTTCCCTGACCAGGGATAGAACTCAGGCCACAGTGGCAGCAGTAGATTGCTAGTGGAGGCTTTAACCCCTGCACCACCAGGGAGGCCTTATCTTTGGATTTTGATCTCCTATCATATACCAAAAATGAATTCAACAAGGGTAACATATATTAATCTAAGTGGCATATAATTTTAAAAATATAGACTAAGACTATCAAATCTCTATTTAAGGGAAGACTTATCATACTTAAAAATAATGGAAAAATCCTTAAGGGCAAAGATAGGCTTTATAATATAACAAAAAACTGCCTATAAGAATCAGAATTAGAGGTAAATATTTTGGGGACTTTATGAAATCAACTATGAATCAGGTTTATTTTTTTTATTAAAAAAATCCACAAAATAAATAATAGAAATCTTAAAATGACAATAGATAAATGTGCAAAAATCATTCTCAGAAAATCATAAACGATGAAACCCAACTAATAAAAGGAGCCTATGGAAACATTTTCAACACTATATTGATTAAAGATTTGCAAGTTTAGATGATAATAAAATATCATCTCTCCCAGAATATCGATACATAATTTGTTTTTAGTGAGACTTTCCACCAACAGAAGGTCAGGGTACAATGGAATGGGCATGTTCATATGTTGTAGGAAGGAACACAAATCATATAAGTTTTGGGGAAAAATTGAAAACATACTTTCAAATGCTCCCTTTGAAATAACTTGTGATTTCTGTGAATCTAGTCTTTAAATTTTTTAAAATCAAGATAGCGTTGGTTTACATTGTGTATTAAAAGTGTAGGATCTCCCCCTCAGGTGTTAGCACACTTCACCAACCACCAATATACAAATTGTCACAATCATAGTCCACTGTGTACTGTCCCCACTTTGCTTTCATCCCTTTGCTTCCTGCTTCCCCTATGGTTGCCTGAGTTGTCAGCTTCTAGGGTTGCTTTTTAGTTTGACTTATCTGACCCTTTGGTTTCTCTATATTCCTTATATAAGAGACACCATCCAGTATTTATCTTCTCATTTACTTTGCATAGCATCATCCCTTCCAGCTTCATTCATTTGGTTGCAAGTAGTAAGATATATCTTTTTCTCAACTGAGTAGTATTCCATTTTGTATACACCATATCTTCCTGATACATTTATCTGTATTTGGGTTCTGAGGTTGTTACCCTAGCTTGCCTATTGTCCTTAATGGTCCAATGAACATGTATATACATGTTTCCTTTTTAATCAGTGTTTTGTATTCTTTGAGTAGATACCTAGAAGTGGAATTGCTTGGTCACATGGCAGATCCATTTTTAATCTTTTGAGAAACTACCATGCTGTTTTCCGTAGGGGCTGGGCCAGTCTATAATTGCTAGGAATCAATTCTGAGAAACTAAGCCCAAATAATGAAAAAGTCTTCTGTTTAGAGTTGTTCTTTTCTTGCCTTATGTAACAGTTAAAATTAGAAACCATTTTAACATGTCAAATAGTAAAAATAGGTCAGGTATTACCACTCCATGAGATATTATGTCACTGTTTTAAAGTTCTTTTTTGGTATTATAGAATTTATAATAGAACACATGTTCACAGTAAAAAAAGCAAGTATTTTTTATATAAAATATTATCTATCTAGGGCCTCCCTGGTGGCGCAGCAGGTTGATCGCCACACTGTGAAGCATCCACGGCACAGCAGTGCGCGAGTTCGATCTCCGGCTGGGGAGGGGACCCACATGGCACAGCAGACCTCTCCTGCCTCCCCTGCTGCTCCCCTCAGCATCTGCCTGTTCTGCTCCCCTCTCTGCCTCTGGTGAATCCTCTCACCTCCTGTGACTCTGGCCTGTACCCAGCTCTTGTATGCATAAATAAATGGATCTTTTAAAAAAATATCTATATATGAAGTTATGTACAAAGTAAACTCAATTATGTAAAACCAAAAGGTTAAAAAGGATAAAGGCTCAAATTCCATTTACATAAACAAAAAATGAAAATCAATTCACCAAAAGTTGACACTGATATTATTTAATACAGTGGGAGTGTGGTTGATATTTTTCCTCTTCTTTACTGCTGTTATTTTTCATAATGAGCATATATTACTTTCAGAATGGACAAAACATGGAAGTTTTAAAAGGCAGTACACCCACGTATAACCATTCCTTGTACTGATTTACATAAATGTGTGAGTTCATTATGTGGAAATCCATTAGTGCAAAATCTACTTCCTATTACAGTTTGTCACTTCAGGCAGTTAATAAGAATCCTTCCTACCTCAAAGAATATAAACCAATTTTGTTAGTTCTGTAGCCTAAGTTAAAAGTGGAGTAAGGGCTAACGTTTCTGTTTTAAGAAAGACCATCAATTTCAGTGCAGATTCTCTACCTAGCGCTGAAAATGTCATGGGGAAATTGTAGTTCTTAACCTAAAAGCTTAAAAATCTAAATTATATGGATGAATCAGTTTAGACTCATGAATAATATGAAAGACTCTTTTAATGGTAAAAAGGCCTGGACAATGAAATGAACTGCTTTGAGGTTGGCTATTTTTGTAGAAAATGAGCTTCCCCCCTCAGAAATATTTGAAAGAGTGAAGGCTGCAGCTGGAAATCATTCCAGCAGAGTGGGGAAAAATAGAGCTATAAATGGGATGGAGAAACAAGTGAGCAATTAGGAAATAGAGAAATGCTCTGAAGGCAACAATAGAGGCTGGGAAAACATCAGCCTTGGGTTCAAAATGGAATCTAAGTGTTCTTTTAACAGCCCATGTAAGTGGAGAGAAACGAGGTTCTCTGTACCGTGTGGACCCATGTGATTTCCAGACGTCTAGTTTCATGTGCTATGAACGATTCTAAGTGAGGACCTTCAGAAACAGTCTTTGCTTCCATTTCAAGAAAAACAATGTGAATAGTTATTAGCAGTAGGAATTAACAGTGTTACCATGCTCACATTCTAATCATTCATCCTGAAAGGAGGGTTTTCACAACTGGTCCTTGAATGTGCATTGTTAGACATTCATTCTAGAAAAGGAGCTGTACTTTTAAGGCATCAAAATCACAGGCAAGAGAGCAAAATAGGTCTAGTAATATTAAAAATGAGCTTATTCTTAAAGAGTTTTCACATACAACCTATACAAATTTTAACATAGTCTACAATTTGAGATGCAGAGAAGACAATTATTTTTTCTTCATCTATTCTTCCCCGGAGAGCTCATCTTTGGGTTAGTGGGTAAAAGTTGGATAAATGTAGAAACCAGTTTAAAGTTTATGTCTATACCTGATGTCCTGTAATATCAATATCTGAAGGAAGCCTCTGTCCTAAGATGAAGTCCAGATGTGTGGATGGAGCTGTTTGTCCTGGGGACTGAGTGAGGCTAGTCTGGGCTGGTCCTTGATTCTGCCCTAGAGCCTTTTTTTTTTTTTTTTAAAGACTTGAACACTTATGCATACAAGAACTGGGGTATAGGCCAGAGGTGCGGGTGGGTGAGAGGATTCACCAGAGACAGAGTGGGAAGGAGAACAGGCAGATCAACTGAAACACACTGCATAGGGGAGCAGCAGGCGAGGCAGGAGAGGTCTGCTGTACCATGTGGGTCCCCTCCCTGGCCAGAGATCGAAATCTCAGAGCTGTGAGGTGGATGCTTCACAGTGCAGTGCTCAATCCACTGCACCACCAGAGAGGCCCTTTTTTCATTTTTCTTTTGAGTCCCTTTGAACCCGCCTTCCTCCTGTTGGCAGGTTTGTAGCCAGAGAACTCCTTTTAATGGGTTAGTCTCAATTTTTTTTTAAAGATTTATTTATTTATGCATACAAGAACTGGGGTACAGGCCAGAGGTGCGGGTGGGTGAGAGGATTCTCCAGAGACAGAGTGGGGAGCAGAACAGGTAGTTCAACTGAAATACACTGCTGAGGGGAGCAGCGGGCCAGGCAGGAGAGGTCTGCCACATCATGTGGGTCAGCTCTCCGGGCAGCAGGGATCGAACTTGTGCTGCAGTGGCTGCGGTTTGCTTCATAGTGCATTGCTTAACCCACTGCGCCACCAGGGAGACCCGGGTTAGTCTCTATTAAGGGAACGAACTATATAGATTTTCCTTTAATATTCTGATTATTTTAAAGTTTCAGTTGAAGAAGAATTATATTTCCACCACTCACCACCTCCTTTTTGGAATTTGAGTGGAATTGTAATATTTATGTAAATCAACTTTGAGAAGTCAGTCTTCAATTTACCAAGGTCTAAGTAATAATCCTACATTTACTCAAGTTTTCCTTTGTATTCACTGCTTAACATTATTTATTGTAAGAGCACTATGTAACTTTCATTAAACACTTTCATTACCATTGTTAGTGGGTGACCAAGGATTACCCCTACACCCCAAACCTGCGTTCTGTAAAGGGGTCCAATCATTTGTGCACACAACCACAAACCTACTCTTAGTGTGAAAGAACTTTGATAGGATTAGTGTGCAGGGCCTCCCTGGTGGCGCGGTGGGTTAAGCAATGCACTATGAAGCAAACTACAGCCACTGCAGCACGAGTTCGATCCCTGCTGCCGGCCAGGAAGGGGACCCACATGGTGCAGCAGACCTCTCCTGCCTCGCCCGCTGCTCCCCTCAGCAGTGTGCTCTGTCTGCCTGTTCTGCTCCCCACTCTGCCTCTGGTGAATCCTCTCACCTCCCTGGACTCTGGCCTGTACCCCAGCTATTGTATGCATAAACAAAATCTTAAAAAAAAAAAAAGGATTAGTGTGCATAGAGAGGAGGGAGAACAGTTTCCCAATAAAACACACAAAGTCACCATTCCCTCATGGGTGAGTGCCCAGCCAAACAGTGTTGGCCTAAAGCTGAAGACCATACATCTAACCCACCTCCTGGCAGGGAACCACGGGAAAGAGATGAAGGGGCAGAAGGGGCCAGGCAAGTCTAGGACTAAAGAAGCAAAACCAAAGTACAAACCAAGACAGTGACTGCCATTGTCAGCCTCCGCACGTGTCCATGGAAGAATCTCTACATGTCTCTCCTCCACGTGGCTTCTCTAAGTCCCCCAAGTTCCTGATGAGGGTCCAAAGTCCAGAAGCAAGCAAGCATCCTTCTCCAAGTCTCTCTCCAGAGCCCACTCTGCCGTCAGTGTTGAATTCACCTGCCTGTTCATGGACCGCTCAACTCCACCCACGGTTTAGTGGGGCGGGAACATGACCTCCCAGACACTAGTTTATTATTGAGAATAGATCTTTTATTATTTTTAACTAATGTTTACAGACACAAGACTTTTACAATTTTTTCCAGATGTCCCATCTTTTCATTCCACTATATTATTTCTAATTGACAACTTGTCTCTAATAGCACATTCACGCAACTCCTTTATTCAATTATTCTAATTGCACATAATAATTTTTCAATTCCCAATATTATTTTGTTTCTGATTTGAATCTTAATCATATTATTATGTTAGGAAAGCAATTGCAGAAGAGGCTGTGTAAAATTGCCAGTTCCGATCAATCTCATTTCCTTACTGGTCTGGGCAGTTTTAAGAGTTCTGCTCGGTCTCAAAACACTACATAGTACTGCTCAATGATTGGGTAAAATGGGCACTTGGTTCAGGGGAAGCTAGATGATTGACTAATAGATAGCTGGCGAAGATTGGGACTCTGTGGTATCGGAGAGAGTTGTTAAGTGTGTACTGCTGAGACTATGGAGTTCTAAACAACCTCCTGTAAATTCCAGGAGATAGTTGGGCGCTCTGGGAAGTCCTTCTCCTTCTCCTCCCTCACCTTCACTCTTACCCGCCCACCTTTCTTATCTGCCCTCTCTCTCTCCCCATCTTCCCTCCCCTTTTCTGCCTGCACTGATCTCCTTAAAGGCACATACACACACACTCAAACACCAAAAGACCTCAAAGCATAAAAACTAACCCAAGAGAACATCCAGAGACAGACTGATAAATAAGTACCTTTCAGCTTGCTGGGTGGAGAATAGTTCTCTCTTTATAATTTAGATACAACCATGATAAATTCTCTTTTTTCCTTTGGTCTATTTCTAAATGTTTTTTCTATTTCTCATAACCAAAAATTCTCTAAGACTGACAAGTATCATTTTCCTTTATTTGAAGTAAATGTGAAATATGTTTCACATTTGATGGAATGTAAACCATCATAGTAAGGTGTGATCCTTGCATTAAAGATATTTTTACCCAGTGTTCAATTTTTTTTTTTTGAGATGTGTGTGGGTATTGGTTGAGATGACTACATTTCTTTGACTTGGTTAAATTAATATTTGTTAAGTGAAGAAAAAGGTTCCTGATAGTGAGTGGTGGTTTAATAGCAGACCACAAGAAAAATTGAAATGGAGAAGTTTATTACAGAGAGATTCTGGAAGGGCCACACTGGTTGCGGGGGCAGGGGTGGATTAAGGGGGAGAACCCTAAGAGCTGATGCCAGTATGCCTTTGTTAGGATTCATGAGTAGAGGATTTTAGACCTTTCAGGTTATGGCTGGATAGGTCAGTGGGGTTGGTTTTCGTTAGCTCCTTGGGGGTCTTATCTCACTTGTTATCATTTGGTTGTCACCTAGGTCATGTTCTGGCACAAGGGGGCTAGTGTCAGTTAGCCTGCTGCTTGGTCAGCAAAGCAGCTGTGGACCCATTAACTCCTTAGAGTAGCTTAGCTAAACTCCCACGCTAGGCATCTTTTCTCATTTAATCTTCATGCTGTCTGTTATATCTATAGATAAACAAATATTGAGCTATAAACTCAGCTTTCCTGGCATTTGGTTAAGTGATCTTTTCAACACACCACAAAATGTCAGAGTATATGATATTTCAAAAGACAGAGAGTCTTTCTAATTTTTCCTAGGGGAGCATTACAAGTTAATTAAGAAAGAAGTTCCTAATAATTTACTAGTATTACTAAGTGGCATATGGTCCCTTTGATAGTTCCATCCCTTGCCAAGGTCTTTATTCTGTCATAGATTCTCAACTTTGTCTCTTATCAATGCTTGCTTTTTATGATTGAGAAATATGTGTCAGAAATATAGCAGCTTGCTTTGGGGTAGGGTGAGGGGGGGTGGATGCTGAGAGCTACTCTGCCTGCCCTTTATGTTCACTGTGACTGCTAAGGAAATGGATTGGACAGCTTAGTGACACAGTGACTCAGCTTTGCCTTCTTTGCAAAACTTAGTACTGAAAAATAGATATAACATGTTATCTCACTTAGACTTTTTTGTTTTGCAAGTTTTTAATATGAATGCTTTTCTAACAGGTAGTGAAGATTGGGGGAAAAAAGAGTACAACATATTCAATGCTTAACACTTGTCTTGCCCATGCTGCTTGTGCTCACATTTTAAATTTTGATATAATTGTTAATTGATCAGATATTACTGTCACTAAGAAGTTCCTGGATGCTTTTATTTTCCCATATCCTTTATGCTCAAGAATGTGTGCCTCGTGCTTTTACATGTGAACAAACTCTTAGCTAGAGAGACTACTTTTGGGGAAACAACATATTTTTCAATTAGAACAAGATGATATCATTCCATGATCATCTGACACTGTGGCTAAGTCCAAGATCAGCATGACTTCTTTCCCTCATGGATCTTTTGTGTCATTTCCCTGGATGCCTGTGTGATTCTTTCCTCTTGGTATTCAATAGTTATTCTTCAGTTTCACTGCTGAGGTTCTCTATTCTCTGATGGACTCAACTATGATATGCTCCTTCACTCAGTTAGGGATAGAACAATTTGGTTGTCCTATCATTAACAACATATTTTTTTAAATTCAATTTGTTGGATTCTCTACAATGATTCTTAGGATGGATCATCCAGAAAATTTAGTTCCTTTCTAATCATTATGTCTTTATCTTTTTGAACTCTGCATACTGATTATCTTTACCCCAACTTTCCCTATGCCATTGATTTTCTCCTTAGCAATGTCTATTCAGTTCAATACTAGTTTGAATATTTATTTTAGTTCAGAAATGAGCATCAGTTTATTCCTTAGCTATGCAATCTTACTGTACTGACTTAATAATTGTCATTTAAAAAATTCACCCTGGGGCTTGCCTGGTGGCGCAATGGGTTAAGCAATGTACTATGAAGCAAAACTCAGCCACTGTAGTTTGAGTTTGACCCCTGACTGCAGCCAGGGAGGTGACCCACATGGCAGAGCAGACCTCTCCTGTCTTGCCTGCTGTTTCCCTCAGCAGGGTGTTTCAGTTGATCTGCCTATTCTTTTCCCCACTCTGTCTCTGGTGAATCCTCTCACCCCCTGCACCTCTGACCTGTACCCCAGTTCTTGTATGCACAAATAAATAAATCTTAAAAAAAACCAAAACAACTAGACCCTTAGACTCTGACAACATAATAATGGTTACCAGAGTAGAAAGTGAAGGGAGGGGACAGCATGGTGGTGGATGGTGAGTGGAATTTGCTCATGAAGTTGGTGAGGAGAGAAACTGCACCCCTGTAAACTAATGTTACCTCAATAAAAAAGAAAAAGCATACTTGTTTCATAACGATGAGTGAAATAAATTGAAAATAAATTTTTGGACAATAAGACCAATTCCCAGAAGGAAGAGAAAGGGAAAATTGGGAAGAGGAGAACAATGGTTTGGGAAGCAGAGTTGGACTTGCAGTGGTGAACTTAACGTAGTGCGTAGTCATACGGATTCTCAGTGATGCACAGCTGAAAGTTGCTAATGTTACCATGCAGTGTTAAGTCATTAAAAAAAAAAAGTTGCTTTATTGCACAGTACAATTTGGAGGTATTTCCCTCTGTCCACTGAGGAATTTTCCCTTCTAGGTTTAGTGCTCTTTTTGAGATGTGCTCCTTGACTAACCCCTCCCCACTACACCCCCCACCTCATGCCATCACTTTGTAGAGTCCCCAGTGCTTTGTCTTTTCATCTTGCTGGAAGCTCTGTGCCAGCTTTGTATTTGATGTGATCTAAGAATCCATAATGTCCCACCCAACCTTCTTTCTTCCCTTCTTCCTGTCAGGTATGAAGAGAGTTAGATTTCCTCTCCACGTACAGTTTGAGACCCATTTCTTTTTGTTTCAACCTATTTTTAAGTAGCCTGAGAACACAGAGGAGAGATGTACTGACAGGCTCTTTTGGAGGGTACTTGGGTCTGCTTTGTTCCAAGCTTTTATTAAATATACATGTTCAGTAAATGGAGCCGGGAGGCACATCACACCCTGGGGGAGGGAGGTTGAGCTTTAGGTTTTTTGTCATGAGGGCTGCAGCTCTGGAAAGTTCATTTTCATCAGGGAGCGTCACCCACATTGACTGATTTCTTAATTTAACCTGCTTCACCCCAGGAAACATTCCATTATGCTATTATAGAGGGGGGGAAAGCAGGATATATATGTTAAGTCTATTTCTGATCAGGTTTGGGGGTATGAGTGAAAAATGGCAGGATTTCATCAACCCACTCCCCCTCCGGGGCAAGGGATCTGTCTGGCGGGAGGGGTGTGGTAGGGATGAGCTCAGCTGTGTCCTGCCCTCACTCCAGAGCCCTCGTAGCTTTCTTCCTTCTTTACAAAATGTGCATCCCTGCTTTCATCCCCTTTTCCTTTTGTTGATTGCTTTAGCTTCTTTTTGCTTAAGTGACAGTGAAGCTAAGTTCTGTGTTTGTTGTTGCTTGAGTTTGTTGCCATGTTCCACAAATCATACAAATAATGATGCTACAAAGTGTTAATTTCCCCAGGCTGCACACTGACAAATAAGACCTAGAGGCATTAAGTCATATGCGTGTGAATATACAAGTCAGAAAGTGGAAGAACCATAAATCATTACTCTTACCAGGACCTGTGATTGCCTTTTATGAAATCCCCTAAACCCATGTTATTTTGTATATTAATGAGATTATATATGTATAATATATATTTACTTATATAATTTAATTAATGGTATATTTTTTTTCATTGTGGTTGACATGTTTTGAAAAATACAAAAAGGGTTTTTTTTTTTGTAAGAGGATTGTAAGCCTAATTTTCTATTCATTAACTTAGTCCCAAAATTAATTTTGTGAGCAAAATTAAGTCCTAAATGGTATGCTTAAAATGCACCATATTTACTATTTATTATTTTTCCTTCTGCTGTATTGAGAGCTAATTGACACATTTATACGTTTTAAGTGTACAACCTGTTGATTTGCAAGATGGTAATCACCCCAGTGCCATCCATATACATACAGACTTAGCATTTCTTTTTTGTGTTGAGACTGTTTAAAATTTATAGTAGCTCCCCCTTCTCCATGGTTTTGTTTTTTAAAGTTTCAGTACCTGTGGTCAATTACCAACTGAAGATATGCTCATAGGTATTTTGAGAGAGAAAGCATATAACTTTTATTATATTGTCACAATTTTATTTTGTTATTGTTATTCTCATACTGTGTGCCTAATTTATAAATTAAACTTTACCATAATATGTATATGTAGGAAAAAATGCAGAGTATGGGGGTCTTAGAATGAGTCCCCTAGGTAGGGGTTGTGTTACTGTACACTCCCTTAGCAACAAACAAGTGTTTTATATAGTATTATTAGCTATAATCACCAAGCTCTACCTAGCTCCCTATAAATTGCTGATCTTATAACTGGAAGTTTGTATTTTTTGACCAATATCTTTCCATTTTCCCATCCCCCAGTGCTTGGTAAGCACCACCCTACTCCCTGTTTCTCTGAGCTTAACATTTTTTAGTTTCTACATTTAATGATGCTATAGAGTATTTGTTTTTCTCTACATGATTTATTTCACTTAGCGTAATGGCTATGCAAGTTGTCACAAATGGCAGATTTTCCTTCTTTTTCATGGAAACACATGTATAACATTGTATCTTTATCAATCTTCTGTCAATAGATGTTGGGTTGTTTCCACATATTGCCTATTTTGAATAATGCTCAGTATCTCTATTAGCCATGATTTCAATTATTTTGAGGAATTCCTTCAATTCCAGAAGTAGAATTTTTGCCTCTTATGGTAATTATATTTTTTGGTTTATGAGGATCTTCTATGCAGTTTTCTTTTTTCTTGATTTTTACTTTTTATTATTTTTTCCTTTAATTTATATATATTTGACATCAATTGTAATCCCCATGTATTCCCATCACCATATCACCTTTGCACCATCACCTCAGTCCCCCGTGCTCCCATCTGTCCTCAACCCTCCCCCTGACCCCTCCCCACCAAGTGTTCTCAATTTGTCCTTGTCTTTTCATTTTTGGTTTTTGTGTCTTTATTGTTATTATTATTATTATTGTTCTTATTCCTTTCCTTGTTCCTTATTTGGTTCCCTTATATTCCTCTAGGGGAGGAACCATCCGGTATTTTTCTTTTGCCTTCTGACTTACTTTGCTGAGCATAATCCCTTCCAGTTCCATCCATGTTCCTATGAATGAGTCTAGTTTTTTCTTTTTGATTGCTGAATAGTATTCCATCGTGCATATGTACCATAGCTTCCCAATTCACTCATCTGTTTTTGGGCATTTAGGTTGTTTCCAGGTCTTACCTATTGTAAAGAGTGCTGCTATAAACATAGGGGTGCAAGTATTCTTTTGAATCAGTGTATTTGTGTCTGTTGGATATATTCCTAGGAGTGGGATTGCTGGATCATATGGAAGTTCCATTCTTAGTAGATTGAGGAACCACCATACTCCATGCAGTTTTCTATAGTAGTTGTACCAACCTGCATTCCCACCAACAGATGGTTCTCTACCCCCCACACCGCACCATGTGTCACCACTTAAAAATAACCTTGTGTAAGATATCCTATAAATTAAAGATAGTAATTAATTTAAAAAATATTTATGTGGCCTGTTTTTACAATAAAACATACACATATCAGAAGATATCAGTAGAGGCTTTGCAAATGCCATCCTTGCAAGGGTGACACTTCATCTTGCTGCAATGGTTTATGGGTAGCTTAAGATCAGAGAAGTGGACTTAACATTAGTGATGTGTTTTAGGACTACAATTCCTTTAGAAGTCAGTTTTCTCAAGACTTCAGATTTTCACCTCTCACACTGGCACTGTGCTTTTCCCCCTACATTTATTCACTTATCTCATGTGTATTTTAGTTCAAAAGCTCCTCAAAGTAAAACAGGTCTTCCAAGTACAGGGCACTTGTCCAACTAAAATTATGCCTGGTGCTGATGGAGTACCTTTTGCTCCATGCAGTGGGATCCCAGAGATGGTGCATTTCTCTTTCACTGCTGACCCCCCGGTGGTCATTCTGTCTTATGGACCTATTCCTACTTTCCCAAAGTTATTTTCTACTGGCATTTATGTGTTTGTTTCTCACTCTTACTGAACACTGGAGCATTTATTTGTGAGACTATGACAGGAACCAATGTCTTTATTTTTGCCAAAATGAGGACATTTTGTTTTGTTTCTCCTCTTGATCTCTACTTGGCTATTCCTGGGTGTGATGTGTAGATGGTTCTGTGTTAGTGCCTGAGTCTTTTTTTGTACATTTGCTGCTTCAATCTTCAGGTTCAGCAGTTCTTGTGTTGTACATAAATGTTCCCTCAGATACTTGTTAAATTGTAGCTCAGACCCAGCAATAGAAATTCTGATTCAGAAGCGTTGAAGTAGGCCTTAGGAATCTGCCTTTGTCAAGTTCCCCAGATGATTTTAAGGAAATTAGTTCATCACCCACATTTTTAGAAACACCATTTAGGATCTTTGAATAGCTGGAATCTGGTCAACCAAGGAGTGCTTTCCCAGGGTAGTTAACAGAAAATGAGTCATTTTTCCTGCTTCACAATAGCTTAATGGATAAAACACCTGTTATTGAATGTTGCTCTAACTGACTTAAAAGGCAAATGTGGAATTTATGGTCATAAAGTTAGAGGTAGACAGTTGAATGAATAATTTTGTCTAATTAGCTCTTAATTTTGCTAGCTTGCTTTAAAAAATGTGCAAGGGCAGATGTTCAAATTTTATTGAAAAGAACAGCTCTCATTTTTCTTCTAGAAATGGTGATGTGATACATACTTTTATGTTTCATATGTGCTGGGCTATGCTGCCCAGCTTGTTGGTCAAAGACTAGGTCTGATGTTACAGTGAATATTTTTCTTACATGCAATCAACATTTGCAATCAATTAGCTTTAATAATGTACCTGCCATGATGTGGGTGGGCCTTATATAATCAGTTGAAGGCTTTAAGAACAAAGACTGAGATTTCCCAAACAAGAAAAAATTCTGACTTAAGGTTGCAATGTAGAAATTCTGCCTGCATTTCCATCCTCCTGGACTGCCCTGAAGTTTTATACCTGTCATCCCACTTGTATTTATGGTCTCGCTCTGACTAGCTCCATTTATATATATACACACACACACACACACATACTATGTGCATATATATATACATATATATATACAGTATTGCTTTTTTTCTCTGGAGAACATTGATTAAAACAAGTAGTAACAACTTTTATTGTCTATCTATAAAAACTTCCTCTTGATATCAGAAGAAGAGCCTTTAGCTGATAATCAGAAATCGTGATTCTAAATTTTAGCTCTGCCTCCTTAGAAGTTGTGTGATCTTGGGGTAGTTATGAGTTTTAGTTGTACATTTCCTTGTGTGTTAATATAGGATAATATCTTTCCAGGTCATTGAAAAGTTTTCTTTTGTGAAGCTCAATTATGACAATTCATGGGCAAGGTCTCTGAAAACATAAATTGAGATACATTTGAAGGGTTTTGCTATCCTTGATACCCCCCTCCCCTGCCAGGAATGCAGATATGCTGCAATCTTGCTCCTAGAATCATTTCAGTGATTGGCAAATCAGGGTTACTTGTGCTGATTTTACTAGCAATCTTCAATCTTGTACCTGTGTCTGGTTTCCCCCTCCCCACTCTTATGTGTCCTTCCTTATCTTTTCAATGTCAGTGAAGAACACTGCTTTCTTTATGAGAATGCTATCAGCCATTATTCTCTAGAGCTCAATGGTTTGTTTATTTTCCTGTGTGGACCTTCTACAACAGGAGCCGACCTCTTTTCTGTGATTTCAGCTGAAGGTAGTGTGGCAAATTTTTAGAGAAATTCATCACTAGAAATTTATTCTCAAGGGAGCTCATTTTGTGCTTATTCTGTTGGTTGCTCTGTCCTCCATTTTTTATTTCCAGAGTTCAGCTTATTAGTGCCATTTGGAAGACCCAGGAAATATCTGCTCTGCATATTTCTCAGACAACTCATACCATTCATTCCTGCCTCTCAGTGTATAAAAATTCTCAGTTTTGGCCCTAACCAGCTTGATTTTAATGAATGCCCATATTGTTCTAACTTCTGATTTTGGTGAATCACTATATCTACACTGCAGAAAGTTGGTCATTTTTAAAAAGAATTTCTTTCTGCCTGTTTCTTTAAATAGAAACAAATATAAAGGTGATCCTAATGAAGGATAGGAAATGTGCCCATGCTTTCATTTTCTAATTATGTTCCTAAAGCTCCTTTGAGTTGGGGTTTAGATTGTCAAGTCATTTGAATTACCTGCATGTGTTAGTCCCTAGAGATAAGAGGGAAACTAGGAAAGGATAAGCATAAGGTCAATATAAGCAAATTTGGGGCATACCAAAGTGGGTAAATTATGCTTATCAGGAGGGTACTGGAATTTAATTCACAGGCACAGATGCTCACGTTTGTCTGCGGTCTTGAATTAGGGTTCTAATAGGTGTTGCCTTTCCTGAGGTTTCTTTCCTTTACTAAATTTTAGAGCCCTTATCTGAAATTCTGGAAAAGGTGATGTTTCACTTGCCCTGCATTCCCTAAAGGGGGGGGGCATAAGATTTGTTTCCACAATCCAGTGTTGCTATTGTCTTTATCAAGAATTTCTGGACGCAAGTATAATAGCTCATTTTACTTCAGAGTCATCAGATTCATTAAATCCCATGCGTCTTGGTAAATTATTAAGCGATTATTGATCTTGTAGTGGTGACTATCAAGATGTACTGCTGTTTACACCATCAGTAGTTTCAAAAGGCACACTAAATCTTGACATTTATTGAAACATGCATGTCAATCTGGTTTGTGTGTAAAGTAACATTCAGAAATTTATGCTATACTCCTTCTGAACATCTTTATTGAAAGTGATTTTCCCACCTAGTTCTTGTTATTTTTTGACTTGCTTCCTCGTTTATCTTTTACTTTAAAATTTTTAACCTCATATATTCTTTGCTTGGTTGATCATGGTGAAAAAATTAATTTTTACACACTAGTTTAACACGTTTAACTAGTTAGTTTAGTTTAACTAGTTTAACTTTAACATGCTAGTTGGAGTTCATCTCCTTGATGAGCCTGTAATTAATTGCCAAGTAGGTTTTGCCTTCTAGTTCCACCCTTGTCCAACCATTCAAGATTAAATAGGATAATGAGAAATTTAAAGACTTTCTTGATCCACAGCATCTAAAAATGTTTTATTCTAGCAGCTACTGAACCAATACTAAGTTAGGTCCTGTTATCTGAGAATTGACCTCATTTAATCTGAATTTTCAAAAAAAGATTTATTTATGCATACAAGAACTGGGATACGGGCCAGAGGTGTGAGGGTGAGAGGATTCACCAGAGACTGAGTAGGCAGACCTACTGAAATACACTGCTGAGGGGAACAGTGGATGAGGCAGGAGAGGTCTGCTCTGCCATGTGGTTCTCCTCCCTGGCCAGAGGCAGGGATCGAACTCGTGCTACAGTGGCTGTGGTTTGCTTCATAGTGCGTTGCTTAACCCACTGTGCCATGAGGGAGGCCCCTAATCTGAATATTTTTTAGTTGTATGGGTCATCCAGACAAATAAAAAGTCATACTGGATGTTAGACAAAGCTAAGTGTTCAATTACATGGTGCAATCAAGGGTACAAAAGAAAAGCCAAAACAAAGTACTTATTTTTTCCCTTAATACCTTAAACTCTACCAGTAGGAATTTATTGTCAGTGCTCTCTTACAATATAAATATTGCTTCTGGGTAAATAACTGTTAACAGGGCAGTACCATCTACTGAACATCTTGTATGCCTAACGAAGGGCGAAGTTAGGAAATGGGCCCAGGCATTCAATTTGGAACAGGATTTCCCAAGCCCCCAAGTCCACTTATCAGCCTGACTGAGGAACTGTGTCTTCTCCCTCTGTACTTTCCCATTCCCGGTGCCCTAGGCCTTTTATCAGTCTGATCGGACACCAGTACAGTAACACACCAGGACACCAGTGCAATAACACGATGCTAAAGCAAAGGACCAAAGCTAGTCCAGAAAGGTAGACCATGTAATGTGGGCAAACTCAGTGGGCCTTGGGAGTCCAAGAGATACATAGGCCCAGCCAATCAGCAAGGGACACACATGTAGATACCCCATGGCCCAAGCCCCCACTCCTTGTCACTACCGCCCTATAAACATCTACTTCTCCCCTCACAGCAGCTACCTGCTCTGGACCTCTCTCTGCTCAGAGTTTTCCTGTCCTTCCTCTTGTCTATCAGTAAGTCTCTTGCTTTTCTGTAACTTTGGTCTCTATGTTGAATTCTTTCCTCATCAAAGACAAAAACCTAGAAAGAGCCTGTCTGGAGTCCTCAGGGTCCAGGCCTGTTCCCCAAGCCCCGATTGATTAGGTCTATGCTATCTTCTCGAGATACTGTTTCCCTTAGTTTCCTCTGTGGTCTGTGGTCCATGTTTCTTTAACTTAGCTGCTAGTCTTCATACACTAATTGGCTATAATGTGACTGGGGGCATATGAACTAGTGCCTGTGTAGACAGTGAGATTTTCCTTAGTGAAGATCATCTAGACAAATGGGGGCTTGGACGGGATGTAAGGAAGGCAGGAAGAAATTGGTAACATACAGTCACCATATTACTTATATATAACTGTACATGCTGGCCTCTCGCTATGGTCTGAATGTTTGTGTCCCTCATATCGCATACGTTAAACTCCAAAGCCCTACAGGGGGTTAGTGTTGGAGATGGTGGTAGTAGGTAGTGTCTTTGGGAGGGGCTTCAGTCGTGAAGGTGGAGCCCATCTGAGAATATAATGAAAAGTCTGCACTCCAGAAAAGAGCCCTCATCCAGCCGTGTGGTCTTCCTGGTCTCGACTCTCAGCCTCCAGGACTGTGAGAAATAAACTGCTGTTGTTTATAAGCTCCCCAGTCTGGCATTTTGCTATAGCAGCCTGAATGACGTGCTCTGTATACCTGTGTGGACATTAGTCCTTCCCTAACCTGGTCAGTAGGTTCTTGGAAGCTGTGACTCTAAGGCAAATGACAGAACAAAAGAGGGTGTGCAGATTATGTGCTTTTGTTCAACACCAGCTGGGATGTTTTTCTCATCAACATTCTAACACAGTGATGCCGGGAATCTGGCAAGAGGGTGGCAGAGTCCTTCACGTTATGCCCTCCTCAGATTTACAACCAAATTGCATCTCGACAAAGGCAAACTCTGAATGATGAGTGGATAGCTTATGTATTGGAACTGATGGCTTGTTGGAAAGGAGTAGGGACAACTGCAATTAGAACACGTTTGGGGTCCCACCTGGAACTTAAGGGCACTTACCCACATCAGCCACTTTGAAGTCTGGGGGCCCTCCTGGGGCGGGGGTTGCAGAGTTGACAGGCAGAGCACCACTGGGTGACCGTAGCATAAGGGAGCAGTGTGTGGACTGTCGGGTTGAGCTGTGGCTCCCAAAAGAGAATGTTGGAGCCAAACTGGTGGCGAGAACCAGATCAAATCACCCGAGTCTCCTATAGAATTGTCTATCATTCTCAGCTTGTGACTCTGGCTCTGATAAGCGAATTACCTGCCTTGCCCCCATCCAGGGCCAAAGCCGAAATAACAACCAACTATTTTTATTAGCCAGAGTTTGAAACACCTGGATCTTAATGATGGGCACAAGTGCCCCAGGGTCAGGCTCTGTACTTGGAACTTGTCTCAACTATCATCCTTAGCTGGTGTTTCTCCTATTGCCCTACCACTGCTCAGAGTTAAGGCTGCAAGGAGGTTGTTGAAGACATCTTGGCTGAGGAGTTGGCCGAGGGAGGGGCTTCCTGGGCTCCCTCCTATATAAAGTGGGTATCTCTGACCTGCAGGAAGCTTGGACCCTTGGCGTTCCCTGGCGTAGACTTCTAGTACCTGACTGCCCCCATTCCTACCTACTGCCCCTTACTGAACTGCTGCAGGGGCATAGGTCTGTGCAGTAATGGACACCTGAGGTCCTGGTACCAAAGCTAGGGTTATAGCCAGGGGCTTGTAGGCAGGTATCACTCAATTTGTCAGGACAAGAAAAGGAAGCTCTCTATGACCTAAGGATAAACAGACAGCACATATCACAAATGCTGGAGAATAAAAACCCCAAAGAAGGATTAATCCAGCAGAACTGTGGCACACACCTGCGGAGGAGTTTCAGGTAACAGAATCATGCTCGTCAAGACAGAAAAACAATGTATGACCAGAAACAAGAACACAATAAAACTGGAGAAATAGGAGACTGCTACACATGATTAATGGATCTACAAACCTCTGGCACTGAATTAAAAAACATCACAGAGGGCCTCATCAGCAGACAAGTGCAGGTAATGAGAACTGGTGAACTTGAATGCCTAGTGGCAGAAAACACACAAATAGAACAATAAAGAGAAAAGAGAATAAAATGAAAGCAGTATAAAAATTCTTTGGGATAGGGCCTCCCCTGGTGGCGCAGTGGGTTAAGCAGCGCACTATGAAGCAAACCGCAGCCACTGCAGCACGAGTTCGATCCCTGCTGCCGGCCAGGGAG
>JAGFMF010011629.1:13004175-13130608 GCA_019455555.1 Galemys pyrenaicus
GCTCCCTGCTCTCTGTGGTGAATCCTCTCGCCCCCCGACACCTCTGGTCTGTGCCCCAGTGCTTGTATGCATAAATAAATAAATCTTTAAAAAAAAATTCTTTGGGATAACCTAAAAGGAGATAATGCATATTTTCACATATATGAGAACAGCATGTATTTGAAAGACCCCCAACGAGACGTGCTGTAGAGGATGTGGAATAAGAGGAGCCTTAATACATCACTGCTGGAAACACAAACTATAGTCCTTTTTGGGAGGTGATCAGGATTTACCTACACTAAATATGGACATACCATGTGACCCAACAATTCCACTTTTGGGCATCTCTCCAAAGAATATAAAACCATCCATTTAAAAATTACAAGCTCTACCCTGCTTCTTCCAACACTATAATAGCTGAGACATGGAAACAAGCAAAGTGCCCATGAATTGAGGATTGAATCAAGTGTGGTCTGTTGACCAAATCAGTATTATTCAGCCATAAGGAATGCTAAAATATTGCCATTTATAAAAGAGAGAAGGATGCTGTGTAGTAATGCAAGATAGAATGAAAAAGGCAAGTATTGGAAGCATACATCATGGATGATGCTACAAAGCAAAATACTTACAAAAGCTAATGGACACTAATAAATGAAGTGAGGGAGAAAGGGCTGACGGGACGGAGTGTAAGAGCTGGTGGTGGAGGAGAATGTAACATATGGGAGGATAATATGAAAAATGGAAAAGGGTGAATAGGCTACGGGAGAGCCTTAGAGGAGTAGGGAGAGGGCAACCTAAGATTTCAAAGAGTGAGAATGGCACTGGGTGCTAGGCTTATGCAGAGCCCTTTTAGGTGTTTCTCAGTCACCCATGCGGTACATCTGCAGTAAATGTTTGCTCACTTATACAGTGTGGGTGGGTGGAGCAGGGTGGGCAACAAGCGCTGAGCACCTACTGTGTGCCACACACTTAATATGTTCTCTCAGACAGTAGTTACAAGACAAGTCTACATGGTAGGCACCAACCTCATTCAAATACAGGCAATTATCAATTAGAGTAATTGAATCACGTGCCATGGTTGGGCATAGGTAGGTGATGATTAGGGTTCCATTCAGAGTACCTGACTCTAAAGCCATGTTCCACATGTAGCAATCCTCCAGCATGGTACCGTTATCTCCTAAGTCCCATCATTCAACTCATTGTAATGCGTTACTCCTTTTGGAAGCCCCAAACAAATGAGGATAAAGATGGTACCTTGGCGGAGAGGTGGGACCACAAATACATTTTGGTTTGAATGAACCTTTCAGTCCATCTCAAAGGTGGTCAATAGTCCTTTCACTGCTGGAAGAAGGGGGAAAATGATGTCCGAAGAGAGATGATTTCCTTCAAGGACCTGATGTATACATCTAAGACAATATGGAAAGCCATACTTTGCCCAGGGCAGTTTCAAACCAACCAGAGACTTTGAATGACAATTTAACTTTTGATTCCCAGAGAGGGTGAGGTCAAGAAAAAAAGATTTTGCAAGCATGACAAAAGTAAGTCTTTCTGATGAAAACAATTGCTCTAATTGATCGGGTCTTCAGAATGTTCCATACAGTGGCAATGGACAAAGTGTAGGCAGGTAACATTAGTTCTTATAAAAGAAAGTTTTTTTTTTCTTTAGTGTGAAAGAACTTTAATAGGATTAGTTGCACACAGGGAGAAGAAAAGAGAAGAAAGGATAATAGTTTCCCAATGAAATACCCAAAGTTACCCATTTACCATCCCCTACTTCCCCATGGGTAGATGCCCTGTCAAACAGGGTTGCCCAAAATGGGGCCAACGAGAAAGATTTAATGTGGCAGAGATAGTAGGACAATGGTCAGGTTTGCTTTTCAGGAACAGAAATCTTCAATTGCTTTGCATAGTAACTTAATGCCCATGTAGAGAAAATAAGAGCCCATCCAGTTGGTACAGATCTAAAGCTAAGAAGTTAAGAAGTGGGTTTTATGTTCAAATTGTTTTTGCTCCAGTACTTTGAGCCCATGTGGTTCCTGATAAAATGCGTCAGTGTGGTTTGCAAAGACTACATGGGAATGAAAGGAAATTCATTCTGAACTGGAACATGTGGATTTTCATGAAGCTTTTCTAGTCAAGGTAGCTTTTATCCTTAGACTTCTAATATAAAGAGGAATTATACTGAAGGTGCTTTGGGTATAAATACTCAAAAGACATAGATGACTACTTTTTTCTTTCTTTTTATGCTCTGTGAAAATTGGATTTTAAAACATATCTGTCCAAAAGTCATTCCCCCCCGCCCCCCAGAATGCCCACAGGGTTCAGGACATGTACCATCAGAATGTTTTGCAGGCTCTCCTGTAGGGTCTCCCTGACAATCGCTGTCTTCATGGCGATGGCCCTCACTGCATTGGGATTGGGAGTGGGATCGAGTGGTGTTATATGGAAGGAACAAAGCAGTTCTTGTCTTGCATGTCTCTTTGCTCATTGTTCATGAAAGAGTTCACAAGCAGCACCCCATTCCTAGCTGTGCTATTCGGGAAGTGTCCCTGATGACTCCCCACCAATTGTGAGCAAAGTGAAGCTTCATTTCAATGCCCATAGCATCCAATCTGGTTTGTTTTACTGCATGGCCGAACAGCTTCTGTTCCATGGCTAATATTCTCTTGTTTGTATATAATTATTATTTTAAAGATTTATTTTATTTATGCATACAAGAACTGGGGTACAGGCCAGAGGTGTGGGTGTGAGAGGTTTCACCAGAGACAGAGTGGGGAGCAGAACAGGTGGATTGACTGAAATACACTGTTGAGGGAAGCAGCGGGCGAGACAGGCAAGATCTGCTATGACATGTGGGTCAGCTCCCTGGCTGGGGATTGAACTCATGCTGCATAGTGCTGCAACTTCACCCCTTGTGCCACCAAAGAGGCCCCTTACATAATTATTATGCATTATTGTTACAACTTTTTATTTTATGTTTTCATTTATTGAGTAATATTTTGATGTGAATAATGTCAATGTGTGTATTTTAAGGCAGTGTGTGCATTTTAATAATTCATATGATTATAGAGTTTATTAGGCAATGAAAAATTGTTCACCATAAAGAGGAATTGGGAGGATAGCAGCAGGGGACCTTTGAGTACAGGGGTTTTCCATAGTGGGACTGAATTGACTGGTTTCGCTGGTGACTTTCCCTATATGGCCTTCCCTTGAGAATTCTAGAATGGCATTGCTGGCCCTTGTTCTTTCCTTAAGTTATGTGCCTGATAAGGAGCATATGTGCCTAATAAAGAGCATAGCATAGAGCATTACAGAAAGCTTGGACAGAGCACATGCTGGTTAGTGGACTCTCAGGGTCTTCTGTGTGTCTGTTTCTGGTATGGTTTGGGCTGTTTCTCATGTTAACTACCTAGACACTGCAGTCTTCATCTGTGAGATGATGGTGATGATGATGATGATAATGATGATGATGTTGATGATGATGATGATGATGATGGTGATGATGATGATGGTGATGATGGTGATGATGGTGATGATGATGATGATGGTGATGATGGTGATGATGGTGATGATGATGATGATGATGATGATGATGATGGTGATGATGGTGATGATGATGATGATGGTGATGATGGTGATGATGATGATGATGGTGATGATGATGATGGTGATGATGGTGATGATGATGATGATGGTGATGATGGTGATGATGATGATGATGATGATGATGATGATGATGATGATAATGGTGGTGGCCTTGATGATGACCTCGGTGGTGAGGGAAACTTACACCAGCTAGTGTTTGAAAGGTTTCACAACAGTGAACTCATTTACTCCTGAGGTATTCCAATGTAGATACAATTCTTCTCATTTTACAGATAAGTAAACTGAGACACAAAAGTGTCAAGCAAAGACAAGATGAGAACTATGCAAACTGACCCCAGCCTTCTTGTTCTCAACAGAGGCTGAAAGGCTCTTTAAAATCTAGATTTCATTTGAAAGACATCCCTTATCTATGAAAAAGTAGGTGGAACAGTGCATTTAATAACCCCACTCATAAATCTGTTATCTATCTATGTATCTATATGTATCTATCTACCTACCTACCTATCTACCTACTTATCTATCTATCTTTCTATCTATCTATCTACCTACCTACCTACCTATCTATCTATCTATCTATCTATCTATCTATCTATCTATCTATCTATCTATCTATCGATCTACCTACCTATCTATCGATCGATTGATCGATCGATCAATCCATCACCTATGTACTCATCCATATCAATCATCTATCTTAATTGTAAACTTGACAGCCAATCCACTCTAGCTACTTTAAATATTTTATTTCCTAGGTGTTTCCTAACAGAAATAAATAATTTCAGCTGCTTGTTAACCAACACTGAGAGCTGTCTACTGAGCAGTTTTTCCCCTAGTGGCTGGGGTGTCACACAATTGCTTTTATTTAATAAGAGAGAGAAAAACTAATGATTGTGAAAAGGACAGTGTAGTCAGCTCCTTCAGAATTGTAATGACATGGAATAAGATCCTATTTTAGAACCACTGTTTTACTGACATAAGAGCTCTATAGATTTGCTTTTGCTCATTCTTATGTTATCTTTATTGTTTCTATTTTTTAATAGATTTGACTTTATTGAAACAAGCACTGTGGCCAGATTCTGTTGGTTAGAAGTTAGTCATAGGTACAAGTTACACTACAGGGAAGGGGACAATAGGAGGACAATGGGAGGTCTAATACCAGGGAATGAAGATCTCGGGAACTTCGTTGAATTCTGCTCATCGCAGAGAGAAATGTAGTGTTAGTTTTCATTATTTTTATTAGGTTAAGGCTCAGGAGTTTTATCCATCTTAGAATGACTGCTTTTGTCACTGGGAATGGATTTTTCCCACTATATATTCTGGCCATTGTTTGTATACATGAAAGCTGATTTCTATTATCTTTACATATGACTACATTCCTATTTATAAAATATTTTAGTGTCTCATTTTTGAGGGGATTTGATACAAGAACTGAACTCACATACTAAAATAGTTAAGACCTTGCTTCCAATGAGCTGATGGCATAGAGGAGGGGGCGGAAAGTAAACATGAAAACAAATAAATGTACGATGACTAATTGGGATTTTTACTGTGTAGATAATGAAGGGTGCTTAGTAATATAGCATGACTCTTTAGGTGTGCCTTACCCAATGACAGACACTTTGGAAGTATAGTCCAAATTTTATTTGTCTCTAGATCTTCAGTCCTCAGAGTCTAGCATAAAGATCAATAAACAAAAGACAGCACGTAGCTCTTGAACTGAGCAAAATGAATTTGCTGTGAACTTGGGAATGAAAATGTTTTAAGTCTGTTATCATGATGACCATATATATTTTTTCAAACAATTCTATATTTTAAATACTCTGTTTCTATAAATATGTGATCACACATAGGTCATAAGTATCTGCTTGATGATTGGCCACCAGTAGCTTTTATTTTGAGTCCTTACTTTTCTCAGACCCATAAGCAGAGTGGCAATTTCTATCCTCAGCTTGAGGCTAGATTAGCTGAATGGGATATTCCTTTGTAAAGTTTTGATTGAGGTGTCAAAGTTAAACTGTTTTACAGTGCTTAGTTGGAGCTTGTATGTCATTCCAGCCCTAGGTGTTAAAGTTTACATCTTTTATGCCAGTGGCAAAGAAAGAGAATCGTATCAGGGAGAACATTCTATTTATATGTATAGGATTTTCATTGTTGTTTCATATTTCCTCTCCAAATGTTCACAAAAGTAAAACATCTAGGGTTTAGTCTGTTAATTTTTATTTATGTCCTCTGTAGCTCTGGAAAGAATTTAGATCAACTTAAAGGAATCTATAAAATGTGGCAAAGTTAATATATTGGAAAGAACGAGAAAGAAGTGGGAACAGAAACAAGTTAGACGTAGGACAGACTTGTTATTTATTAGCTGGCTCTATCTGTCAGAAAACACATTGAGCATTAACACAATTTATAGTTCAATTAAGATTAAGAAAATTTCTAATAATAGCAAAAGTAGATTCGGTGTTTCCTCTGTTCCAGGCATCACTTTAAGCTTATAAAATGCATGACTTAATTTAATCCTTGCAACAATTACCTAGTGAGATAGGTACTAATACTGTTCTATTTTACAGGAGAAGTACAACTATTACTGATATTGAGACAAGAAAGGAAATTACTGAGAGGATTCTTGTAAAGATGATTACGGTGCAATATAATGAACAAAATTTTCCACAATTTCTACACAGTGTTTCACATCTGTCTTTCATGAATCCCCATTGAATTAATGACCTCAGGCTGAGATCAGAATGATTCTACAAGGTGGTCAGTGCACTAAGCCTAGCTCTGCTGGTTTTGCTACAGAAAGGGGTACATTGTGGAGTATCTAGAAGAGTAGATTGTTTAAGTATCATTTAGGCAATTAAAAAAGTTATATATTCTAATTAAGTAATAGGTAGAAATTGGAAGTGTTGACTTCAAGGTAGTTTGCATTAGAATTTTGGATTAGAAACTGTGGAAGAGATCCTAATGTCTAAATCTGAATGCCTGTGACTTGTAAACATGATTAGAAAACTTCCTTTTCCTATTAATCACTGCACCAGATGGGTGAATGGTGTATCAGTTAGGTTATGTTAGATAACAACAACTAAGTCGATGACTTCTTTGCACAAAAAGTTCTTATTTCACGCTCATAGAAGGTTCCATTTGTCTCTGACAGCTCTTCTCCATGTTGTAATCTTTCAGTCTGGAGCACAGAGGTTCCAAGTTCAGTGAAGCAGGGGAAAAAGAAATCTCAGAAAAGGAACACTCACTCGAACTTTTCACAGATGGGAATGGTACGCGGTTTCTGCTTATGTTCCAGTGACAAAAATTAGTTCCACAAATTACTTTGATGCTTGGGGCTGGGAAATACAGATATTTACTTGCTGCTAATCAGCAGTGTCATACAAGAGGTGTTTTCTTCTGTTTCCATTGGGAATTTCTTTGCTCCTATCTTTCCTCTTTTTTCTTACCTCTTTAGACCTCTCATTTCATGAAATCATCATTCCAGATTCCCTCTCCAAACACTAAGTCCTGGCCTGAAAATAAATGTATCTTTGAGGATGGGTAAAGAGAAATAAAATTGAGAGAGAAAAAAAGGGGGGGACATCCCATCAATTGTCACTTCTCATTTCTCTGCTGAAATCTACTATTCATTCCTCACAGCTCAGCTGTGAGGTTATAAGTGGAAGGAAATTAAAAGAGACTCCCGTTCTAATCTCCCCACCCCCAAAGGGACTGCTATTATTTCTTCTTTCAAAGCCTTCCGTTCCCCTTTGTTTAGTGAACACTTATCATATGGACACATTTTTAGCACAATTTGTGAGCCAGTGACAAATAGGTGTTGTGTATCTGGACAAGCACAGTATATGGCTCCAGAGACACTTGGCTTGTTGGTGAACATCAAGACCTTTAAAGTGAGCAAGTGCAGGGACCTCCTGGTGGCATAGTGGGTTGAGCACCACAATGTGAATCATCCATGGCACAGCACCTCGAGTTCGAACCCTGGCAAGGGAGGGGATCCACATCATGCAGCAGACCTCTCCTGTCTCACCTGCTGCTCCCCTCGGCAGTGTATTTCGGTCTATCTGCCTGTTCTGCTCTCCTCTTTGTCTCTGGTGAATCCTCTCACCTCCCGCGACTCTGGCCTATACCCCAGCTCTTGTATACATATGTGAATAAATCTTTAAAAAAATTGAGCAAGTGCAAAGTGTGCATAACAGTTAAAAAGCACAGCTAAGCCAGTAGATGAATGGCTGGCTGTTTGCATGATACTCAGCACTGCCTTCTTGAGAGGCAAGGAGCATCCATGATAGAGGCTTGCTCTCTAGGGGTAACACTGAATTGGAAAAAAGCCAGGAAAGGCAAGAGAGATATAGAAGTCACACTTCTCATTGTGCATTATTTCAAGATGTCTTTTGTGAACACTTTTGTACCTCATTCTGTAGGCCTTCACCTGTTCTTCTCTCACCCCACAATGTAAATCCTGGTCCTACCATTGATAGCCTTGTATAAGTTACTTGTCCTCAGTCTTCTGGTGTCAGCACGTGGAGCAGAGGTAAGGAATGTTCCTGCCTAGGCACCCCAAATCGAAACAGTGATCAAATCCCAAGCCTCTTTTCATAGAAATATTACAACACAGAGTGAAGCTATGTGTTTATTACATATGTTAGAGAGCTTATGGTGTAAACAGTATTGTCATTTCTGGATTCTTAATTGCCATTATAAAATTATTTGTTTGGCAAGGATGATGGAAGAGGTGATTAAATCTCAAGGCAGTGTTTGACAAAAATGATCTTTGATGTTCTTTCCAACCTTCCAACCTATAGCTTCTATGATTGTAGAGAAATACCTGCTCTAAATTTCTAAACAGGTGATTGAAAAAAACAAGCCCTGTAACGTGAGTTGATGATTGAGAGCTTGCATGTCATCTGTGTTCTGTTCTGATTCCTTCTAGTTCTCTTCATTCTTCACTTCTTACCAAAAACTATTCTCTATTTTCTTGTGCTATTTCTATATAAAACAGGATTTTTCCTTAACACAGACCCTTTCTTAATTGCAAATTATTGCTTTTTGATCATAAGTAGTTCTGAGTCTTCACTGGCTCTTTTATTAAGTGAAATAAATGTACTTCCAACAAGGGGGGATATACTTCTGAATGAATGACAAGGGAATATTTCATTTTGCTTCTAATTCTTTGCAATCATGAACATTAAAATGTTTAACTGGTTCTTTTCCTCTAATGAAATAGAAGTAGTTGTTAATTTTTTATCATCTCCCCACCTAAATAAAATGTATCATTCCTAATGGAGGTATAATGAGAATTAATCTCAAACAGGAATCATTAGTGACATACAAAAAGGATGATATGAATTTCTTATAGCATTTTATCAAGAGGCATATTTCCCTGAAGACAATTTACATTTATCTTCAATTGCTTTTGTGCTTTTTGTCACACGTTTGATTTTTTTTAAAAGCTTGTGTATAACTTGAGCATAATAACATCGGATAGAATTAGGCTTGCAGAGGTCATTAAAATCATCTGCTGCTTCCTTTCCGACAAATGAGAATTTGTTCTGAAATTTCATCCACTCAAGGCTAGGAACTTCACAGACTCTTTTGGTAACTAATTTTAATAATGACAACACGTTATATCAGGATTTTTTTGGCCTCAAAATGGAACTAAAGTGCCTGTTGTCATATTTGGCTTTTTCAAACCTCAAGGGAAAATATAGACAATTTGTTTCAATTCTTCATAAAACCATGAGTTTATAGTCAAATCATGAGTTTAAAACCTGTTTAATTAAACTCATCAAAACCAAACTTGCCTTTTGTTTGTTGTTTTAATAGTTTCTTTAAAATGATCCTTTATACTTCAAAATGATCCTTTATCACTTCAAACTTGGTAGTTATAACCATATTTATTATCTTACACATTTATGACAGATGCTGTACAGAGATGTTCTTTGTTCATATAATTTATAATTTGTTTTTGTTTTGTTTTATCTTCCACATATGAATGAAATCCTATGATATTTGTTCTATCTGACTTACTTGACAAAACATATAACCCTCTAAGTTGATGCATGGTAAAATTTTATTTTTTTATAGCTGAGTAGTCTAACATTGTGTGTACACACACATATGTGTACCTCATCTTTATCCATTCATCCACCAGTGGACATTTAGATTGTTTCCATATCTTGGTTATTGCAAACAAAGCTGCAGTGAATAAAGGGGTGCTTATAGCTCATCAAATTAATATCTTTGTATTCCTCAGGTAAAAATACCCATGAGTGAGGTAGTGGGACCATATCTCTTTCTATCCTTAACAGGGTGAGGACTATCCAAATTGTAGCAATTTACATTCCACCAACAGTATACATGTCTTTTCCAACATTCCCTGTTTGTCTTTTTGCTATAAGTCTGAAAGTAGAATTTTGATAGAAGCTAGTTTTAAAAGAATTTGATTGAAGGCAATTTGTGTGGGAGTACATTGAGGCAATCAACGATGAATGGTTCTATTAAAATGAGGAGGAAGGCATGTCATTGACCCCATGATGAGAGATGTTCGGAGGAACTTGGACCCTTTAACTGGTTCTTTTCCTCTCCAAGGGTCCAACTTGGATCCTTTAACTGGTTCCTTAACTCCAAGAGGCTGAAGTTAAGCAGAGAAACGAACCTCAAGGTCCCTTTTCATCCATGGGGAAGAGTACTGAACAAAAACGAAGACTATTTTAACCCTCGTGAGAAAAAAGAATTGTGTGGACACAATGCACAGCTACAGGCAGCCCGTGGATAAGCGATCCATCTCTTGGATAAAGGAAGGGAAGGGCTGGCTCAGGTGGACGCTCCCCAGGATCTCTATAATGAGCTGAATTTATGGCAGTGTACAAAACTGAGGGCATTTATTAGTAAATAACAGGAGAGTGTGCTAATTTCCTGATCGCTGGTCTATCATCAATCAGAGGCTGGTCTCTGTGTGGGTCTCCTGGGGGATTGTTAGGAGAGCTCAGTACTAAGGCCAGATGCCGACTCATGGGGGCCCATTAGTTTCTGCGTGGGGACAGATGTCCTATTTCTCTCCAAGTAGAATTTCTGTTTTGTAGGCAAGCCGGAAGAAAGGCCTGAGAGGCCCCGTGCCTTTCCTTTGTGGTCTGGTTTCTAAAGGATAGCAAATATCTGAGAGGAGCCTAGCTGAACTGTGAATACTTCGCTGAAACTAATGAGATGGAATATTCTTTTATCCAAGGTTTTGATGAGTACAATGAATATGATAAGTATGTAACATATTTACAAGGAGACTATGAGGATTTCTGTATATATATAGACTAAATAGATTTATATATTCTGATAGGTAGGCATTTATTTGGTGGCATAAAAGAAATAATGAAGAGTTGTCATTTTTCCTTGCCTTGTAACCTCAATATTTCACAGTATCTTTCTAGTATCTTATACATATTATTTATTTATTTTTCATACAATGTTAAAAAGGTTTTGAGTTGCTTTATATCCCAAACCAAGAGTAGGTATTGAGGTTAAGTATCTGTTACTTTCTCCACATGTGTTTTATCACTGAGTGTTCAAACTCTTTAGTTTTTGTGTTTTTTATTTAAGTTATCAAGTAGCAAATCCCGCCTTCACTGAATGACTTTGAAGGGACACTGGGAAGAGGGGAAAAGAATAGAGTAACATTTTATGAAGCATGCTTGTTTAACTTAAATATTAATTCCATTTTGCCTCCCAGCCCATATTTTATTTATTTATTTTTAAAGATTTATTTATGCATATAAGAGTTGGGGTATAGGCCAGAGGTACGGGTATGTGAGAGGATTAACCAGAGACAGAGTGGGGAGCAGAACAGGCAGATGGACTGAAATACACTGCTGAGAGGAGTAGCGGGCACAGCAGGAGAGGTCTGCTGTGCCATGTGGGTCCCCTCCCTAATGGGATGAACTCATGCTGTAATGGCTGGTGGTAGCTTGACAGCTTTGTGTTTTTTAACCCCTGCACAACCAGGCAGGCCCTCAATCCATATTTTAGGGGGGATGTCTAATTTTACGGAAAGAAGGATTGATAGACTATGAAAAAAAATCCCATGATCTTTAGATTTGAGAACGTTCACAGCTAGTTTCTCTGAGGGAATCTTAGGAATTCACTTTTCAAGTCGCTGTAACACCCTCAGTGACCGCTTGGTGGCAGCCGTTCATGAAAACTGCATACTGCTACCCACCCCCTGGAAACCCTCAGTTCCTGTGTGAAAATCCATTTTTGTCTCTCAGAGTCCCAGTGCAGTGCTTACTCTGGCTATCGGTGGAAGCTCTGTTTTTTCTGACAATGTTTGTTTTGCAGTTGAACCCTCACTGCCTCAGTGAGGCCAACTTTTTTGATGCTTTCTGAGTATCATATATTCTGGTCCTGTTTATGTTAATGCAGCTTGGAGGAAATGGAGCAGTTCGAAATCTCGGTTGGTTTGAAGGTTTTTCTTTTGTCCTCTCATTTAATTCAAACATTGATTGACACATTGAGAAAGAAAAGCTGCTATTACTTTGCCCTGGAAAAGTTTTCTTCAATAAATGCAGACTTCCTAAAATTTCTCTCACACATCAGAGAAAGAAGACTGTTCTTCTGTTCCCCTTGAGTTTTCATTATTCACGTTTGTATGTATCATTAGTGCGGTGAGTTTTCTCTTGATTTGTACCAGATGGCGTGATTTTATATATATATATATACACAATATATATATATATCACGTATATATATAATCACACACACATATAAAGATATATATAAAGATGTTTGGAAGGAGGGGGGAGAGATTCTGCCCCAAATTAATCTTTTCCAATTGACTTATTTCTTTCATAATGACATTTCCTTTACAAGGATACACTAGCCAAGTGAGTCTTTCACACCCAGGGAGAAAAATTTGATTTTGCAAATTAATTACCATTCTCTGTTTCTTCAGGTCGGCTCTCACCTGGGTAGAGGCAGAAGCAAGGGCCTTTTGAAAACCATGCCAGGTGTAGCAAGTGGGTCTCTCAGGCTGGACCCTACATTTGTGCTACCCTCGCTGCTTCAGGCATGGTAGCAGTTAGGTTGGTTGTGAATTCTGATGACGCCATTCATTTGGGCAGCGACGCTACCTATGTGGCTGGCTGTGGGTATACTGGGATGCGTGTCACAAGAAGTTGCCCCTGAGTTCACAAAGCACAGGGTGAAGTGGCAGAACAACAGTGTTTTCAAGGGAATCATCCTAAGAAGTGTATGATTTACAGCTCAGAAGGAACTGTATTGCTGAAATGCTGCAGCCACTAACAGAATCTGGTCCAGATTCGTAGGGTGGAGAGGGGCACAGTGGGCAAAATGAGTGAGTACGTGCAGCAGCCAGAGGAGGGGATGAGCACGGTGTGGCTGAGGCAGGGAGGACAGTCCTGGAGGCGGGAGCACGACAGGGGCAGAAGCACAGGTGGGTGTGAGCACCTTGGCGGGCTGCTGGTGGCGGTGGCCAGGGTGTGTGCAGGTGCAGACATAGTCTGGCAGCTGCAGTGGAGCCAGGATATGGAGGTTGGCCAGGACTCCCCAAGAACAAAAGGGCAGCACTGCTGATCCCCAATGAAGAAAGGGGAGCATGGACCTCAGGAGAGAGGGCCAGGAGGCCAGAGTCAGGACGCAGGTGTGATGTCACCAGGACTGAACTTGAGGCCAGGTGAATGGAGGGAGGTGTGAAGGAGCAGAGAAGTCATGACTGTTCGGACTTGAGTAAGTTGGTGTCTTCACTGAGTTAGGGAACACGGTGAGGATGAATTCCAGGGCACAGCACAGTGTCACTGCGTGGAACTGAGACATGGAAGGCTGGGGGCTGTCCAGCTGGGGCAGGGCAGGGACAGAAGGCAGAGGAGACTTGATTCCAGTAAATCACACAACTGCGATGTTCCCGAAATGATGCTGTACACACAGGGGGAGCTGAACGGTGGGTTTCTCTCTACCCCCCTCTTTCTCACATCTTCCTTTTGCAGAATTTTATCTAAAGTTTGTCAAAAATCTCAGGTTTTTCTACTTATGAATGTCTGTGACCTTCCCAGAAATTTGGAAAGGGTTTGTGTACATTTTGATATAATTGAGTAATTTTTCTGAAAAATAAGTAACCTGGGCCAGTCTGGTAGCTTAAAATAAAAAAAAGTTAAAGTACTTTTATTTTAATGTACCCTTTACTAAGACAGCCTTTCCGGATTTGATTGCATTTTGTAATCATAAATAGTCAATTTAGAGTGTGTTTCTAGGCAAGTTACTTAACCTCTCTTTGTTTCTCTTTCTTAATATGAAAAATAGGTTAATAATCTGATGGTATTATAATTGTGCTTTTCTAATGGGCTGTTCTGAAGATTAAATAAGTTAAAAGCTTGTAAAATGCATTATAAGCACGCAGTAAATGTTAGCTATTATTATTAGCTATTATTACTGGATAGGGAAGAATAATAAATGGTAAGACCCAGAAATACAGCTAAAACTTAAGCACTGGAGGTTCGAACACCACGTGAGGCACCCAGGAGGGGCGAGTCAGCGTTTCATGCATCGTATTAGGGAGGTTCGGAGGTTTTTGTCTAGTGAGTGCAGGTTAGTACGCAGAGCTCATGCTCTGGTGAAGTGAAAGAAATGAACTTGGGTGTATTTTGTCACTTCATGTTTCTTTAACTGGGATTGGCTTAATGATAGGAAAAACTTTGATGCAGCTTAATAGCCGTCCTAGAGCACATGTTGATGTTGACGGCAGCGTGATTTCTTGGTGGGGCCTGGACACTTGCCTGTCCTTTGCTTATTTTACCTCTTATCCCGCAAAAGCCCTTTCAGATCAAGCCTCTCCTCCACATTAGTAATGAGAAAACAAGTTTTGTGACTTACTTAAGGATGCAGAGTTCATGAAGTGGTGGAAGTGGGTTTGAATCCAGTTTGAGAGTCTGGCTTGAGAACCATCCTTATGGGAACAACTTCTACCCCCTAGTTTCACTTCCACTGCTAGAATTTTCCAAAATGTCCACTTTCAAGAAGAAAATGATCATTCACACTTATCTTCATATTGAAAGAGGAGCGTTTAACCAGAGAAGGTATATGTTGGCTGAAACTTTTAGCAAACACCTACTCCTGAGTTTCCATAAATCTAAGAACAACAAAAAATAGATGAATTCAAAAAATTCGACAATGATGGAGGTGATAAACAGTTCTGCAATCAAATCTCCTGGTGCTCAGTGACGAGGAGGAGGAAGGCCATCTAAAGGCAGAGAACACGAACCATATTCCCACCTTCCATGTCTTAGACTCTGTCTACTTACTCACTGCAAGTGTTTTCTGCACCAACCACAGTTCAGACCCTGTGCTGTGTTATGTCGTCAGCATTCCTGCTGTCAAGATGCTTGTGGCATCATGGGGGAGGAATGTAGGGAACAGAACTTTATTTTTATTTATTTTTTTATTTTTAAAGATTTATTTATTTATGCATACAAGCACTGGGGTACAGGCCAGAGTCGCGGGATTTGAGAGGATTCACCAGGGACAGAGTGGGGAGTAGAACAGGCAGATGGACTGAAACACACTGCTGAGGGGAGCAGCGGTTGAGGCAGGAGAGGTCTGCCGCGCCACGTGGGTCCCCTCGCTGGCCGGCAGCAGGGATCGAACTCATGTTGTGGTGGCCGAGGTTTTCTTCATAGTGTATTGCTCAACCCATTGTGCCACCAAGAGGCCTCGGGAACAGAACTTTAAAGTGCGTTGGTAACAGAGGTATTTTTACAGATACACATAGATGTGTTGTGGGAACAGACAGGCCAGGTGCTGAGGAATATGAGGAAATTGGAGGGGCAAATGCATCATAAATAAGAAAAATACAGGAATCAGGCCCTGTCTGAGAAGGATGAAGGGAAGGTCAATTTTCAGGACAAGAGAGCTGCTGAGGGGATTTGCCGTACTGGATAGTCTGGTGTAAAATTTTTTTCTTTCTCTCAAGACACAGCAGATATGAAATCATGACAAAAACTCTGTAACCAAGCCTAGTACTCAAGACCAAGGCAAAATCATGTGCAAGGGCAATGGGGAATAGAGACTAAAAGACAGATGGCTATGAATTTCTTTATCATAGAGGAGTGTCTAATGACCATTTCAACACCTTTTTGTTTTTGCAGTGACAGTAACGGCTATTCCTTTGATGCACCCCTTTTAGGGCTGCAGGAATCCAGGTGGGACTGTCAATAGGGGGCATGGATAGGAGTGCAGGGAAGGCCGTTAGCAGGTAGTAGCCTCAGCTTAGTCAGCAAGAAGGAATTTCATGCTCAACTAGGAGAAGAGAAATGTGGCCAAAGTGCTGCAAGTCTTTTTCCTTTGAGGTTTTCTTGATTTACTGTGCTTTCCTGATTGTATGAGTTTATGCCCTGTCTACAGTAAAAACTAAGGGCTCTGTATTGCATAACCTTTTCTAAATGTGGAATGTTGATGAGCAATATGTGGGTTTTCCTGCCCTGACCTGGTTTTTGAGATGACTCTTGGGCGTAAGGAGCACAGGGGACAATGTGATAACTGTCTCAATAAATGATCTCAAGGAGAAATTATCTCCACCCACAGAATGCTTACCTTTGCTTCATGCAAAGGAGTGGGCAGATGGTGGGTTCTGGGAGGTTAGAGGCTGAGTTACTTTGGAGTTTCAGTGTTTATTAAAGGAGAGACAGCTTTTTTTTTTAATGATTTATTTATGCATATAAGAACTGGGGTACAGACTAGGGGATGGGGCGGTGAGAGGATTCACCAGAGATGGATTTGGGAGCAGAACAGGGATGTCCACTGTAATACACTGCTGAGGGGAGCAACAGGGAGACAGGAGAGGTCTGCTGCGCTATGTGGGTCACCTCCCTGCCTGGGGATCGAACCTGTGCTGCAGTGGCCATGGATAGCTTCATAGTGCTGCACCTTAACTCCTTGTGCCACAAGGGAGGCCCCCAGCTTTTTATGTTTATTCCTGCACTGACCAACTCGCGGTGTTCTTGGGTCTTTCAGGAAAGAGGTAGCCGGGGCAGTAGAAAGGCTGTGCTTGGGGCCTGGGACGCTCATCCACGCCTAGCTTGCGGAGACTCACTCGACCTTTTGATGCTGCAGGTTTCCAGTTCTGCCCCATTGTCCTCAGAGTCTTCTTCAACTGGATTGCTGCTCACTGGCCTCCTTTGTGCTCCTGTCTCCCCCAGAGTCCCCTGTCCATCTCCACCTCTCTCTCTCTGCCCTTGCATCTGTTTATTATTGGCTGCCATTGTTTTGGGACACTCAAAGAAAGCCTGTGCAGATAGCAAGGTCTGGTCCTCCAGAGTAATGGTATTTCTCCAACCTCATTACATCTCTGCAGAAGTTAAAAGAAAAAAAAAAAAGGCAAACACATCTGCTGACAATGCTTCTAATGAGGTCTGATATCTCTTTAATACACCCTTATAAATAAGTGTGTAAACAGATAAAATAAGCCTGCCTGCTTTTCAGGCAGGAGTTTGGGAGATTGTAAAATAAATAAAACCAAGTGGCTTTAATAATCTTCTGGAATAAATTGATTTTCTTTCCCCTTGGCAAGTGACTATGCGCTCAGCGCCTTCATATGAAATAAGCACTTGGTAGGTCACTGGCGGCAAGGACTGGTATTATTGTCTCTGAAAACCCTTTTGCACATTGACATAGAAGAAGGAAAACTTAATAGAAGCTTCAAAGCAAGTATAATGAAGGTGACCTAGTTGGGAGAAGTGCTAAAGTATCTCCAGTGTAAAGCCCTTTTAATTCTCACCAACGCGCAGACGAATCATTTGGAGTCCCGAGCACTTCCAATTAGCAAGAGAGAGACTGATTAAAAAACCATGGCCACTGCCTGGCAGAGTATGTTTTGGCTCTTTATTTTGATAAGTGATTCTAACTATTTATTATAATAATCCACAGTCTATGGACTAATGGGCTGCTGTGTCTTTTAACTGCAATAAAGTCTTCAGAAAACGAGGCCTCCCTTGTAAGCACTTGCAGTTAAGTCTTGGTTGGGAAGGAAAATGAGGCCACTTTTTGGATCGCGATGATCGTGTTTTCTGATTAATGAAGTGAAAAATAGATCATTTTCCTAGGTAGAAATTACAATACCCCATACATAACACTACGGGCAGAAGACATTAATTGCTATTAATGGCCTTGATGTCTATCCTGAAGCATTGCATTTAATTGCTTTCTTCACTTGCCTTATTCAATTATTTGGATTTCTCTTTTATTATGGAAGAGCAGCTCCCCCAATTTTATCACTAGGTTTTTAACGTTAGAACTGACGTTTGTTTGCATTCCCAGTGTCACTGCTTCTGCCGTCATCTTTTGTAATGTGGCGAGCGTATCCCCTATTCACTCCTCTTTGGCTCCGATCTTCCCAGCTCAGGACTGGCTAACGATCGAGGTTAGTGAGACAACGTGTTGGAGTGTGCATGACTTTGCACGAGTTACCATCAATTCAGCCACTTTTATTTTACCAGGTATTGAATTATACCATTTGTGGAGGAAGAGGCCCATATGAATGTAGTGAACTCATATGGCTGGTCAGAATCTGCTAATGATCTTTTTAATCTGTAGACTTAAGCAGAAAGAACATGAACGCAAATCCCTGGGCCTCCCTGTGTTCAATCAGATTGGAAGAGTGTATATGATGGACGTTATCAGATCCTTGTTCATACCATAAGGGAGTTAAAATATCTCTGCATCTCAGAAGTTCACCTTTAACTGCAAGGTCATTCTGAATGCAGCAAACTCCTAAATAATACTCTGAGGCTCTTCCTGGGTATTAAGGTGCTTACTAGAATTTTTAAAATTTCCATAAACGGCTATTGACTTGGCAAGCACTGGAGGGCTGCTTTCCTCCGTAGACTTTTGCAGGGTTTTGCTGGACTCGTGACACCCTCTTGAGCTGAAAGTGGGTAGTGACTACAGACTCTCCTTTGCCCTGGTCCCCCTGTCCCAGATGTGCTCCCTGATTGCGTGGGCCTTTCTTGGATCTCTCTTTTGCTTATTGACTTTGACCTATTGGACTCGACTCTTAAGTCTTCTCAACCCTTCACCTCTGAAGAACTCACTGAAGGTTATACATTCTTCAGAGGTGCCCAGGATGACGTTCATATTGCTTACATGAGCAGATGTTGTTAGTGGTGCCATCCCACATAGAGCGACTACCCTTTGCCTTCTCTGCTGCACTCCCATCTTGTCCTGTTCTATTCAGAGTTCTAGAGAAGGTTCCAAAGGGACCTGTTTCTGGCTGAGATGTCTTCCCCAGATCCCTCTTGTTCCTCTCCCCAGGAAATCCCACCATACCTCCAAACCATTATCTGTGTTCCCACCCCTGAAAACCCAGACAGAGTCCCACCCAACTTGTTCTTTTTCCTGTCTGGGCTTCTTTCATTCTCCTGAGCTGAAGATGGTCCAATCTGAAAATGTAACCAAGCTATGTCCTAAAACCCAGAGTATGAAGGCACAAGAAAGACTGCATGACTACCTCTATCCTTCTTTATGAGTCACCCAGAACTTTTTCTCCTAGTTGTTCTTTAGTGATCAAAGCTGCAGGTTGCATAATTAAGTCAAATTTTTTGAAGATCTTATCTGCCCACATAAATCTTTAGCTTACTTTCAGCAGGTCTTAGAATATGATCTTTCCTTCTCAGTGATGTGGATGTTTGCAATTCCTTGCTGCTTCATCTTGATGGTTTCTGCCTTTAAAACTTGGTTCACTAGAGTTGAGGATGTTTTTTGTAGCCATGCTGAAGGTCCTGACCTTGACCTCATTAGAATAGAACTCTTATTGGTTGAGTTCACCAGCCATAGCATATATCTATAGATCTACATCTGTATGTGTTTTTACTGTGTGTGCATACAGAGGAGTTTGCAAAGAACTGAAATAGAAAAGCCAATGCATATGATGATTAATGGAACCAGAATCTTAAGTGGCTCCTCATAATATATTTGCTGATGATATACAATTTTCCTTCAGGGTAGAGGATGTAAACCTCTGGGCAGGAAAGAGCCATGAATTATTATTTTTCTTCCCATCTACATAAATAAAAGATTCTAAAACTGTGCTTTTTATAAGTTTACCATGCAAATGGTCACCACAGATAGAACTGTTATAGAATCAGAATATTTATTTAATATCAGCTGTTACAGTTCACATACTTCCTAAGTTCAATGGGTCAGAATCTCCTCCCTCACCCTTATGTACTGCCTTTCTCTCCAGTTTCATTTCTTGAGAGTAGCCTACCATCTGTCTTGGAAGTAAGCAAAGGGATTTATTTTAATTATAAGAAATCTCAAATATCTCTTCTGCTTCTTTTAGGGACTCCTTAGAAAGTTTAAAACACTCCATCTGGACTGGTGATAATAGGTATAAATTTATGCATTATAATCTGAATGTCTTTTTATTTTTTATGATAATATCAGCAATGTGGATGTACTTTTTTTTCCCCTCAATTAAAAAAAAAATCTATCTAGAAAGTCTTGCTTTCCTTTTGGCAGAGAGCTTTCACTGTATCATTGCAGGACCATATTTCCCAAATAAAGCACAAAAGCAAAGCATGCAAACTTCAGTAGTTTCCTTATCTCTTCAATCTTCCCCCCTCACCAATCACTCCCTATCTGCTTCTTTCCTTGACCTTTCCTTATGTGAGTCTCCTGTTACAAGAAAATGTGCAGACAAGTTAATAGACAATTTACTTTTTGTTTACAAAAACAATTCAGTCACCCAACACAGGCCGGTGTTGTAGCTGGGGTGATTAGCAGGCAGGATGGATAAAGCTTAGAACATTATTCAATGCATAAATGAAGGTCACATTTCCTCTCTGGTTTAAGTGTGCATGCAAATGATGGCAATTGCCTTGCTCCTTTACGCTCACAGAAAAAGGCTTTGTTAAATATGGTAATTAGTCAGGAAGGTAGAAGTCTGCTGCAAATAATAGTGAAATATTTTAAATAAGTACTGTTATGGGAAAAGAGTTCACTATCATTTAGTCAAGTGGAATTGAGCTAGAAACAAAATAACAATGATTGGAAAGCTGATGTAAATGGAATCAGGTAGAAATTCTGGCTATTAATAATAATAATAGTGAAGGACCCACTTATTTGAGTTGCCTGATTTACCCTAAAAAGGGCTTCAAGGTTTCAACAGCAAACTAAAAAGAGTTTAAAAAAGAAATTAGATTTATGGCAATGTGTTTATTATGGGGAAAGAACGTGTTAATACTCTTAACTGTGAAGTGGGGAGAAGAGGTGCAAATTTTAACAATTAACCTGACTATTTAATCACAGTATTGATTATCTCCCTTTGTTAACATCTGGCTGGTCAGCCTCAGGTTATCATGATAGTATCAGGCAGAGTGTGGTTCTCTGTGCTAGAGAAGTAAAAACAATCGAAAAATCAAACTGATTTAATCCTGGGTGCCACTAGTGACAGAGGAAACACTTTGGTGATAGAAAAATGGGTGCTTTTTACAGCTTGTGACCGATGAATGATGCTTTATATTTGTTTTAGCTGTTACAGGAACCACATCCAGAAAGTTGAACAAAGAGCTCTATTTAATTGATATTGTACTTAAGATGAACGCATGTTAACATATTATCATTTCATTTTTATGTATTTATATTTAGTTAATATTTTATAATATGCTGTTAAAATTGTGATATTTTACTTTAGACTAATATATGTGATATATATGATCTATAAAATATAGTTATATAAAATTAACTTATAAGATTATGTAACTATAATATTTCATACAAATTTTGTATTTTATTTCATACTGACTTAGATTTAAGTTAATCTTTTAGCAAGAGTTCTTATTAACTTTCCATCAAATAGTGTAGAAACTTCTGAGGTGCTATTTATACACTAGCAAAAGTAAGTTCCTCACAATCCCACACACCTTCCTAGACAAAGACACAAACTCCCAAAGACCATCAACCAAAACAAATGTTAAATATCTCACAGGTAACGGAAATGTCTCTTTATTTGAGTATGTATTCAGTTGAAATATCATAAATAAAGCCACTAATTTGGGAGACAAAAAAAAATATCTCACAGAGAACTCAGCTTTTATAAAGAACGAAAGATACAGGTACATTCTGAATATACGTCATCCGCTTAGCGTCAGTTCGCTACTTGTGAACAGATACAATTTGCCCCTTTTTGATGCCATCTCCAGAGCCTTGTTGAGTCTTCCTCTTAAGACAGACATGTGAAAGGAACTCATGAAAGAGTGCTCCATGAATGAGTGAAGCCACTCTGAGGGGAGCCTTGGGCTGGAGCCACATCTCAAAGGGAACTTTTGGTGTTTTCATGTGAGTAGGATCTGATTTGAAGGAATATCAAACACTCTCAAAAATGAAACTAATAATAGCATCTTCTTCACAGGCTTTTATGAAAATGTATATAAAGCAGTTAGAATCGCTGTGGCACATGGCAGATGCTATATAAGTGTTGATTATTTTAGTATATTGAAGAGGAAAAATTAACCTAACTATAACATGCCGTCGGAAAGGATGTTCGTAGAAAGGGAGAAGGAACAACTCTTGCTGTTGTTGATAGTGTCCAGCATGAGGTGATTTTTCTGGGCCCCAACATTTTTTCCTTGGTGGGTTCCTTTCTTCTTTAAAAAGATTATATTTCATGGTTGTGCTGCAGTGAATACACAAGGTGTTCAAGCTGGATTCATTATTATATATTTATTACATTGATATTTTTCTTTGATTTAAAAGAAATAAGATGAAAAGTTTTGTGGGGCTCTATGTTTCTTGGGTTCTAGTCACTGTAGCGAACAGATTCCTGGAGGTTGGTGGGCCTGGAAGTTGCTGGAGATTGAGAGGTAGACCAGGAAGACTATATATAGGTTATATAATTATATATCTATATATAGAGAGTCCAGGTCTGGGTTCAATTCCAGGCTTAGTGACTTTAATTAATTTAAATCTCTAATATTTATCTTCATTTATAAAATGGGATAATAATAATATATACTCATAAGATCATTGGTAAGTATTAAAATGAGCTATCCATATCAAACACAGCTTGGTTGCTGGTAGTAAGCGTTCAATAAATGTGAACTATTTTATTTTAAGCTTTGGTTTTGGTTTATTTTAAGCACCAGCATCTCTGCTCTCCTCCAATTGCACCCCCTTTCAGTAACTTTCCAGCCTTCTGAGTGTTCGTCTAGTTGACAGAGGACCAGGGTCATATCACCAAAAACTTGCTGTGATGTTGGTTCAGTCACACAACATTTTGCATCTTGGTATCCTAAATTTGAAATGGAAATAAAATTGCTAACCATCTGACTGTATGAAATAAATTTACTTTTGGTTTTCATAAAATTGTCTTGAGACCAACTCACTATGTCTGTACATTTCTCATCATAAAGGACAGTGGCAGCTGCCAGTCTTGCTTTCAGACCAGTGTTTTTCAAAGTGTGGTTTGGGATTTGCCTCTTCATGTAGGTGTGTGTGGGCTATCTTGTTAGAAATGCAGATTCTGGAACTCTTGATGTTTTTTAAATTACAATGGGTTCTCCCGGGATCTATCTATGTATTTCTCGATGTATCCATATATTTGTATGAATGTCTACATTCTCATTCTTTCTCTGTCCCCTTCTCTTTCTCATCTAATTATCTGCCATCATTTATAAAAGCTCCCAAAGTAACACTGAGGCACATTAAAATTTTACAATGAGTATTTGCTGTTCACTGTAGTTGGAAAGTCCTACACGTGTCTACTCATTATCAATAGATTTCACATCTTTCAAGATATGGCTTAATTCACTCATTTCATTTTCATGTTTCTCCAGTCACTCTGGTTCTCACTGAACTTCCTTTTGATGATATTTTTAAGGTACTTAAAATTCACCAAAATTAGCATTTCACTATACACAGTGGTATGTTTGGGAGCTAATTGTTCCTGTGCTAGTCTTACTCCTTCAAATAGATTTCAAGTTCCCTGAACTGCCAAGGTCTGGCTAATTCCACTTCCATATGCCTCTGGGTATCTGGCAAAGGTTGAACTCAGAGTTGGTGCACAAAAATTTAGATCGAGAAACCTGGAAGAAACAGGTTTTTCAGGAGATGGCGAATCTAGAAGCCCTCTTGTCCATTCTCCTGTCTGCTACCCTCCCTTGTTTTCACTGGCATTTCAGCGGACATCCACACTGTGTTTAAAACTCCCTGCTTAGCTCTTATATAACCAACAAAATGCTAAGCGGGGTTAACTCCTGATGGAGGGTCTGCACTTGTAAATTTTTAAAAAAGATTTATTTATTTATGCACACAAGAGCTGGGGTACAGGCCAGAGTCGCGGGAGGTGAGAGGATTCACCAGAGACAGAGTGGGGAGCAGAACAGGCAGACTGACCAAAATACACTGTTGAGCAGGCAAGGCAGGAGTGGTCTACTGCGCCATGTGGGTCTCCTCCCTGGCCGGGGATTGAACTTGTGCCGCTGTGTCATGGATGCTTCACAGTGTGGGGCTTAACCCGCTGTACCACCAGGGAGGCCCTGCATTTGTAAATTTATAACATACAGGAAGAAGAGTCTCAGAGGCCACATGTTGGGCATTCATTTCAGAGACTGATTATGAAAGTCATTTTCTGATTGTGATTTTGTGATCTGACTTTTGGGCAGACTGTGGTTTCCTTCTGCCGGCCCACATGTGAGAGCCCATCCTGGTGTCTGTCTTCATCCCATCATAATTCATTTTTCCTTGCTTTGAATTTTTCAAAACATGTTGAGAGAAAAAGCAGAATAGGATTTATGTGTCTTGAGAAACAGATAAAAGAATCTTTGCAAAAAACTATTCTGTGGGGATTATAAAAGGAGAACAAAAAGTCTTCTCTTGTTTTAAAGAGACAACTATTTATGGAGATGTTGTGTTTGGGACTGTTCTAGTGAAACAGATAAAGACCCAGGGACGCTTGTGAAGTTGTGTGTGTGTGTGTGTGTGTGTGTAAAGGAACAAGAGCTAGAATGGGGTAGTATGTGAATAAGCAGAATCCAACTGCTATCTCCTTTTGCTATTTTGCTGTTGAGAAACCACTTGTGAGTTATGGTTAGGAACATTTTTATCAGAGATTTTCTCTGTACCCAAGGGCCAGATCACAGGATTTGCAGGCCCAGGGTGTAGTCACCATATAAATTACTTTGAATTAAAAATGATAATGAGAGTGCTACTTTCAATGTGTGAGATCTGGAAGATTTCTTCCTCTTTCTGATCTTATTTTGATTTTAATCTTCATAACACTGCCATCAAACAAGAATTACTTTCCTGAGGTAGAACCACAATCCACGCTGTCATTTAAAATTCCTCCCCAGTACTTCCTTTCATAACATATTGCCAGAGTCATCTCCCCTTTTCTAGAAATATCAGGAACATACATATGTATTCCGTATACATCTTTTTAACAACAGTGTTATAAGTTTAATTAATAGAAAGGAATATATGTTACATATATCAAATGAATTTGGGGTGTCTTTTACCAGTGTGGGGGCCAAATGACACTCACCTACGGAACTCACAGTGTCCTCTTGAGATCTGGTCTAGGGCAACCTTCTGTTGCTGTGCATATAAAGAGATTCTGAAACCTTTCTTACTAAAGGAGGAAAATAATTTCACTTGGGCTGTGCAAATACCCAATTGTAGCTGTAAACTATCTCTGACCATTGAGAATTCCCAGGGAAACGTTGTTGGCAAACCGGCTCATTCCCACCCAGGAATCCTCAGTGTGGGCTGCTTGATGAGACGGTCTCCTTGTTATGGTCAAGAACTCTACATGTGTTGCCCTGATTCTTCTCTCCCAAATGTACTGTTGACTTGTGTTCATGAACCCACTGATCTTGCTGCTGGGTAGCACATGTTCTGCTTCCCTTGGAGACCATCTTTTCCTTTCTTACCGGACACTAACTCATCTTTCTCTCTTCACTAGCATTTAGTTATCTACAGTCAAGTTTAGATGCATTTTGCTGGGAAAATGGTCTGCTAGATAAGACATCTACCACCCCATTAAAGCAAATCACGGCCAATTCTTTAGGTGATGGGTGAAGCTGGAAATGCTCTTTCTGCAAGTCAGGAGCATACCAGCACGATCCTGGGATCACATTTGAGGGACGAGTCTTGGAGCAGGTTTGCAAGGCAAGACTCTGCTGCCCAGTGGGCAGTGCTCTTGCTATTTATTAGCAGTAATGAACAGGCGTGATTGATTATGTGACAATGGCAGGAGAAGCAGGGTCCAGGGAAGACAAAGGGTGATCAACTTTATGGGGAACAGGAGGGACATGTTGGCCATGTATACAGGGAGTACTGCCCATGCAGGTGCTTGGTGTAATTTTTGAGCTACTCCCATATGGTCTTGGACCATGACCACACAGTTGGTCAATGGCTACCTAGGCATCCCTGGCTGCCTGTGACATGGGACCATTGTCCTAAGGCAGTCATGTGGGAGTGCCTTAACCAATTCTTTTACACGCACATAGGTACACAGAGAGGCCATGCACACACAGGTGCAGAGGCCCTAGGTGGAAGACAGGCCGCACTCTTGACTTCATGCACTCTTGGTAGAAAAGACCTGGTTCTATTCTACAACAGAGCCATTTTTATTAAGTAAATGGTAAAAGCAAAAGGCAACTTGGGCATTTCCCAAGCTGTTGACATATCTTGCATTCAGGGTTTCCTCATTAGTCATTTATGAAGTCTATTTTTATAGATCTTTATGTTTATTTTTTTGCTCTGTACTTCAATCAGTGGAACCACCAAAGGTTCTGTTCTTTGGAACACCAGCAGGGTTTCTTTTCTACTGAATGGGCAGGGTGTTCTAGAAGAGAAAGCATCTAACATGGAAATGTGCCCGGTTTTCTTTGTAGAAATGGTCCCAGTTTGCAAATAACTTTCTCAAGTAGTAATTTGCCATAGCAGGGGCAAGTTTTTCCTATCTCTTCAGAAGGTTGGGAGTAAGGAAAAGTGTGGGTGTTACTTTCTTAAGAGAATGGAAGATGGTAAGCCCCCTGAAAGACTTGTCATGCTCTGTATTACTTTCACTTCAAAAGAAGAAGGAAATTTGACTTAGTGGATAAAGGACCACAAAGGTTCTGCTCCCAAGATCTGGATTTCCGGGTCTCTGTGGTGGTGCAGTGGGTTAAGCAACGCACTATGAAGCAAACCACAGCCACTGCAGCACGAGTTCGATCCCAGCCGCCGGCCAGGGAGCTGACCCACATGATGCAGTAGACCTCTCGTGCCTCGCCTGCGGCTCCCCTCAGCAGTGTGTTTCAGGGAGTCTGCCTGTTCTGCTCCCCACTCTGTCTGGTGACTCCTCTCACCTCCCGTGACTCTGGCTTGTACCCCAGCTCTTGTATGCATAAATAAATAAATCTTTAAAAAACAGATCTGGATTTTCCATACTGGAACATATTGGACTTTTCAGCAACTACTGAACTTTCTGCTCTTTAATGAGCGATCTGAGAAGTGAGAAGACAAGAATTATTCTTGTTGATTGACAGGGTTGTAATATTTGTCATCTTTGGTAGAAAATTCCTGATGATCATATTCCATGTGTGGCCAGAATTATAGGGCAAAGAATAATATTATCAACATACACCTCAAAGGTACAGCAACCCTTCAACCATACCAATCAGAAACAACTTTACCTTAAATTTAAAGATTACAAAAGGTAAACGCCAAGATATGGAAACAGCCTAAATGCCCAAATGTCTGGGCTCACTCTCTGAGGGGACAGAGGAGAGGTGCACTGTTTCAAAAGTCTAATACCTTCACGAAATCCAGAGCTTGAAGTAAAAGATTATGAAACACACTAGACTTTGCTGTCTCACAAATTGCTCCAATGGAGTGACTCACGCAGAAACTGTTTATTATCGCCCCCATTCTGCTGATCTGGTTGATTATGTTGGGCTCATTTAAAGATCATGGGCAGTGAGCAATATTTGGCTGTTGCTGGTCACAAAGCTGGGAAAACTTGGCCCCTGGTCTCCACCATCTAAGAGGCTGGGTTTGGCTTCTTCACAAGATGGAAATAGGGCTTAATGGAGAGGGTAGATGTGTGACTAAAGAACCTTCACCCTTAAAGGGAGGAGCCACCAGGGCACATTTCAAAGGGGCTGTGTAATGGGATGGAGGGGAAAGATTTGTAGTCACTGCAATTCGCCACACATATCATGAAGACTCGGGAGACGCCAAAACTGAGAGGAATACTTTTCTACTCTGTAACTGCTCACACAGCAGGTTACTTTTCCCATTCTAGAAAGGCACCAGAGAGTAAGTGCTGATGAGCAGTGCTTGGAGCAATGAATTTGGGAAAGAATTCTAGGAAATATGCAAACTCCTAAATGAATTTGTGGAACTGGAAAGAGAGAGATGCTCTGTGGAAGGAGAAGTTCCTAGAGCAGTGACCTGCGGGTTTACTGAAATGAGGCTGAGTTGATGGGTCACAGATGCCTAATAGAAGCTTCTAGTTCCCAACAAGCACCAACAAACAGTGGAGTGAGTCCTGTGCCTGCAGGAGTGGCAGGGAACTAACTGGGAGCCTTGGTTAGAAGCCAGAACGAGGCCACATTGACAGAGAAGGATGTCCCCGGAGGGACTCGCTACTATGGACAGAGAGAACTCCTTTCCCCTCTTGTTTCCCCCAACGCATTAGGACAGAGTGAGACAACTCCCTCAACATAAGCATCCACAGGCCAGACAGAAGAGCTATCCCGAGACTCCAGCGTCACCATTCCCAACAGAAGGGGCGCTCAAATTCATTAACGTGTCATTTTTCAATACTTGAATTTGAATGCTGAGATTCTGCTCATTTTCTGTATGGAAGATGAAAGCGTATATTTGAAATTTGTGGGAATTCTTAATCATCCTCTTTCTTGTTCCCATGTAGATACTAAGGAAGTGCAGGGAAAGTCCATCCTCTGAGACACTGGGCAGGAGGAGTGGACATTCTGATGTGTCATGAGAATAGCTCCAGGATCCAACACTAACCATTCTTTTTAAAAATGTATCTATAAAAATAAAGTAAAATAAAAAATGTATTTATATTAATTTTTTAAAACAAGTAATATGGAACTATAACATTTGATAAATTTCAGGTTATATCACTGATAGATTACATGTGGCTATACTTAATCCTCTGCAAATAGCTCAACTTTATCCTTCATCCTACCACTCTTTCCCCCCTATTTGCCCATTTGCCTTGCCTTCCTTTATGATAACTGCTAACTGGTCTTATATTCTTTTTTTAAAAAAATATTTATTTATGCACACAAGCATGGGGTTACCAGCCAGAGGTGTGTGTGTGGGGGGGGGGTGAGAGAATCCACCAGACAGAGTGGGGAATAGCATAGGCAGATCAACTGAAATACACAGCTGAGGGGAGCAGCGGCGAGGCAGGAGAGGTCTGATGCGCCATGTGGGTCACCTCCCCAGCTGGGGGCAGGGATCAAACTCGTGCTGCAGTGGCTGTGGTTTGCTTCATAGTGCGTTGCTTAACTCACTGTGCCACCAGGGAGGGCCCTGGTCTTATATTCTTAAAGTTTATTTTTGTTTTATTTAGCTTATCTGTTTGTCTTTCTATAGATTTCAAGTGGTCTGTAGAATGGAATACTATTATTCAGTAATAAAAAATGTTGAAATCCTGCCATTTCCAACAACATGGATGGACCTAGGATTGTGGAAATTATGCTTAATGAATTAAGCCAGACAGAGAAAGAAAGATTTTTCTTCCATACGTTAATGTACTGATGGCCAGTGGTATAGAAGGCTTTTCACCTTATAGTGGAAACAGAGTATTTGTCTTGGTTAAATTAATGTGAAAACTTGATTGCGATAACAGATGGACAAATAGTTGATACAGTATTGTTTCTGGGTGTGTCTTGTAGGACATTCCTGGAGGACATTGTGTAGGTAGGTGGAGTGTTGTTGTAAGCACCAGTGGGTATTTCTCTTCCTCCTTGGCCAGCACATTGGACCCCACTTGAAAGCCAGAGACAGAGATAAACTCATGCTCAGTGTTTGGTGCCATATTTATTCTGCTTTCCCAGGTGACAAGATCTTATTTTATGCCTGAGCTGGAGATACAGAATATTTCAGAGACACAGAGAAATACCCAACTTCTTTCATGCCCATGTTTAACTTCCTTCCTATCTGTTAAAAAACTATTCTTTTGATGTCTTCTAAATCCTTGCTGATTTAAGCCAGTTTCGTTAGTTCTTTTGTTGGGAAGATGGAAAAAAATCACATTCTGCAATCTGTATGATAGTATTTATGATTTCAGTGATGAGTGAAATTTGAGTCAGTTTATACATGAAGCAAAAAGAAGTACATATGTGAGAAAGACACTGTGATTTATTTGTTGCTGAATCATAACACATATATGGTGGGGAATATCTTCATTTTCTGCCAGTAGCTCTTTTTAAGTTGTGCATGTAAAGTCAAGGACTCTCCCATTTGCTCAACCCATTTCTTCCGTAAAGGGTGAAACAGGAAATATTTTAGGTTTTGCAAGCCATGCAATCTCAGCTACAACTGCTCAGCCATTGTATCACATTAGCAGCTATAAGCATGTGTAAAGACATTGGTGTGGTTTTGTTTCAGTGAAACTATTTATGGACAAGGAACTGAGAATTGCGTAGAGTTTGTATGTGTCATAGGATATTCTGTTGTTATTTTCCAGCATTTGTAAACTGTTCTTAACACCAGAATCATATAGAACCAGGTGGTAAATACTCTTTCCAAACCTGGCAATGCTCCAATGGTGTAGCTTATTTCTGGATGATTTTTTGATGACAAAATAAAATAGACAGGTGTGACATTATACTACATGGAGGACCAGGTTTGTAAGGCATCTCACCCTCATTCTGTCTAATCTCCCATCCTAAAATCTGTCAGTGATTCTAACTTTAGCTGCTGAGTGGAGATTTAAAACAGCTCTTCTTCCATCTAGTTTACACCTTTGCCAGTATTTTGTGGCTTAACTCTGCTCCCTGCCACCCATACCCACTCTACTCCTTTCTTCTCTCCTTATTTTCATAGACTCTTATTGTGTCTGTGTCCATTTCTAGTTCTTCCCTCTTTCCACCAAGATATAAATTCCTTAAAAAGTGAGAACAAGGACTTTTGCTTCTCACATGTACTTAACACAGAGATAGTTGGAACTCCAGAAGTGTTTCTTCCATATAAATTCTCCAAGATGACATGGTGAAGGTGAGTGCATGGATAAAAAAAGTAGAGGTAGTATGTTTTCTTGCTTGTATTTCCATATGTCGTGTTCTTTTGACCCAGTCATGATAAAAAGCAACAGTGGGAACATCTGCATTTGAAGATAGGACTTTTGGGAAATGAGTCTTCCTTTTTGCAGCCCTGAACCATCCATCATGCTGACTCTACACTCAGCTAATCGGAAAACAAAACAGCCCAGTGTGGAGACAAATCAGAAAGGACACAGTGAGGTGGTAAATAAAGGTGAACACACTGATGTATACGCTGGCTGTGGTACCATTGTGTTCCTGTGACATAGATTTACTTTGAGAGAAACTACGCCTGATGATAAAATACCCCCGTCTCACTGGAAATCAAGAGTCTCAGAAAACTTGAAATTATTTCCCTGTGATGCTGCGTCCTGGTGTCCGCGAAGGATGTATTTGGGGATGTGGAAAGATCTGGAATTTCTCCAATATTCCTTTCATCTGTTGAAGATGGGGCCCTTTTTCTGAAGGATTGTGGTCTTCAGAATGTCATGGAGTGGCTGTCAGGATGTCAGAGTAGTTGCTGCTATGGAGGATCTCAGGTGTCATCAAAATGTGCTCGGATGGGTGTAGCCAGGGATGTGTACACAGAACACTGTGTTGATGTTAGGCCAGAAATATTCATGAGCAATTTACAAATTCGGCTGCTGTGCTAAGGACGGTCACCCTGCCAGGCGAGCAGCGGTGCATGAGGGCCAGGAAATTAAAAGTCAAGCACATGCCCCAAACCGTCCAAGCTACTTTATTGTTCGACTGAACTGAAATACAAACACAAATAGCCAGGAGGTGAAATTTAAATTAAACTTCAAAATCATTTTGTGTTTTAACCATCTACAAAGTTCTCAGTACTGCAAATAAGTTCCCTTTCTCTGGATTCCTAGAAAAATAACCTAACACAAAGAGACTCCCTTGGTTCTGTCTTCTTCCTTTATATGCTCCGCACATGTTATCTTTGGAACAGAAGTTGGGCCTAAAGACAAAACTTGCCAGCTAACCAGAGACCTGAGGCATGCAGCTGGGGAGTGGGAGAGGAGTGGGGTGCGGTCCAAAGGGCAGAGCGCAAGGGACTGTGGTGAGGGAGCAGGGGTCTTGTGGTGGGGCAACTACAGGGACTACACCTGAAGGAAGAAATAAAATACTGTCCAAAAATGAACAGTGATGTAAGAAAATGAAGAAATTGAATTAAAAAATTGAAAGCAAAAATACTAATACAATAGCCAGAACTATTGACAGGAAAAGTTAAAATAGGGAGATAAGCAAAAAATTCCAGAGAAATATTAATTATGCATCTTATTTATGATAGTAACTAATCATGCATATTATTTGTAATATTAATACACAATTTTAAAAAAGAAAATAAAATATGAATTTTAAAAATCAGAAAATAAAGATCCAACAGGATGCCATGTCACTCCCTGAGAAGAGTTTCCAAAGTCTGATAACCTTTGCTGATGGCTTCTCCACAGTGAAATACAGTTCGGGGCAAGATTTCAGGCCCCGCCTGCCACGTCTTCCTTTGGCAGGTGGCTGATGGAGAGTTGCCCTGGAGACTGACAACAGCCAGGGGTCAGCTGGGGGCTGCTCGGCTGCTCTTCTGCTCGCTGCATGGGGAAGCCTTTCTGTGCGTGCTTGCTCCTGGGCACGGTTGAGCTGCTGAGTTCTGCTCAGGAGGTGGATGTGAGCTGGCAGGATGTTTCCCTGAGCAGCTGAGCTTTTATGGTGTGACTCGTAGACACCTGCAGTAGGTCCCCTCTGGGGAGGCTGGGGTCCACACCAGAGCCAGGCGAGGGGATCCCTGCATGGCAATTCCCTGTTTTCTTCCTGATACTAAAAGGTCTTCACTCTTCTGAAAGCTCTGGGGTCATAATGAAAGAAAATTCCGCTTGTAAGAGATGGCTATTCAGGTAATGTGCTCAGTGGAGAACGCCAAATGGAATAAGTTAAAATGACTTTCTTACTGGGGGGAAATAACCGGGTCATAAATGTCAGCGCCGTGAGTGAAGTCTCGAGTCTTTCTTCCTCTTCAATCTGTGGAAAACCAAGGAGTTTCCCACACAGACATCTATCCCGCTTGCTCTGTAGGTATTGTTTCCTTAGGAGGACTGAGGGTGCTTAAGAAAGACATTCAGACAAAATTGTACGTACAGGGTTGGAAGGAGAAGAAAAGAAACAAACCCGGAAAGGCACAAAGGGAATCTGACCAGCAGGTTCTGTGAACAGGGGCTGTTCCCTCCTCTGAATCTGGTGAAAGGAACCAGCATGACTTCAGGTCCCCTGAGAGAGCCTGAGGTCCCCATGCTGCTGTGTCCACACTGGGCAGCAATGCTCAGTCACTTCAATAAAGCTGCTCCTCAGGCCGACACAGGTTTCTACATCTGAGCCGAAGTGCAACAAGGGAAGAATTCTCTGTGCTTTTTTTTTTTTTTTTTTTTTTTTTTTTTGNCCGAAGTGCAACAAGGGAATAATTCTCTGTGCTTTTTTTTTTTTTTTTTTTTTTTTTACTTGGAAGTGTTTTCTTCTTAGGATGAGGCAAAAATAATGACTGCTCATTAGTATTCAGAGAGACAAGAACATTCCCTGTGAATGTGGGTGAGTGGTTTTAAGCTCTATAAATTCATTGATAGTCCTCCCACCTTGAGGTGGAATCATTAGCCTCAGCCCTGAACATGGTGGCTGTCACAATGGGCTTGGTGACTAGAATGGAACAGAATTATGCCATGTGACTTCCAAGCTTAGGTTAGATAGACCAGGTACTGTCTGTGATTTTCCTGGAGGAAATTACTCTGCAAGTCTTCATCTGCCATATGTGAAGCGGGGCTGCTCTGAGACAAAGGTAAAGGCTATGTGTTGTGCTGTGAAAGATTAGCATAGCCAGTTGAGGTTGTCCAGACTTCGCACACTTGCTGGAAAAGTTTGTTTTCTGCAGCTCTTAGGAGGTAACATCTAAAACTTTCAAATATTCTGTCTGGATTTTTCTTTTGTAACACACATGCCTTAGGACATGTTAGATAGTAAATGCTAATAATATAATTTATGGTGGTGTTTGGTGTGTTGGGTTATAGAATCAGTTTCAACTCAGAGTTCAGGTCAGTCGTATGGGGAGTTGACCATGCCTAAATGATTGACTTCAATAAAAACATTGGACACCAGGGCTAAAGGGAGCTCCCCTAGTTGGAAATACTTTGTACATCTTGCCAAATGTTAATGGAATAAATGATGCACACCAGACTATGGGGGGAAACAACTAGTAGCTTGGACCTACTGCCCCTTGGATCCTGTATACATTCATTGCGTATTTTAATCTGTTTCCTTTTGCCGTGATACACTATATTATGGTGTAACAGCTTTATGAAGTTCTGGGGATCGCTGAGCCCTGTAGGATGTGGAGGATGGCCATGCCGCTGAATTTATTTGGTCTAAATAACTCCCAAGGAACAGACTGAAACCCAGTGATAGATTTTGTAGACAGAGAAATTAAGACTTGAGGAGATTAGGTGACACTTTCAAACTCATGCTAGTTACTGTCTCTTCAGAGGGACTGTATTTGAATCTTACTAGAGAGTTTTATATGCTAGTTCTATGGAGCGCAATGCTTCATCATTTCATTTGCTATTGTTCAAGTGACTTTGAAGTCAAGATTCCTTCTTTGCAACTTCATGATTTCAACAAGCAAAACAGTGATAGGCTTGAACTTTTCATCCTACCTTGGTGGTCAGGCATGCTATTCATTCATGCATGCAGTTGTGCATGCAAGCATTTATCTGGTAGTAGGTCCGAGCAGGTCCAAGCTATGAGATAACTAAATGTATTTCAAAGTACCACACAAAGTATTTTTAAAGAAAAATACAAAAGATATGTGTCTGCTCTTCTGGACACTCTGAACAATTTCCTCTCATGTTTCTGGCTGATGCTGATCCATCCATGGACAGACCTCATGAGGGGATGAGCGATGTTTCTGGAAGTTCTTGAAGGACAGTTGTAGTTCCACAGCCAACAATTCATACTTGATTTAACAGGTTTCATAGTACTTTGGCCAGTAAGTGCCTCCATTTTTCAGAGAAGGGGAGGGTTTGTTGTTGGAGGGATATATATACAAGGGAGAAATTTCAGAGGCTGAAAATTATCCTTAACTTCTCTTTTCCCTTCCTATAAAGTATAAGCTTCCAATATAAATTAGGAATCTAATCAGAATGGTATGCTCCACTCAACTGGGACAGGCTTAATTGGGAAATCCGCTTAATCAGGACATCTCCCAGGGAACTGATTTAAGCCTGGTGATACATAATGGCTATGATTGCAGCTTAAAGGGGGTGGTAATTCTCCTTAATTGAGACTTTTAGGTAATTTAGTGCTGCTTGAGACTAGGTGTGTGAGAGTGTGTATGTGCCTGTGGCGTCTCTGATTTTGTGTATTTTTTTCTACAGTAAGGTGTGTGGGATTGAGTTAGACAACTTCTAGATCACTTCAGCATTGCCCTAGGTACTCATCCCTATACAGAAGACAAGGAGGTAAGAAACCTTGGCAAAGAACTGGGATGGTCCTTTTCAGTAACTAGGATCTGGTTTTACATTTCCTTTTGGGTATGTTGCAGGTTATTTAGCATTTCCTTTGTAACTAATTTCAGGGCAGCTTGTCTAGGCAGGAGATATGATTTCCTTCCTACTTTGATTCTTGATCTTCTTGGTTTTGATTAACCTTCCTGTTTGGATTTTATACAAAATCCTATAGGTTGACCTAATTTCTATGGAGTTGAGCAGCTTTTGAAAATAATTAATTATAAGGTGTCATGGATTACTTTGTGCCTCCCCCAAATCCATATGTTGATGCCCTAACTCTTCATGTGATGGCATTTGGCAGTTGGGAATTTAGGAGATTTTTAAGTTTAGATGAATTCAAAGGGGAGAACTTACAAGATTGGAATAGTACATCTTACAAGAAGCCCTTGGCTTCTAAGAGAACTCCAACAAGGCTATCAATGGATTTCTCAGTAGAAATATTATAGGTCACAAGATAACGGGGAGGATATATTCAAAGTGTTGAAAGGACAACAAAACTGACAATCAAGAACACTCTATCCAGTAAAGTTATTGTTCAGAAATGAAAGAAAGTATAAGACTTGCCAAACAATTTTCCTTACAAGAAATGTGGGAAGCTCTTCAAACAAATTAAATAAAGCTGATTAGTAACATAAAATAAAAACACCTACGAATATACAACACCTTAGTGAGGCCTGGAGTGAGCTAGGACTCGAGAATGGACATTGGAAGCAGGGCCAGAATATTTTAAAATATCAACTAAAGAGGGAGACTATTATAAAGTCCTCTCTGTTGCTTGGCCATGTGCTACAGCCAGCTCTATTAAAACATAGAAATTATCTTCCAAGCCTTGGGTCCGCTGAAGAAAGGTCAGTAAATCCCTGTGATCTGAACTTGACCTCCATCTTTTCCTACAGATAATTTTGCATCTGATGTTTGTTTTCATTTGATTTCACAGAACTTGTGGAGTACTTTTCTGCCATCCCTTCAGATCTATTCTGCATGTTTCTCTGCCCTGCTCTGTGTGTAGGAAGGAGGTTGACTCTCAGATGGTCCCATTCTCTCTGGTTCTCTGGCCATTTGACTACTTTTTTGGGCTTGTCCAATGGGAGAAACTGTTGCTTAACATTCCATAAATCCCTCAGGTCCCCACTGATAGTAACTTCTGTTATCACAGTAGCATGTGGACCTGCCTTCAATGCCCATTCCATTCCAGAGGCTGTGCTCTTTTTTTTTTTTTAAGATTTACTTATTTATGTATCCAAGAACTGGGGTATAGGCCAGAGGTGTAGGGGGTACAGTGATACAGTGAGAGGGGTCACCAGAGACAGTGGGGAGCAGAGCAGGCAGATCCACTGAAATGCACTGCTGAGGGGAGCAGTGGGGAGACAGAAGAGGTCTGCTGCACCTTGTGGGTCAGCTCCCTGACTGGGGATCAAACTCGTGCTGCAGTGGCTGGGGATAACTTCATAGTGCTGCGCTCTAACTCCTTGCACCACCAGGGAGGCCCCAAGGCTGTTCTTTTATCTTTTAAGAAAGATAATATTTCCTCTTACCGGTTTTCTTTATGCTTGCCTTCATCTCTCTAAATAGCCCTTTCAATAAAACTTCTTTTATTAATTTCTTGAGCATGCTATCTGCTAGGAGCTGATGAAGACACCCATGAAAGACCCAGCCCATGTCCCATAGACACATATTTTGTGGATACTATGAACTCAAGACAAAACTTTCCTTTCTTTGGAGCCCTATTAGTGCTCATTTGGCTTTGATGTGCCCCAGAAATAAGTACTAAATTTAAAGGCTGAGAATGAACATGAGACATCCCTCTGGGTGTTCATGATTTTGGAACTGTGAGGTCCTTTGACCACTGGTCACTGAAGTTTAACTGTGAGCCACACAGAGAACCTCCTGGTTGCTTACTGTGTTTGTCTATTTTTTTTAAAGATTTACTTATTTATGCATATAAGAGCTGAGGTACAGGCCATAGGGATGTGTGTGAGGAGGAGGGTAAGAGGATTCACCAGAGACAGTGGGGAACAGAGCAGGCAGATCAACTGAAACACACTGCTGAGGGGAGCAGTGGGCGAGGCAGGAGAGGTCTGCTGTACCATGTGGGTCCACTCCCTGGCCAGGGATCAAACTTGCTGCAGTGGCTGCAGATAACTTCATAGTGCTGTGTTTAACTCCTTGTGCCAGCAGGAGGCCTCTATCTACTATTTTATTTTGTAAAGGAGATAGAGATTTCTCTTGCAGATTTTCCTTGTTTTCCTTTTAATTTCAGATTTTGAAAATGCTACTACTACTAACAACAATAATAATACTTTGTATCAGACCTAATGTATTCACTAATAATCTCATTGTAGATGAAGAAACTGAGGTGCAGGAAGAAGTGAACCTTCTTAAGTTCACACACATGCTAAGTGGTCAAGAAAAGATTCAGCTCAGATTTACCTAACTGTGAATCCTGAGTCTTGAATGTGGTAGCCTCCTTCCATTTCTAGAATTACTTGTATTGATTTTATTGCTCTCTTTTTCATTCTCCCAGAAGCAACTTATCACATCAGGTCTCTGTATGAGATAAAGTAGATTTCAGGATACATATTGGATTCTACTTTGAAATGCCTCATGATAACATTCTAGCTTTGAATGGTACTTATTACTTATTGATTCACATAAATCCTAATATAGAAGAAAAATATTGTGCTGGGTGGTTTCTGTTTGCACTTCTACATCCATTTTATATTTGTTCTCCAGTGTAGGAATGTGACCTTTAGTGAAGAGTCATTGGACTCCTTTGACTAGTGGGTCAGATCTGGATTCTGGTTGGACTGAGTCAATACGAGTCTTGCCTGTAAGATCAGAATTTTGGAAAACAGTGAAATCCATTATCTGATTAGCTTTATTTCACCTGGTTCTCATGTTTTTCAAGGATGCATTTATCCCTGAAGACTGCAGATTCTCTGGGATGGCTCTCTTTAAGGGATTCTGCAGATTCTGGTAACTGCTCCTAATCTTGGCTCCCTCAGTCTTGAGGGGAGGTGGCACCTCCCTTTGTTGCTTTCATAGCCCTGTCCGCTGCTCTACAGGCACTCATGAATGGCCTTCATGCCCCAGTTGACTGGGCTATGGATTTCCTATCCCTGTAGGAGGCCTCAGCTAAGAAAAATTTATTATGTACTATAAGGTGAAAAAAAAAAATAGAGTCAACGAAAGAATAATAACCAGATTCAAGAACCATCTTGGGTTTCTGAAAAGAAAGCTGAAAGGATATAGCCAATCTGAAGGAAAGAAATCTCTTGAAAGGAATAAAGATGAAAATCTCACCTGAGGACCAACAGCTTTTCTGTGGCCCCCAACTAGCTTCTGAAGTATCTCCTACCTGGGCCGTCTGAAGGTGCTCACAGAACCTGCAATATAAGTTGAGTTGATGACCTTGGACATCTTTTAGAGTCACCTATGAGTCGACAACTAAATCTTGTCTGTCGGAACCCATGTTTTAATAATATTTTGATTATAAGTGGATTTTCCTTTTCCCCCTGTTCTCACTTAAACTCTCCAACATCTCAATTATAATGTCAGTTAAAGAAAAGATCTACTTATTTTTGACTTAACAAAATCACCACCTTTTCATGACTCATATCTACATAAATAATTTTAAACTACAAAATCAATGTGATTTGCAGTGAAAATGTTAGGGTACTGTTCAAGAGCACAAACCCATTGTCTTCGGGCCATATTTTAGCTCCTAGAACAAATGTGAAGCAGAAATGTTTCTGTGGATTGATTCTATGGACACTATCATTAAAGATATTAAAGTGTCTTTCAAACGATAGGAAGAATAATTTGTCATAAAAATGATAGTGTGAAAGAAAATACCTATGGCGAATGCCAACTCTTTGTTTGACTTGTTCAACCTGTGCATGTTGCCCAGCTGCTCCACTGGGTCCCCAGTTCAAGAGTGAAATTCGAAGGCCACCCCCTTTCTGTTCATCTTCGCAGATGGGTGCAGGACATTTCAGCCAGTCCTCTGAGTTGTCTGAGGGAGATGTAAAGTTCCGGCCTTTGGTGTTTAAAGGCCTCCCGTCCCCTAAAATGGACTCCCCCTCATGTGATTGGTGGTGACAGCAGGGAGAACTTGGCTCCCTGGTGGGAGAAAGGCAGCACTTTCCATGTGGGTAATTTGAAATCTTTCTCAGTGTCCTGTGTAGCCCTCTGCTCTCAGGTGGAGTAGAAAACGACAGTGAGGTTGTGACCGCAGGGATAGTTAATAAAACCTGACAAGTGTACACTTTTTTTTTTTTTTTGTGGGACTAGTGAGAAAGAGGAAAGCTTGATGTTGCTTTATTCATGGTCTTCAAGTCTAGTTGCTAATTCAGTTGTAAAAGGAACAAACTTTGATCCATTTTAAATGTCTTTTAATACCATGCCATAGAGAACCATAAAAATGGTCAAGAATTTGGTAATACTAATGCCCATCTTTTGGTCTGAAAGAAGCACAGTATCTAAATCATGTCAGACAAATGCGAATCCCTGAATCCTTTTAAAACATTAGCATTAGTAGCTCTTTCAATTGATGCAAGAATTTTATTACTACTACCTGGAGTGTCCAACTCAATTACAAACTGTCTCCTTCTGGTTATAGCATAAACCTCTCCCTCTTCCTTCCTCAATGGAGGAAAAAAAAAAAAACCCTCTCTATAGCTCAACTTACCACTCAGAAATGTGAAGGTAGTTGCTCTTTAACTGAATTCAGAAGCCCTTTCTTCCTTCTTCTCTTCCTTCTTTTCTTTCCTTTTGTCCTTAGCTCTAAAGAACAGGTGTGTAGTCACCTGTGCTATTAGGTGACATCATTGTACAGTCTGGGTTAGACTTGAGGCTTTAATTTCACAAATGACTTATTATCAAGGGGAACACAAACATTCCCACTTAGGAAGAACCAATCTCCTTCCCACTGACCCATGCTGAAAAGATACGATGTGTTTTCTAAGGTGCTGAGAATTTAAGCATGTTACATATTTGCAGAGACAAACAAAACAAAATAAAACAAGATCTGGGATGCACAAGAGGGTGGTGGTAGGGAAATTATGAATCCAAGTTCTTTCCAGGAGAATTTTAGGGTAGAGGAGCTGATTAGAGCTTCATATTTGGGGAGCAGGTGATTTAATGGCCTTGGATTCATTGGCACTTTAGACAGTAGTAACATTGAATAAGCCAGTCCCTGTAAGGAGTGGTGGAGAGACTGATTTAGATGTTTAACAAAATGTTATACATGTCACCAACAAGGACCAAATAACCTTAAGGTAAAATTACTTTAGTGCAGGTAAAAGTCACTGGAGAGAGGTGGAAAGAAATTAGGGAAAGTTTCATATAATCAGTATTATCTGACCTATGCCTTTAATTTTGAGCATGGAAAGATGGAGTTGGAGGGAGTGAAGGGACAAAAGGAGAAAAAAGGGGAAGGAGGAAAGAAAAAGCCTCCATATAAGTGGGAAAACATGAATAAGCACAAGCTGCAGATGTTGGTTGTTTCTGGTTCGATGAAATCAACCTGATGTGTGACTTCTAATCGCATTATTTTCAGAGGAAGTCAGAAGGAAATCATCCAGGAAATCTATGATGAGATCATTAAACATTTCAGTGAAAGATACCCTTGCAATTAATTTCATTTGCAACATGCATGCTTATGAATAACTGTATTTGTTGGGATGTTGTGAAAAGGTCAAAATTAATTATACATTTGTCATGATGAACTTAAAATTCTAGCTGTCATTTGTTAACTTGGTTCCCTGGAGACAATACAGACTCAATTCCATGCCTATATTGGAGTTTGGAGAGTCATTTTTAAAAAGCTTTAATGAAAATGTTTCTTTCATCACTATAATTTGGTTTATTATGCTTAATGCCACCAAATTACTTTTAAATCTTGGCATAGCTTTATTAAAAATGGTCTCATTTAAATTTGCTGCTCTAGGTACAAAATTTATCATGAAGACAAGGAAAAGCAGCCTGCCTCTTCACAGATATTCTGGAAATAGCTAATGATAGATTCCACAAGTACTTAAGACACTGGAAATGCATTCAAATGCTCTCTGATGTTAGTTACTTAAAAAACTTTAACTTGTGTGTGTGCCCTGGTTCCTGAAATTGTTATACTTTCTTGGTCTCTTACCGAAGAAGCTACTGGCAGGTCTTCCTTATGAGCAGATAGAGATGTAAATCCTAGAAAAACTTAATGACATTAAGAATTATGGTCTCTAAAAACCTAGTGCCCCAACATATTTGTACTTTTGAAATGCGACCTATTCAATCTAAACAGCCTCAAAGACAATGTTATATGCTTGACATTTGACCTCTCCAATGAAATGTTCTCAAAGACAGATATCTTCAAAATTTTTGGCAGTTCTCTACGTGGCATCTGTTTAAAAGGTTGTAACTCACTAATCAAGAAACTTTTGTTTATTACCCACTCTATACAAGGCGCTAAACAACCTCTATAGTGTGATTGATATTTAAAAGAAATATTCAAATGCATGCTTCTAGAAGTTTGTAATTGACTGGGAGTTCACAATCAATTCATCTTTTACAACATTGTGATGATGAAATATATAGGAATTATGATGTCATGCCATTAACATGTCTTACTTGTGGTCTGAATGACTTGCCTTAGGAATGAAAAGTATTCAAAGAGTAATTTCAAATCAGTAAGTCAGTTGGTTGCAGATTTGGTATAGAGTACATTTTATTAAATATGAAGGCTTGGAAATGGCGTTTCACTTAAGCACATGGGCGTGCTTAAGTATGACTTCTAGGAAACATGGGTAGCTCTTTCTCTACTCTACTTAATGATGACAGAAGAAGGCTAATCGCCCTAAGGACAGTTCTCCAAAAATTGAGACAAGATTTTCATTAAAACAAAAAGTTGAAGTTGTAGAGTGTAGCGCCTCCTAGTATGTTTGATGAAAGTTACAATCTTGCTTCTTAACCACAGGCTTTCTGCCTCTGGGTAGCCACTGAACCTTTTTTCCCTGCAACTTCCTTTTGCATAATGGAGATGATAATGCAGGGTACCAACTTCAAAAGGCTGATGAGGTGATACAGTGTTTGGGATGGAACCTGGGTTTGGTCTCTAAGAGTTGGGAGAGACAGATTGTTGTTGTCATGATGTGGAGGGACTGTGTGGCACCCTTTGGTATTTTATAGATAAGTAATCTTGGGCAAGCCAACAGTTATCTGGGATGAACAGCGAGAGGGGAAGGAAGGAAGAATGACGTCAATGTAAGTAAACAAGCAAACCAGGCACAATGCATTTTGGAATCTCAGTTGACTGACTAGTCTGTGTACAAATGAAGGCATTTCTCTAATTGGGTATTTTGGGTGGAAAACTTAGAAGCAAGTCTCTTCGATGTCCCTGTACCACATTGTAAGGATACTCACCAGCAAAACCAGCCTACGTGTTTCTGTATTTGTATATGTCAACATGTCAGGATGATTTAACATTGGTCATTTCATTCCCAAGGCTTATGAGACTTTGAGTTACTACTTGTAAATATAACACCAATGTCTCTATTCTGGTGGATTTACTGTTCTTATTTTGTCCTGGTTCTTTCTTCCACATAGCCATTTTTTAAGAAATATAACTGGAAAAGTTTCCCTTCACATACAGGACTAGACTTGAACAAAACAATTGAGTATACCTTTGAAGTCCCAGATTGGCTTTTATTACCTCTTCCCTACCCTAATAGCCACCTTATCCAACAACTCTATTTCTGGTGGGGGAATGACCTGCTTGCTCAAGGCCTGTACACCTTTAAACCTCCTCTGGACATCCTCAATCTGTTAATGAATGTCTGTCTTCCTCCCATTGCTCTAAACTAGGGGGACCCAAGTAACAGATAACTTGAGTAAGTAGATCATAACATGCTCTCTTTTAGACAATACGGAGTATCCAACTCTTTGGCCCCTCTGACGCTGGGAACATTCTGAAGGGCTATACGTCTTGTTTATTTCTTTAAAAACCACACTACATGCAGAGCCGTTAGGTATATTTTCCCAGAACAGACACTCTTACATTATTCCTCTTTTGAAACAAATTCACTGGAGATTCTTGATTAAGAACCTCCTATATCCCTTCAGGTCAGACCAAGAATTAAATTAAAGCTGTAGTTACTCACACAGGGGGAAGGGAATGCTGGTCAAATTGTTTTCTCTTCATCTATTTTACATTAACTCACTTCCATTTCATTTGCATCCCTCTAGATTCTTCTAGGCTAAGAACCCAAAATTTGATCCATGATATCATTGCAAGTAGTGCACTGTATTGCTTTCCTTTTCTTTATACCAAAGCAAGAATGACCCTTATTTGAAACTTGAAAGGACAATAAATCTTAACTATGAACATTATCTTTCTGTCAACTCTGACCTCCCTGATTTTTCTTGAATATTTTACCTGGGCAATTATTTTCTATTAGCATCGAGGAATTACTGGAGAAAGAAATGTTAGATCTAGTTTTTAATTAACTTTTCCATTGATTTCTACATTAGTGCGTGTGAGTCACTGTTATTTAACAAGAGGGATGAAAATATCAAAAATTAATTGTTGTTCCCAGGGATTCTTCTAGACCTGGTTCCAGATACTCTGTGACTTCATCTTTTTCTCTTCTCTGAACTAATTAGTTTACTCTGTTCTTTACCCTAACGTACACAGGCCCGCACAGAAACATGTGCTCATGTGTACATATCAGATGTGCTTTTAGAAAGAAAATTTGGTGGAGAAAGGTGATTGTACACTACATTAAGTAGTTGATATAAAAAGTTCTGTGCTGAAATTTTGCTTATTTCAAAATATTTTTAAATGGTTGCTCATGGCAGATATTATATCCCTTGAATGTAAATTCAATAAATGAAGAGGAAAGTAGTTAGTGGACCTTAAAATAGCCAGGTCAGATTGATACAGTATAATTTGAAATTAACATTTCTTGTCCTGCAATATACCATAAAAGTTGGGCAAAGAAAAGTAATATTTCCTGAAATGAAAAAAAATGTGGTTATACCAGAAAATGTAGGATAATATGACTTTGGTATAATTATTAGTGGACTGAACAAATTGCATATTTCCTGTCTGCCATGTTGCCATTTTGATCCATCGTAAGCTTGGTGATTTCATCATATTTCTGTCTGTAAGTTTTTAGTGTGGGCATGTTAATGAATTTCATAATGAATTACATTGTCTTCTATTTATTGTTAATAAAATTCTGATTGATCCCAAATCTGAGTGTTGATTATAATCCCAGAAAAATATCAGTCCAATATCTGTTACTTCTATTTTAAAATTGATTTTTTTTCATGTCTGAAAATATTTCTGCACTTAAACTCTGAAGGGACTAGAATGAATTTTTCTTTCTTATTGAATGATCCTATGGAAACCAATGGGATTTAATTATATGAAACATTGATCCAAAGTTTACTTCCTTCCCATTGCTTTCTGTTGTTTCGATACAAGTAATGCTGCTTCAGCTCCCCTGTTACACCCTGCTCTTTCCCTGAATCCTGGAATGTTCTTTGGCCCTGCTCCTTCCTCCCTCATGACCACTCCCTGAGTTTCTAGCTGAACACATAAGACCCGGAATGCAGAATCTTTTCTCTGGTTTACTGAAAAATAACCATCATCATCTGCTCCTCCTCCCAATCTTTGCTCCAATTCTTCCTATACCTTCATCCAGAGGGATGACTACCTGTCAACTCCATTGCACCCCCTTGCATTATAGCCACACAAAAATCCTTTTTCTTCTATACTTCTCAACCTATTCTCTTATTTCAATGCCTTTGAATACACTGCTTCCTCAGCCTGCAATGCTTGCTTCCCCAACTTGTGTCTGACTGATCATTTCCAGTTCTTAACTTAGCTGTACCTTCCTCCAGGAAGACTTCCTTACTCCAGTACCAGGCTAAGTATTTCTGCATGATCCTTCAACCAGCTCTGACTCCTTCTTAGGAAGTACAACTCCTGCTTTCCATAACAGATTGTTTAACTCTTCATTTTATGATAAGCTGTGGGAGAGAGGGGTGATTGTCTTCCTCACTAGCTATCCAGAACTTAGGATGGGATTAAGATGGTGGTGGACACCTTTATCTTTTAAATGAATTCCCCATTTTTAGTATCCTACTACTTTATACTCATGGATCCTGATGAATGATTTATCAAATCAAACTTTAAAGCACAGAAATGAATGACTGTACCTTCCTCTAAGAGCTAGGCATTTGGTATAAATGAAAAGGGTTTTATATTTTAACTCAGCCAGAAGTGACTGTGTCTGTCTAAAGAGGTAAGAGGACTCATCAAAAGAGTGAGCAGCCCAGCCGATGGCACTTGGCAACCAAACAGTGTGAACAGGAACAAGTGATCGGGAACAAACCAACATTCAGACTTCTGGAAAAAAACAAAACCAAAACCAAAAAACAACCCTGTTGTTTTATTATTATTTAGAAAGCACACACAGCAATTTATTGGGGCAAAAGAGGAAAGGCAAAATAAGTGAGCATACAAATTCATCTCAAAAGAATTGGTGCCAATTTGCAAGTTTTATCAGTCTATGTGCGCTTTTGAAACTTCTGTATTTCTTATATCTGTATACATAATCATAGTTATGTATATAGACATATGGAAACACACGGCACACTTGTTAGAAATCCTATCTCCAAAAACCTGGAGCAAGCATATGCTCTCTCTTCCTGAAAGCTTCCTGTAGGTATTCTCTTGGTTCACGCCACTGTCTCTTTTCTCTGAGTTCGTCTCTGATGACAAGTAAGGATACTTGTGAAGGAAGATTTCCCCTTAGTTCTTGACTTTTTCTTTAGCTTTTTCTGATTTTTTAGTGAGATCCCCAGTTCTTCCATGATGGCATTGAAAGAGAGACACTAGGACATGAAATAACAGAACATCAGTTTTAACCAAACTACCTTCCTCCTCCGTTGATCTGTATCTTGCCTAGATTTTTTTATGAATACAAGAAATTGGTCTCAGTACACTCTGCCATGAGATACATTCTCCATCAGTTCCCAACCTCCTCCTCCACCCACTGGCCACCCACCTTTTCTACTAGGGGACATCGGGACAACAAGTTTACTGGGAAAATTTCTAGGGTTTCATTCCCAAATGCAGTAATAGAAAATGACCCAGTTAAGGAAACCTCAAGGCTCTCAAAGTAGACAACTTACCTTTGCTGAGACACCAAAATAGAGTTAAATTAAGTCATTTCCCCCATTGAGATGATCCAAACATTGATAGGTTTATCAAGGCATACGACACTTCAGTAATGCTATAGAAAATGAACAAACCTTCTCTACACCAAGGCTTTGTTTTTTTCTCCCATGAAACCTTACTTTGTTCCTAAAATAAAATCTAATTCTTGATGACTTTCCTTTCTGATAAAAAAAAAGAAAAAAAACAATTTTAAATTGTATATTTTCTCCAAAAAACAGAGATCTGGCAGCAGCAATGATGCAGCTGTGGTTGAAATGAAAATAATATGGTACTGAACCGCACAGTGAAGACGATGGCATAGTACAAAAAAGAAAATGGAATTGTAATTATAAAATGTTATACATATGCAGATGGCTTATATATGTATATATATGACAATTTTACTATATTCACATGCACAATATATAAATGGCATAATAAAACATAATTTGCTGTCATTTCTTCCAGCCAAGATAGGATCTTTGAATAATAAATTCCTGCTCATAGGGATTTTAATAAAATAGTATGGTTTTAGACAAGATTACACTTAAAATATTCTTTAAAAACTCAAAGTCTTTGGTAAAGTGTATGGAAGTGCAAATATCACTTGGTTATCATTAACTCACAAAATGCATATGGTTGAAATCCATATGAAAACCTGCCACCAACCAGTGTCTTGAGGTTGTGAGTGCCCCACAGGGGTGTCCTGGAGTTCTCTGTGTACAAAACACAAAATGTCTAGTGTCCTTGTGTCAACATGTAACTTGTATGCTTGAAAATTTACACTGTTCTGTTTCATGAAACCTGTCGCTTCAATATAGCATTTTTCTACTTGATTGAAAACCAGAGGTATAAATTTAGATCCCTAATGTAAATGGCTGGCCTATCATATGTAAACCCTTAGATAAGTTACTTGTTTGAATATGATTTCTTATACTCTTGTGCCTAAGGGCTGACAGGCTTTGAAATTCAGTTCTATTTTCCTAGGGTACTCAGCATGAAAATGCTGTCCATGCCTGTTAATTGTCCTTTAAAAGGCAAGTTATGGTCAAGTGCAGTGACTTGAGAGGGGCTGTCATGCTGCACAGAGAGGAAATGCAGAATTCTTTCTATGAAGCATACTTCAAAAAATGTTACAGCAAGAATGTCACAGTGAAATATGTGGGGTTTATGTGTTTCTAAGATCAAAGGACATTGAAAGTGTTATTGTGGTGGACCATGTTGAAGTGGGGTTTTGCAAACGTTGCTCAGAAATTTATTTCAGTGAAAGAAAGACTTTTTTTGCATGGGATATTCCTGGTTTTAAGAAGATCATTAACATGGGAAGAAGGGAGAGAAGGAAGGAAGAAATGCCAAGAATTTTATAAATGCTATTACACATAAGCTCACAGTAACCTTATAAGGAAGGAATTATTATGTCCATTTTATAGACAGGGAAGTTTACTATTGGACATATTAAGTAATTTTCCCAGGAAAAATGGCCCATAAGAAGAAAACTTTGCATTTGAACTCAATCCATCTAACTCCCCTAACTTAATTGCTTTCAAGAGAAATCTCCTATGCTTGATATATATATATTTTTTATTAAATCACTCTGAGCTTTTTTCTGGATTCTTTTCCCGTAAAAATATATGTTAGGAAATTCCAATTGTCCTTTAAAAGAATAATTTCTGCTTTATTTTAACTCTCAAATATTTGCTTTTAAAACCAGTCTCCAAGCCTTTGTTCGTGTGGCAGACACAACCGGGAAGTGACTTGTTGAAATCCTCCCTGCCCAATTGTGATGGAGATGGCCTCAGAGATGTCATCTATGTGTCCATTAAGTCTGTTTAAAAATCAAACCCTCCTCCATAGTTTATATTTCCTTAAAGTACAAAAGCACCTCTCTCCTTTCAATGAACCCCAAGTTTGTGTGTCTTGTTACCAGTGCAGCAGTGAATATTGTTTTTTCATTGTCTGCTTTCTCTGACCTTGGTCACACCGACTGTGATTTCTTTTCGATTCTCACTTTGTCTCCAACTGTCAGAAAGAAAATGGCAAGATATTGGGACTGACCTTTCTGCTTCCAAGATTTAGCTGCAGTCGCAAGGAAAGATGACCTTTTAAGGTCCCTGTGAGTTGCAGGCCCAGGTAACCCCCGCAGCCTCACGGAGACAGGAAAGGAAACTGTGAAGGTCATGCTCAGGACAGCATAGTCAGGGAGGGACACATATTCATTCATCAATTTGCCTTTGATAACCTCAGAATGAAGGACACGTATACTATAAAATATGAAATTTTAAATTACGATCAAAATTAGAATCATTTTCCAAACCTCCTATTTCTGGGCTTGGTTTTCACCAGCTCCCTCATGGTCACAGAGCTATAGAAAAATGGTATTTAAGCATGAAGTTTTCAATTCCTAGACTCTAATTTCTGCAGAGAGTATCAGATATCATGATGTCCACGTTGCTGCCTAGCTATAGAGACAAGAAAATAAAATGGAGGATCCCCGGCATATTGTAGAATGGAAATTCCCCTGTAGCTTGGATGGCAGGTTCTTCCAACATAGAAGTAGTTTACATTTTAATGGAGCTATACGTGAAAATAATTACAGTTGTGACATTTTCCCTCCTGTAGCATGCTGGAATTACATTTTAGCTATGCTGCTTAGTAGGTGGTTTACACTGGGCAAAGTGTTTTTTCCTTGACTCAGTTTCATTATCTGTATAGTGGGAACAATAATGGAGTCCTTTTCATAGAACTATTATGAGAATAATTGAGTTGATGAAGGTAAAACAGTGCAATGACTGACACGTGATAACTACTCTATTTCTTGAAAGTAAAATGCTATACATCACTGAAAATATTTTTAGTCTATGGCATTTGCTAAGAGAGAGAGGGAGAGAGAGAGAGAGGTAGAGGGGAGGAAGAGTAGAAGAGTTGATGCTTCTTTGAGCATTCTATGTTCTTTCTTGCTCCAGCTCCATTGACTTGTTTATACCAACATTTGTATTCCAGTAGGTTCTATATATGTTTAAAACATAGACTTTCCAATGTCTATAATCACTGGTTTTACCCAGCCCGTAGTATGCTTTAGTGTTTACGTAGTAATGGGCATTATGACAGCTTGTCTCTTAATGACAGGATAGGTACTTACCTAAAAAGAACAAAATGAAAACTTGTTGCAGAGCCTTAAAACTAAAACAAACAACAAAATGTTTTCTCTGTGTCCATGGACCCATTGACAATGCCTTCATGTAATAAGATCAATAAGAAAATGTATTTATAAATGAATTTCTAGTAATAAACTCTGGCAGTGTCATTTATGCTGTTTCTGACACTATCCAAACATAAAGTGGGTGTGTGTGAGAAAGAGAGACAGACAGAGAGAGAGAGACAGACAGAGAGATTTTAGAGGAACTTAAGCAGAAACAGAAATTATTCTGAGACTACAACTTCCACTAGAGCTCTCCTGATTTTAAAAGGTGAAGAATTCATTTTATTTCGTAGTCCTTTCTCTCCTCCACTATGTAGATGCCTGTGGTATGTCCGAGACACCTCCCCCATCCGGCCTCTCTTTCTCTTTTCCTGCTTTTCTTTGCTTTTTCTTACCTTCCTCTTTGCTTTGTTTCTCTCTAACTTGCTGACCGCATGGTGCCTCTTCTGGATTTGGTTTCTTGTATTTATTTGAGCTTGAACATAAATTATTCTCTCCTGACACCTTTACGCTTATATTGCAAATATTGCCCTGCAAGGGGTGTGAGGAGCTAATCAAGTTCTTCTTTTTTAACTAAAATAAAGAGCCTCAGAAAAAAAGCAGTTTAGGTGGAGGGGTGCAGGGTCGTTTTTTAAAAAGTTGTAGGAATTAAATTGTGCTCGAATTTCACTTGAATTTAAAGTATTGAAACAATCCAGGCAAGCTGCCCAGGATTGAGTTTCATTGGTGGCGAACTTGGCATTGGATTGTGAATATCAAATTGATTTCTTATTGTATATTTAACATTTATGCACTCAGTACTTTTATTCATTGGTACATTTAGGAGAAGTCCTTTGGAAGCATACCTTTCAGGGTTTTTATGACAAATTATTTTATAGATGCCTTGATCTTGCCAAGTGTGTAATACAAATTTTACATTCGTATAGGTTTCTCTCTGTTTTATTAGGCTCCTTATTTAAAGACACTTGTACTATGTGACATTGTCTAGTGTATTTTAATATTACTTCTGGAAGAAAAAGAAGGATATATTTAATATTGTCATTTTATAGTGCAAAAATTTGTATTTTATGTATAAAGCCACTAAAATTTGAAGGTAAGCTATGATTTGAAGTTTTTTTTTTTTTTGTAAAGACCATTTTCAGTAAAATATAGAATATCAAGGAATAGGCTATTGAGAAGTCATGGGACTAATACAACTTATGAATATTTTCCTGGTTTGGTCAATTTCTGCCATAGTTGGGATGGAAGAGTCTCCGTAAATTTTTTGCTTTTAAATCAAGAATGATCGTCAATTTTAAACATTCAACACCAAATTCTAACATGGAAGCAAAGCTATAATGTTCAATCTTTTGGGGGGTAGAGTTAGGAATCATTTAATAATTTTTTAAAAAAATTATTTGCTAACGCATACAAGAACTGGGGTACAGGCAAGAGGTGTGTGTGGGGGGTGCTGAGAGGATTCATTAGAGACAGAGTGGGGAGCAGAACAGGCGGATCTACTGAAGTACACTGCTGAGGGGAGCAGTGGGGAGACAGGAGAAGTCTGCTGTGCCATGTGGGTCAGCTCCCTGTCCAGGGATCAAACTCGTGCTGCAGTGGCTGTAGAGGATTCATAGTGGGGCCCCAGGAAAGCCCAGAATCATTTTAAGTAATGGGGACAGAAAGATACTATACATGTGTTTGCACCCTTAAGATTTTGGAAAGTCTGGTCACCTGTCTTCATACTGTGTTTAATATCCTCACAGGATAAGTGATGATGTGAGAGCAGAGATTAAGATTAATGTAAGATCCCAACATTCCCCGCTAGTTACAGGCTCTAGGAGAAGCCACGGGTGCATCATCTTATGTGAACTCCTCATGTTCCAGAACTTAGGGGTTGACTACCATCTACTCGGGCTTTATTACTCTTCTGGTTTTATTCAGAATCCCTGGGTCACTTTTCATGTTACCGTCCTTGGATTAAAAAAGGAAATGGGGGCCTCCCTGGTGGACAGCAGGTTAAGTAACACACTATGAAGCAAACCGCAGCCACTGCAGCACAAGTTCGATCCCTGCTGCTGGCCAGGGAGGGGACCCACATGGCACAGGCAGACCTCTCCTGCTTCGCCCGCTGCTGCCCTCAGCAGTGTGTTTCAGTCAGGCTGCCTGTTCTGCTCCCCACTCTGTCTCTGGTGAATCCTCTCACCTCCTGCGACTCTGGCCTATATCCCAGCTCTTGTATGCATAAATAAAAAAATCTTTAAAAAAATAAAAATAAAAAAGGAAATGGATTGAAATGATTGAAAATTGGTCATCCTAGTAGCTTCCAGAACAGTGGTTATAGTAAATTATATGTGAGAATTAATAGAGAAGCTGATGCTCACCTGTGCCCATAGTCCAAGGAAATACAGACACTGACTGAATCCTTCAAAGTGTGGTCACCTCCATTTGTTCCCCTCCCCCACCTCCCGCAGGCTAATTCTCTGCACTCATCACACCATGCCCTGTAGCCCTGCCTTACCTTTGGCAGTAGGACACACTATCCAGTAATTATTTTTTCCTAGCTCCATTTGCTCCATTTAATGTCATTTTCATCTTCTCTATGTCCTCTTACCTCACCTGTTTCCTATTTCATCTTTTGTTTGCACACCTGGAGTATAGTACCTACATCTTTGCTGTGTCTGATCCTAGGTTTAATCTTCTAATTTGGAGCATAAATGCATGCCCTGGAATTCCTTCTTTTCCTATCTGAGTTCTTCAAGTCATAAAAACGCTATTCAGGACAAAGAGTTACTTGATAACACAGATACACAAGGGTCATTTTTCTGGGTTAATTTTTATTTAAAGATTTCATGTGGAAAACTTGTTCTTCCATTAAAATAAAAGTATTTTGTAGAATGGCATATACTACATATCACTATACAGTATGTAGTATATATTACATTCTACAAAGTATATACAGAAATATTTCTCACCATCGCATATATGTGTGTATATATAATGTACATGTGAAATATATATGTGCATATAGGTGCATATATATTTATATACACACAGGTATATTTAAATTTTAAAAATTCTTAAAAAATTTTCCCCTTGGTTTGTCCAGATGTATACACCTTACCTCTAGGGGTATAGGGATGTATAAGTTCATTCTCCTCTAACATTAGGGATAATTTTATGTAAAACTAAAAATGTAGGGATAATGCCGAAGCTATGTAACATTTTGATATTTATCCATGTACTTTTTCTACTTCTTCTGAATATCATCCTTTCCCCCAGTTTTAAAGTTACAGGCAGAGCTTTTATATGTTAGGGATAACAGAAAGAAAAAGTGTTCAATGTGTAGCTCTGAGCTCTTAAAGAGACTTTTGTGGAGCTACAGAGACTGTTGGGGCTTTGAAGGTATTAATTGCACAGCCAGGGCTTGAAAGAAGGAGAAAGAAGGTACTTTGAATGATAAGAGTTTGCCTTAGAACCTCCAGGGCCTAACAGAGAGGACTGGAGATGCAGTGCAGGAGAACACTGTCCTGGATGTGTTTGAAAGAGAAGAATCCAGTAAGCTTATGGGAGAGCCTGGACGCTGAGAACGCCTGAGAAGGAGCCCCTCCTCACCTGCCACTTCCGTGGAAGGAGAGAGGGCAATGGTGCCCACCCCCTGTCCTGAATGCTGAATGCTCAGAGGGCATGGTCATGCAAGCCGAGAAGCATCCTAGGGCCTAACATCCGGCCAGCTGGAGACCATTCTCTCCTGGCCTCTGAAGGGTGCTCAAGATCAGATGAAGCTTTCTGTGCCCCAAAAGGGGCACAAAAGTGGCTGGTAGTAATAGAGAGGAGGCTGCATAGTGACCCCCACCCTGCCCCCACCCAGCTCAAAGCCAGAGAGCAACGAGATGTCTCTGCAGTGAAGATCAGCTTCCTGTATGTCTCACACGCACAGAGGAAAGCAGTTCCACTTGCTTAAAAAGAATGAATGCAGTTTGCCTGCCAATCCAAAGTACCCAGAGACCCTCTCTCCTCTCGGGAGTCCCTGGCAGAGGCCAATGGGACCTTCTCTGGCCCCTGCATTCTTCTTTCTCTGCTCTCCTGAGCCTGCCTCAGGCACCCTGTGAGCTGGGAGCCCGCATGCTCTCTGAATGTCAGTTTCAGACATACAGAATCAGATCTGTGCTGAAGCTTGAGGTGCTACCATATGGGGACTCACCTCACGAAGAGGGCCTTGTCCTTCCACCAACTTAGAAGCAGAGTTAGGCCCATAAAAGTAACTTCCAAGAAGTTCTTTGCATGCCCTTTCTCCTGTGAAGAATGACCCTAGCTTCAAGGGAAATTGAGTCTGATGTGGGATTTTTCCTGTTCACAGCACATGTTTCTACTGTGGTTACACATCTCAGGGTATCAGCTTGTGCCTCCATGTGATGGGTATATATACATCCTTTGTCACAGAAAGGATATTGTACTACTGAGAAATAATAATAACAGGACTCACCTTGGTTTAAAGGTCCCCATCTGTGGACTTTATAACTTGAGGCCACTCACTTTTAGTTTAAAACTAAGTTTTCTTTCAGTTAGTGGCTCAGTTAATAAAGGTTTCTGCCCTCCTCTCTTCTCTTCTTTTCCATGGGCATCTGGACTTAGGGAAGGTTTGGAGAGGGTCTGGGTTTGGTGATACTGCAAGGAAGTTGTCCATGGTCTTTGGCTTCCACTGACGTACGGCATCGACTCGCCTATCTCTGATGTGCCCTTCATGGCCTCCCTGCCTGGCCCACACACTAAGCCCTCCTCACCCCCACTTCAGCTCTTGCAGCCATGGGTGCTCCCAGCCCTTCCACAAGCTCTTGGTTAGGAAGGAGCTTGGTTTGGGAATGCTTCCCTGGGAACATCTAGGATGGAGGAGGATTCTCTAAAGTTCTCCAGAGGTTCACTGCCTAGACATTGCTAGTCTCTGTTCTGGAGATGTTTGGAATGTAAGTGTCTGTAAGTCTTGTCGTTTTAAAACTAGCTATACACCGTGAACCTGGTAATGACAACTTCTATTCAGGATCCTCTTCCCGAATTTTTTCTGAGGTTTCTATTTGCCTGTCTTCCCCCTAATTTGCCTCAGGGTTGTTCAATCCACCTCACTCAGGGACTCAGCACCTAAGCCTTAATGACTTCCTGCCAATGTTTTCTTTCCTTCCCAGTGTCCCTATTGGTCAGGATTAGGAAAAGGAGTTAGAAGAACATCGTTGTATGTATTTCTCAGTCCTGGGACCCTGGGTTTTGGCCTTTGCTAATTACAGAGTTGTTTTGAGTTGAAACAGCTAATTTATTCAATAAAACACCTAGGTTTTGAGGTGAAGTGACATGGTTTTCAAGACTTTTGTCTATGCTAGAAATTTTAAATTCCATTGACGTCTGCAAGGTAAGAGTTTTTACTCATCTCTGAGTTAGAAGCAGAGCATATAAAAACCTTGATGCTTGAAGGTGGAGGAGAGTAAGGGTGGCAAGGATGGAAATAAGAGCACACAGCGTTTTCCTCTGGTTTGGGTTGTCTCATTTTTGCAAAATTGTTTCAATTTCACTGTTTGTATTCCAGCTCCATCAGTCTCCCTTTTCTTGAGTTGTGGTTGAAGATCTAACCAATTTTGGAGCTTCCAACAGCTCTCTAGGTATATATTTATTTTCTTTCTTTTTATTTTTTTTATTTTTAGCCTTCTCTGTAGGCTCATCTAAGTCACCCTTCCCTGTATTTGTATAGATTTGCTTGTGGTTGATTGGTTGGGAACTCTCACTCTTTGGTGCTATGGGGATTGTTTTCTCTATATCCAAAGTAGTCTGTCCACCCTGCCATATTAGTAGGATAAAGTAATCTACTTATTGCAATAAACATTTAATGTGTTCAAGATAACTGCACAACCTTATTTAAGTTATATAAGTTATATCTATATAATATAATTAAGGCATTCTATGTAATCCTGCCTTTTTTCTTTATACTGCTTCTATATTTGCATTACCTTCCCACTTTCTACTAGATTTAAGGAATATTGTGACAGAAAGAGAACTTTAAATGCAACTTTCTTATTTTACAGACAAGGAATCTAATGCGAGAAGTATAATGATTTACTCAAAGACACTCAATTATTCAGAAACAAATAGCTGAGGGTCTTGAATTCTTGACTTTAGGTCCTCAAGTCACCTTTCTATTGGTCCATAAATATCTTACAGAGTTTTTTTTGGCATATAAGACAGTGCCAGCTTGTACACTGGAAAAATTACTTGTAAATGGATGCTAATTGCTTCCTGGTTTCTCTGTTAATTGATGAATGTTTAGATTTCCAGGCAAGAGAAAGCCTCTTTGCACAATTACAGAAATAATCTGAGTAAAGTGACTTCTCCAAGTCATTTGCTAAATAGGTTGGTCAGATTATAAAAGAAATGAAGGTGAGAATGCTGGAGAACATCTGACAAAGTACTAAGTGACACTGAGAAAAGATAAATACCAGGGTAGGTTGGGTTCTCTATGGACAATAATTTCTTTATTCTTATGGTTAGTAAAGACCAAATGATTAGGGTAATAGTTTTATTTGAAGCTGAAACAGCTGAATATTTGTGTATTTTAAATCTGAACTCTCCAGTTGAAACACTGGGCAGAAAAAAATCTGGTCTAACCAAATTAAAATTGTTTTACTGATAAGGGGAAATGCAGTAGCTTTATCACTTAGGTTTTGCTCATTATTTTTTGTGTGTCTGAATGTACACACCAGAACCTGGACACATGTTGGTTAGTTTGACTGATCAGCCATATTTGCTAATTGCTGAGCTCAGGTTCTGCAGGGTATGAAGGCACACAGCACATTTGCAATGTTGGTTTTCAACCACCAGCATGTCCTTATTTTTGCAAATGGAATTTCTCTGAAAACATAAAGGAGGATTCCATTTTCCATGATATCACTCTCTGTGGAGAGGATCTGGAAAGCAAAAATGATTTTAAGATGCTTGTGCATCTGTACATAAAATCCCACAACTGTGAGAAGCATAATGAGATGACTCCTAAAGGCAAGCTAAAACTACAGCAGAGGCCAGGCTTCTTTCATTATCTGTAAGAGTTAATTAATAATGCCATTTAGATGTGCAGAAAATACTAGGAAAAGAAAGAAAGCTTTTCTTCCTTTTGCTTTTCAAGACAATTCAGGCAACTTTTAAATTGCTTACTTAGAAACAGCCCTGAAGTAGAAGGGTCAGGCTTGGGAGCTAATTAGGATTCATTGTGGTGCTATTTTGCCACAGATGGCTCATATAGAACATAATAGAACACTAGTCAAATGCAGTGAGGTATTTGGAAATAATTTTCCTTGGATAGGTTTATGAGGGGCATTATCATATCATCCAAGTGATCTTCTAAAGGGCATATTCTCTCCCCACCATGCATTGCTTAGGTACTTCCAAAATTACTGGAAAGACTAAAATATTTCAATGCATAATTTTAGTTGAACACCATATCAACTTTATTTTTCCCCTTATAGCATTAGCTTGTTAGGAGACACGTTAGAATGTTATGTGCTCTATGGTAACTCATGTATTTGTCTAGTCTTTGCAAATCTTCCTGCTCTCTTCCTGGCTTGAAGCACTATTTCTCCAAATATAATTCCCATGTTAATGAAAACTCACACCACCTAATTTGAAGTCAGATGTGTATTCATGAATACTTATGATTCCCAGCTATTTTTACATAAAATAACCACATTAGGATTGTTGGAAAAAATCCTCAGTGAGAAAAGCTATTTTAAAAAGCCTTTATTAAAGATGGTTTTAAGGAAAACTCATGGAAATGACCTAATTTTGGAGAACTTTGTGATATCAGAGACAATTTTCATAAAAACTAATGTGCACCACTGGTTTAAAGCATTCACTTTCAGTACTTACTGAGGAGGACTCTGGAGGTAGAGCCTGTTGTCTGTATTTTAAATAATTTCCTCTATAGGATTCTGAGGTTAAACAGAACTCTGAGAATTAATGACTTAAAAATGGAGTTTGAAAACTTTTCTTTCATGTTAGAGCCTTTCCACCCCTCCCCTGTTTGAATTTGACATAAGATGACCCTAGTGGGTCATTGTGGTCTTCATAGTCATTTCCATGATGGACAATGGTCATTTACTTGACAGCATGTGCAAAAAGAGAAGGAGGAGAATATAAGTAACCCAGTCTAAGTTGAGTAGAGGCTACTGAAGAAGGGAAAAGGGCAGAGAGAGAGAGAGAGAGCAGTTAGCTACTTAACTCATAACTGCTTTTTGTAGGCTTAGCAATGTTTTACAAGTAAACATGAAGATCATCAAGAGAATGCAGTGATAGTTCTATCTCAAAGATCTGCATAGATTTTTTTGAATGCTCCCTGGAAAGAGTATTGAATACTAAATATGTGCTTTATATGTGGCTTGGAATTAATGATCCTACCTCTGGAATCATTCAATAAACAGCGACATATATGGAGTACAACTGAACATATAAATTGAAGTTTTAGATTGCTACTGAATACTGGTGTCAACTCACTTTTCTAGAAATCTGCCACTGTCCTGCCCCATTCAAAACTAATTGAGTCAATTTCTAGGGGTGAGTTTCACGACTTCCACTATAGATCCACGTGTGTTGCCAATTTGGGTCCTTCTACTGGGTATGGGGATGTCTCTGTTGACTTTCACTGTTCATGTGAGGAAATGCAATCTGAGAGATAGTTTGAACCACTAAGTTGGGAGACCTGTTCCAAACCAGATTGTCTACTAAATTGTACTTACTACCCCTGTGACCTGAGAGCAGTACTTCCTCCATGATGAATTAGCCTCAGTTGACCAGTGTTCTTTTTTTTTTTTTTGCTTCTTGTTTTAACAAAACTTTTAGAGCTGATTTCATTTTCTATGCCTTTATCTTAGTTCATTTAATCGTCATCACTTATAAAGTCAATCTATTATCTTCATTTTACAAAGGAGGTTCAGGGTAGTTTAAAAACTGAGGTTCAGAGTAGTTTAAAAGTGACCCCAAAGAAGAAATACCATTGTTCATTGAATGGCAACTGTGTATGGGCCAGGACCCAGGACATTTTGTTATGATATTACCACTGGATAAGGTACATAGTTTTGCACCAGCCTTACCTGGAGGATGAGCTATAAGGCAGTGATCTGTCAAGGTGTTTAATAGAATAAAAGCTCTGTGATCTAAGAAGTTGGGGAAATACTGGATGTTTTCCCACCTTGATGAAAATCCTCAATGCATGATAACCCAGTAGGATGTGTTGTAGGAAAATTCAAGGTATCAGTGACTCATGAGTTACATAACCATAAAAGATGCTCTTCAAAACAGTTTTATGACATAGAAATTATATCCCAGTATTACATAGTAAGAAACCAAGGCTCTGAGAAATTCAGTAACTTACCAAAAGTCATTTAGGACCTTGAACCTAACTTTGGCTGATTTAGAAAATTCCCTTCTGATGCCAAAGTCTAGGACTCCAGGTGCTTGTCTTTGATATCTATTTCTCCATTAATATAACAGAAATAAAACTGTTTAAAGGACCAAAACTTATGCTGCATATGTCACATACACATGCTGCATGTGAAAACCATAAAATAGTATATAGGTATCAGAAAGAGGCAGTATACAGTTTAAAAGTAGTAGACAAATATTAATTTTTGGAAGCGATCATTTCTTTGTGTAAATCTCTGAATTGACTTCTAAAGAATCATCTCTTTAAAAACAGCAGATTTTGCTGTTGTTAATCCTGTACTTTATCAATCATTCTTGAACTTTTTTGGTAGCATCTTTCATTTATTAAATAGTCCTTGGGAATATAATACAATATTATGTAATGTAATATTATATATGAAAATATTCTCTAGTTTGTAGTTTCTGTATAATCAATGAATTATGAAACTAAGAATAATATAACATTCCTCCCAATACTTGGTTCAGTTGATCATGAAAATATGAACTCTGACCCAGGACACAGTTGCTTTCACGTCAATAATAGAAAATAAATATTAATGTCATTTATATACAATGTCTCAAAAATATATTTACTTAAAGAAGAAAGGAAGACTGAGAAATAATGAGGACAAGAATCAATTTTGCTAAATGCACTTTTCCAGAGAAATATATACTTGATTGGAGAGATTTATGATTTAAAAGCTGGAACCCATTTAAAGCTAAGCAAAGACAAGTCAAAATGCTACATGATTACAGAGATGGCTTATATCTACTTCTGAGAAATGTATTTTGGGGGAATCACTTCATATGTCAAAAGGCAATCCTATTAAGAAGAACAAAGACCAACTGATCCCATATGGAAGGAACATGAAAGACCTGTTCAATTCTCCTACTCACTGTGAAGAGCAAACAAGCCCAGAGGGACAGCAGGCATCCTCTGTCATGAGAAATTAAGTATGCAGTTGGCTCTCTGGTCACCAGGCCGAATTAAAGTGGGAATTACTTGCAGCACTTTGAATGCAGGAGGACAATAAATCTACAGAGACCTCTAACTAATGTGCGTGGGAATTCTGCCCTCTGTTCTCCTCCTTGCCTGTCTCCTTAATATGCTTGGGAAGATTTGCTAATGGCAAAGAATTCAGAGAAAAAGTGTGAAAATGGAAGTGCCTAGACTAGATTGATACAATAGACACCCACTTTATCCTGGGTGAGTGGGAAAAGGATGGAATGACATCTTGAAAAGATATTCGTCTATGACAAGAGATCGAGTGAGTGGAAAATAGAAGATGCTCTGTTTGAGTTTATAGCTTTGGACTTGGCTTAGTGCTTGCAAGGGATAATATATAGCTTGAAAAGAAACACAGTTCTTAGGGTCTCTAGTGTTGTATCTGCTTGAACTTATGGGAGATTGTTGATCTCTACAGGCAAATGTGACTTAAGAGTTTGATGTTCATGAATTTCTACCCTAGGATCTTCCTTTACTGTGTTGTGCCTTCTTGAGTGATGTGCCAAGTAAGCTCACGCTCTTCCTTGGCACAGCAGCTTCAAGATTAATTTTCATCTTCTGGACCATATTCCTGAATCTTTAAAATCGAAGACATCTTTGTGTCTTTGTGTAAATAATACGTTTTAAATAGGGGAATCAATTCAAATTAAATTTTAACATTGTTAAGGGGTTATAATAAGAAAACTGAGCTTTGAAAGTGGGTGGATCTGCAGAATGTATAGAAGGGGGAGAAGGAGAGAGGAAAAGGTTCATAGAAATGAAAAGAACTGCACAAAATTAGCATTTTGTTTTCAGGCTTTGCAATGTTAAAAGACTTTCTTCTTTTCATGAGGAAAGAGTTGCTTATTTTTAATGCTTGAAGAAAGAACTAAGACAACTCTTCTTTGATGGCGTAGCAGATGCCTGTAAGTACACAGACCTTGGCGTCTTAGCCCGAATGCCTCTGTTTCAACACACAAAGCCCATCTGTTTCCAGTACATCAAATTCAATATCTAGAATACATGAGTCTTGCTATCTTAGAAAGGGTAGGTACTAATGCTTCTTTATGCTTAATGGATACAGATATCACTGATGACACTAATTAACAAAAACAATTTATAGTGGGCACAATTTAAGGAAAAAAACCTGATTACACAGTATGAATTGAGGACTGTGTCTGAATCCCTCGCTTCTCTCGAATTAATCTGCCACATTCTAAATCCGTAGATAAAGTGGTTCCCGAAGTGGAGTTGGTTGGATGGGTTTGCTTACATTGCAATCCATAAAAGAAACACAAAGCCTTGCATGCAAAAGAAATGAGAAAAAAAATATAGGAAGATGAATAAATCAGAGGCAAAAATGAATGTTTAAATGAGAATTTAAATCAAATGAGGCTGGCAACTATGAAAAGCACATTAAAGCATAACATATATAAGCTTTTATTTGTCAAATTAGTTGCATAAAATAAGACACCTCAAGAGCAGATTGAAAGTTAAAACAAAGCAGATCAGTCCATTCTACCTTTCAGTTAAAGTAGTTTTCTCAAACAAGGTCGAGGAAGGAGTACTTAATATTCTCATAATTAGCATAATTTGGGGAAAATTTTCCCCATGAAATCAGATTATAATAACTCATTCCCACCTTTGGGAGCTTAAGGAAGAGTTTTCTCTTAAAGGACATAGAACTGTTATGAGATTATTAATCAGAACTGACTAAAGGATTTGTCGGGCCCAGTGCCATAGGAAAATATGGATTTCTTTGTTCAAATATTAAGAATTTTAAGACAGTGACCACTGAGCCTTAAATTTACCCTTTTATTAAGAGTTCACAGTTTCAAAATTCTAACATCACCTTTAAAATGAATGGGTAGCCTAATTAATGTATTGCAGTGGCCTGGAGTTTAGTGTTTTGTTTATTCTAGTATACTTATGAAGGCATTCTCTTTAATTAGTCATCTTATTCAGAACAAAAACAAAAGTAATGGACAACAATAGTTGATGGCCGAATTGAACCATAATCCTAAATATAATTCAGAAAAATGAAGACTCAAATAGATTTTATTACCATTTTGTATTGATTAGCAAATTCCTGGAAAAAATTTGTGAATTACCCTCTATAAGTCATATTTTGATAAAGGCTCAGCTTTGAGCTACTTTATTTAAATAAAATAGCTGTGCATTAGAACATGTGCTCAGTATCTACACTGAAGGAATGGGTAGCATTTCTCTCAAAAGGTTTTTATATTTTTCCCAATGTTGGAATTAGCTCTTCCTTGCTCTATCTGTTCAAGAAATTAACTGAGTTTGGAATTTCTGCACTGTCATCCCAAATAGCACTAATTGGATTTAGTGTATAAGGTGCTTCCCTCTTCTCATTAATAAATGATGGGACTGCAGTGCCAGCTGCACCTGGCAGGGATTCAATAGCTCTTTGCTCTAACTCAAAAATGGTCTTCCTGGGCATCTAATTCAATAGACAATTACAAAGAGGGCGAGCATCCTGAAAAACCCCAAACTTAAAGACAGATAACACAAAGGAAAAACTATCCCATCCTAGAAAGGGGTGACTCACCTGTTCAGAATCATTGTTCTTCCGTGATTTGTATATAAATTCCCCGATGGCCACAAATACAGAGAGCACCAGTCCAGCAGCCAGAACAATGAAGATGCCCCCAATATTTTCTACTCCCAGTGCACTGGCCTCTTTGCTGTCTTCCTCTGGGCAGCCATTTCCCCGCCACCACTTCTCTTTCATCATATGCAATTTCCCCTCTTCTTGTAATTGAAGAATAGCAATCGTGATTTTATCCCGGTACGGAGAGCCTGCAAGTAAGGTCATTTGGATATCGGTCACAGAAAGGCTCAAGAAGCTATCAAGGAGGATTACTGTCTTAAAGGTAACTGCTTTATGGCTTTTGGGAAACCCCAATCCACAAATTGACTGGAAAAGGGCATGGAAGTCATATGTGATATTCTGAAGGCTCTAAATAGTTGGAAAGGGGAAAGTTGACATGTCGAGATGAATTTTCTTTAAATGGGGAAAAGCTATGAAGTAGGCATTCTCAAACACGACTCTGCTTCTGGTGAGTTTTCGTGAGTTTTCTGAGTTTTCAGTAGTTTCTTCCATGTGATGGGGTTTCCTTGTTTAGATTCTACTTTCTTACATTTTCAGTCTGATGTTGTGACAACCTGAATAAAGGTTCACGGGTGGCATTTCTTCTTTCGAGAGTGACCAGATAAGACATGTGCCAGTCTCCTCATACTAAACTGTGGTGATGTGATGACTTTTGGCCTCTGCAAGCTAAGGAGATGTATAAATATCTCCAGTTCTTAAGTTCTCTCAATGTGGTTTTCTCCCTGCTCTGTCCCTTTCTTTAATTATTCAGGAGGAAGGAAATAATTCAAGTCACTAGGGATAGTGGAACAACCAATTAGAAGGAGTTTGGGTCTCAAGATGGCTGCATGAAGCAGAATTTCTCTGTTAATCCACACTGGACCATGACAAGGTCAGGAAATAAACATTTATTGTGTAAGCCACTGAATATTTACAGAATTAGTCCATACTGACTAACACACCTACTAAGACATGATTAATAATGAGTTTTGAATAATTCAAAGGTTCTACAGAATTCAGTCAGGTTTGGAAAATTTGCAGACTTTTATTGATATTGTTTATATTCACTTTTTTAGCAATGCCATTCAACTTTTAATTCTATTAGGAAGAGAGGGCACTGTCACCTGCTATAGCATGGCTTGCCTACTTCTGGGCTCTTACTAAAATCAGAGCAAAGGTTCAGATAAATACAATGTAAGATTCTTTTACTCAATTTCTCCTTGGACACTAGGAATTTTTGTTAGCATTTCTTCTGTTCAGTAAGAATGCAGTATACCCTATTGTTATATCTTTGCAAACTTTACAGTTCTTTTTGGTGAAACTACAAAAGGAAATATCAACAAAAAGTAGTTTCTTAGGATCACAAAAGATTTTTGGAATCATGTAGTTTAGTTCACTTACTTTAGACTTGAAGAGATGTAGGATGTGGTGTAATAGTTACTGGCAGAGCCAAGTATTTAATGCAATTCTCTTCTCTCCTAGTGGTATTTCCATGAAAGCTCCTCCCCCAACCTCTGCTTCCTCATCCCTCACATATGTTCCATAAAATGGTTTAAGTTAGAAAAACATATTTTGGCATTTGTCATTTTTTAAAACTTCTTTCCCCTCAAGACTTCCTAAAATCCTTGTCAGTACTCAAAATCAAGTTTAAGAGAAGAGCAAAGTGGTTTGGAGTTAGATTGTGGCTTGTCAATTAAGAGTATGAATTTTTGGTGGGGAAATTGCTCTTGAAAGCCAAATTAAAAGCTATTGGCTGCTTGTTTAAACACTCCCAGAATAATAGTTAAAGCCAAAAATAGCAACATGAATATACCTATCATGCACGAGCAATTCCGTGAACCAGGAAAGCGTTGCAATAATGTACACAGAAGTGCTTGGAAGGGGGTAAGAAGGCTGCTTAAGCAGCAGCCTCGGCAGTATACAGTAATGCTAGCAGGATACACAATGGGCACTCGATAAATGCTGACTGATGCTCTTGGCTGCCTTCAGGCTGCGCACTGCTTAAACCATTTCAGACAGATGGGAATCGGATCTCTGTTAAAGCTAGTCTCTCAGGAAGGTAATTTCCAGCCTCCTGGTAACCTGTTTAAGCCTTAACTGCTCTCGTTCTCTTGAAGTTGTATTTTAAATCCCCCAGGAGGCACATTTCCAGAGCTCCTGTCCTTTGAGTCGCTAAGCAGCAAAGTCTTCAGTGTTGTGCTGTGACTGAGTTGAATTTGTTGATCTTTGACCATGGAAAATTGCTTGGAGCCTTTAGGGAGTCAGTTAGGATCAGACCAATGTGTGCAGAGAATTTTTAATACCTGAATTATATTTTAGCGTCAGTATTTGTCGTTGTTGCTTAAGTGGACTGAATGACATCAGAAGTGACTTATTAAAGTCACATAAAATAAATATATATATGTATACATACAGATCTTCCTGAATAGCAACTGATCTTTCTTAAAGAGTCAATTCATCATAGAAGAAACATCTCACAAATTTATCCAACAGCTGTATTCCCAATGGATGTATTCTCTCTGAGGTTTGCCATCTGTTCCAATTATTCCTTCATTGTTTTGGGTTTAAAAGCATGACAGGTTTATAACCACTATGAAAAATTCCTGGAGTGTATTTCTTTTCATCTGGGGAGGGAGAAAGACTCTTCAACTTTGGAACTTGTGTGTCAGCCTATGGAATGAGGTTGGCTAAAAGAAGATTTAATTGGTACCTTCAAATTTCTATATCATGGTATATAAAATATATATATGATATACAGTGATACCACAGGGCCAGACTCATCCACAGACCACTGCATTCATGCAAGAGGACTGAGGAAAGGAACCCTTCTCACTGCCCCCAGAATCTTGACTTTAAAGTTATATCCCATTCAGTAGAAAATGCCCATTACAAGTATCACATTAAAGGGCAAAGATACTCAGAAGGAGTGGTACACACTGCTATTTCCTATCACCTTTAAGAAATTTGGTGGGGAAGCAGGGCTATTGAAAGGTGGTGGAGGTGGAATGATAAAAGTGTGGTTTTCTACATTATCATGTAGTCGACAGAGGGTTCTGCTAAGAAGCTATAGTTGCTCCTCTAAGATGCAGAATATGTGATGATCTACCCTGACATCTTGAGTTTGAAAAGATTCAGGCAAAGGTACTCACTTACTATTTTCTGGTCTGACTTATGGTTCATATCACTCACCCCAGCATTGATGAGTTAGACAATAGCATCTGCCTAGATTTCCTTTACTCCATTATCTAAAATGAGGTCCAAATCTTGGTGAGGGAGCTAGGCATTGTTTAGAAATGAAAAAAGAAAGGCGTAGTATCTTTTTGATAACTGAGCCCAGTGCAGGCAGAATATTTTGACTTAATTATAGGAGTGCTTGGCACTCGGAAAACACATACACTCCACTGGCCATATTGATACTTTCATCAGGAAATATTACTGGAAATAAAGTAATTCCAGTAATATTACTGCAAATAAAGGAGCAAGAAGATAGTTATAGGAGTTCCAGTCCAATCATTCTGCTAAAAATTTATTTAGAGGACATACATGATAGCAGCAACAACACAATATATAATAAAGTTAATTTTCCATAGTATTTATTTCTAACACCAGCTACATAGCAGAGAATCAAATTACTTGTGTTCATGTAAAAGGTGAAAAGAGTTGCCCTATATCTGATTAATCAGATTAGTATTGACTGTAACTAAATTTTCTGCTTATTGGACTGCCCCAGTGATCTGAGATGGCCTGGATGCCTCTCTTTCGGGATGCTTATCAGAAAATTACCAATAACTCACTTGAGAAGAGCGATAGAACCTTCCTTGTACAATACAGCTTTCCATGGAGAGGGACATAGTGAGAGGTAGTTTTCTATGGAAAGACAGCAGGGAAAGAGGCAGCAGCCCTTCTGCTGGCCTTGCTTTTAGCAAACCTGTCCCTTTCTGCCCTCTTGTGTCTATGCAAGTATTCTTTATTCTTCTTCTCCCTTTTATAACAAACCTACCTATATATATACATATACATATATATATATCCAAAAATATATGTATGACTATGTATATCCATATATATATATGGCAATCAATCAGGTATAGTACTCTATTCTAGATATACAAGTAGACTTTGATGTTTTGTAGGTATACAGTAGGTATACCTACAAGTTTTGTAGGTATACAAGAGGACGTTGCTGTATACCTACAAAACAATTCCTAGGCATCACTGAAGTACAACAGCAATATTTGAAAGTTTTTAGTTGTGATTGAATCTAACACATTACTGGAGCAAATTATAATTTAATCTCTTCCCTTTTTCTTTGGGCAGATACAGTTTTGCATCTGTTAACATGGGGCACTAGATTCTTAATTTATACCATCTATATATATTCATTTTGTTATATTCCAATATAACTCAAGGTAGGAAATGTGAAAAGGATGAATTAGAAACATATTTAAGGATATTTGTTTGGCATAAAATGGTAAAATTTTATGATATGGAGCTGTAGAATTTGGGGAAGAAGGGAGTAGAAAGTTTATTAGGTTAGGGCTTCCCTGGTGGCCTAGGGGTTAAGTGCTACCACTGCAAAGCCCATCTCATTAGTTTGAGTTGGATCCCACAAAGGAGCTGACCCCTATGGCATAGCAGATCTCTACTCTTTATCCCGCTGTTCCGCTCAGCAGTGTACTTCAGTATATCTGCCTGTTCAGCTCCCCACTCTGTCTGGTGAATCCTCTTACCCCCGACCCTCACCTTTGGCTTACACCACAGCCCTTGTATGCAAAAATAAACCTTTTTTTTTTTTTAAAGAAGGTCTATTAAATTAAGTATCTGAACTCTTCAATTCACATTAAAAACTATGCCTCTGATCTAGGTGGTTAAGTCCTTACTTGAAAGTCCACTAAAGGCATTGAACACCTTCTCAGAATGTGGAGTAGTGACCGAGTCCATTCCTTTCTGGACTTTGTAACTGACCTGGAGCATCTCTGTCTTGGCTAATGCTTGGGGCCTCTTACCGATAGGCGTCCCCACTCCGTAACCTTTGGAGTCAATGAGGCCCCCGATCTGAGTGAGGTTGCAGTTCCGCTGAGTCACGTACTCGATGCTGGTGGACTCCATCAGCAGGGCGTAGTCAGTGGTGAGCGCGCGCTGGATGCCCTCGTCACTGTTTTTCACCAGGGCTGTCTGCTGCCTGCTGCTCATGAACGCCCACATCTTCTCATAGGTAGAGATCTTTGATTTCTGCAGGGAAAGAAACACACCCACCAGCACAGTGCTGAGAAAATAGGCACTTAAGCCATTCAAAATCTCAGGTGGGAAACAGAATGAGCGTCCCAGAACTTCAGTGTGTTGTTGGGAAGAGCCCAAGGCACTACAGGAAGGCGCTTGGAAGCACTGGGGCAGCTACTGACTGAAGTAAGACATTGGCTCCAGGTCCTTCTGCTGATTTCAGCTAGGGCGAAAGAACATTGGAATTAGTGACAGCACTTGCCTATGAACTGAGGCCACTTAAAAAGTCGTTACAGTCACTGGGCCAAAGGCTGACTCACTCATGCCAGGTGTCGATGCATTTGCTCCATCCTTGAACCACTTGAGTTCAGCAGGCATTGTTCTACTGTTTTCTGGCATGTGAGTTTCAATACCTGATCCAGCATTCCTTTGCCAGGGACAGCTTTGAGATAAATCACATGTACTCTGCTTTATTTAGGAAAGAACTGCTATTCATTCTGGTCTTTTCTAGACTATTTATAATAGAAACACTCTTTTGAAATTAAAATTGAGACTAGAAAGTTCTTTGTACTGTATATACTTTTTTGGAAAATATTCAATTTTAATTGCAATTTTATTTTAGATAATGAAGATTGATATTTTCTTTTAAAGTGTTATATGATTTTTTCCCTTCTTCCGCTTTTTTCAAAAAAGATTTTATTTATTTATGCATACAAGAGCTGGGGTATAGGCCAGAGGTTGGGGGGACAGCGGTGAGAGGATTCACCAGAGACAGATCAGGGAACAGAACAGGTGGACTGACCAAAATACACTGCTGAAGGGAGCAGTGTGGGAGGCAGGAGAGGTCTACTGTGCCATGTGGGCTCCCTCCCTGGCTGGTTGGGGATCGAACTCATTCTGCAGTGCCTGCAGAAGCCCCACAATGTGGCCCTCAACCCCCTTTTTTCCAGCTTTTTGATAGATTCAACAATAAACTATATGATGTGTATTACATATGCATTTATACATTCCACTATTTCATATTACTTTCTTCATTCAAAGACACTGCTTAAGTTTTCATATTACTTAGATATGAATTTTCTATTACTTTGAATAATGATCTATGATTAGTTTACATTTTACTCTGCAATTTTCATAGTTTTAATATTTTTCCTGAATTTGTCTTCATTTGCACCAATGTTCCCCTCCATTTATTTTGAAGATGAAAAGCATTTGGGGGATTACTGATAATTTCCTGCTAACTCCACATCTCAGCCATTTCTATGGTGCTCCACTCATTAGGGCTCTTCCTTGGCAAGCACAGGGTATTTTATCTCAGGAGTGCCAAGAAGCTAATACATGATTTGGGGCCATAAACAATAAATGGACCTGTGGAATCCACTGTAGTGTGGTTATTAATGTACAAATATTCCTAGGGGCTCATTCAGTTCCTAACTCCATTTAAGACCTGGGTTAATGCTGTAGGCTTTATGAGTTGGGGGGAGGACAGATGGCTTTACTTTGGGTTGTTAGGCATTTGAAGAGCCCCTCGAGAAAGGTCTTGTGATACAAAGAACAATTCAATAAACAGTACCTTATAGATACTGGCATTTTATGGAAGCCATTCTGTCATGATTAGACCTCTGTGAATTACTCCACAACTCCAGAGATATCTGAAAATTAGAGCTCATGTCTCCATGACAAAGGTATGCTTCGGGGGGTCAGGGTCAACACCACATTTGTGGTGTGATTTGAGCTTCTAAGAGTCTGATCATGCTGAATTTATAATAAAGAGCTACTCATACAAGTGCAGGGAGGTCAGTCTGTCTTTTGGCAGTAAATGCACAGCTGGGAGAATTATTTCTCCATCAGGAAACTCCTTAAGGGAAAATAATTTTCTTAGACATATGAAATTTCAAAGTTATCAGAGACTTTAAGAAATTGGTCCATTCAAACTGCCATTTTCACAGAGGAAGACATTTTGGTTCAAAAGGTTTTAGACTCCATGGAAGTCACAAAGCTAGTTGGTGTCAGAGCTAATAGGGAACGCAGGCCCCAGCATCTAGTTCAGTGATCTTTCTGCTGGACCATGCTGATTTGGGAAAGTGAAGGTGGAAGTCCACATTACAAAAATTCTTCTGAGAGTAGATTTTATGTATTTACACGTGACAATGTAGCTTAAGCTCATGACTTATGTTATTGCCTTACACAGTTTGCTACTAGATCTCAGGTGAATACAGACCAGGAATCAGCTCATATAAAATATTTCATAAACATCTGCTTTTCAGTTCATTTAAATATTACTAAGAAAGAATGTTTTATTAAAAATAAATGGAAAATTGGATCTTTGATCTATGGAAGTTGAGAAGACAAAGGAATGGTCAGATCATACCTGGTAAATTGATAAAGTGTGGGGGAGTCCCACAGGGTATTCAGGAATTGAAAGACTTGGAAGAAGGTGAAAAAATTCAACTCCAGTCCTAAAGGACTATTAATGATTTCTTTCAGGGGTAGTTCTTATATTGTGTGTAGTGAAGAATTGTCTATGTTTACAATCCATGCAGACCTATTTGTGATCCTACAACACGTCACTGGTACCAGATGTGACTCACTGTATCTGCTGAGTGTCTCAGAACTCAACAACTCTAAGCATCATCTACATCCAAGGAGATATGTCACTGACATGAACTTGGTAGCATCACATTGTCCAAGAGCTACAATCATCTAAACTTACTCTCAGTTTCTTTCCATGTCTCATAACTGCTTGGTAACAGTATACTCCCTGGGTGAATACGTTTGTTACACTATACTTTAAATATTACCGCTCTGTGGGGGTGAAGGTCATGCATTCAATCCAACCACATCTACCTCGTCCTTTCTGAAGTAGAAGGTTGTTCTTGGTTTGAACTCCTTGAGATGTTGGATGGGAAATCAGCTGGCGTGGGCTTCCTTGAACATTGAGGGAGAGCTTTTTCTCAGCAAAGACAACTATCACTTGTTAGAGTGCTTGGGTCAAGTTGAACAGAGAGGAAGTATTCTAAGGGAGCTCGATCCTGGGGATTCTCACCCCAGTCTCCTAGCAGTAAAAAGGATGGGATGATGTCTTCATTTAAAGTTCTCATTCATCATTTGGAAAGTTTGCTGTTGTGGGATTTCATCCACTCCACATTTGTAACTATACATTATTTAAGAAGCTGGGGAGGATAGAGTTTATAGGAAGACCTAACATGTGGCTAAAAAGAACCTTTCAAGAAAAGTAGATATACCAAAAATGTCTCAGGCGCCCTGGGGCATGAATATCTTTTCACCCCTGGAAACACATGAGAAAAACTCCAAAGCTGGAAGATTTTTTTGCTTAAGGATTTTTCAATCCCTAAGTTCTACTCTGTAGACCAGCCCCTTCTGTGATTCATGCAGGTTCTGACTTCAAACACAAGTAAGTAACACACAGAAGGTCATGTTGGTTTGTGAGAGAACCAGTATAGAATTCAAGTCCCACTGTTTCTTTATGCCTAACTTCTGCCCATTGTCATGCCATGTTTTGTAATGACTATTTGTTATTAGATCAAAAAGTACAGTGTTGGGCCTCCCTGGTGGCGCAGCGGGTTGAGCACGGCACTGTGAAGCATCCGTGGCACAGCAGCAGGAGTTCGATCCCCAGCCAGGGAGGGAACCCACATGGTGCAGCAGACCTCTCCTGCCTCGCCCACTGCTCCCCTCAGAAGTGCATTTCAGTCGATTTGCCTGTTCTGCTCCCCATTCTGTCTCTGGTGAATCCTCTCACCTCCCGCGACTCTGGCCTGTTCCCCAGCTCTTATATGCAGAAATAAATAATTTTTTTAAAAAGTACAGTTTTGGATGTGGTTAAATTAGTTTTATTCTTTTAAAATGGAATTTTAAGATATGGATCTTAATAAATCTTCAAAAATAGGAAAATACTCCACGGAAAATTATCATAAATATGAAAAGAACAAGCAAACTGTTTGAATGACAGTATGAAAGTTTTTGCCTTTCTAAATCTTCATAGCCTCAGCCTACCAAACAGCTCTAAATAATATATATTTAAAAAATGGAAACAATAGTTGTTTCTTATTTCACTGAATATGTCAAAGGTTAATTAGAATATTTGTAAAGTGCTCTGAGCTTCTTAGCAAAAGTTGGTAAAAGTGAAAAGACCTCATGTATTAATTCTAAATCCGTCCAGATTGTTTTTTAAATCTTGGAAGGGCATCAGGCTTTGATAAGCTCATTTTATCTGTTTAAACCTGATTACGTGGCCATCCTGATGTTGATGAAGCATTGATGGCAAAGAATAAGCACATTTTTTAAAATCTAAAATCTATTATAAGGGAGCATTACTGTCACCATAGCATGACTATTCTTTATTTCTTTTTTTCCTATAATATCTGCAAGTCAACCACTCACAGGGAAATGGCTCATGGTGTTTCTGTCTGCAGTTAAAAACTAGTTACTGAAAGCAGCACTGATAATCAGCACATGTGTTTATTGTGACCAAGCACGTTTCTAAGTGCTTTGCATGTATTTAATGCACATGCTTTTCACAGCAGTCAGATGAGAAAGCTCCCATTATGAATTCAGACGAGGAGACAGAGCATCACGTGAAGAAATGAATGAGGAAACCAGGATCTGATCTCAGCAATCTGGCTCTAGGGTCCGTCTTCTCAACCAATTGATAATCAACTATTTGTTTTAATATGTGTGACATCAACCCCCTGACTTAGCTCATGTTTTAACAACGTTGACAGATTTTCTACAGAGATAATTTAGCAGTCAGGAGCTAGTGCTTCCTTCTATTATAACCAGAGCCTGTGCAACCCTGGTAGGTGTCACATGACATATGGGGACGATTTACATGAAGTTAGGCAACTTACATTTGTTTAGAGAAAAAAAACTAGTGTTTTAGGAAATGCAGCACTTGGAACCTATAAGAAAATATGGGTATTGTTTATATTTTTTCCTTCAATGGTATTTTGTATTCTATGTAGTTCTGTTGTTTTCATTGGCAGAGTTTCTGTTATACGTGTCAAGTATGTATAAATTCAGGAGTAGAATATGGGCTTAAGACTGACAACACCTCCAATTTTATAAGTGTATCCCTATAATATTTCATTTTTATTGTGATACACATTATTTATCATGTTATTCTTTAGGTTATAGGACTTTGTCAGTGATGATATATAATCCTACTGTTCAGAGTAGAAGAAAATTGCTATTTACTTCAGACGAAGGTGTCTGATTTTTTTTATATATCCATGTTTACATATTTATTTGTACATATGTCCACAGTGACATATACATATATATTAGTGATATCTGATTTCTGTTACCTTATCAAAGGTGATCATACAAATGTGGTAGATACATGCATATTAAAACATGAAATGCAAAAAGAAATAATAATTTAAGATCTCCAGCTGGTTTTTATCGTAGGTAAATCTGATTTAAGAAAAAACTTCAAATCAATCACAACATGCAAATCAGTTGCACAACTTCCAAATGTGTAGAGGACATAATCAGAGGTGGACTTTAAAGATCACTTTAAAATAATCATTTCTTCTAACACATGGTAAAATATTTCACTTCTCTAAATGATACTTCTCCACAGTGTATTACAATTGTCACTTGATTGTCAAAAGTCACTTTGGAGGAAGACTCGGAAGAAAGAATTTACAGTATGGTGAGGGTCTTTGCCTTTCAAATGTGTACAGTATGTTCATTGCAGGTGATTGTCCTCTTATCTTGAGTTGATAGAAAGTTATGACATTTGTAGAATGTCCAAGGTTTTAAAAATTCATGTGTTCCCTTTAAAAAAATTCCCTCAGTGGGATTTAAACACCTTTGCTAAAACCTTTTTCATGTTTATCTCCTGTCTAGAATTAAAGATTGGTCTATTATGGGCAATATACCTGATTTTGAAAAAGGTTAACTTTAATTGACCTCATGAATTTCTTCCCAAACAAATATATATTTAACCTATAGAGACTTAACATTTTGGACATTCATGGTAAAATTAGCTGGATCTTTAAAACACAAGTTCATAGCTTTCTATGAAACAGGCCCTCCTATGCAGACAAATTGGAGACATGTCTTTCATCTTGTGCTTTTTATATGACTATTTCTGTCTGAAACTTGCCTCCCCCAATGGCTCATTGCTTTAATTCTATCACTACGATGCTCAGAAACTTTCTTGAAATGTCTTTTGGGCTGATGATAGCACCTAACCGCTGTCTGAAGGAGATTATAAAGGTTAGAAAGTCCCTTATTCCCACAGCTGGTCAAAAGTTCCTAGACCATGAAAGGCAGAAATGGTGTCTGTTACGATTTTTTAAAAACCTATTGTATCCAAGTTGTTTTAGACTGAATCATGATCTAATCTGTGTAATCCTCTGGCTTGAATCCAGGAAGAGAGTGATTTGTTACCAGGCAAGATTCTACGGAGAAGCACTTCTTACTTGAGTGTTTTTTATTCTTTCTGGCTCTTGAGGACGCTGACGTACAAACTACTTCCTGTCTGCAACCCCATGCTCCTCGGGCAAATGCGGTGTTGTATTTTACAGTTCTGTGAGCCTTCCCTCTCTCTACTGCAGTTCAGGTCTTCAGTCCCTGCATACATTTTTATACCCTTTCTCCTTCTATCTCTTACAGTATCAGCCTCAAGAACTGGTTGTACTGGAGGTTCTGCACAATGCATAAATTAAGTTGAATTAAGTTTGCTGCCTCACTTTGCTTGTCAGATGAATTCCCAGGGTAGCCTTACCCTCTAGAAATATCTCATCTTCAAATGCAATGTAGGTGCTCAGAATGGGCATCTGAAGAGGTGTGGATTGGCTCCTGAAAATTTTTGAGAACTTGGGCACTGGCTCTCCTTCTTGATTTTTCTATTAGTAGAAGGTGCACCATGTAGAGGTCACTGATGGTAAGGAAGCTGATCAAAGCTCAGGTTAGACTTTTTAAAATCCAGAAATCCAGAGGGATCGAAAAAATAGGACTAAAACCTCGGGGTAAGTGTTGAATGCTAATGGAAATGACATTTGTGATAATGAAAGTACTATCTAACTTTTCTGTTATTTACTATTTGCCAAGTAGTACTGCAAAAACATTACCTTAAGTAATTTAATCCTTAAGATAATTGTATGAATTATATATTATCTTCAAGTTATAAACAAGGAATTTAAAACATACAGATTTTAAATAATGGCATTGCTATGGTCCCCCTAGCAAATAAGCAGTGAAGTCAGAATTTGAACCAGCTATCTGGTTCCAGAACCTACAGTCTGACTTTTAATTTTTATTTTATATAAAGTTTTAATTTATATTTCAGTGTTTGATGCTAGTTAGATCTCCAGAGAAGACTGGTGTCCTCAGTCTCTGAATAATGAACTACAACCATTGTTTTGTTTGAATGATGGCTTGCAAAGAACATTGAAAAATCCTTTCTTTAAGGTGTCAAATAGGTCTTAGATTTTTTTTTAATGACAGTACATTCTTCATCTGGAAAAAATGGTGACTTACTAAACTGTGAGAACTAAGTTTGGATAATTCCACTTCTCCTAAAAGGTAATTAATTACAATAAGGAGAAATAATTGAAATTTTGTACATTCCCTGCTTTCTAATGGGGAGGAAAAAATGGTATGTTAGTGGTCCATTATATAAGGAAAAGTTGTAATTGGATACCACTGCTGTTAAATATTTTGGGTATAAAGGAAGGACTGATCTATGACTTTAAAGAAGTTGTACCCAAGCTAGACCACAGAGCTTGGCCATAAACTGACCTCTCTTTGTACCCACTAAGATGCTCATGGTGAGCTCAAGGAATTAGGAGGTGAGGGAAAGGTTTTGACCAGCAGAATGCAGAGAAAACAATATGGTAGATATCATACTATTCATCAGTACTATCCCAAGTAGAAAATAAAAAGGAATTTGCTGAAAAAAGTATGTGGAATGAAGTTTCTTGAAGTTCTCAATTGTTAAAAACAAAACAAAACAATGTCTTATGTAAAAGAGTCCTTTGATTGATGATCTGACAAGGAAAAAGAAATAGTCTCCTGATAGTTGGAAAACTTCCTAAGACATTTTCTCCAACAGTTCCTGGACAGTTGATGAAATACTCTGTCTCTCTTTGGCTTTGTCCTGCCAGTTGGCCGAGGCATGACTGACATGGTTTGACTAAGTAGGTATTGTTCTATTCCGAGTGCTTAAGATCCAGAATGCTGATGACCTTGAGAAAATGTAATGTTAAGTAAGCATCATCAGCGAGTAACCTTGGCCAGCAAACTTAGAGCTGCCCTTTTCTTTATGGACAGTGTCAGCTAGAATCTCAAGGGGTCCATTTAAAGTTTTGCGAATGTATGTGACCTTGAACTTGTGGTTTAATCCTGGTTCTCCCACGTAAACACAATCCCTGATGATCCATGTAGTTGTTCCACATATAGCCGCTCAATGAAGGAAAACAATCTCAGCCTGCCCTGCCTCAGACAAAGTACCTTAACCAGTGCTTGTGTGATGAATTAATTTCATTTCTCAGTTTTTCCTAAGTTCATAAGAGTGGAATCTCAGCTGAGCTATTTAAAAAAAGAATAACAGAAAACAAAACTAAAACTGTAATCTTACATTGAAAACTAAATATCTCGAATCTGATTTCTAAGTTCATGCTATCTGCAAGAACAGAAAAACTAGGGGGGAGAAAAGCCAATGGCTTTTGATTCACATTTAGCTGGCAACTTATAAGTCTCTTTCCAAGGAGAAACTTCACTTTTCCTGTTTGTGGCCCAGAGACCAAATGTGAGGGATTACTGCATTTTGTTTGTGGATTTGGGCAATTTCTGTGCTCCTTTCCTCCTGCAGATGCCTGTTGTTTAGTTGTCAAACAATTTCGAATCAACATACATGAAATTAAAGAGCTAGGTTTCTACCATTTGGGTGTTGCCAAAGGGATGGAATATACATACATATATATACTGGGAACAAAGACACCTTAACTCTAAGTTATACTGTGTGTGTTGAGAAAATGTTTCTTAGGAGAAGTCTCCTTGTGATTGGTGGAGAGGGGATGCGTCTGAGCAATGGCGTCTGCCCTCAAAATAGATCAAAAGGTGCTAGCCTTGTCTAGGTCAATGTAGTTTTCCTTATCCATTCAACAGTCCAACAACGTTGAGGTGGAGCAAGGTCAGGCCTGGTCCCTGTGACCAAAATTACTGTCACTCAGTGACTTAGGGTGGAACTTCTCTGAGAGCTAAAAGGCTGGGGCACTGCTTTCCCTTGTGGAATAATCCAGTTTAAGAACCCTGAGCATGTATCTCTCAGAAGCTCTCTGAAGACTTGGCTCCCTCAAGGGGAATACTAAATTGGATTCAGTCCTTGCTCTCTCTTTACAGATAAATTCCTTTTTGATAAGTAGAGTTGCTGGGTTATAAGGTAGTTTGCAAATCAACCAACTGGTAACTCTTCCTGTGTGGACTCTTGGTATCCTTCCTGCTATGGAATGAGTGTGTTCCCCAAAAGTACTACATTGATATTGTAATCCCCAAGGATGATGGTTTTGGGGGGTGAGGTCTTTGGGAGGTACTTAAGGCATGAGAGTGGCGCCCTTAGGAATAGAATTAGTGTCTCATCACAGGGGCTACAGCCAGGTTGGCCCCTTCTACGATGAGAGGATGCCTGTGACCAGGAAGAAGGCCGTCACCTGACAAGGCTGGTGACCTGATCTCATATGGTCACCCAAGGTCCCTCTAGAAAAATGGGAACCAGGCCTCTCTGGCAGCGCAGTGGGTTGAGTGCTGCATTGTGAACCATCTGCAGCACAGCAGCATGAGTTCAATACATGACTAGAGAGGGGACCCACATGGCGCAGCAGACCTCTCCTGCCTTGCTCGCTGCTCCCCTCAGCAGTGTATTTCAGTTTGTCTGTCTGTTCTGCTCCCCACTCTGTCTCTGGTGAATCCTCTCACCTCCCGCAACTCTGGCCTGTACCTCAGCTCTTGTATGCATAAATAAATAAATAAATCTTAAAAAAAAAAAAGGGGGGAGACCAACAGTCTCTACATCCAAAAAAGTTGTGAGCAGAAACAAACAAGACAGCTCGTAAGGCCATAGCTCTGCATTTGGAGTGTGCACCTAGGAAGCCATAGAATTCTCTCTGCTCTACTCACCTATTTCTCAATACTTTGAAACTCATGCTATTAGTGAATAAGGTAAATCATTTCAGATTTTTGTCCAGACATATGTGATGCTACTCTGTCCCTCTGTTTTGTCTTACAGCTGACTTTCCTGGTTTCTGACAAGTGTTGTGATGAATCACTTGCTTTGACTAACTTGTATCTCTTCACACTATTGATTTCAGAAAAATCCAAGTGTTCAGAAACCTGTAAAAGCCATTTATTTAATGTCACTTTTCCTTAAAACAACATGTGTCCCCGGAAGAAATAGTCGCCACATTTACACATTCTTTACACCAATGATACATTTCTGCAAATACAATGAATGTATAAAAGTCATCTTATTTAACACAGAGGAAAAACAATCCTAAACTTTCTACATTACTCAGTCTCTTTCTTTTTCTTAAAGATTTTTTTTTTTCATTTGTGCATATAAGAGCTGGGATGTAGGCCAGAGGTATGGGGTGAGAAGATTCACCAGAGACAGAGTGGGGAGCAGAACAGGTGGAGCTACAGAAACACTCTGCTGAGGGGAGCAGTGGGGAGGCAGGAGAAGTCTGCAGCACCATGTGGGTCCCCTCCATGGCCAGGGAATTGAACTCGTGTTATAGTGGCTGCTGATAAATGACTTTAACCCCTGTACCACCAGGGAGGCCCCATTATTCTGTTTCTTGATAAACCTCTAGGCATGCTTTATTCTTAAAACAAAGCTAGTTATTTATTTACTGCTATTCTTACTATTATTCATTGTTAAACCAAATTTACTGCACCAATAATACCTATTTTGGTAAATCTATACTGTTCTACAAATGTTTCTTCGCCCTAGGGTTTTGTTTCTAAAGTAATAATCTTCGACAATCAAGTAGTGTTCTCAGCTCTGGAGTGGGGGGGGGGGGGCAGATCCATTCTTGGTGATGTGCACATAAAGCCCTGACAGAGGTCATCTTTTTTAGAGTTTATTTTGGTTGCATCTGCTATTTTCTCTTCTTGCATATGCATAGTTAGCTCTTAAAAGAATGTTCTCAACCATTTCTGTCATGGACTGAACATTGAAGGGATAATTTAGCTTTGGAAAGTTTTGCTCTCTTTATAAGTCACAAGTTCTTTGTAAGAACTTCATGATCTCTAAGGTGTTTTTGCCATCTCTAAACTCTCTCTGTATAATAAAATCCACACCCCTTCAGCCCTCATGGAAGCTATAGCATTGAAGCAATATAGCTATTGGATAATGAAAGTATTAGGGTTTATTCCATAAAGTAGGCAAAAATCCATTTTATTTTTCTCGGTGATTAAAAAGGTTTGAGTAATGAAATGCACTGGACATTTAAATGATATCAACTCTAGCTACACTTCCCTTTGGTCCTCAGACAGTTGCCAGGCTACTGGGAGGCTGTAGGTCACACTAGGAAAATTGTCCTTATTGATGGAGATACCATGAGATGAGACTCTCCTCAAATCCATTTTGGTTTTGATTCTCCAAATAAATTCCAGTATCAGCCCATTTACTTTTTGTCTGTACTGTTTCATCAAGTACAAACAGAGAGAACAAAGCAATGATATTCAAATATTAGGGTTGTCAGAATTTCAGAATAAGACATCTTTATATACATGAATGGTCGGAGAGTAGGTGGTGACTCCATATTCAGAAAATAGCAATTTTTTCCTGGCATAAAGGCAAGAGTCAAAGTAGTGACTGTACTTCTGAGTGTACTATATCGGGAATACAGGGAACAGTACTTAGTTGGAGGCCAAAGACTGCTTTCTCCTGACTGCTGGGCCATGCGTGTTCCTTCTAATGAGATTATATCACTGTCAGTTTTACTTGACTAAAAACTGTTGACTAACATTTAATTTTTTGGGGAAAGACTCTTATTTCACTTCTCCTGCCCTTAGCAGGAGTGATCATTGTGAATTCTTCATTAGTTCTTACCTTGAAGAAGGTCATGGTTGATCCATCTCTCACTGCCCCGTATTCTATCTTGGTTTGCTTTGCCAGGTCATCTGCTGAATCTATGGGGGATTCCATTCTCTCTACTGTCAGGAAGGCGGCCAGGTTGGCAGTGTAGGAGGAAATGATGATTAGAGTGAAGAACCACCATATCCCTCCAACTATTCTGGTCGATAGAGCTTTCGGCATCAGTTCTGACCCTGTGATGGTATTATCAGAGTAAGTGTTAAGCAGGGTTAGGAGAAAAGGTGAGACTTATGATTTGACACTTATCTGAAAAGATAAATGCATAATATTGTGACAGAAAATCCTTGATGGATTTATTCTCTTGAGTGTAGGTGAAATAGATGCATTTTCTAGGAAATGTAACCAATCTAAATGATCTTTTATTAAACTCTACTGTGGCTGAAAATGTAATTTATGAACATTTGATGGTGTTAAATGATTTTCACCATGAGATAGTCTATGCCTCAAACTTAGAGTTTATTAGCCCTGATTAGAATTTGTTTGTTTTACTTGAAAAGTTAATCCTGGTCTTTTATTACTGTCTTATATGCAGCTTATTGTGTGAAATAAAATGTTCCATGAGGCAATGCTATGAAAAAGCTTTGAAATGCTAATGATTTTTATTTTATATTAAAGAGTGTGATAAACTTCAGAAGATTAACATGTCATGCCATTTGTCATAGGTATTTTAATAAAACTTGGGGATTTTATAAATCATATGAATATGATCCAGTCATACATGACAATAGATGAAACGTTTTATATGACTTTTGAAATAATTTTGTTTTCTAATGTAGATTCTCATTTGCCTAAAAGGAAAATAGTCATGAAAATAATAATGTTGTTGTTAAAAAATGTCCTATCTTTTAATTATACTTCAAGGACTGGCTGTTTCTTAGGTGAAAGGGGTTATTGCTAGTAAAAACATGTATGTTGGGTGTCAATAGATGATTCATGATTATTTGTAAATGAGAGCATAGAGGACTTAATGTTTACTAGGAAATCTTTCTTCTAAAAAAAGAGAATAGCTAAGTTCACAATTGACAAACATATTTTGTCAATTATCTGGCTCAAAGCTTTTGGTCAAACTGAAATGTGGAAGTTTGTAATCCAGCAGTATAACTTTAAAATTATTGCCAAAGAAATAAATAAAATATTAAATAATATGAAAGGACCCAGAAGGTCATAGGCAGAGTTTATCCCAATTGTATTGATTCATGGATGGGTCTGCTAATCTGCTTACCTGAAATTCATCATTGACTAACTACTTAGCATTTCCTCCTTAATTTAGCATCAGAGATGTGACAGACTTATATGACTGTTAAAAAATAGATGAAAAACACCCCATATTTAAAAATCTGAAGGGTGAAGTACAGCACTGAAATATCTGCTTTCAGAGCTAGATTCTTTCACTATTCTGATTGGGTGTTTTGAAGTTTGTTGGTTAATGACTTAAGATTGAAAGGGAAATTGGAGTTTACCAATCTACAAATAAATGAGCTTAAGCTCAAATTTAATCTATTAACAGACACATATATTGCTCTTGAAATCAAAGCCAGCTTGTGGCTCATGATAAGCAGATCAAGGTTGGCAGAGTTTCTGAGCTTTGAATTAACAGATATAGTCTCCTAATGCTGTTAGGTAAGTCTGTGCTTCATTTTCTTTTAATGAGATAAGTGGTTTCAACATGGTTTCTGTTTCCTTCTTTTGTTTGTTTGTTTGAATTTGGATGTGTAATATTAGACAGATTTATAATAGTTTCCATTAAATTGCCTCCAAGGATTTAGTAGAGTAGCTTATTGCTGTTGTTTTAATCATGTAGTTTAATGGGGTTTATATGCTTGTGGATGTGTGTGGATGTGTCTGATGCCCAAGGTTGTTTCTTATCTTAACACTAAATTGATCTAGACGCCTGTGGCAGCATGATACTATTTTAGGTCTTTAACTTGTTACTATTAAATACCATTGATTTCACGAAATAGTCATGGGAAGTAAATACTATAGTTATAGGTATATTTTCTTTGCTTATAGGTATAATATCTATTTTCTCTTGCAATTTATCCTTGCATATTTTGTTGTAGTTATAAAAAGATATGGCTTTAATTTATTATTTGCATATTATATAAGATGACAGTAAAACTGGATACACAGATAACCAACTGTTGATAGTGACATGAAACAATATAGAAATCACACTTTAAAATACATATTTATACTTTTAGATGATGTTATCTTGGAAATTAAAAAAAAAATAGAAACCTACTGCGATTATATTTTAAATCCTTGGTAGATGATAATGATTAGATTTCTTAATATATCATCATGTTGTTTTCACACAATGTAATGGATTTCATGACTCTCAATGTTAACGGATATACTTAGGTAGGTTTCCCTCAACTAGAGATGAGTTGTCTAAGTTCAGAACTCTAGAAGATGAAGTTATGAGAATAGTCGATGTAGAGTAAAACATCACTAGAAAATACTGGTGATGAGACACAATACTTGCTGAAGTCTCTTTTGTGCCTTTTACGGCAGACATGACAGCCAATCCTGATCCAGACTTTGCTCACGCTCTGTAGAAAAGAGAAAGTCTGATCATCACATTAAAAAAAAAATTAGATCCTGTGGTTTCCAATTGAGAAGAGTGACAAGCTTTTGCTGTAGGAGAGAGAGCAACAGCTAATACAGAAGTCAGCTACTCGGCCCAGTGTCACATGCTAGGGACAGATGTCTAACAGTCACCAGGATCCCATTTTGTACATGCGAATATTTGTTTACCTGACAAGTGTCTTTAAATTCTTGAAAAAAAATAAGCAGAGTCTGGTTGGGGCTGACTGTCATGTACCCAAGGTAGTGGTAACGAGCAGACACTGCAGCCCACAGTTTGCTGTGCATGGTGGTAAACTCCAAAGAGGGAGAATATGAAAGAGAAGTTACGGGGTGTGTGCATACTATGATGGAAGGCAGTTATGGTCGCATACATCTGCACAATGGCTGCCTGTTCTGTGAAATCCAAGTCCATACTCTTCTATATGTAAGGGATGCTGAGTTACAGGGAAGGAGAGGGGTCCCTTTTACTCTTTAAAAGCAATTGTGAGCTAAATGCTCTACAAGTTAAATGCAGTGATAAGGCAGTATGTGCATGTATGGCGACTAATGGATTGTCCTGAAGAATATTTGTGGTGCTGTGTTATGTTCTAAACACATTCAAGTGCTTTGTCGTGAACCAGCTACTGCTCTATGTCCTTTAGTAGTGCCCATATCCACTACACTTAATTGGGACTTGCTCACTTTCTTCAATTACTTGGTATTCCCACACTGGAAACACCTGCTGTGTCTTTCTCTCATTTGTTGACACAGAATGTAAATATTTCAAGTAGTATAAAAACTCCTTTATGAGAACCACGGGTTCACCCCCAGGCTTCTGTTTAAAATAGATCCCTGTTGAATTTCCCTTTGGCAATTTATTTTTCAGCTTATTATCAAAGGAACAGATATTCCAAACACAACAGTGTCTGTGACTTATGGCTTCCTTAAATTAATCCATTTAATCTTGCAAGTATTTTTTTAAATCAAACTCGTGGAATCAGGCTAGGGGAAACTCACAAGAGATGTATTTCTTCCAAAGTTTAAAACAACTCTTTTCTCCCTCCCTGACCAAAAAGAAAAAACATTCCCCAAATCATAGAAAGAGTCTAAAATATATTACATTTCTATGGTTGGAATTTTATTTCTCCAGCCCCTATGGTTTACTGTTGCTATGGTTACCAATTGAGGGAGATTGTAAAAAGTTAATGGGAAGCTAAGCTGAGTCCCAGTAGGGTTTGTCAGAGTGGTAATTAGATGGCAATTCTAGGTACTGTCAGAGACTGGAAGATTGTAAGTCAACTTAATCTTCGGAGGACTCAATTCCACTGTTTTCAAACCTCTGACTTGTGGAGTTACGCTGAAAAGGAAAAGAGTGTCAACAACATGTAAGTACTTTATCCTCCACTTTCCTCTAAAAAAATTGGTATTCATGACTTGACAGTCTTGTTTTCAATAAAGAGCCAAGGAGGTCCATTGCACCACATTTTTGTCTTTGCTGTTTCGAGACCTTGGGTGATATCAGATTGTATTGGCTTCATCCCTAACCTGGGTTTCAGTCTACCCTACTGTTCTATGGTGGAGTTTACCAGCACGAACGCCTGTCAGCAGACTGTGGGATGCGTGTGACAACGAATGGTGACCGGTGTACCTTGCTGCATGAGAGCTCCAACTCCAAACCAGAAACTATTGAGTAAAGTAAAATTGTTTTCCACCACATCTGAGTCGGGGTTGCATGGGTGAGGGTTATACCACTCGTAGGGTGTAAACCTGTGGCAATTAACAGAAACTGTAAACATCAGATAAACCCCCATGGCACCAACACTGAACAAGGCTTAACAATGCTGAGAACCCAACCATCCATGATGAAAACATCAAATCACACAGTTTTTGAGGTCACAGTCATAGACTTACAGCTTTGGTGGGCCCCATGCCAGGGAGCCGTGAGACATTATTTTTACCAGACTTCTTATTTCTAGACCAAGCCCACTGGTCAGCTGGAGTTGTACTCCTTAGATCTAGGTCTACTGAATTCTTCTGAGTTTTCATTCATTGCCATTTTACTGAACAAGATGGACTGCAAAGAGAGGTTTACTCATCCCGAGTATTTACCCCACCAAGTGGCCACGGCAGCAGCACACACGTGTCACACAGCAGTTACAGTGCCAAGATGCTGTGCCACTAGGTGCTGTGAGAGACACAATGAAAAGGGGTGACTTGTCTTTAGGGGCTGGTGATGGGCAGATCTTATAAGGATCCTATGTGACTTAGTGATTGTATAATATATCAAGGAGCAGCAAGGTAGAAAATATTAATGAACAAGATGGTCAAGATTTGGAGAAGATTATATACCTTTAGGGTGGACGTGGAAACAAAAATCACAATTCTTTAAAGGAAGACACAAACTGAGAAGCATCTTGACCTAGGAATAGGTTTGCCTTAGGGTGAACCCCACAGTTGGTCTCCCTGAGGGTGTCAGGATTGTAATTCCCACCTGACTTATTTTTAAGTTGATTATTTCCCAAAATATGGACTAAAGTCACTTGATCCCCAACCCTAGTTGTTGAAGATGTGGCATTTGAACAATTTACCTAATCTTTCTGGCCTCAGGTCCCTTATCTGCAAAGGAAAGGAGAATCAAGATCTCCAGAGGTATGTCAAAATGAATCTGGGAGAACTGGATACAGATGCCTTGTGGTTACTATTTAGGGACTATTGCCAAGGGAAGTTTAATTTTCCAAAGAGATATTAGCAGATGCTATGTGAAGTAATTTGGAAATGATTGAAAATGCCTTTGTTCTTAGCACTGAAAGCTTTGCCATTTGCCACTGAGTCCTTGTAGAGCAAGCAGGAGTGTTAATCTTACAATGCCATAAAGCCAGCGAGAACATACGGGGTGCTCTCTAATCATAAGGTTTCAGCAGTAAACAATAGCAGGTTGCTGACATATTGGGGAGAACAGGGATTAAGGTGAATGCATTATCTATAGCAAAAAGCAGGACACAACTGTGAATCGTGCAGGAAGAAGTGTGTGGCAGTGCCTCTTAATGAAAAACCCTTCTCTAAACCCCAGAACTCCTTCTGGAAAAGTGTATGGTATCTCCTCATCAAGTGTGAGGGAGACCGGGATAACAGCCTTGCAGTTGATCCCACAATAGTGGCATCTGACTCTGCAGCTTTGGAGAAGCTGCAGAACACACAGGACTGGTTCCTGTGAAGCTTATGAATATAGCTTTAATTGACAATGCCATGCCAATACATTCTAATTACTGTTTCAACAATATAATTAACTTTTGAATTTATACACTCTTATAACCATAGTAGTTTGCTGAGCTGAAGAAATGAATACCAATATTAATAAACCTACTAATTGAAACAGTATGCAGAGTAAAGAGGCCATTACTTAACAATATCATTGTCACTTGTACAATAATTAAAAAATATTAATTGTAATAAATTAGGAGGCTTATGTCTTCAAAAGAAGGAGTTTTCTAAAGAGACCATAAAAACAGGCAAGCAGCAGCCAGTCCCTTCTTTGCTTGGCATTTATCTTCCATCTCTGCTCAGATCAATGAACTCAACAAGTCCCTCTTTGGAATGCTGCTTTTAATTTGGTCTTGTTTCAGTATTTCATACTTTGCATTTTCTAAGGGAATGATTAATTTCATTGTCTATGCAAAAAGGAAAACTAATATAGCAATTCTGCCTGATCTGCAGAGACGTTAGCTTTCTTCTCTTCAGGACTTTAAGTAACTTGAGGAATATACAGGCTGAGGGATAGTGAGCCATCACAGGGTGCTGTGCAGTAAGGTGGTGACTTTTAATCATTCAATGGAACTACCTGTAGCTTGGATATCGAGATTCTGCTGGAAATCCCTAATGCCTGCACCATGATGGCCCATGTGACTGGGGTGTTGGAATCAGAAAGTGTGGGGCAAAGTTTCACAAATGACCTGCACCACTGATATTTTGAAGCTGTGACTCCCGATTGATTTTGATTACTAGTAAAATGACAAAGAACACAGGTTCTTAGAATCTCTGCCAAAATCTATACATTGAAGTATTGCATTATGTTGCAATGTATGGGCTCATCTTGGATTTACGTTTATAGATGGTGGTTCTTATGTGAATGGAAGCTATAAAACACATATTGATTGCCTTTACAAAGAGAGTCTTTTTGCTAATTGAGAATGGATTTTGGGTTGTGTGGTGGTGAGGAGGAGGAGGAGGAGGAGGCAAAGGGCGGGAGGAAGGAAGGGAGATCCCACCATTTTTTAAAGAAGAAATTTCTATTTAAATTTGTAATGTAACTGTTGACTTTTCATTATAACATATTTTTTTCAGCCAACGGTTTTCTTGATTTTTCTTTTTTCTTTTTTTTTGCTCAGAACCAACTTAAAAAAATGTCCATTTTTAAGGAGATGAGATAAATCATAAAATGTAAGCAGGTATTTTATCAGATTTTTTTGGTCTGTTTTAATGATGTGTTCATGATGGGTATGATTCCTTGGGGTTAAAAAGTACTTTTTCATAAAAATCAATCCCAAAAATATGTCAACTCCAAAACAAAAACACTGACATATACCCTGTGCCTACTCATAGAGACTGAAATTTTCATCCTTTTTTTTTTTTCCAGTTTGGCCCATTGATGTCTAACTTTATAAATTCAATTCAGATCAGCAAATGATTTGTAAGCATCTGTCTAGTGAGGGCATTAACCTAAATGCAGTGATGGGCTTTACTTTTCCCTTTAAAAGAACATAAAAGGATATACTTCAAAACGCAAATTCAAAAGCCTCTCTAGAGCTAAAGATGATTATGAGATTAACTGTTTTTCACTTCAACTTCACTAACTTTGAATGAAAACCACTGAGATGGCAACAGAAAGCCATTTTACACTTTAGCTCACTGGTCCAGGGGACCCGCACCAAATCTCAAACTGATCTCAAACTATGCTGAGGTGAAGTGACAGTGAATGGGTACCTTTATTCAACCAGGATTTCGTCTCTGGGAATCACCTCCAAAATATATCCAGCCATTTTATGAAGTAGAAGCAGGAGTGGATTCAAGGGTGGGGAGATCACGTCGTCGGGAGGGTGAGCTTGTGACAGTGCACCTGTGTACCACAGGGAGCTACTTTTTATATTTTCTGTGTTCTAACACAAAGCTATTTGTAAGTTTGCACCGTATGTATAGTGCCTGCACTTCCCCAGGATGCACAGGGAGTGGAAGACAGTGAGAAAGGGGGTGAGATGAAGAGAAAAACTGAATTATGAAAGAAGATAACTCTTTCCATTTGTGACAACATAGATGGAGCTGGAGGGGGTGATACTAACTGAAGTAAGTCAGAAGGATAAGACACATACTGGACGTTGTCACTTACATGTGGAATATAGAGTGACAACAAAGAATCAGATTAAACTAACTTAATAACAAACCCTAGGGATCTGACTATAGATTCGAGGTTGTCAGAGAAGGAGGGGACAGGGGACAGCAGAGTGAAGATGGGCCCAATGGTCTAAGGACTGTGGGTGCCTCGGTGGTGGGTGTGGAGTGGCAACATACACCTGAAGGTGTGAGCCGGTACCCGAGAACCATACACAGTGTTGTAAACCAGTGATATCTTAAGTGAAACCAAAAAGTTGTGGCTTAGAATGGTACTGTGGGTGAATAGGAATAGGAGGATGGATTTGTTTTGGGGGGAGAGAGAGAATGCTGTCTTAATAGAAGTAGAATGAAGCCAGGGAATATATGGCTGTGGATCAACAAGAGCTTACAGAGGAACAGACACAATCAGGAAAAGAGAATGACTGAATGTTACACTGTTCTGGCATGTTCTGATGAGAAAGGTAAGGCGAGTGAAAGGACAGCTTGTGTCAGGTAGGAAAGGGCAATTTCCAGCATGAGTTTGTGAGAACTTCTGACTGCTGCTGACATGTTTTTTCTCCTGCTGGCTTCAGTCAAATCACCAGGATGAACAATGGACTTGCTCAACAACCTTCTCTTACCTGCTCTACTCATCAGCATCATTGCCCCAGCAGAGCAGGGGTTTGGGGAACATGGAAGCTCAGTCCTTTGACCTTGCTGCTGCTTGGGTCTCTCCATTGTCCCTAATGTCACCCTGCAGGAATGAGCCCACAGCAGAGTTGTGAAGCCACCAGCCAGTACAAGCTGTTGTGTATTTCTAGAGGGCACATCACCTCAGAGCAGTCATGGATGAAATGGCTATTCTAGGACAACAATAATTTCAAAATTGGAGAAATGCACCTCCAGAGGTGAGCACTATATCTTTTAAAATCTGACCTCCAAATCAATAACTTCTTTACGTATTAAGATCATGGTTCTCAACCTTGGTGTTGTGGACATTTGCGGGGGGATACTTCTTTGTTTTGGGGGAACTGTCCTACACTGCAGGATGTTCTGTAGTCCATCTAGTTAATAGCAGTAGCATTCTCCACCCTTGGCTATGATAACCACAAAACATTTCCAGATATTGCCAAATGTTTCCTGGGCCACAAGATCTCTGCTAGATGAGAACCACTGATTTCTAGCATTAAAGTATCAAAGGACAAAATATATCCTGTCAATATATTATTCTCTGGGGAAAGACATGGAAAAGAGCTTTGATCATGTTTAAGAAGTTTAATATGTGGCTGGCATTTAGATAATGACCTGGGATTTGGCAATGGTGCACATTAGCAGGTATAGAGAGATAGAAAGTAGTCCTTCCTTATTGAATGTACCGAATCCCACAGTGAGATCACATATTTGTTCAGTTTGACTCTCTCTGTCTTATAGATCTTTAAGACCTTTCCAGCCTGGGTTATTTTCCAAAGCTTTCTTTAAAATTACACCAGGGAAAGAGTTACCTGGCATTAATCAAAACTAGACAGTAGACAATGACAAACAGCTAGCATGAAGAAACATTTCTCCTAGAAATTCCTGGAGGGAAAACAAAAATTGATTAGGGAAAAAGTTCACTGAGTTTTGTTCAAAAATGAAAAAGATTGAAAAAGAGTAGGGGCCATATGAACATAATTAAATTTTTACACGGTTTATCTGGGGATACCAATGGAAAGACCAAATAGTTATGTTTCAAATTCAGCATCAACTGTATATAGAAAATATGATCTGTTTAAAGGTATAAAAATCCTCTCATCAATTGTGCATAGCAGAATGGTTAAATAGGGTGTTTTCTCAGGAAAAAGAAAAACCTAAACTGAATCATCAATAATAACAAAATCCCACCTCTTCGGTTTCTCCAGTTGCTCTCATAGTTATTTCTTGAATTCTCTCATTAACTCTAACTTTTTTGAATTTATAAGTGTTTTTTTTTTCCTGAGGATTTCACACTCTTGTTTTATTCCGGTGTTTTTTTTTTAAATTGCCAAAGTAATTCCTAGCTAGCATTTTTCTGTCTTATTTAACTGACTATACCAGTGGTAAAATATTTGGACACTGGTTTACTCTTCTTGTTGAAACATTTTAAATTTATTAGCTGAGCCATTACTTTTATTATAATTCAGAGAAAATGGGTACATAACATTTTATGTTGCTGGAAATATTGATACAATGAAATTCATATAAAATTATCTCCTTCCTGGCACTTAAAAGCACCTTTATCAATAATTAGAAGAAATTCATTTACAGAGTGACTTCTATGTGGGTAAACTTGAAAGAATAGAACAGGAGGCGGAGTAAAAAGAACATCTTAAATTCTTAATCTGTATTTAGCTCTAAAGCATAGAGCACAATCTTAGACAGCCCTCTGTCTGTTGCCAGCTGAGTAGTTCTCTGGCTTACCTTGCAATCACAAAGAGGACACAACTGACTCCCATGCAGGCTAAGAGCACATACATCCAAATGTCAGGAGACAGAGGGTTGAGGAAGGAGAAGACGCCCGGGTTGGTGCCATTAGGTTTCCGATAGAGGATGCTGATGCCCAGCGTCATGAAGGGCTTAGAGAAGTCGATGACTTTCTCCCGCACGTAGGTGATGGTGAGAGGGGCCACTGCCAGGTCAGCCTTCTGCAAAGGCAAGTCCAAAACCATGATTCTTAGTCAGGAAGTGTCTGGACTGCTCTTGGGGACTGCTAAGCCTTGTTCTCAACTCCAAATGCTTCTCTTGCAAGAAGGTTCTGGGATGACTAACTGATAGAAAAGGACTGATTCACACAAATTTTGTTTATGAAGTAGTATGTATGAGCAAAGAGAAGCCAGAAGGTATAAAACACATACATGAACATGTTCTGGTACAAAATGCAAGAAAAAACCAGGAGGATGTTTTTTCAAAGACATATAAAAAAGTCGGGAATAAATAACCTGTTTGGAATATCACTTGACAGGAGGAGATTTTGTTCTGAGCTGAAAGCTTCTTTACCTAATTTAAGAATCATTGAATTTTGTTCTTCAGCATATAGGATGAACACATCCATGTGTAGCCTCATTTTCCCCTTATTTGCAAACTCCACGTCTAGATTGTTTTCTCCTATTCTTAAAGCCATTTTAGGATTCAAAAAACTGAAATCTCTTTTCTTTCTGACTTTGAGTCAACCATTTTCTCTCTTTTCCTTCACTTCTCATTCTGCATCTACCCCCAGACCTTTCAGACCCATATGTAAAAGGTGCATTTTTGCTTACGTGATCTATAAGTTCTTTGACCATTCCATTCCACTCTCCTTTATCATTCTGGGCTCCATATTTGCCATCAGGGACAAGTTTAACATCATAAATGAAACCCAGGATGCTTGACAATTCCTTCAGCAGATCCAGACAATATCCTTCAAACCTGTCATTTCCATATAGGGGCTTGTCAGATTTCCTATACATCACATAGGGTTCTTCCTACATGAAACAAAGTAAATATGAAAACCCTGTTATAAGGGGAGATAGAGTTACTTATACAAGTTCCATTAATTGTCAGAAGATGTGACTTTGAAAGTGACTTTGAAGTTTTGACAGTAGGGAAGTCTGTCCTTCACTTTCCTGTTTTGCTAAAATCAACTTCCCTATACGCTGTTCAAATACTGAATCCATATTCTATGAATAAAGGACATTTCTTAATATCACACACATAGAAATTTATTTTATGAAATTTAAACTGTTATGATATTACTGACCCATCCTTTACTTTTACATTTGTTCTCAAACAGATCAAAGTAGAAAATCTTATATTTACATGAGATAATTTCAGAGAAATTAGTCACTGAAAAAACAACCTTTTTACTTTTTGTTGTTCATTGTATAATTTTTATTGTGGTTTGTGGGCATACAACACTGTATCATTCAGAGTTATAGGGTCACACCTCTTCAGAAATATGTTACCACACCACACCCACCACCAAGGCACCCCCGGCCCACCATAGTCCATTGGGCCACTTCTCTTCTTTCTCCACCCCTCACCCTCCCTTTCTAATAACCTCAGTTCTGCAGACACACTCTGGGGTTTGTTTTGGTTTGGTTTTGTCTGCTCCTTTGTCTTGTTTCTCCAGGTTACTTTGAATGAACAGTTCTCAGAAGTTAACTTGCAGAAATGAACTGGACTGACATTATAGACTGAATCAAATAAAGCAAAAATGTCTGAATGTGAAGCTTTTAGAGGAGGCCCTTTGCTCCTTGGTTCAGGGTGGGGGAAGAGAATGAACAAGTTGTGGGTGGTCAGTGACTAGAAAGGGGTGTAATCAGGGTTCCAACAGGAACATACACTAACCTGGGATTTTGAAGACCAGTCAATCAAGGGGCTATTTTCAGATAATTTAGCAGGGCAAAGGAAGTCAACAGGGATGGGGTGAGAACAAGTGTTGGGGTTCAATACCCAAGCACCAACATCGTACCATCTATTGATACCATCTATTGCTGCTGCAGCAAAGAAGGAGGGTGGTCCTGGCTCCCCACATAGGGTCATGCCATGCTGGGCACTATGGTCTGAAGGACAGAGGTTCTGAAAAAGGCTTTGAGAGGAAGAGGAAGACATTTCCTTACTGCTCTATCCTCACTGGTTTTTTGCCAGAACCTTCTCTTGGTTGAAACCAACCAGTGGCCTGAGAGAAAAGGAGACTAGCTGGGTGGAGACAGAGAGTAAAGCAAAGCAAATCTGAGAATAGATTGGAGGTAGGAGATCTTCAGAACAATGCTGAAAGCTTATAATTCAAGCCAATTATAGTTCTCCACAAACATGCTCTAGAGTCTCAGTTAAAGACAGACATTTCCATACAGAGTTGTGGGCATGAAATTCACAGTTGAGAGCCTTCCTGGTGGCACAGTGGGTTAAGCAACATACTATGAAGCAAACCACAGTCGCTGCATCATGAGTTCAATCCCTGCCACCGGCCAGGGAGGGGACCCACATGGCGTGGCAGACCTCTCCTGCCTTGCCCACTGCTCCCCTCAGCAGTGTGTTTCCATCTATCTGCTGTTCTGCTCCCCGCTCTGTATCTGGTGAATCCTCTCATCCCCTACACCTCTGGCCTGTACTCCAGTTCTTGTATTCATAAATAAATAAATCTTTAAAAAAAAAAAAGAAAATCACAGTTGAGGAACACTGTAAGGCCTAGATAGGGTAGGAGTCTGGAGAAGAATTTCACAGCCGGCCTCCTGGTGGCTCAGTGGGTTGAGTGCCGCATTGTGAAGCAACCACGGCACAGCAGCACAAGTTCTATTCCTGGGCAAGGAGGGGACCCACGTGGCGTGGCAGACCTCTCCTGCCTTGCCCGCTGCGCCCCTCAGTAGTGTATTTTGGTCAATCTGCCTGTTCTGCTTCCCACTTTGTCTCTGGTGAATCCTTTCATGCACCACACCTCTGGCCTATCCCCCAGCTCTTGTATGCATAAATAAATAAATAAATAAATAAATAAATAAATAAATAAATAAATAAATAAATAAATCTTCTTTTTTTTTAAAAAAATAATTTCACAGCCAGTGGTGGAGGACTAAGGATGTCTTGGTGATGGGGAAAATGTGGTAATGACACCTGAAAGGCAAGATTCTATACTTCTAATATGCAGGTGATGGTGTCAACCAATGTACCACAGTAAAACAAAATGAATCTCACACTGTCGACTTACCAGAATAGTGGTGACGATGAGCGTTCTGTTGGCCAGGGAATCGGTGATGTTGCTGGACCGGTCTTTGTTGCCGTCTGTCATGTTAAGCCCACTGTTGGAGTTCCAAATCCCAATCTACACAGAACACAACACATCAGAGGCTGCTGGTTGCCACTGACAACATTCACACTACAGGGAGCTCCCTTGGACAGCAGGGGTGGGCACGAAAGCGCAGAGTCTGGGAAGAGGACACCAGGGCGTCACAGGGGCACTGCTAAATACGGGTTGGTGAAATAATGCAGGGATGACCGTGTGGATGAAACGGGGAAAGCCTGCTCTTTGGGGCAGAGATGGGTCAGCCTTTTTTTCTTTAATTTATTAAGCCTACTATTCTTTTTATTATACTAAGAATTCTTGAATGAGCACCACATTTTTCTTCTAATGTGTGATTGTGGAACGACTACTTGTATGTCGGTCACCAGACATTGGAGGACACAGCCATGAATACAATAGACAATATTTTCTGCCCATGTGGAGCTTACATTCTATTGATACAAACCCTTTGTGCCAAGGTACCGACAGCGCCTTTAAAATTTATAGTTACGGGATGGAGGGAGCAGCGTGGATAATGGAGAGACTGGGATTCTAAAAGGGAAAGATGTTGGAAGAGAAAGGGTGGACAGGAACAGAAATGTTCTAGGCTTATCTTCTGAGGAGCCAGTGATGGGGAGCACGCCTCTCTGCATTGGATGTGGGTCTCTCTGGACTCCAGAAGGACTCGTTCTACTTTGTTTGGGGCCTGCCTTCTTTTTTTTTTCATCATTTTTAAAAAAATTTATATATATTTGACATCAATTGTAACCCCCATGTATTCCTCATCACCATATCACCAGTGCACCATCACCTCAGTCCCCTGTGCTCCCGTCTGCCCTCAATCCTCCCCCTCCCCTCTCCCCACCAAGTGTCCCCAATTTGTCCTTGTCTTTTCATTTTTGGTTTTTGTGTCTTTTTAAAAATTTATTATTATTATTGTTGTTGTTGTTCTTATCCCTTTCCTTGATCCTTATTTGGTTCCCTTATATTCCTCCTAGGGGAGGAACCATCTGGTATTTTTCTTTTGCCTTCCTTCTGATATCTGTCTGTTTATCCGTCTCATCTCTCCACTCAACCAAAAGCTCCTTCAGGGATGGGTGTGCACTTTTATTTGTTCATTGACCTTCTTATAGATTCAACTATAGCAATCAGGGGAGTCCACTGTACTTTTCAAAAATAATGACCACAATTTTCTCCAATGGTCAAGTCACTTCTAGGTTATTAGGCTCTGTTGAAGTGTATTGATTTGTTTAGCCTCTGGTGAATCTTAGAGAAGGCTTTAGGGAATTGAGCTATTTTTCTGGAGTCCTCTGTCAGCATTCATTGTCAGACTGGTGAGATGGAATGAAGATTTGTCTTTTGACCAGGCCAACCTGGTTGCTGTGTGACCTTGGGTGAGATGTTACCTTCCTGAGCTTTGGTTCTCTAACTGTAGAGTTCTGTACAGGGATCTTGAGAAGCTCAAATGAGAAGGTACATGTAAAAATTGAATATGTTAAGAGCTGCACAGATGTTTACCATCGAAGATAACCAAATGACTGCCTAGGAATTTCTTCAAACTTGCTCAGTTGTGCAAGAACTTGAAATCATAAGTGAAATTCCTTTTATTTTTAAATTTAGAAGCTAAGTAAGTAAAGGGGATGTGAAAAGTGGGGCAAATCCATAACCACTAACACAGGGATGTATTCTGGGAGGGATGGGGCAGAACAAAGCTTGATCCCCCTCCCCACAATGAGAGGACATTGGCTGGCTAGACAGAATGAGATCTTTAAGACAGACCTTTATCAGATTCTAGCTTTACAATTTTGCAGCCATGTAACCTTGGACAAGTTAATTAACCCTGCTGTGCCTCAATTTCCTCACCAGCAAAATGGAGGAAATAAGACTTTTCTGATGGTTAAATAACATCTCACCTGTGGGAACGATAAGCCTTGTCTTTCCTTTTCTATTTCTTTACTTTGATTTCCTGCATAAATACAGCAGCTGGAAATTCATTTAGCTTGACAAATATCCCTTTTAGAAATGATAAATTCTTTGAGGAAGTTTCAAGGACAATCACACATTCACACATCAATGTAAAGAATGTCAATTTCACTGTTTCTTTTCTATACTTAGAGTTAATGGATTGGTGAAATAAGGAGATAGGTCCAGGTTGTGGGGGCTGGGGGTCTTTTTTGCATGGGACAGTATTTTAGTCTGTCTGTCTAAAGAGGGTGTCAGAGGCAAGATTGGGAGGACTGACAGCACCTTGAATAGCCATTGGCCTTTGCTAAACCAGTCAGAGCTTGCCACTTAGATGCACATAATACATGTCTGCAGTAGAAGAATCTTCACTCTTGGTTGCTTGTAAATTTAGAGAAGAGGGACAACTTTCTCTTCTGACCCTTCACCCCTCTCCCCATATTTCTAAGGCACAACTCAGCCTGCACACCTGGGTGTCTACAGCACACCAAAACCATGCGAGGTTGTGGCAGCTGACTTCTAACTCTATGAAATTGTAGAACTTGTATCAACTGGACCAGAGCCACACTTCTAATGAAGCCTTGTCTCAGGCCCTGGGGGAGGGTGGAAACTAATTTCATTTATTTATTTAATCTTTTAGAGCCTAATTTTTAATTAAGTCTTGAAAGGTGGTAATAATAACTAGCTTGTAGCCAATGTTTTAATCATGAAATATGCTTTTTCTAACTCTTATTTCTATTCATGTTAAGTGTGTGTTTAAAGATATGATATTTATTTTCGAAAATGGCAGTGTCCAAAGGCCTCATGATCCTTCTCTTTTAAAATACAAGTTTGAAGCTGTGGCTCTACCCCCAGCTTCCCCTCTGACTCTTACTTCTTTTACCAGATTCCTAACTCTGTGGAAGTTTGGGGATGACTGTGGTTACATTTTAATGGACTAAGTCCAGAGTCTCCTTCAATACCAACTTCCCTCCATAAAATGAGAAAACAGAGAATAGTTTTTTTCCACAAACTGTAAGAGAAGTTCCTCAAGTCTTGACCAAAAGAGGGTCAAAATATAGTAAGGGTCAAAGGGTCAGAGTCTTCCTGGAAGTGGGCTGTATAAATAAGCAATTTTAATTATCTTAGGTTTTTTGTTTTTAAACCTATGAATCAGCAAAACAGAAGTGTGTGTGTGTGTGTGTGTGTGTGTGTGTAAGTTGTCCACTGGTTTTACCTGTGTTACCTGGAGTAAATGAACACATCAGCTAGTGAATGTCACTTTCTGAAGGAGCAAAATCTTGTGATTCATGTCTGTTGGGAAGAGGGATCCAGCTAAACCAGATGTCCAGACACTCAACATATCAGTCCTGTTCTCTGACCTTGGGGGAGTATCTCCAGGAGATAGAACCTCTGTTTTCAAACTAGCAAAAGCAGACAGCAGTAATTTACCAGCGAGGAGTGGAGGAGGGCTCAATTGCTGCGGGGAGGAACACACAACAGCTCAATGTCGTGGTTCTGCCTTCTTTCCCTTTGTTAACTGACAGGAAGGAGCAGCCACATGGTCAAGGATGGGGGGGGTGCGGAGGGGGGCGTGAGGTGGGGTGCTTATTTGAAAATGAGTGTTCACAATACAAACTTTTAAAAATAAAAGTGATACAACAGAAGTGTGTGTGAGAAGGACAGCTCTTTATCTTCTGGACCTAGAGATGATTCACATAGACCCCAAATTCCAACAGGTGTATCTGTTTCTTGTAACATGAGCCTTAGGGACACATATTTGAGTGATAGGCTTTGGAAACAGTGTTACAGTCCTCTGTTGGGATGAATTTCAGGTGGACTCTTTAATACTAAAAGTGGTCAGTGTGCAAAGGGGAGCTTTGGGAGTTTGTACCTGAGGAGATAGATCCTTTTAAGATGGAGTCTGTTCATTGGGTCTGGCTAGATCTGTGCTCAGGTTGCTCTACGCTGCAGATGAGCAGTGATACCATGAAACAGCACACCACAGTATGTGCAACCTACCATGGGGCAATGATGGGCCAGCAGCAAGGAAAGGCACAAAGGCATGGAGGAATATCAAAGCCAAGAATTGCATCCGTGGGAAGTGGGGGACGGGGCGATCATGGTAATTTAGTGACAAATAAAGGACCTTTGCCTTTCCTGTGTGTGATTTCTGAGCTCCATTCCACCCGCTGGGATATCTGGATTGAATTAATTCAACATTGCATAAAGATCCCAGAGTCTCCAGCTGGATTAGTGCTATAAATTCCTTATCGGGTGCCAGTGAGGTTCATCTAGCCACTGATAATGAGAAGAGGGAATGGCCTTCTCTATGCCTTTAGTAGCCCAATTTGTTGAAGATTGAAGCCTTTTTAAACCTGTGTTTTATTTCTCAGCTCCTCTATTGGGTACTGCCCAGAAGGAGTACCCAACATTTTGGCCTCTTGGAGGAACTGTTTACACTTTCTGTGACTTTACTGATTATTCAGAGGATGAAAGTGAATCTAACAAAACCATTCAAGTTGAACAACTCGAAGTAATTTAAGGTCCATCTGTCGATCAATGCATGGATATATTTTAGCAAGTAGTTCTAGAGAAGGAGAAAGAACAAAAGACCTTATTTGCAGAACACTGGGACATTTTCCTAATCCAAATGTTTTTTAATGTCTAACATTTGCTTACCTAATAAGTCTGCACATTTTTTGATGACATGATACCATACAATAAACCATGAAAGAGCGAGTGTTATAATTTACAAGATCATTTCTTGTCCTCTGGAAACTGTGGTTCTGAAACAAATTGTGATACTCTACTCACTGAGAAAGACACCACACAAATTAAAGATGGGTCCTAAGTCATTGTGAAAATGGTCCTATTTTGTGGTGGTGACATCGAAGGAAGTGTCCTAGTGTTTTGAGCCATAGCCTATCCGACTCGTCTTATGGATCAAATTGAGCATTTACCTGCCACTTGGAGAAAATATTTGGTGGTTTGAGCAGGACTATAAATGGACCAATGTCTGCTTCTGTTGCAGTTACCTGCTTTCAGTCCTAGTAGGGACTAATCCTGCCCAGAGGAAATACTTCATCCATCTTTATTTGATCCATTTCAAACCTGTTTTCAATGCAAAGGTCATGTTGTTGAGAGACAACCCGTTCCATCTCTCCCATCTTCCTGTAACTACTACGCTAGCTCCTCTAAGCTGCGATTGACTACTGACTGGTTTGGCCAAACCGAAAGGATGCAGGCTTTTTCTTTGACATTCCCCACCCCACCCCCACATTTCCTGCAGTTTTGGTCAGAGTACAAACCTTCTTCCACACTTTATATAAGTGTTTAGACACTTCACCAGCAGCCTTGGTTTTCAGAGGGAAAAATAAAAATAGCACTTAATTAAAATGGAGCATGGAACCAGCAAGGTATCATGGCGGTGTGTGCTCAGTTTTGTATTCCCCACCCATTGTTTGGATTCTTACAAGTCCATTCATTCTGAACCTGAGAAAGATACATGGAAGAGGATCCAAGTGCTTGGGTCCCAAAGAAGCTACTTGGTGGTATAACACTTTTCATGCACCAAAAACAACACTTACAAGTTCTTTTGAAAATGCAAAGTTATGCTGCAGAGTTACAGGGTCTTCGTCAACCCTTTAGAGGACCTGTTCAAAGCATTCATAACCAAAATCAATCACTCAAATCTTACACACACACACCCCATTCCTAAGCAAGAAAAAGAAAACTTGGTTGGTGATGTCAAACTTATTCTTTATGACTCAAGGCAGTACAAACTTGAGTGAAAGAGAGAAAATGGACTTTTTTTCTAATAATTTTCCATTTTGTCCCCTTGAGAGACTGATGTGAAAAGATGGGGCTTTTCCTCCCTTGGCTCCTGAGAAAGATGGGTTCATTTTCCCATCTTTCTTTCCCACTGTCATAAGGCTCACTAAACCTTCTCAGGAATTAAGCCCAAGTCACCTGAAGAAAGAAAAGTTATTGCAAACAATAGAGGTAAGAAACAAATTGAGAAAACACTTTGATCTAATTTGATTTTGCTGTTAATGGAAAAACACCCATAGTGTGTATAAATAGCTGCGAAAGCATAACAATAGCTTGTCTACTTCATCATCCATTTGAGCCAAAAAGAAGTTTCTTAACAGCTTTCTTCTTCCTTTAGTTCTGTACATTAAGAGAATGTGGAGAGGAAAGAAAGAGGAGGCATATAGCAGCAGAGATTTTCTTAAAAATAATTAAAAAACAACACATTATAGGCTTTTAGTGCATAACAAGTATTCTTTCCTTTTCTTCCTTCCAGGCTGGATCCCACATCACATGTTGAGACTAGGTGGATGCTGTGCACTCTGTCAGAGCACATTAAACCGACAGAAAAGCAAATCAGAGTGAAGAAGTGAGATGGAGAAAGAGAAGCATTTTGAAAATGAGAGCACTGCAAGTATAATGGGTCCTCTCAAACCTGCAAGCTAATTATTTTCCTCAAACATTTCAACATCAGTGGTCATCTTCTATTACAGTCAGCCATAATTAATCTTTGTTTGGAGAGTGGGGGAGCATAGTTAGGACCTAGAAAAAAAATGTGTCTCTGTTAACAAGAGCAACACAACAAAAATAAAAAGCTTATCTCGTTTTAAAAATCAGCCCACTATTTCAATTAAGGAAGTAATCGATTGTTCCAAGAGCAGCTCTTTTACATTAAGTGTACCTTCTTGTCCACTAGAGTGAAAAAAAAATTCTGTTACAGAGTTTTGGTGTTTGGATAATTGGGAGGATTCAAAATTGTTTTAAGGTTTTTAAGGGCAAAAATCTTTGCAGGATGAGGGTAAATTAATTTTGACATAAACTGTGCATATTAAAATTGGTATAATAAAATATATTGAGGAATCAAGATTTTTTTTATTCATGTTACGTTACTAAGCAGTCTATATTTGTACTGCTTTTCATAGGGACTGAAATAAAGATGTGAGAGATTGTGAATCTCTGTGAGAGATTGAGAATCCTAACATTAAATACATGTTGGGGACAACATGGGATTTTCTCCTAAAATCAGGTGTCAAAACTGGTTTGCTCTAATAAACCATTTGTAGTCTACTTGATTTAGCCCTCTGTCATCAATATCAAAAGGGAGCACAATTAAAATTAATTTCTGAATAATGCTTGGATGCCATTCCAATGATACATCATCACAGCTTCTGAGTTTTCAGGTCTAAATTCAATTTCTAAAACCTTTGTGAATGGTACTAATGATGCAGATGTAGGGGTTACATATCTGTGATAATATCTTCAGGCCTGCTCTATAAACCCAGCACTACATAGACATTCATCATCATTGCTATTAGTAACATATGTAATTTAAGAATCTAGAATGTTAACCTCTATCTGCAGACCTGGAAGAGAGATCCAGAAAACTGTACCTAAATAAGCATGATGAGATTATCATTTTATTATTATGCCCTTATTTGTAGGTTCAATGAAGATGCTTAGGCAGCACTTTCTCTTTTCCTTTTAAATTTATTACTGAGGACGTTACCTTTTCAGTTCCTTCCTCTTTAAGACTAATAATGTCCAGATCAAAATCCCTCCTCAAGCCATCGGTTTTATTGAAGGCAATACGCCCAGTCAAGCCATCCCACCGAGCCTGTGGACAAAAGGAATGTGGCATTATGTTCAACATTTATCATAATCCTAACACCATCAAATTGTAATATCACAAATTCATCACAGTATCCAATTATTCGCTTCCACCATGGTGTTATAAACTGTCGTATTGGTTCAGTAACTCGATAGGAGAATACTTAACTGTTTTATTAGCACTCATAGCATCAGTCAAATTCTGTAATCGTGGCAATCTAAATGGGTGGTATAGAAAGAATGACTGTAAAATAGTCTGCATAAGTAGTAAACAAAGTCTTGGAATCATCATCTGTTTTTCAAGTTTAATCCAAATTTCTTTCCAGGGCAAGTTCCCCCACTACTTTCCCCACTGTGAACAATACAATTCAATGGCATATTATTGAATTGTTCAGGTGTTTGTGATTTAGTCTTTTCAATAGCAGGTGATCATTACATTAGCTCCCTCTGACTGCTATAGCAAATGATCATAAACTCGGTGGCTTACAACAACTAAATTTATGCTCTCATAGTTCTGGAGACCAGAAGCAGAAATCCAAATTATTATCACTGGGGAAAGCCAAAGTGTGAGCTGGAGCCTGCACTACAGGCTCAAGGAAACTCTGTTCCTTGGTTCCCTGTGTCTTTCTGCCTCTGTCCTCCACTCAGCCTGCTCAACTCATAGCCATCTTTCAAGGTTCCATAGCTGCTGAATTCTGTTCCAGGCATGATTCTCTCCTATGAAACACAGGACTACCTGTCTATACCCTTTTGACCAATATTGCTCTGTCATTTTACTTACACTTTTACATGAGTCTTATACTTTTATATAACTTTTCAGCTTGGAATGCCTTATATCCTCAAATGGATTGGGAACTTGACAGCAAAAGGCAATTCTCTTACTAAATTGAGTTCCTTGTAGTCTTTAACAAAATGACCTAGCCCTTAGAAATTTTTTTGCTCTAATTTGTTTAAAACAAAATGTCAGTAATTTGCATATCTTGTTTCTCTGTCTTCTATAAATTCTATAAATTCTTCCTTTTTATTGTTTTCAACCTATAATTTCTCAGCCTATAATCCTGCATAAACATCGGGATAGCAACATTGATTAGGAGTCAAGAATCATGCTTACTTTTGAAGCCACTATTCACCTACATGACCTTGGTTGAGTTATTTTGTTCTCCTTTAGAGCACAGAAAGTGCTATGAGAGAATTTTGAATAAAATGAATTTTAGCTCTGGACTTTTATCACGACAGGGGAGCTAGTGTAGTCGATGATTAAGTGTGTGTATTCTGTAAGCTGGGCTGTATAATGTGGAAGATCACATTGTTATCCTCAAGTCTTAACAAAAAACATACCGGTATCTGACTGTGAAGAAAGATTACAGCCAAGTTTGGTTTTGCTTATTTCTTTCATTATTAATTCCTTGGAAAATGTTCATTTATTGAGCATAATATTGTAATATTTATTTATTTGTAGAAAAACTGGGACCTAGGCCAGAGGTGTGTTGGGAGGCAGTGAGAGGATTCACCAAAGACAGAGTAGGGAGCAGAAATACACCACTGAGGGGAGCAATGGAGGAGACAGGAGAGGTCTGTTGCTCCATGTGGGTCAGCTCCCTGGCTGGGCATCAAATTTAAGCCATAGTGGCGGTAGCCTGAGACTTTACTCCTAGAAGCCACCATGAATGCACCTATTAAGCATCTTTTATGTGCCAGAAAATACCTGGGAATGTAACACCTAACAGTTATAGTTTAGTAGGGACAAGTCCATTCATGTATTTCAATGAAGCACTAAGTGGGAGGATAATATTTGCACACAGTAATTAAAGAAGTATGGAGAAGAAGTACTTATCTCAACTTTAGGGAAAGTGAGTTGCAAAAGATTCTTGGAGGAAAGAATGCCTGAGCTCTCTAAAGATAAGAAGTTGCCTGAATAAGATTCATAGGCAGAGGAAAACAAGGCAGTGTAGAATAAATTAAATCATGGGTCCTTAATGGAGGACCCTTAAAGGTAAGAAATAGTGAAAAATGAGTCTGGAAAGGCAGGTAGATGCTGTTCATAAAAGCTGTATGTGTTATGCTAGTCTAACATTGCTCTTAGATGTTTGGGGGCTACAGAGGTGTTTTAAGCCCAGCAGGTATGGGCAGATGCACATTCTAGGGAGATGGTTTTAAAAGCAGAACTAGAGAGGATGACTCAGAAAAGGTCAAGATTGTAGGAGGGGTTTGGTTAGAAGGTTGTTCTAATAGGAGCAAAATATATAGAAACAAATGCATAGACCCACATATGAATACTCACACAATAGAAATTCCCATATGTAATGTGTACCCATTACATATTAATGGAAATAGTTTTATAGCACAGTGGACAGAATTCCTTGAAATGACCTTAAAGTTCTTGCATTAAGAGTATGAGATAGAGTTAACTTATCAGGAACCAACATCATTAACATATACATTTTCTGGCTACCATTCCCATGGGGTGAATACCATAATGGAATTACATTTTTATCGCTTGATAATATAGAATCTGGTCAACCAAATTAATGTCTAGAAATGATCGTTGGGCAGGAAAAACCTACAACTGTCACCTAAACTCTCTATGCGGTCAAACTGGATGGAAGTTATAACACATGACAAGAAATGCTTCTTTAAATCCTAGGACTTCACTTCCAGAGTTTATTGCCAAGTTTAATGCCAAATCCTAGTGCAAGCTTTAGGAGAGGAAATATTTTTATAATTATTAACACCCGTTTTTATGCACTTATTGAGACTAGGTCATTATATTCTCTGCACTGGGACAACAAAAATCACTACTGAACACAAAAAGGGAGTGACTCCTTGTGTGTGTTTATCTATCCTTCCTTCTCATCATAACCAGATCCTTCATGTGCTCTTGTTATTCATTATTGTATCTGTCAAAGGGTGACTGTGCATTAATGGGTTAAGTGAGTCTCTAAATAAGCTACTGCATTAGGGTTATAGCATCTGCCTGAGTAAGGAGAATAATTTGTCTAAGACTTTGGTTCAGTGGAAATCTCTACTGTATTAGGGATTTGGACTAAGTCAGTTTTCAAGCCCTTTCTTCACGCTTCTAAAAACATGCGGTTTTAACCTTCCTCCTGATCTGTTTGGAGGAGGTAGTTATCTTCATTAAGTTCCATGGGATTTTCAGAAAGCTTTCTTCTAAAGGCAAATTTCTTTATGGGGGTCATGCTGTGAGTCAATTCTACACTTTGTCCAGAGTTTATGGAGCCCTTCGAAATGTGCAGAATTGGTGGCATTTATTTCTTGATGTAGCCCATAGCTCATAGCAGGGTCTTAAAACCCAGTTCAGAAATCCAATTTCATTTCCACTGTGTCTTTTGTGTCCCTTTGTTTGGATTCTGTTGCATTGGTTTTATTCTTGAATTCAGTGCTCCAATCTCTGGCACAGTACATTTCCCTCTACTTTTCGTTTCTCCTCCCTGCTCATCCATGTAAAAAAATTCCCTTTTTATGCTCTAATAATGCTTTCTTCTTTCCTCAAATATCTACAAAGACTCCCTGCCTGGCTCTTGACTGAACCGAAATATCTTTTGACCTTCCAACCAGTTTCCTTTACTGCCACTGCTACTTTATGTCTTCTTATTTCCTGTCCCTAGAAGAGCATTTCTGGATATGTTCTTTGGTGTTTTATTAGCAAACTAATTCTTGATAAGCATCGATTAAACACCATTGAGGGCAAATACAAAATGACTAATTCGTGGACATGATGAATAAGATTCATAAAGAATCTATTTTTTGGGGACAAGACATATACAATTTAGATAATGACATATAATTATATTATTCATAATTACAATTTGTTTGTCTCATGTAGAAGTATTTGCACGGGGACAATTATAGTATACTTAACTGAAAACAATACTTAAACTGTTGTCCCTATTTTAGGAAATAGCTTTAATTTCTACCCTGTATCAGATCTCTTGACAACAAATGCTTAATAGCAACTGAATCAAATAGTGTGACTTAGTTTTCCCTTATCAGACACATTATTTGATGGTGGGGAATTAGTGATCAGAGAATAAGAGAAGAAAAACCAAAGGTTTAATTAATCTTGTTTGTGTGGTCTTTCTCAAGATGATATTTATTGCCTAAATAAAAATACCTAAGTATTTTAATAGCAAGGAAGTGAGTAGTATCTCATTTTAGGGTCTGACAATAGTCAAATTTTAACTTTATTTTGTTAAAATGATTGCTTTTATATTTTTTTCTTTAAGGGAACTTAAATATGTAGAAGGATAGAGTCCCCTTTCTTAAATATTTCCCTGACACAGCCATCCACATTTGCCATAGGGAATAGGTCATTTCCTTCTGGAAGACAAACATCTTTATTGAGAGTAGAAAGAATGTGCTTTTTAGTAGACAAGATCTTTTAAGGACAATCATTTCTAGCATTTATTCATGAAGTATTATTATAAACTCTGCTTTTCTAGGAAGAACAGTGTAAATAGAAGTTTCATGGCAAGCCCGAATGTTAGCTTCCTTTAGGACTAGATCAAAGTAAAAGAAAGAAATGACCTTTAAGTGACTATTCTATGTATGATTAAAACATATCAAAACTTTAAAATAAAGAAAAACAATTAAGAAGACTATAAGGCCTATCTCTAGACCAGTGGCCACTGGCTAACAGCAACCCTAGGGAGTATTTGATTCTCTAGGGAACTACATCTTCATTTTTCAGTTGACCGTTGCTTGGTGCCCAGACTATGCAATGAAGCAAGCTTTTCATCTACGGAAAAGAGAAACCTACCTTTTAATTGTTTTGTCGTGTGGTGCCTTAACCACTCTGACTTTCTAGGTCTGTGGTCCCTCTAGATCTTCTTGGAATGATTTCTACCATCTTCCATGTTCCCTCAAAGCTAACATCATGGTCAACACTTGCTCACTTTCTATTATTGTCAGAGTCACATTCATAACTGTAAAAAGTGTACTGTGTTTTGGAGATGATCCTACAAAGATATCTAAATTGGGTCACCTGTTGGGGTGAACTGGAGGTATTATTTAAGCTTAGAAACATCTCTTTCCCACCCATCCCCCTCTCTAGATATATGTTTTTTTCAGTCTTGGAGCAAATACCAGGCACATATAATCAACCTTTGCTGACTGTATTCCTGTTGTTTTCTCTCCTTATCTTTTCCGCAAATGGTATGTATGGACTCTGATTTTTGCCCAAATCTGTCATCTTGCCCATAGTTTCGGCTATGAGTTCTGGAGTCAGAGATCAGTAGATCACTGCCTGGTCTCATCCTTTGGTGCTGTTGCTAATGCATTTGTCTCTGAAGCTCCTGGTTTGGGCCATGACCAAGCCTATGGACTGTGAGATATTTGACGCCGAGTCCAGTTTCAAGGTCACTGTGAGGAGAGTACGAGCATGTGATCAGATTTGCACATGGCCACAGAGTTACTCCCCTCCAGTGGCAGCACTGACTGGAAATCTAGTACTTTTTTTCTGATTTTGTGGTGACCTGTCAGTTAGGTAAAAATTAATCTGATTCTCTGTCTGTAGGGTGAGAATGAAATCTGGTTTTCTAGTCTTTTCCTTTTGTCTGAGCAAACTCATGTCTAGGTTTACTAGAAAGATCTGCCCTTGAGTTTTGTCCCTGGGTTTTTGACTCCATGTTTATTTCTCATATGTGGTGAAGACCGAAGAACCAAAATGAAACCCTTAGTGTCTGCATCCTGTGCTTGGAAATGAGAATAGTCTCTTCACATCACTCGGTGACTGAGAAATATATTTCTATCTTCAGGAGTAATAAATTAATTATATTCTAAAACATTACCTATTAAAGGACTTGGGTTTTGTTCTATATTTTTGTTCACATATGAGTTTCTTATACTAACATTCCCAGGCTGCCTGTAATATAGAGAAACTGGAGTTTTAATGTATTTTATTTGCTACCCTTAAAAAAATTCATAGTAATTGGTAGCTTGAAAGCATTTTCATATACAAACCCAAGTTCCTAACCAGAGTGTATCTTTGGTCACAGTTAATGGATTTAACAAAATTAATTACATATAAATGGCTAAAAAATTGCTTTTCATTCTCTTAATTTTAAATATAATTCAGTAGGAATTATATTTCATACACACATTTTCTAGATTTATTTTGTATTTCTTGATGAAGAGGACTGTTAATCTGAACTTTCCAAACTTCTTATCCCAGTTGACTGATAAGATGCACAAGCATTGCTACATAACATCTAAAATGAAAATGCAAATGAGATATGCAATTATAGCAAATTATGATTCTGACAAACTTTTATACCAACAGCAATTTTACTTTGTGACATAGCAGTTTAAACATAATTTCGGTTTCATAATAAGTTTAAGACCTTGAGTTAAAATTGTTAGGTTAATTGATGGACAATTTTTAGATATATGGGTAGTTTCTAAATAGGAGAAAATACTGACATATTGATCATCATAGATTTCCGTGTACATATGTACCTGAATAACTGTGTATGTGTTATTTTTGTTATATGTTATAGAGAAGGTGTCACTTTGGGTAATGCCAATGAACATGCTTACTTTCTCTACCTTGACAAAAGCTGGTCAAAGAATGAATGTGATCCTGTGAGTTTATATGTGCCTGGTCATATATGTACTTGAAATTACAGGTTATACATTTGTTTATAATGTACCAAAGTATATAAATAAAAGTACAGTGAATAGAAAAGCTCTGATTTGCCTTGGAGTATATAGTCATATGTTGAGTCTGAATAAAAGCAAAGAAGTATGTTAAAATGTTAGCAAAGTTTGTTCAGTTTTGACGGGCCTATTAATAAGTTATACGTTTCAAAATTTGTGACTCTTCATACCAGATGCTCAATGAATGTTATTAACCTAGAGTTCTGGTTTTGCTCTTTTCAAAAGACTGTGGATCTTGGAACATTGAGTTTATTCTTAACAAGAAGAGAGGACGTTAGCAAGAAGATAAAAGGTTATGAACAGAAGTCTGTAGTTTTCTTCATATGAAATATATCAGATGCCTCTAGTTACCATCATCAACAAGTGGTGTCTGTTTTATCTTCCTGATTGTCTGGAGGCTGGAAAATGAACCCTTGTCAAAAAATGCTGTCTCAGAGTCTCATGGAAAATTGGTGCCAGTTATTTTTACCTATTGGTACTTTACTAAATAGAGTGATTGCTACAGACTTTGGAGCTTGAAACCCTAGGCACCCAGACCACAGAATCTGGCCTTCCAGGACTCTCTGTAGTACATCCAGCAGTCAACCTTAATGAAGCAGAGGGCTGACCCCACACTCAGAAGCACTGGACTGAAAATGGTGCAAGAGAAATGTGGAGGGCCTCCTTAGTGGTGCAGCAGGTGGAGCACCACACTATGAAGCATCCATGGCACAGCAACATGCTAGTTCGATCCCGACCAGGGAGAGGACCCGCGTGGCGCAGCAGACATCCCCTGCCTCACCCGCTGCTCCACACAGCAGTGTATTTCAGTTCATCTGCCAGTTCTGCTCCCCGCTCTGTCTCTGGTGAATCCTCTCACCTCCCTTGCCTCTGGCCTGTACCCAGCTCTTGTATGCATAAATAAATAAATCTTTAAAAGAAAATGTAGGGCCTCTCTGGTGGCACAGTGGGTTAAGCAACACACTATGAAGCAAACTGCAGCCACTGCAGCACAAGTTCGATCCCTGCTGCTGGCCAGAGAGGGGTCCCACATGGTGCAGCAGACCTCTCCTGCCTCGCCTGCTGCTCCCCTCAGCAGTGTACTTCAGTTAATCTGCCTGTTCTGCTCCCCACTCTCTCTGGTGAATCCTCTCACCTCCCTTGCCTCTGGCCTGTACCCCAGTTCTTGTATGCATAAATAAATAAATCTTTTTAAAAAATTAAAAAAAAAGAAAATGTATTTTAAAAAAAAGAACTGTGGAGTGAAATATAACTATGGTTGTTTTGTTTGGTACATTGCTGATAGGGTTTTAAAAGCTCTATTGATGAAGTGACAGTATCCCTTTATTTTTAGCCCTCAAAGCAGGCACCTATAAATGACACATTCTTTCTATGGCACCGTATTCACCTTCAGAGTCCAATACCAACTCACTAGATTTTTTTGTCTGTGTTGTTGTTTGTATAAGATCAATAACAATTTGTCTTCTGTTTTTTATCAGGACATAGTTGGATAAATTGGTTGTGTAAATAAGGTCTTAAGTAGGATTGTCATATCTGAGAATGAGTCTCATTTAATCAGGTATGGCAAATCCACCATTAAGGATCAAGCCTCATCATTCATATGTAGAAATAAGGTCGAGAAAGTCTTGTGGGAAATTGATCTGCTATTTGTCTCAGGATTTACAGAATCCCAGACTCTTCATTTTACAGGTGATGAGGAAGATTATTTCCTAGCAATTCAGGAAATTTAACAGCATCAGATTAATTCAAAAAGAAACTCACCATGATGTATAGGTGATTGTATGGTATAGATAAGGTTTTGGAGTTAGCTTTTTAACTGTGGTGTGATAGTGTAAATTATGATCCTCTCTTTTCCTCCCACCTTTATCCTCAATAGTCCATGTTGTATCCCCAGAACCTAGAATGTAGCAAAAGGGACTTTGTAGATGTGATCAGGTTAAGCACCTTAAGGGTATAGGGAAGGATCTGGTTGTAACTGATGTAATCACAAAGGTCTTTGTGAGCGGGATCAGGGAGGAGTTAGGCAGACAGAAGAAGATAGATTGAAAGATGCCATTTTTGACTTTGACTTTGAAGACAGAGAAAGGGCCCGCGACACCAGAGATGCAGGAGGGCTGCAGACACTGGAAAAGGGAAGGGGACTGACTTTGCTTCAGAGCTTCCAGAAGGAGCCAGTTTTGCCAAGACCTTGATGTTAGTCTCGTGGGACCTGTGTCAGACTTCTGACCTGAAAACTTTGTAGGAGAATAAACTGTTGTTTTAAAACCTCCATGTTTATGGTGTTCACTGAAGCAGCAATTAAAAAGGTATGCACATTGGAGTAATCTAGCCAGTATCAAGCTCAAAAGGCATTTCTGGGATAAGAGACTTTTGAAAATGCTATCAGAGATTCCTGTAGAAATTTCCATGTAGAAGGTAATTTTTCTGACCTTGGCAACTGCTAAAACAGTAGCTCTGAATTTGCTGGTGTAGGGTAAAGGTTGATCAGGTATTTCCACCCTCCCACCACTGATGATGGACACCTATGTTGCTGCGCAAATTCCAGGATGGGCATGCGCAAGTGGGCGCACCTGTATTGGACACGGGCATAAATGGGCGGTGTCATGAGGACGCCAGAACTGCAAGGACCAACAGACAGAACTGTGAGGGCCAACGGACAGTACTGACAAGCAGCAGCAGCAGAGAGAGAAGAAGCAGCCGAGAGGGTGAGATGTGCTGGGGGCTGGCAGGCCTGTTAGCCTCCCGGCCCCCCAGCACCCCTGCCTGCCATGTACCTGGCCACCTCTACTAAATAAAGTATGAAAAGCCACGGAGGGCTCCAAGACTCTCCTTCCCTGACCCGTCTGCCAGAACCATCCCGAACCTTGCTCCTGTGCTCCCATCCTGCCGCTACAGCTGGCCATACTCAAAGGGACATATGTGGTTAATGAATACCTCTTTTGGTAAAATAACTCATCTCCAGATCGCCAGAGATTATTTATGATATCAGAGAGGACTGCAGAGAAAATTATCTAAAATTTGTAAATAGAACAAAAGAATAACTTCACGTCCCTTCAAGGTCATGTGTGCTCGCTGACACTGCTGAGCACTTGGTCTACCCAAGGACCGTTCATTCTCTGGGGGACTGTTATTTCCATTATTGAACTATTTTCTATTGTCTAGGGTCAAGACTATGAAATGCTATGTTAATTTATACATTTTTTATTCAGATGCAAATACCTCATGTGTGATACAAAAGATAACTTCAAAAGCTATGGTTTTACTGCTGTGTGGGGCTACAATCAGTTATGTCTCTAACAGCACACTTTGTCGACTTAGTATCTCGCACGGGATTATATGATCACTGCTCCTCTAAATCTCCCTTAAAGCAGCTATAGTGCCCTGCAGGTTGTGTTGCTGAGTGTATTTTTTTGGCACTTGCTTGCTTACATTTGTGAGTTGTGTTTATTTCTTTACAAGGTCCTCTATTGACAAATGCTAAGTGGTGTGTCTGCTTTTTCTCACTGGACCCTTAGAGCAGCCAGCTTAGATAAGCAGGACATTCCCATTTTAATGAAGAGGAAAATGATCCCACAGTTAGTGAAATGCAATGGAGGAGTTCAGAATCAGATCTCCCCAGATTTCTTCCTCCACCCCACGGATAAGGTCATGAGAAGGGCAGTGAAGATGTGTGGACTGATTTTTCTTCTTTCAAATCCTCACCCTGGATTTTGCATAGGTTAGGAGGAGAGAACATTCTCAAGCCAAGAAAACAAAGGAAAATATAAAATCTGCACGGAACCCTGACTTCTGTGTCCTATTAATCAGGCTTTCTGCTTCATCTAGCACAGAGCAGTCGCTCCTGAAAGTTGATGTCACGTGACTGACTGTGCCATTAGCAGGAAGAAAAACAGCAATAGAAAACCCTGTCAGCTTTTTCCTGTGGAGTCCTGCCGTGAGGGGACCAGGGGCAGCTCACACACGGAATTCTCACTGCACTCAGGGAGCAAGCAGTATGGCAAGACAGTGCCCAAACTCTTGCATTATGTTAATTTGGTCGAAATACCTCTAACTTTCCTGCTACTGATGCTTCACTGCTCTTCAAATCCCCCTTCTGCTGGCGACTGGTGGATTAAATGGGTTTAGATTGGTTTTACTTTCTACAATTTCCATTTTGGATTTAAAGTCTTTTATCTCCACTCACACATATGTCTCCTCCCTCTGAACCTTCTCCCTAGACTTCCCCTTGATTTCCTTCTCTTTGCGACACTATCTTCCTCATGTTTTCATTAAGTTCTGTCTTCTGAGATATCACAGATGCTATTATTTTTTTATAAGGCACATTGTATAACAATGGGACAGAATCAATTTGTCAGCGAATACCACATGGAAAATGCAAAGTTTTTGGGAAAAACAGGAGATGTAATAAAACCATACGTTGATATGTTTTTATGCACCTGACCTCTACCCCTCTCCCCAGAACAAAACACAACAAAGCAGAACAAAACAAAAGGTCACATACTGCATTTAAAAATGTCCTAAGACTGCGAATGAACACTTCATTAGTTTTCACTTACCATTCACAAATTTTACTTTTGAGCTTGGTATTATAAACAAGATGCTTTTTAATATAATGAGAGTTCATTTTAGTAGCTAGCAAGTTTTAACATCTGAGCATGGTATATTAAAAAGAACTTGAGTTTGGAATCAGAAGATGTAGAAGTTCACCTTGGCCTTATCATTGATTAACTGGGTGATTCTAGGCAAATTACTTAACTTCCTGAAGTTCCATTTGCAAAAATGAGTACTATATTCACCTAGTTGTTGTCAAGATTAAAAGAGATAATGCTTCAAAGCCTCTAACAGAGCACTGTCAAATGGAAATTCAATAAAGCTCCAGTTCCTTTATTATCTTGACCTAGTTAAGACTCCCTAACTCCCCTCACAGATACCCAAGTTCTCGTAGATGACTCATTTTGCAGTGAGACTGCTTTCTCTCTAGGTCTTCCTTTATGCTCCTTGTCAAAAGAATGAAACACTGTCTTCCTACATCATCAATCATATCGATGCAATGATTCTCAAATTTTAATGAGCACAAAATCATGGAGATTTTGTTTGAGGTGGGTGTCGTTTTATTCACAAGCATTCCACTTGGTTTTGTTGAAGCAGATCCTCACTACACTCTGAGAACCCTTGAAACACAACTCAAAGCTTGTCAATTGCACAGACCCTCTATTGCTGCTTGCTCAGAAAACCCACCGGTTATCCATTCTCAAGCATAGAGACTGATTCCAGTTCCAAAGGAACTCATACCCTGATGATTAAGGCATCCATCACCTATCTGTTTATCAATCTATTTCTATGTAATATCACCTGTCTATCACCTATTTATCTGTCATCTATGTATCAATCTATCACCATCATCACTATCATCTATTTACCTATTTTTTCCATGTACAGTGCACATACAGTTAAAAAAGCAAATGAGTAGCACCGATAACAATTTTTATATAATTGATAAAAAAGAGTTTGATATGGTTTAGTCAGTATACTTTATATGAGCTAAAGATCTAATTATTGAATTAGTGAAGAAAAACAGAATTTGAAAGATGGCACTCGCTAGTTTCTTGGTACTGTACTGGCGTCACACTGTCACCGTGTGGTTAGGCATAGAGTGATTGCATCTCATACCCATGTGTACTAGGGGAATATGACTGTAGAACTGAGGTAACTAGAGGGGGTGAGAGACAGAGGGATGGGAAGAAATGGGAGGAGGGGCCCTGATGGACTATGATGGAGGACTCTGGATGCTTTGGTGCTGGGTGCGGTGTGGTGACACCTGACAAGGTGTGAACTTGTACTTCCAAATCATGTACAGTGTTGTAAGCCAACTTTACTTCAGTTAAAAATAAGTACAAAAAGAAAGAAAGAAAGAAAAGAAATAATACTTATCTCTTTGGGAGAATGGTTTTTGGTATGTTGTAATGAAATCTAGTTGGTCTTTAGAAATCTGTGTTTTGTACTGAAAAACTGAGATTTGATCCCAAAGATTCTGTTTTTTACAATTAATTAGTGTGATCTTGAGATCACACTAACCTCACAGGTGTTCTTTTGGGGTGCTTGGCATCCAACCCTGGAGCACCCCAGACTGAGAGTTCTTTTGTTTTGTGTGTGTTTGGCTGGTGTTTGCCCATTGGAGCACTGACCTGTGATAGACTGGATTTCATGGCACCGTGCAAGTGTTACAGAGACATCTCCATAGGAAGGGGAGGTACCATGTTCCTCTACCCCCCTAACAATGGGCGGCGCTGAGTGTCCAGGTGAGACTGTATAACATGGAAGGCTCAGAGAGACACAAGCAGAAGTGTTACTTGCTTCTCAGCTTTGGACTTACATGAGGCACATGGGGAACTTGGAGGGGAAATGTGAGTCAGGACAAGTAGACGCCTGGAAGTGCAGGTGAGACATGGGGGGAGGCTGATAATGGTGGCCATTATCTTGATTTGTGTTTTGATTTTGCTCCTTTTGTCTGAATTGCCTGGCCCCTTTTCCCCCCTTCCTGTGGGTCCCTTCCAGAAGATGCCTTAGACTTGTGGCAAACTTTCAGGCCTTTTTGGCCCTGCTTTGTGCCAACCCTGTTTGGCTGGACATTTACTCATGAGAAGAAGGGTAACTTTGAGTGTTATATTGGGAAACTGTTATCCTTTCTTCTCTCTCTATGCATACTAATCTATTAAAGTTCTTTTATATCACATCCCCTTTTTCTTGAGTATAAGAATGATTGGACCCCTTTAAAGCATGCAAGTTTGGGGTCCTGGGGTACACCTTCTGTTGCACTCTAACAATAGCAGCCAAGCTCAAATGTCAGTGTGACTCTTAATGAGGCTGGGACTTTCAGGGACGTGCCCTGGTCCAGGGTCCCCTGCATGCTGTCTGTTCTGGAAGTATTTACACTGGTCTTCAAGCGTCTTCTGTGCTAATGCAAGTGATAGTCACGGTAGTTCGTGTGCCCTGGGGTTTCATAGGGCACGTCCTTGAGACAGTATTTTCAGAAGCCTAAAGAATAAAAGCCCACCTCTCTGAGTATTTGTGATATTCCCCACCTTCCTTTCTTCCCCTTTCTATTTGCCATCTTTTGCTTCTATCGCTACATAAGAACCTTGCGTTCCAACCACGCAGATACCTCTGCAGACTCGGCACTGACCTGTCATGCTGCTGCTCTATCCCCTGCCTGGAATTTTCTCCCCAGATACGTGCTTAGACAAACTGGTCATCGATATAGTGCAAGCCTCCCTGGGGGAAGGGCAGGCAACCCTTTCATTCACTGATGCCCCCAACCCCCAAGGAAATTTCCTGATGCCTAGTGAGTGCACAGTAATATTGGCTCAATGAGAAAAGGTACATTCAAGTGTCACTGCCTCTCGGAAGCCATTCTCTCAGACAGAATGTGTAGCTTTTTCTCGTGGACTGGATAGTATCATATTTTATCCTATTATCCTCCATATCATTGCAGTGCTGTATTACAGAGCAGTGCGTACATCCTTCCAGATGATTGCTTCCTTAAAGTGAGGGACAGTGTTTATTTTTATCTACTTTCACTGCTTGTCACTCCTCTTGTATCTCACAGTGCTACGGACACGAGATTCACTTAGTACATACATATTACTTTGAATTTCTGAGTAAGATCTTCCATGCCCATTTATATTTATTATGACAACTTCAGAAGACACAAAAATGACATACTTTAATCAGAAGTTATTTTGACACAATGAGTCTTTCTCTGCTACTTCTTCCAATATCAGAGATGTCTGTGGTTCTACTTGAATCATAATGTGACAGTCCTATTTCGCCCAGCCCTAGACCACTGTGACTTTGGATTTTCTGGAAGGAGCAATGTTTGTAACTTTGGAAAAATCACTTCACCTACAAACGCTTCTGATTTTCCTATACATGAGGATGCTGAATGTCTAGGAGAGCCAACCATTTTGGCTGGTTTGGAAATCTGCCTAAATTCTCAGCAAGTGCTTTCTTTCATGAGTGTCTGATGCCTGGGCTTAAACTGAACTGTCTAAGGAACCTATCCTGGAGCTTTTTAAAAACTAATGTTAGTGTGTGACTGAAGGGTACCCAGGGACCCCTAAAACTTGCATGCTCTGCCATTTACCACACAAAGAAGGAGGAAGAGAAGAGAGGATATTAATGGCCCACTGAAATATCCCAAATTACCTATCCCCTGTGGACAAAAGCCCAGCTGAACAGGGTCAGCCTGAATCGGGGCCACTGAGCCTGAAGACTTGACACAAGTTTCAGGTACCTTCTGTCAGGGAACCAGAGGAAATGGGTTCTGAAGCAGGTCCCAGAAATCTGAGGCAAAGGAGAGACCACATCAAGATAACGATGTCATTGTCAGCTCCCCACAGAGCTCTCCCCACATGCCCTTATCTCCACCTGTCTTGCCTCTGTCTCCTCTCCTGCCTCCTTCCCAGTGGCACCAGGTATAAATTGGGCCTCAGTAACAAGAGGAATCCCCTCTTGTTCAACAAGAGGGGAACCCATGTGCCTTCTGAGTGACAGAGCTTCACCGGGCTGCTTGGGTGTGCCCAGAGTTCCCAGCAGCTAGTCCAGGGCAAATTCAAGTAAGTGGGGACGGGGAACATGGCACCTCCCCTAATGCTGAGACTGCACTTTTGGAAGGTGAACCAAAAACTGAACCATCGAAGGGGGAGTGTCCTGTTCTCCAGTCAATCCAACAGAAAGCCATGCTTAGAAAGCCTTCAACAAGCTCTTCATGTTTCTCTCCTTTCCTCCTGCTTTCAGTCCCAGGAGATCTGCTGAACTCATATTTTTTCTTTTATAAAATTTATGTATTTGTGTGTACAAGAGCTGGGGTACAGGCCAGAGGCATGGGGGGTGAGAGGATTCACCAGAGACAAGAGTGGGGAGCAGAAAAATCATATTGACTGAAATACACAGCTGAGGGGAGCAGCAGGAGAGACAGGAGAGGTCTGCTGCGCCATGTGGGTCACCTCCCTGGTCAGGGATTTAACCTGTGCTGCAATGGCTGTGGGAGCCCCCACAGTGTGGTGCTCAACCCCTTGCACCACCAGGGAGACCCTAATTTTTTCCCCTATTTTTAAAAACTCATTTCTTGAGTCAGAAACTACTCTGTTGTCCACTAAGAAAGTCAGCTCTTCTTCTTTTAAAAATAAATATATATTTACTTTAGTTTTAGGGGTCTTTCATTATTCTGTGACAAGTTCTTATGCTCCAAATCCCAAGTATTCATCTGCCTGTAAGTTAACTAACTCTGGGCAAATGTGTTCTTTGGAGCATAAAGACATGAATAGGACTTCCTGAAAGCAATACTGTGATGTCTTGGTGAAACTGCTGAGTAAGCCTTTCCATTTCTGTTTGTCTAACATCACATTAAGCAATAGTATTTCCACCCAAATACTCTTTTAGCATCTATTTCCTCAGGACCAGGATTCTGGGGTTGAGAGTCATTCAATCACTCAAGAATTTTCAGTCAAGTGAAGAAAAGAGTCAAATAAATCCCACAGTAGCTCAATGAAACTGGCTCAGAACTACAAAGGATTTAATTAGACTCTGGTTATTGTAGTTAATGATGTTTTAAAACAATATTCTCAAATGGTGGGGGAGAAAAAAATTGCTTGGTGACATACTTCAAAGATGTCGCTTTCAAAATTGCTTTAAGTGGGAAGCAGCATACATTACTCTGCCTGCTGCAGAATAATTAAGTCAGAATGGTAAAAGTCAATTGTTTTGATTCCATTACAGTTCAATTGAATCATGTTAATTAGAATAGGTTGGGCTTGTTCTCACTTAGACCAGTTAAGTTTCATCCCCTCTCCCTCTGTATGAAGTAAAATTTACTATCAGCCATCATTGAATAAAACCTTTTAAAATAAGAAAAGGCAATTATAAAAGATGGGCTTTTGAGATCTCTAATTATCAAACTACTTTGAAAGTGTATTAATGAAAGTACACCTCCAGTTTAATTTTTAATAATGTTATTACTGCTGCATTAAAAATACATAAAACATCTTTCTAAGAAGGGGAACACAGGGTGGCGGAATTCTCGCTGCAGTTTAACACTCAAAGTGCAGCAAACTGAACTTGCTACTTGGGCAGCATTAAACCTCATCCTTCAGTAATGTGATTGCCGGAAGTCACTTTCTTTGACTTGTCGGACATTTGCAAGACCAAGATCCAAGTGCCCTTTGGATTCCTGCAAGATGATAGCCGTAGCAAGTTTGAGCAACAGATACTGAATCAGATCTGGGAAGAGGCTTGAAGATGGAGCTGGAAGAGATATGCTCAGTGAAATAAGTCAGAAGGCAAAAGAAATATATTGGAGGGTTTTACTTTTCAGAGGAATAGAAGGGAGCCAAACAAGGGACCAAGGAAAAGAACAGCAACGACAACAACAAAATCAAATCACAACACACACACACAAAAAGAGACAATGACAAATCAGAGACACTTTGGGGAGGGGCGTGGGAGACTGACTGGCATGAGGCAGAAAGAAACTGAGGTGATGGTGCACTGGTGAATGGTGGTGGGAATTCCATGGGGACTGCATTTGACTGATGTCAAATATACACGAATAAAGAAGGGAAAAAAGGATCAAATAGTTAAGAAAAAGATGGACAGGAGGTAGGGCTGCTCCCACCTCTCAATGTCTTCACCCAACAGCCAATTACCCTGGGGCGATGACCTTACAAACACTCCTGGACAGGTGTGTTGCCAGAAGCTGTTTGCAGAGAGGTCACGCTCCAATTACTGAGACAGGCCACTTATTTTCATTGAATGTAAATTCACTGAGCACAGGGAATTAAAGATCCTCTCACATCTGCCATCAATATTTTGCTAAGGAAGAAAAAAATTACATATTGGCAAAGACTTGGAGTGTGGTATCAGATTCACATCTCTTCTCCTTTATCTTCAATGTGCTCCAAGCCCACTGACTTTGAGATGCCTTTGGGGCTGGGATGGAAAAGCTCAGGGTTTTCCAGTCTGTGGTAGCTTATTTGCTTTAGAGTATGTTTATTCAAAATCTGCCTCTTCATCTTTGCTTCATGCTTGTGTGCATTTGAGTTTCCTTTTCATTGTATTATGGCATTTGGCTTAATGCCAAGTATCTATTCATTAACCTCTCTGCTTCCATTTATCACGTGTATTCTGTCTGGAAGGACTTGGTAACCTTATGTCCCAGTACCATCTTGAAAACCTCTAGTGGCACTTCAGATTTGTTTCTCCCTCCCATAAACCTTACGACTTAAACAATGGATTAGTCTTGCTGAGATTCCTGTAATTTTCCCTGTTAAAGCATGCATTACTCAGTATTGGATAGGTTGCTTGCTTTCTTGTCTCTCCTGTTTAACTATGGATTCATTGAGGACAGTATTAATGCTTTATAAAATCCATGTTAAGTGTTCTTACTGTGCCACCTGTGAGTCTGTCAGTTAAACATACTGAACAAAAATGTTTCAGTGGTGGCAGCAAGGTATAAGAGAAGCAGTGTGGGTTTTGACATCCCACGACTGCAGTCAAATCCACCCCAGATATTACCAGTTGGGCAACTTGGTCAAATCCACTGAGTTCCACTGTCCTCATTTGACAAATAGCAAGGCAAGAACCTACTTCACAGGAGTATTGTGAGGGTGAGAGCTAAAATATTCACATCTAAGCATCAAAGGAAGACAGAGTCATAGTTCTCTTTATTCCTAGGAGACTTCCATTAAGTGCAGGGATTGAGTTTAATCTCTGTCCTTAGAAGGGCTGTGTTATCTGTAAAGTAAATCATCTTATATAGATGTGAGTATGAAATGTGTGTGATGCATAGTATGTCATCTGCCAATTATGTAATGATGTGTCCCCTTGCAAACATGCCGGTTGGGATTGCAATGGGGGTGGGTAAGAGGGACTGAAGTCAGACTGTTACAGGTGGTGCCCGCTGGAGGGGGTTGCTGGTGAGGATGAAGAGCCTCAGGTGTGATATGAATAAAGTATCAGTGGGAGTGGACACTCTGATAAGAACTATAAGGGTCTGCAGAAGTAGTCCCCTGGGGTTCAGCGTTTGGAATCTTCAGATTCTGGGGTGTTCTGCAACCATCCCAGGCCAGGTAGGTTCATCATTGGTTCAGACAGCTTTAAAGAGAAGCTTGGAGACCTTGCATCATCCCCACAGATGAGGGGAAACAAGCCAGCATGGAACCAGCAATGTGGGACTGCTGAGATCTCTATATACTCTTTCCATTCTCCGGTTCTCCAATATTCTCCACTGCGCTCGCCTCACTGACCTGTGCTGCACCTTATATGCTCAGACTCCAGGCTCAGGTGTGCCCACTTATGCGCACCCATGCCACACTCCAGGTGCCCACCGTCAGGTATGGGTGCCTGGAACCCACGCTCCCAAGCACCGCCTACATTCAAGGCCACAGGTGAGAGCCACAGAGGCCAATGGTGCAAAATCCTGAGTGATCTTCATTTACCCTACGTGGAGTTAGCCGTTTCTGCCCCTTCCATGCCAATCTCCCAGAAGTCTGTTGCAGGCCTCTGAAGGACGTGGAGAGGCTTCTAGCAGCCAACCTGAGGAAAGAACATTTCAGAAACTTCGCAGGTAGCTGAGTGACTGAAACTGCTATTATAGCCTTGAAGGGAAGGTGAAGAGCCAGAGCTGAGCACCTCACTGAGCTGTGTGAGCGGGGCCAGGTGGGATAAATGGAAGTTATCAGGTTTTTCTGCCCTCCTGCCATTAGCATCAATGATGGACACCCGTGGTCCTGCACGCATGCCTGATGGAGGCCCCTCAAGTAGAGTGTGAGCATGCGCAAGTGGGCGTACCTGCGCAGAGAGACTGGGTATATAAGGCTAGCGTCCCGGGGCCTCCAAGAGCAGCCGGAGTGGGGCGGGAGGGAGTGTAGCGGCAGCAGAAGCAAGCAGAGGGAGAAGCAGGACAAGCCCAGAGAGTGAAGTTTCACGGGTGGCTAGGAGCCTGCCAGCCTCCTGGTCCCCCAGGGCCCCGCCTGCCGTGTACCTAGTCGCCTCTGATGCAGAAAGATTAATAAAAGCTTGAAAAAGCCGCCGAGGGCTCCAGGACTCTCCTTTACACTTGATCCTTTGCCTGGATCATAGAGAACCTGCCCCGCACCCTTCTGCCACTGCAGGCCGTTTGCTGGGTCGTTTGGCTGCTGCAGCTGCTCTGCTCAGTATCTCGGTCCAGTCCCGGCTCATCTCGGCAGCTCCGGGGAGGGGGACAGCAACTCTTGTACCTGCTGCTGTCTTCGCGAGTTGGACTCCGGCCTACTCTCTGGCTGCCACGTGCTCTGGTTATAAGACGCAGGACACTGCGAGGTAAGGGGCCATTTGTGGCCGCTGTTACTCTGTATTTTCCCTGTTTGTTAAGTACATTCCCTCACTGCTGCTCTCTGAACCCAAGTGGCCTTGCAGTTGTGCGTGAGGGTGAAAAGCCCAGACAGTGACCAGTAAACTTAGGGCGGTGGCCTTGGCTGGCTTTTGTCCCCCTTGCTGCTCTGCGTCAGGGTGTTGATAGTTCCGCCAATCATACTGAGTAGGCCAGACTCGATAGTAAGTAGTTACTAACTCTGTAGTTAAGAGTGGGGATTAGCTGAGTTGTAGCAGGGAGCTCCGTTCTGAGCGGACTTTTTCTTGCAGCGAATAACTAGGTGATTCGTGCAAGGTTTACAGTCATTTTAATGGGACAAGGGCATGATGTGTGAAAGTGGTACAAGACAAGGGTAAAGTTGGAATTGGGATCTAATCAAGCAGTTTGTTGAGAGATGGCTTGCATTCTCTGACCCTTTAAACTCCCTGGAAATAGAGGATGCTCTCTACCACTTTGAAGGCAAGACTTGCTTCCAGAGAGGTCATCACCTCACCACCTACTTTAATTTTCTGTGAGGGTATCTGGCCCTTGCTAAATTTAAATCTTACCTGAGCTCTACCCTGAGGTAGGTTGCCACAAAGTGTGCCTTGGGTTAGAAAAAGCTATGAAATAGGAGCCACACAGCATGACCCAGGTATTGCACTGAGGCCAGAAACTGGCAATCTTCTGAGGAAAGAAAGTGAAGTTAAGATAAAGCCAGGTGTGTCTACTTTCTTAGTTTAAACCTAACTTGCTTAAATGGTATGAAAGTTAGCAAAGAATTTAAAATCCTATCTATTCTATTTGGGTTCCATGTAATGGTAAGTTTTGAGTTTGCCAAAAAATCCAATTATAAATTGATTCAGTCAACAAAATACATTTCAAAATTTTGAAATGTTGAAAGCCAGCCTTCAAACTGAGAGAGGGCAAAATGCTAGCCTCTCAATAACTATAAATAGAAAGTAAGTGGAATAAAATAATCACTTCTGAATCAAGATAAAGATTTGCTCAGCTGCTTGCTGAGAGGATGAGCTATAGAAACCAGTAAGGATACTCAGTTTCTTTCTAGAAATAGTCATGTGTTACACCTGACAGAAATCCTGTTATGTAATTAGGAACTTCGTATAAAAACAACTTTTTAAGGATTGAGTATAGGAATTCAGAGGCTTTAAAACCTACTGCTGTCAGTTCATTTTCCAATTAAAATAAGAGGCAGGGAGAAATTACATTATATAACCTGAAACTTAAAAGCCAAGTACGATAATTTCTCAATTCAAGTGTATAGGAATCTTCATCCTTTAAGATGCTAAAAGAGTGGTCCATCTGTTTTGATCTGCTCATGAGTTTTAAAACTGAAAGTGAACTCTTTTGGGGTAACTTCAGCCCTGGGCAAACCAGGATGGTCCGCCATCCTAGTTCCAATATTCAGTTGTCACAAAATGCTCTTTATGTAAGTCAACTAAGAAAGGTCTTTCGCTGAGTCAGTATAATTTGCTTATTTTAAAAATTTCAGGTATAAAACATACAATTAAAATTGTATGTATTTAATGGGTACAACTTGATGATTTGTTCTAATACATAAGTTCTAATTTCTGAACCAGTAAAATAGTGTCCCCCAATATTGCTGCGGCCTTCACTCTGTGCATTTGACAGATCATGTGATCACAACACTCAGATCTCAGGCACGATCTAATTCTTACAACTTGTAGCCAATAAAATATATGTCAAGTTCAATGCTGATGTTCTCTGAACTTGCTGTACAAAAATTCCTATCCTAAAACTTTTTTTTAAAAAGTTAGTGAAGGGGCCTCCCTGGTGGCGCAGTGGGTTAAGCAATGCACTGTGAAGCAAACCGCAGCCACTGCAGCACAAGTTCGATCCCTGCTGCTGGCCAGGGAGGGGTCCCACTTGGCGCAGGAGACCTCTCCTGCCTCGCCTGCTGCTCCCCTCAGCAGTGTGTTTCAGTCAGTCTGCCTTCTGCTTCCCATTCTCTCTGGTGAATCCTCTCACCTCCCTGGACTCTGGCCCGTACCCCAGCTCTTGTATGCATAAATGAATAAATCTGACCTTAAAAAAAAAAAGTTAGTGATAACTCAATTGTGGTTTTGAAAAACTGTGTTGTCATCCTGGGCTAGTTTTAGCTGGTTGCATCTATGTTTGCATAGATAATTGAGAATAAATTTGATGTGGCAGAAATCATTCTTTCTCTTACTACCTGTAGTAGTTAGTTAGTGCCCCATCCAGTGCCCCTTTACCAGCCTGGTGTGCTTGCTATAGGAACTGGAGTGTTGACTGGCTTTGCCTACAGGAGCCTGCCAGCCTGGAGATGCCTGGGAGGCTGTGACCCAAATCCCCACCCTAGGCCAAAGAATGATTATATTGGGGTTTATCCACCTTCTGAGCAGCCATGCATGCTGGGATGAAATGTATGTTCCAAAAGTCCCCTGTAGGGTAAGGCTGAGGTAGATTTCTCTTTGTTATTGTCCTACCCAACTTCCCTCTTGCCAATTCTGGGTTCTCCTGAGAGTATACTCTTAAGCCAGGGTCTCTCTCTATGTTAGGCTATCCTGTGGAACCTGTACTATCTCATCATGTGTGAATCTGTAATTCACTAAATTTTATTCAAAACTAACACAATTCATGAATTTGGCCATGCATGTTGATAATGAGAATATCATCAAAATAACATGGAAACTTTCCATAAGGTCATAAAGGTGGAAGGAGATGGGAACTGAATTATTTAGTTACTCATGACCTGCTGCTGACAAAGAAGGATTTTTTATCTCCTTTTCTAGTTGATCAGTAGCTGTGTTTCACATAGGTCAATAGGATCATGTTAATGGAGAATCCAAGCTTAACTTAGGTTGTCTCATGCCAAAGGCTTTGTTATTTTTATCTGGTTTTGTTATTTTATTCTTCTGTCTTCCTTTATGTCTCTCCACCCCTTTATCTTTAATTTCTCTATTTATAACCGGAATCTAAAAAGATAACATTATTGGACATTAGTAAAATAAAAATATTTTCAACAGAAGTGAAAATTGTTGGACAAGTTTTTCACAAGCCATACTGAATTCTAAAGGTTCATATTTGAAATTCTAAAATAGAACAAATGAAAAGCAATTGTATAATTTAGTGGTAAGCTTGACCTTATGTACCATGGTCAACATATTATGTGTTAAAGTCTGAAGTATGAATTCTATCAAGTTAAACATCAGCAGCGTAATTGCCTTATGCTCAGGTAACCTTTCACAGAGAGAATTCCATTTGCTGTCTTTATTTTCAAAACACTGTGTTGGCAAATCTTGTTGCTAAACTGTGAGGTCCTCCAGGGTAATTGCCATCATTGGCTTGATGTGCCACTTTGTGTAAAGATGCTTTTTCCATTTCTAATAGTAACAAGATGAAAAGAAAATGTAGAAGTCATTGAACGCTACAGTCTTTGTCCAGGTTCAAAATTAGGTTAACAGTTTGTCACATTTACAAGTCTTCATTGTGTCTTTAGAACTAAGTCCCTTGCAATTGTTGGAATTGTTTTATAAAATATTTGATAGTCACCCATTCATCACCTATAATGAGTCAGAAAACTGTTGATTTTTCAATTCCTTGTTTAAAAGAATTCTAATCACAGATACTGTCACTTCCTGAGGAAATTTTTTTTTCATTACATTTGGTTTAAAATCATGACTAGATTATTTGAGTAAGCATAGATTTTTTTGGGTAATTAAATAATATTTGCCTTTGGTTCTGAATATTTACTTTAAAAAGGTGTAGGATGTTTAGAAGGGAAAAGAAAAAGAGACTGGCTTAAAAGACATTGCCTTTACTCTTATACATCATGCCACATAAACTTTAAAGCTGTATTTACCATGGAATCAATGAAAGGAAGGAATGAGTAGAAAACCTCTAACATTTATACCCAAAAGGTCAACCGAAGTTAGTGGTGTCAAAACCTGACTCTCTAAGGCAAACCTTAGGCTCATCGATTTACATAAAAAACAACAATGAACATTTTCATCCTTTTCTGAGTGTTCCTTCATAGGCTGTGCACAAAGGGAGTCAGTATTCAAATATTATTTTCAAGTTATAATTAGCTTGACATTCAAACTACTGGTTTGTACTTTCAATAATGTAGATAACAGGAAGCCCTGGCTATACATGCTGTTTGGCCCATGTAGGATTAAGAAGGAAAGGTGGAAGGATGGTTAAGGGGACTTGGCTTCCTCTTCTGCAACACCCACACTTTCTGCATAGCTCCAATTCTCCTGCTGTTTTGAAAATTAGGGGAAAAGAAAGGTTTGATCCAGGCCTTTTTTCCTTCCTTTCTACTGCTTCTTATTACTCAGCATGAGTTCAATGCTGCCCTGTGTTGGTGTTTGATTTTCAGTTAATTCGACATTTGAGGGCAAGAGGCCATGCTCATTTTGGCTTAAGTCTATTAAAACCTCTTTCAGTATCTTCCATATTGTGAACACTCATGAAGTTTATTTATAAATAATAGTATGATATGAAACACATATATCTCACATCAATGATTAGTGATAAATTAATCCATATCAAGATGAGAGCATAGACAACATTATTTAACTTCATCTAGACACTTACAATGTAATCTTTCCCCAAATGGCCTAAAAATTATTTAAATTTCTGAAGGTTGAATGTGAGCTACAATGATTTCCTTTATATCTACAAAACACTTTGTTGAATGGATTGACATAATACACTTTGATGATTTTTGAAATACAGTCAATAAACTTATCCATCACCCCTAAATTTTTTTTAAATTTTTTTTATTAGTTATATTTGACATCATTTGTAGTCCCCAGGGAGTACCCACCACCATTTCACCCGTGCACCATCACCTCAGTCCCTTGTGCGCCCTC
>JAGFMF010011629.1:13132338-13161743 GCA_019455555.1 Galemys pyrenaicus
TATTATCATATCATCTGCAAATAATGATAGTTTTACTTCCTCTTTTCCTATTTGGATTCCTTGTATGTCCTTTTCCTGTCTTATTGCTCTGGCTAAGACATCCAGTACTATGTTGAATAGCAGTGGAGAGAGTGGGCATCCTTGTCTTGTCCCTGATCTTAAGGGAATTGCTCTCAGTTTCTCCCCATTGAGGATTATATTTGCAGTAGGTTTGTCATATATAGCTTTTACCATGTTGAGGTACTGTCCTTCTATTCCAAGGGTTTCAAGAGTTTTTATCATCACCCCTAAATTTTTCTAATGACCTTTTGTATTCTTTTCACTGGGTTCCTCCAACATTTTTAATCTTGTCCCCAGATAGTCACTAATCTTTCTGTCACCATAGATTAGTTTGCATTTACTATAATCTTATAAAGATGAAGTAATAGAATTGGAATGATACAGTCTGAACTTCTCTTTCTCAGACTTTTTCTTTCTCAGCCAGTAGGAAATATATATCTATACGAGTTAGCAAATTACTCTGAATGATTAGCATAACAGAGCAGGTCCTTTGTAAACTGACCTCTGCTGGTCTTCTATTTTACCTCCTACTGTAATTTACTCTCAGCCACCCACCAGTCTCCAGGTGTGGCGTGCCCTCCCACCATGCTACCTGCCACATTCCAATACATACTCTAAAGCTGAGGCCATTTCCATTTGAAGCAACTCATATCAAAGAGCTGTGCGTTGTGACCTGCTGTGTACCTTAAAGTCACCTGTAGCCTCCAAGTCAGTCCAGAGTTAGGCAGGTATTTGCTTCCTAGGTTACATTCATAGTAGCATCTGCTTTTCTTGAAGTCAGAGACCAAGTCTAACATGTCTTAGGGGAACTGTTCTTGTCCCCACTGCTGTCACATAGTGTATCTCACTATCCATTGTAGAATAAATAGTGCAGAGTAATCTTAAGAAATGGTGTGTGTGCATATTTGTTTCTTCATTAAATGTTTCTGCTCTGGAAGAATTTTTAAATATAGGTGATGGCCATGCCTGAAACTCACTTTTTTCTCTTACTCTAAGGAATCCTGAATGTTCCTTTGAACTCTCAGCTGATAATCTTGCTGTCTGTCTTACTGGGGAAGCAGATACAACATTCTACCACTGCTGGTAGAAACACTGATCTAAACTTGAGCATTTATGCCTGTATTCTCTAGTTTTCCTCCTGTCACCAGAAATGAAGTTTCTATGCTTCTGTGTGTACCACCTACACCCTCCTCTGCTTCAGGAGGACATGGCTCTAGCAATGTCTTTCTCTCTTTCATGATCTATTTGTCCATCTATGACTGGGTCACAGCATACAAATGTGCTGTCAAATAGCATCATACTGGATATTTTCACAGGTATTATTTCCTTTCATTCTTACAACTGTGTAGAGTAGAAAGCATTGGCTTTGTTATGAGGGCATTTGGATTCAGACCCATGTTTTCTGATTCTACCAAGAGAGTACTCAGCTGAGATGACCAAACTACCTTAGAATGACATACACAGAACACACAACTCATGCATGCACCCAAAACATCTCTCTCATCTGTTTTTTATGCCCAAAGATATTGTGGCTGTTCTTTAACTTGTCATCGTCCCTCTAAACTGTAAGCATGCTACCATTCTATGTTGTCATTTGGTATGTAAAAAGTAATTTTTCCAGGTAGGTGACGTTGTTAGATAACTGAAATTCAGAGATGTTATGAGTTACTATATTTTCAGGCTCAAGCTTTTCAATTATTTATTCTGCAATTTAAAGTAAGGGTAATAGGATTTCTAGTAGACACAGCTTATTTTGCATCAAAAGGTCTGAAATTCACTGACCAAAGACACCCAGATTCAATAAAGCCCTGATGACTTGATTCTTCCTTGAAGAATGAAACTCTAGGAAAATGGCATGTATATCTTTTCAGGCTGTCATAGGATGGAAAGCCAAGCTAGGCCAGAGAGAATGCTGAAGAAGTTTGCTAAATGTTTTGAATTCCACTAGGTTATAGGACATATTTTTTAAAAAATAAGTAAATCATATGCATAAGTTAGTGTAGTCAAGCATTTCGGGCAGACTGGGCAGATATCATTGGGTGGACATTAAATCTCTAGTTAACTTAAAATTCTAGAAACTCACACAGAGTGCAGAGAATCAGAGAGTGTTGGTTTTGTGGTATAAGGGTTACAGTGGAATCTTGTGTTAGCTTGTGACTTTGGGTCAGTTACCTAACCCTGCTATGCCTCATGCAAAATGGAGATGATACAAATAGTAGGACCTTTATGAGGATCAAGTGAGCAAAGAGATAGCAAATATTGAAAGCATTTCATGTCCTAACTATTACTTCCCTGTTACTGTTATTATCTCCCTGTTAAGTCTCTGATATTCTCTGACAGCTTTCTAAGTCCTGTAGAGTGACTTAGAAAAGTTTGCACCTTGACCCAGCACTGACATTTGGCATGAATTTTCTTTTTCCAGTCAATGCATGAGCTTTCTTACAAAAGTCAGCCTTCAGCAACTGGAAAGATGACACTTGTAACCCTCCTGCCCTTTAAAGGGGCAAGTAAGTGAGGAGGATTCTCTACCAGTAGGCACTAAAATGTCCCCTGGCTCCTATTAGAACCCATCTGTTCCTCTTTCCTTCTTAGTTCTAATTGCTTTTCTATGATTTTTTTTCTCTTCTGGTAGCTTCCATTTTACACAATTTGGGTAGACAGAGCTCCCAGTGTGACGCTCTTTTGATCCTCAAAAGACATGCACTCTACCTCTGACCTTGGCCCTTATGGAAAATTCAAGGTGGTCCTCTAGCTACATACTCCTCTCTGGCAGGAACCACAGACATCTTTGCATTCTCCACTAGACAAGCCCATGGAAACACACAGTTCCGAGACAAGCAAAATTTTATATCCTAATACACCAAACGCTGAAGTGAGTGAACAAAGCAATTTTACAACAGTTTGGGTAAGTCTTCTGGGATATAACTAACCACCAAGTTTAAATCACTGTTATTTCAGTGGGATGCACACAAGAGTGTGAGCTTATTTCCCTATATGACTTCCTGGATTGTCTGACATAAAACACAGAGGAAGGTACCCAAGGATTTGTTCAGATTATTAGGGTAGAAAAGTAGTGAATCAGCCTTCCACTTACTATATGGACGCAGACTCATATAATTCTGAGGTCACTGAGACAAAGACTTGATGTGATTCACTTAGTCACTGGACTTACAGAGATGAGAGCAAGATGAGGCTGGACTGTGTCTTGATGCCCAAGAATCCAGTAGAGTTGTGTGTATGTGCACACACACACACACGCACATGCATGAGAAGATGGCACCTTAACACATTTTGAGAAAGAGTTGATGGAAAGTTGTTATACAGATATGACAATTCACAGCATTAGGTTTTCCTTCTTTAAATGGGTCGGTCTGTCCCCAAGTCATGGAATGCAATCAACTTGCTCAGTTAAACACACAAAATTAATAAAGGAAAATAGTATCCCGACTTCTGATTATCTGTTACACAAAAAATCTTAATTTTAACTGTCAGACATGCAGCTTTCAACTCAGGCTGTTTTAGACTGATTGTGGAGCTGTAGGTGTCAATACTCAGCAGATCTAAATACAGCTGGAAAGCGTCACTGTCTCTCCCTTCAATTGTGTTTCAAATAGGGCTTTTATGTGTGGGGGTGATGTTTGACAAATCTTTGGAGTTATAGAATGTAAATATTATAGAAGGGAAAATCTGGTTTAAATGTTTTCTGTGTTTTTGGAGGGGGCCTCTTGTTAATTCTGACCTAAGCTTATATATAACTTGTCCTATGTTAATGATTGTCTTAATTATTTGAGATATATTAACTGTGTTTATTAACAATAATTGCATAGTATGCAACTAGTCATGCCAGCCATCTTTTTTCCAATTGTTAGTCAAATCTTTGTTGGCAGAAATGATTTGCTTTTAATTCCTTTGCCTATATTTAATAGCTACCCAAAATATTGGTGGATGATATGCTTGAGTGAAGTAGCATTTCTAAAAGTTAGATAGTTTTAGGTAGTGGGAGAAAGTAGAGGCAGGTAGTAAAGCCTGGAATTAGGATCTTCCTATCTGCCATCACACTAAGGAAAGGCAATAGGATTACAATGCAGGGGAAATAAATCTCTATACTTCACCCCATTTTCCTGTCTCCGTTCCTCTCCTTCTCAGAAGATCATACAAGCAGACTGCATAAACTCTAAGTCAGAGATGAAGTCCTGTGGCCATGGTGCCCATGGTGGTGGGATTGGAGAAAAAATAAAATTTAGCATTCCTCCTCAATTCATTTCCAAGGGGATTTTACTTTTGACTTTGAAGTCTTTCCTAGTTTAGAAAGTTCCTATTGGCTTGTGTATGTGTATGAAAGAATGAAACCTTAAAAAGTTTTTCAGGAGTATTCTAGAATTTATGTAGTTTCTTTCCGTAGCTCCTCAAAACTTAAATTATTAAATTTATTATATGCACTTATTAAAACTCTTAAACACTTATTAAAGGAATGACACCTTTAAATACTTATCGACTGCTTAACTAATGTGGTCATGCAAAATATGGTCATTTAGCAAACTTTCAAAAATGTTAACACTTTTATCATGGAATAACTGGGAGTAAGGTCAAGTAATGACACTGTCCATGGAGGAGATTAGAGAACCGAGAGAGAATTTTATGGATAACAAAATTTTGCCTACCTTCACTCTGCTAACTGAACAGAAGAATTAACAAGTGCATTTCATCATTGTGTTATTTCATTTGTTTTTAATTAAGGGAGTCTCACTCCACAGCTATTGTATAAACACAGCCCCGATGGACTAACCATACAATTACAGTCTCGCTCAGGTCCCAGGAGTACAACACAGTGACAAATATCTGAAATTTACCCTCATCTGAGCAATGTGGTATCTGTCCAGTCACCCACAATTTTAAGCCTGTTCTCAGTAAAGCTATTTAAAAACAAATCTGAAGTATACATAATAATGGTGATGAAAATAAACATTAAGCAAAGGAAGAAATGATAAACATAACCTTTAGACCACATAACTTCCTTCATGTCAGCTATTTCAGGAACAGAAATGATGCATTTATCATATTCTCATCTGTTCAATATATAATTATTTTTAACTATTATGTGTGTTGTTTATAACCCATTATCTTGCAATAACAGCTTGCATGGATCACTGCATAATTTAAAAATATAATGGCTTTTCTTGCCAATATTTGATTTCCAACTCTAAATCTGCTGACTTAACTATATCTATGCCATATATTCTTGGTAAACTTTTTTTTTTTAATTTCCTAAAGATTTATCTTAGAATATGCACCTGGATTTTCTTTTCTCCTAACCTAATTCCCTTTGGCACTGGTTCATGTGGTGGCTTGTTTTCTGAAATAGAATAAATTGACCTCTATACTTGCAAAATCTACTGCACAGATAGGGACACAAATCTGAGATCCAATGGGTGTGAAGTGGGTGAGAATAGAGCACTCGCCTAATTATCTGGGTCCTGTAATCAATCAAACTGGAAATCAAATCATTCAGTCTTAAATTACTCCAATTACTTTGGCCATCTTAATTAATGTCTTTCTTAGATACTTATTTTTATAATTAATCATTCTTTGTCACTGAAGAGAAAAATATGGATCCCATGTATATCATTTCCTAGTTAACCTGGCTGAGCAAGATGCTGTATTAAGAAAATATTTATTTAGCATCAAAATGTATTGCACACATGAAATGTTTTATCCAAACTGAGTGTTGTATGTTTAAAACACAAATTGGATTTAAAAGGCTTATGAAGGAATGTGAAACAAGAATATTACTGATTACATGCTGAAACGATCCTGTGTTCCTTACACGGGCTTAACTAAAATGTATTATTAAAAGGAATTCCATTTGGTTTTCAGTGTGGCTACTAGGAAGTCAAATCAGTGTGACTCACATAATAGCTCTACTGGGCAGTGAAGCTCTAGAGCAAATCTTGCTTTTATGCAAAAGAGACAATTCCTTAGATGTTTACTACAGCATTACTCGGATGTGCTAAGAATGAAAAAGAATAAAGGAGGCAGCCAAAATGCCCAGACCCAGGGAAATGGCTCAGCACACTGAAGCATATTCAATGCCGAGCTGTTCTTCTTTTTAAGAAGCCTCTGTTTTCTTGATATTTGTATGTCTTGCTCGCTCTTCTTTTAAGTCTCTCAAGGTTCACATTATCAGTAAGATGTTGTCAAACTACCTTACTGAAGACAGCAATATCCATTTCTCTCTTCTAGCACTCTTGAGCATCGAACCTTCTTTTTCTTTAATTGCATAGTCATCATCATCACCTGAAGCACTAGAGCCCCTTTCCTGTCCTGTTCCTCCACCAGACTGTCAATTCCATGAGACACAGGGCATAGTTTTGCTCACCATTGCATTCTGGTGTCAGAGTAGTATCTGCCACATATTAGGTATTCAGTATCTATTTGTTGAATGAATGATTGATGGGATACTAGATTCAGTGAAAACGAATGAACAAGAATACTAAGTATGTATCTACTTAGACCTTTTTGAAAACTGAGATTGATTTGAAAACCAAATTGCTGAATGAGATGTCCATACACACACACATACATAATCTATGTATCTACCTATGTTTCTATCGAGCTATCACCATTATCACTTTTCTAACTACCAACTTACCTATCTATCTTCAGTTATTAATGTCCTGGTTTTGCTCACACTGAATGAAGAATTTGCTTTCCATGCCACAGACTTATAGTTATGTGTATTCACTGAAGTATAGGACATCCATTTAAGTACAGGAACATGTAGGAACTGATGTCATTTTCTCTCTGGACTCACATAGGCACAGAGGGAAGAAGCAGAGAAATCCATTCTCTGCTTGAGTCTGATTGTCTTAAATATGAGAGGACACAGGGTTATACGATTTTGCTGTATATGGTACAAACCAGAAGAGCAAAGAAGCATCAGAATGTAGGTACTTTTCAGTAGGTGTAGAAAGATAAATATAAACTGAAGTTTTTCCACAGAGTAGGAATTTGACTGAGTTTACCAGGTCTAAAGTCATTTAATGCCAGGCATGGCTTGTCTTGGAAATCAAAATCAAATGGTATGCAGTCACGGGCAGTGCTACTTAGCCCAGCTAGAAGCAGATAAGAACATGTCAGTGCTTATGTTCCTCCAGGGAATTGAATTTTTTAAATTCTGTAATTTTCACGTGACTCCCATACATATATGAAAAACACTAAATGCGGATCTACTAAGTAAAAGTAAAATAAAATTCAAGACAAATATAGATGCCTCAGTAGAACATTTTCTTTTATTCTTTGATTTTTAAAAACTTAAATTTAGATATCCTGTTCATATATTCAAATTTATAATCTTTCCATCACATCCAAATAGAACCAATAAATTACATTTTCATAGCAAAACAGTGGCAGAAAGCTGCCCGTATTTTATATTATGCTCAGTGATTTCCTATGTACATCGGCATTTCAAAATAATTTTGTACTCCTATGTGGTAAATTTATTTTGGACCAGGTCAATTAAGAACTAGTTACATTTTTAAAAATTATTACTTCAGAAAAAATTTATCCATCCAGAGCTCGCTAGATTTTAACTTCCTGGATTCACTTTGATAATCATTTTTTAAATGCCTGTCATGTACAGGCACCATGCTTGAGCACACAAAGAGAAATTGCTTTCGTCTGTCCCAGAGGACTCCTTAAATGTCCAAATGATGCATGTTAAGTGTTCACATGGAGACATATGGGAATTAGGTTGTCCAGAAGAGGACCTGTCCCCAAATAGAGATTTGGGAGAGCTTGCTAGAGAAAATGATTCTGAATCAGTTAGCTCAAGTGAAAAGTGGGAGGCAACACTTTCTAGGCTGACCAGTGTGAAGAAAGTGGTGTCACGAGGCAGGTTTTAGTTTGGAAAAAGAGACTCGTATGTGTCCACTGTGTGAGGACAGCATGGTGGATGCAGGCAACTTCAAGTACACTGGTGTTGCCTTGAGGGGAGAGCCTACTGGGCATTTATGTGCACTACTTTGCATATATGTGGAAAAGAGTTGTACAAGGACTGAGACTCAAAATGTGGGGTCTAGTGTTAGACTATTTTAATATGCCAGGTAAGTGATAATATGAACAGAAGCAAGGAAACTTGCTAAAGACTATTTAGGATGGAAATTTGACAAGACTTAATGAAGACTTAGTGTGCTGAGGAAAATGGAGTTTAAAGATCCATCAAGGTCTAGTTTGAGTGACATGTTCCATCTTTCTGTCATGTTCAACTCAGGTGCCTATGGGATAGAAAGCAGTGAAGAACACTAGAGAGGGGGAATTTCCCAGTTTCCTATGCAGAAGTATAAAGGAGGTGACCTCCTACCCCTATTGTTCTAGGTTGAGGGTTAATAAAAGTGTTAGCGATATGAGTGGTGAGCTATTGCAGTCCTGTGAGATCACACTCTTCTACCTTCAAAATGTCTTTTTTCCAAACCTACCTTTAGTGAGGGGAGTTGCTTCTAGGGAGCCAGTTAGAGGAAGCTGAAATTGGGTACGGTTGGAGACAATGAAGACTTAATATTCAAACTTGAGAAAGTTAGGGTGGATGACGGATGGTGGTGTGACTCCCAAGTGGCAAAGGAGGGAGCTGGATGATCCAGGTGGGGGCCAACCAGGACACTGCTGCATCACTATTAGAGGTACTCCCCAAACTCCCAAGTCGGCAATGGGTGGGTGTTTCCATGGATCACCTTTGGAGTCGAGTACCTTGCTGGGATCATTGTGGATTATACCTATAGTCAAACTATATATATAGATATATAGCTATAAAGGGGGGTAAGGAGATCAGCAGGAAGGGTAAACTGTGTAACCCCAGCTGTCAAGGCTGAGGAATCATTCTACACTTGTATCTGAAATAGGAATGGAGCCTTTGGCTTTGGTCCAAGAATCACAAGGAGAAACTCCTAGTCAGAGTGCTTTCAGAAAAAGAATTAGCTTTAAAAGTCTTCCAGGCACACCAGACATCCCAGTTTAAACTGTCTTCTGAGGCCTCCCCTGGTGGCGCAGTGGGTTAAGCAACGCACTATGAAGCAAACCGCAGCCACTGCAGCACCAGCTCGATTCCTGCTGCCGGCCGGGGAGGGACCCACATGGCGCGGCAGACCTCTCCTGCTGTGCCCGCTGCTCCCCTCAGCAGTGTACTTCNNTTGATCTGCCTGTTCTGCTCCCCGCTCTCTGTGGTGAATCCTCTCACCCCCCCACACCTCTGGCCTGTACCCCAGTGCTTGTATGCATAAATAAATAAATCTTTAAAAAAAAAATAAACTGTCTTCTGAATCCAGAGAGCACAGACGAGCCAAGCATGCAAGAATGTCCTGACTCACTGTGAGAGTGGCAGGAGGCACAACGGCTAAGGGCGTAGTGAGAAAGGAAACAAGGGAAGGAGAACGAGAAGTCAACCATGCGCCTTCATTCCCCTAGAGTCTTCCAGCCTACTCGATCTCAAAGAGAAATTTGATGTTAAATCAAGGTAGACTTCTGATTAATATCTTAGAGCAGATTTTCTAATTACTATATAAATTGAGGCTCAAGAGACCTCAGGACTGTCATTATCCTCAGTAAACAAAAGTTACAGACTCTGACCAAGTATTCGCTGGGTGATTCTAAATATCCAGATTGTTCTTCCTGTCTTAGTTGTGTGTTTGTGCCAGTTTCATGGGCATTGACATCAGGTCAGTTAATAATAACAGTGGCTTTTGTTTGGAAATGTGTTGGTAAGGAGGTGGCAATGGGGCACCCAGTGGATTTTTTCCAACAGGGAAGTAACTAGATGAATTTAGATCTAAGGGAGATGTTAGGATATGAGCTCAAAAACCACTTGTATATTTCTCTTGAAAAAATTACGTCTTTTTATTCTTTATGAGAGAAGATTTTTTTCCCCAAATCTAAATGTCTACAATTCCTTGAATATTTGTAGCATTTGTCTCTTTTAGTACAATCTACACATAACTACCAAGATAAACTATCTGAAATACCATTTTCTCTCTCCCTCAAGAACAGTGATGTCTTATCAATTATGATTCAAATTTGAGATTCTTGGCTCAGCACACGTTGCCACCAATTATATCTCCAGATTCACTTAAAGATATTTCTCACCACTTCTGTTTGGGATCGCTCCATCCAACCCATAGGGCTCCTTATGTTTCATTTATATTTTTGCTGTTCACTGTATGGAAGCACAGTTTTAACCACATTCTGTTTTAAATACCTGTTCATATACTCTTCGCATGAATTTCAGGGAACCTAAGGTATTTGTAAGGCCCTTGAGATTGGAAAACAATTTGTAGGCCTTTTAGGGGAACCATGGATTCATGGTTTCAGTCAGTTTAAGGGAGGGTCAGAAAATAGTTGAAAACGACTTGACATGACCTCAGATTTATGTTTGCTTTGCTATACCCCCATTTAACCTGTCATCTTACACGGTGACTACAGACTCTCCTTCTCAGGGGCCTCCATGGGCTTGTTCCTCTACAGCTGCTTCCCCTGAGTTCTCCAGACCAGCTGAAACTTATTCCAGGAATGGAGTAACTGAAGGCAGGTTCCTTCCTCAGTCCTCACATCAGCTATCATTTCCTAGGCTGACCTGAGACGGGTTTTTCTGGGTTCTCCCGGTAGCTCAGGCTTGATGATTTTTTTAAAAGATTTATTTATCCATATAAGAGCTGGGATACAGGCCAGAGTCGTGGGAGGTGAGAGGATTCACCAGAGACAGAGTGGGGAGCAGAACAGGTGGATCTACTGAAATACACTGCTGAGGGGAACAGCGGGTGAGGCAGGAGAGGTCTGCTGCGCCATGTGGGTCTCCTCCCTGGCAGGGGATCGAACTGGCACTACTGTGTTGCACTTGCTTCACAATGCAGTGCTCAACCCGCTGTGCTACCAGGGAGGCCCTCAGGTTTGCTGATTAGTGCCTGATGTCTTTGAGGCCCAATTGAAGAGTCATGTCCATGCTTGATGATGGACAGTACTCTCATTCCATGGCATCACCGTAGTTTCCACCTGTATGCTGCTTGCCAGCCCCCAAGGAACTCCTGACTTTCCACCGCTGTCTTATCTGCCTTTTGCAAATTGCTTCTTCAGTGTGGGGTCCAATAATAATGATGACGATGTCAAAATAGCATTAGCGAGCATGCTGTGCTTCTCACACTAGGCAGTGTTTTACATGCATTGCATCATCTTTTCCTGAAAAACACCTGAAGTGATGCACACTTTTAGCAGAACCTTTGATTTAACAGTTGATGCCTTTTATTGAGAATCCACTGCATGCTAGCTATTTGCTAGACAGCACACAACATATATGAAACTCCCAGAAACAGGAGTAAGATTTATATTAGTAGATAGCAAAAACCACATCTCATTTTGGGGGAGATGTTTTTGGATGGTGCTAAGTTAATGTTACTTATATAATGAAATCCAGGTACACTTGTCGAGTAGGAATTTATAATCTAACATTTAGCAAATGCCCAGAGAAGTCCATAACAAGTTCTTCATGCTTAATGTGTTCTTGAATTTCTTTGCTTTCCCCTCAGCCCCAAACATGGAAAGGTAGTTGGTTTGAGACCTGTCTGAAAGGCACACTGATTCTAAATGATGTGTGGAGTTATTAGGGATTAGTGTGTCTGTCTGCCCAGGAAGTTTACCTCCTGTGACAAATATAATCTTCGCCCCATAAATTCAACATGCTGACTTGCTCCTTGATACTATTTTTGATTTGGGCATCCTTTAGAAATAGTTACTAAAAGATGAAGCCAGGGAAGTTCAGGGCCAAGCATCTTAGTTCATGTTTCCTAATCAAACCTGATGCCAGCAAAATTTTGTTGGATTATGTACTCCTTGAGAGTAACATTTGCATTTCCCCAACTTGGGCATGTTTTAGCTCATCTCAGTTCCCTCAGTGTCAGTCCTTCAGCGGCAGGGACATGCTTTTGTTCGCCCCTGTAGGGTAAAGGTTGATCAGGTATTTCCACCCTCCCACCACTGATGATGGACACCTGAGGTGCTGTGAGCACTCCAGGGTGGGCATGCGCAAGTGGGCGCACCTGTGTTGGGCACGGGCATAAATGGGCGGTGTCATGAGGACGCCAGAACTGCGAGGACCAACAGACAGAACTACAAGGACCAGCCAACCGACAGAACCGAGAGAACCAATAGGCTGGACAGCAGCAGCAGCAGAGAGAGAGAGAAGAAGCAGCCGAGAGGGTGAGATGCGCCGGGGGCTGGGAGGCCTGCCAGTCTCCCGGCCCCCCTGGCACCCCTGCCTGCCATGTACCTGGCCACCTCTACTAAATAAAGCATGAAAGCCACCGAGGGCTCCAAGACTTACCTTCCTTGACCCGTCTGTCCAGAAGCCACCCCTTCCTGGCCGCTACACTCATTTAATTTGGATTGCTCATAAATGTTAATAGAGGTGGGATTTGAAGCCCAGCCATCAGGCAAAGACTATGGTAAGATGAGAGACAAACCTCAGGCATGAAATTTAGGAAACACCACCTGTCCATCTCCTGGGGGTTTGCTGGTGTCGAGCCTGAGATGGCGTGTCTCCTGGAACTGTGTGTCTGGACACTTCTTCACTACCACTACAGCCTGGCCAGTCTTGCAGAGACCCTTGCCTTGGAGCCTGGGCACTGTCAAACCTCATCCCTCCTGCCAGTCTGGGCCTCACTCCTGTGGATCAGGGCCATGTTTCAAAAGGGAAGCAGAGTGAATAACCAAGAGGGTTTTAGTGGCTAGGAAGGGCAGCACGCTGTAGGTTCGGGATGGTTCTTAGCAGACGGGGTAAAGGAAGGGGAGTCTTGAGCCCTTACTGGCTTTTTATGTTTTTATTAGTAGAGGTGGTCAGGTACATGGCAGGCAGGGGTGCCGGGGGGCCGGCAGGCCTCCAAGCCCCTGGCACATCTCACTCTCTTGGCTGCTTTCTACTGCTGCTGCTCGTCAGTACTGTCGGTTCTGTTGGTCGGTCCTGGCGTCCTCATGTTGCCGCCTATTTATGCCTATGTCCAACTCGGATGCGCCCACTTGCGCATGCCCACCCTGGAATGCTCACAGCACCGCAGGTGTCCATCATCACAGTGGTGGGAGGGTGGGAAGACCTGATTTCTCTAACCCTACAGGGTCTAAAGAGACCAGTAGGGACAGAGCCCAGAGGAGGTCTCCCCTAGGCCCCCGCCCTTGCTCTTGCCTGGCAGCTTCCTCTGCACCATATTTTCTCCTGTTCTTCTTTGGGGCATTGTCTCACCCCAACCTCCTTCAGTACAGAAAGAAATAAACATAAAGCATCAGAGCAGCATCACAGAGGATGGTGGGTACTGCTCACTCATGCCTGTTTGCTCCAAGAGCCTCATTCATCTCACCAAGTTGGAACACACCCTGAGGCGTAGGTTGAGTGAAGATAACACAGGACTGACTACCTACAAGAATTCTCTGGGTCTTAGAACAGGGCCTTGTGAAAAGTTGTCAGATGGGCCTTAGAGAAAGAAAGGTGGGGAAAGTCCAAGGGCGGTGATCAGGAATGTTCCTCTCTCAAGTACCCTGTATTCTTGAACATTCTTCAGCCCTCTGGGTAAATTCTGAATGGACTGGCTTTTTTTTTTTTTTTCACATGACCATTAATATTTTCATTAAAAGTAACAATTTCCCCAAACTGGAGATTAGAAGAGTGACATTATTTTACATTTTTGCAAACCTCTTGTCAGACTGAGTGTTAACTGACAAGTGGCAAAATATTTGGTGTATCCTCTGACAGTGAAGTTCTTCCCTCTAGTCCTGTACAGCCTAAGACGTGGGAATTGATCAGGTAGGAATTCTCCCTGGTGTCCTCCAGTGAAGGAACACTGTACTCCTAACTCAACAGATGATGGGATAAGCATCGATGGAGTCTTACGAACCTGAGTGGGGGGATGGCAGAAGCATCTGGGGCCAGAGTTGAAATGAAGGATGAGTGTTATGATGTCAATGGAAATGTTCAACATCGTGCCGGGAAATACCTACTAGCATCTCTGGACAAAATTTACCACTGAAATCACAGCAGACTGACTGGCAAAAGATTTCGCCTCCCTTACAGTTATGACGCCAAGAGAACCAGGTAGCTAGAACCGCACCAAATGGATAAATCAAATGGAGCACTAAGCCAACGGGAGATGTGAACCGAGAGAGCAGCACTTGCCTCTTTGATGAGGTTCATGAATCTGGGTCCGAGGCGCCACGGCTTGTGTCGATGGCACTGGAGGGAGCTGACCGTCAGCTGGGAAGCCCGGTGGGAGGCGATGGCCACCATGTACACGGCGTCATACATCAGAGCTGCTTCCGTCTGTGGAGGAAAACACTGTAGCTTCAGTTCCACTTTGCCTCCCTGCCTTTGCCATGTAACCGCTCTGCCTGCTTCCTTATCGCCTAGGTGTCTGCTCTCAACAGCTGTTTATTGTTTAGCTGAACAGTTTTCACTCTCCAAAGCTATTTTTTTCTAAAATAATTCCTCACATGGGGATTACAATTGATGGCAAGTATATGTAAATTTTAAAAAATTATATTAATAAAAAATTGAAAAATACAAATAAATGAATAAAAAAATAAACTAAAAAAAAAATTTCCTCACACCTCAGAGTAAATTGGAGTCATAGCTCTGTTTTGTCTTGAGTTCTTTAAAAAAAAGTCAACTCAGGGCCTCCCTGGTGGCGCAGTGGGTTAAGCAACACACTGTGAAGCAAACCGCAGCAACTGCAGCATGAGTTCGATCCCTGCCACCGGCCAGGGAGGGGACCCACATGGCGTAGCAGACCTCTCCTGCCTCGCCCGCTGCTCCCCTGAGGAGTGTGTTTCTGTCAGTCTGCCTGTTCTGCTCCCCACTCTGTCTCTGGTGAATCCTCTCACCTCTGGTGGCTCTGACCTGTACCCCAGTTCTTATATGCATAAATAAATAAATCTTTAAAAAAAAAAGTCAGCTCAGATCAACCACAAAAGACTTGATTTAGAGAACCAATATTTTTGGTGTCTATGTTAAGTATAGTGTTAAGATCAATTCCATTGAGTCAGAAGCTACTGTAGCTCAATGTTTCAATATCTTATTTTCTCAGATTTGGGGTGGCTATTGTTCGTATTGGGGAAACAAGAAACTGCTGGAAGTAACAGGGATTTCCAGATAAGGGCTTTTGTCTTGGTCTTTTCCATTTACGAGGGTTAAGAGGGTTGTAGTAAATGAATCAAATTCAATAGCGGGTTGGAAGCGTCAGACTTGCAACTTGCTCAGGTTCTTCAGCTCTTGTGATCACCTGCTTTCCTACTAGAGATTGTAAGTAGCCATTTCTTTTGGGAATGGAGCTGGAGATCTCATTCTTCACTCCCTCCCGAAATTTCTCTAAATTTGTAAAATTTCATCTAACACTTCAAGAACTTTATAAATAAACACTCTGTTATTGTCTTTAAGGATAAAATCTTGTATCTTGTATCTTACTTGAGGGTTTTAGTGCAGCTTCAAATAGATCAGCTCACTTGGAATTCTTAACAACCCCCTCACATGAGCAGAACAGATAAAGCTACTTATGTGGGAAAACTGACCTCTAGACAAGATATTGATTTGCCTAGGGTCATCCATAGATAGCTGATAAGTGATAGAGTTAAATCTAGAAAGCAGTGCTCATGGTTTTCTTACATCAGTTGATTTGTTCAACATTTGTTATGCATTTAGTATTTGTTTTTACATCTTTTTCTCAATTTAGAGTGAAAACTTAGGTAATGGAACTCATGCTCTTAGCCATGATGCTCTGGAGACTTGGTGTTGTAGCCATGAAATATGTTTTTATTTTTTAACAAACTTGTATATATTCATTAATGATTGATTAACTGATCTGACAGAGAATTGTGAGGACTGGGATTCCAGTGATCTACCTTTTCCTTGGGCTTAGGTAGAAAGGACTACTTAGTCAAGGCTGCCTTGACACTGGGCTGGGTAATAACCTGGTTCAAAACTAAAGTCCTGATCAATGCTTTCCAAATTTACAGCAGAAACACATTTATCTGAAAACTGCTTCCCCTTGACATAAAATGTTTTCCTAGAGGAGGAGATATTCTCTCTGTGTGATAGCTCTAAAACACAGTCTCCCCCTTTCAATTTTGAACTCTAGGCCTGTTTCTTGAACAGCAACTCTCAAGTCATTTCAGGTACAAGTGAAAGAAATTGGCCTGTGGTTCAAATTTTATTTTTCCAAACGTGTATAGGTTCATATTTTACTTACAGCTGAAGCCTAGATGAAACCGCATTGCTCAGTATGCCTAAGAGAAGTTTTTGATCATAGCATGAACTTGAAGAAAGTATGTTGGGAGGAGGCTTCTCTTGAACACACTTTGTTTTGGTTATTACAACAAAGGACAGTACAGGTTAACTCGGGGCTGCAGGATTCAATGGAGCACATTTCAAAGAAAGCACTGGCTTTGACTGGCTCCTAGGAGGTAAACTACACAACCTCAGAATAACTTCCTTGGTGACAGTGCCTTGGATATTGCAAGATGGTTTTATGGGAACAATGTAAGTTGTGGCAAAAATTCAGTTTTGTCTATTTTGGTTCCTGAGTTATGCTATTTGACCCTTAGAATGGCTGGAGATGAGCTAAGGTCATCTCTAGGCCTATGTGGTTGAGTGCCAATAAAATCCCTGACACCAGGACTTTGGCAGGCTCCCCTGTTCGGTGATGCTTGATGCATGTGGCCATGCATTGTGCTGAGAGCATGAAGCACTGACAGTGCAACTCTTTGGAGGGAGGGGGCACTACTAGGAGCTCATGCCTTGCTTCTCCTGGACTCTGCCCCTTGCAACTTTTTCTCTAGTGGGTATTGATCCAAATAATTGGGTTGTAATAAATTTTAACTGAGTATAAGAGTTTTTTTGATTTCTGTGAGCCCTTTCAAGAAATCATCAAACATGGACCTGGTCTTTGGAATTCCAACAAACTGCTGAGATGCTACCTCACCTTAGCGATGAAGACTAAAAACACTCCATGGTCTTAGAGTCCCCTCTCTCCCAGTTGTTGCAATAGCTAGAGGAGAATGGATGCTGAAGAGGGACCTAGTCTTTGCAGAGCAAATGGGCAAAATGTATTGATTTTCTGTTTTTGCAAATTGGGAAATGTTCACTGACCTGATATGGATGGATTGGGTGGTTTTCTAGCAGGAGAGTTTTCCAAAATAACACCCTTCTTCTTCATTCTCTGAACTCCCTCTCTCATGGAGTTAACATGAAAATCTAAAACTCCACATGTCTCACCACAGTACACAGGGATTTGCCATTTAGTATCTAAATGCTCACTACCCTTGCTAAGGGTGGATGCTGCCTGAGAACCAAAATGGTGGAAGAGGAGGTGAACATTCTAAGCACCTAGGATGCTAGGAAGAGCAACCCACACATGAACTGGGAATTGGCAATAAACTGGGAAGTGTAGCCAAAATATCACCCCATACTTGCAGTCTAGATATTCAGTAATAACCCCATCAGATCCAGTGAGGCCTGGCCCAGGAGTTGACATAATAGAAATGTTCAGTGAGACTCAACTGAGGGAAAGTGAAGAATCAGGAAAAGAACTGTAAGCACACTTGGGAAAACATAGTGGTAACCGCACAGGTCTCAGGTCACACAGATCCCAGGTAAGAGGGCCATCTTGGGCTGCATATACCAAAGAATGTTCTTGTGAACACATGGACCACTCCGTTACTCTGCCTTGAAGGAGACAGAATAAGGATTCTGCCTTGGTATTTCCAAATATCTTTTGTTCTTCTTTTATTAGCTATAAATTGGCAAAACAGCAGGAACCATCAAGTAAATGTAATTTTATGTCCTCCTGGCTTCGTATATGCTACCTAATTTATAGTGTAGAGTGACACTAGCAAGTGTTGTAATAAAGAGTTACAGGTGAGGCAGCAAACTAGAAGGCTAACTTATGCAGGTCACTCAGGTATTCATGGGCTACAACAATGAATTAAATCTAGGCTTTCCCTATCTGGAAAAATCTTGCTTTCTCCACTGAACTACACTGCCTTGATCTTTCATCATAAGGGTAGCACTGGACATTCAAGGTGGATATTTACAGATGTCTTCCTGGTGGGTCATAGGAAATGCTCACATAGAGGATGTGTTCCCGACTGTACTTCATGTTACAAATGCATTTGTAGTACTGGGGAGGCAGAGGAGAGAGAATATTTTATTTTTTGTTATTTTAATGACTCCAGTGGAGAACTGAGTCATAAAATTTTGGATCACAAGCAGGGATGAGTCCATCCAAGAATGGGTCACTCCATGACTCTTGTCTGTCAAAAAAAGCCCATATATTGGATCGACCAGGTGCTGAGAGAAATGTAAAAATGGCAAAAAGGAGTGAAGTAGACTGCAAAATCCTTCTAAACTACTTAGTCAATTAACATTCTGGTTGATAATGCCCTCTGTCTTCAATCTCAGGATGTTTTTAAGTAATGAGTTTCACTATTTTTATACTCTATTGATTTAGTAATAGTTTTCTTAGTGAACTCAATTTGAACTATATTTAAAGTCAATATTTTTTTGCTTTAATTGAATCTATTGTTCTTCAGTCTGGAGTCAAACTTTAGGGGCCAGGGGCTGTGTTCTCTTAGTGCTTAGTCAATGGGATAATCTTGCATATATGTTCCTTTTTTTTTTAAGATTTATTTATGCATACAAGAGCTGGGGTACAGGCTAGAGTCGAGGGAGGTGAGAGGATACACCAGAGACAGAGTGGGGAGCAGAACAGGCAGATCGACTGAAATACACTGCTGAGGGGAGCAACGGGCGAGGCAGGTGAGGTCTGCTGCGCCATGTGGGTCCCCTCCCTGGTGGGGGATCGAACTCACACTGCTGTACTGCGGATGCTTCACAGTGCGGCGCTCAACTCGCTGTGCCAACGGGGAGGCCCCACATATGTGTCCTTTAATAGCCCTGTGACTCAGGTTCTATGTTTCCAAGTGAGCTGCTGCTTCTGGTAACAGTGCTCTGCAAAGTGGACTCTGACTAAAGGTCAAACGTCTGCTTCCTGGGATGGATTTCAGTCTTATCTGCATGACTATAGGAACCCATTTGTAGCAGGTACTGATTCTACCACTTTTTCAGCTAGTATTGAGATGTCCTGGCATAGCCTTTCTACCCACATCTACAGCATCCCAGTGACACACCTTTTACTTTGAATAATTTCCATTTCCCTTTTTACAGCTTATACTAAAAACAAACACAGTGACGGATATCAAGTGCTATCTCTTGTATGAGATGACAGTAATAACCTACAGGTAGAATGGGGTCTTCTCCATCCACTTGGCTCTGCCATGCTCTGCCCATGGATGCCCATTTGTCCAGGCCCCCAGGGGTAGCCCTGAGGGGCACAGCTGAAGTCAGTCCTGCCTGATGGGTGTGAAGGTGTGAATTGCATAGCTCTGTCCCCTCTTGTTCAGTGGATTCTTCAACTCAGTCAATGTGTACAAACTCTTCTGTCAGTTCAGTATAATGAACAAAATGGAAACTTTTTTGGGTGAGGCTACTTGTGACAAATACTGTCTGGGCTGAATCCAAAATCTGTACTAAGATAGCTCCAAATCATATCACTTTTAGTATTAAAAAAATGCAGGTAAAATTAGTTGAGATTTTTATCCTAGTAAATAAATCTCATTGGGAGGTGGGGACAAGGCGGGAGTGGGGTGGGGGTGGGGAGTGGGAAGAAGGGAGAAGACAAATGATTTTGAACCAAATTTTGAACAACTAGAATCACAAATCCAAGAGAAAAAGACAAATAATTAGCATATTACTCTCTCTGTCTCTCTCCATCGCCCTCCCTCCTCCCCACCCCATCCATCCCTCTCTTTAGCCCCCACCCATTTACACTTCTGGATATGCCTGGATATTCTCTAATTGTTTTTATTCAGTGTTTCAAATCACTGCAGGACTCATTTGTACTAAAATACTTGTCATTATTATCTCTTAGGTCCCTTTACATATTCGAAAAGTTATTTTAGGTTTGAAAAAAGAGTCAGGGATCTTGAACACAAAATCATCTAGAAACTCTTCATTCATTCATTCATTTCTTCCTTTCCTTTGTTACTCATTTTAAGAAAAGGTAGAAAAGGAAAAGCCCAAGTTCATTTCTCTGAGAGATGATGCTTTGCAGTTATCGGTAAATTGCATCTTAAAAGCAAGAGCACTCCTCCAGATGATGGGAACAGAGAATGAAATACTATGCCAATTTAAAATGCTATTACCTGCTTGCATCCCCAATATCTTCCTCCTTAGATGACACAGTTCCTACATAGAAAGCTGATTTTTTAAAACTTCTGGTTATTTTCTTCATTACACAGGGATCTTCATTAGAAAAGTAAAGTGAGGAAGATGCATTTGACAACAAAAAGACAAATGTGAGCTAGATCTTTGATGAGGTGGCTTGCAATGTCTCTGCTCTGCTTAGCCCCCCTTCCTTGTCAGGAGGCGGGCTTGGCATCTGCTCCAAGGCAGTCTGTGGCTGGTGTGAGGCCCGTGTGTGCATGCGCAGGGATGCATGCCCGGGATGGGAGGAAAGTGAAGCACCCACTGTATGTAGGCACTTTTCTGCCTGTGCTTCCCCTTGCTGAGCGGGCTGCCTGAAGCAAGGAGGGCAAACTGGTTCTGCGTTACTTAGCGTGCTTGCTCTCCTCCTCTCTCTCTCCTTCCCGCAGTCACCCTCCTGCGGTTCATCCCTCTGCCTGCCTTTGCCTTCCTTGGGTTTCTGCTTTGTCGCTGTTTGTCTGATGGGACATCTACCGTGAATGCGTTTATCTGAGGCTGGCACAGTCAGGTTTTGAAAGTAGCCAGCACCTGCTTTCAAAATACATAAAATTTGGCTCTTTCTCTCCTCTAGGTCAAGACACAAATTATCACAGCTCTTGTGTTTTCTCATACTATAGAAGTCATGTGTCATTTTTTTAAAAAAATTATGCATTCACTCAAGAACTGGGGTATAGGACAGAGGTGCGGGGTGGGGTAAGAGAATTCATCAGAGACAGAGTGGGGAGCAGAACAGGTGGATCTACTGAAGTACACTGCTGAGGGGAGCAGTGGGTGAGACAAGAGAGGGCTGCTGTGCCATGTGGGTCCCCTCCCTGGCTGGGGATCAGACTTGTGCTTCTGTGGCTGCTGATAGCTTCATATTCATAGCTGATACTTAACCCCTTGTGCCACCAGGGAGGTCCCAGCATGTGACATTTTTAAACTTACCCCTAGGAATTCAGATGTGATCTGATTTCTTTTTCCCTGTATTTCAACGTTTATCTTGAACACGTAGGTGTTTATTTTAGAATGACTTACTGTCATCATGCCGTCCAACAGCCCAGTCTCGGGCCTGGGGGGTGCCTGCAGTCTCTCCATGGACCACTTCTCCACAATGGATGACACATGTGGGTCGTCGATGTTCAACAGTCGAAACCCCGTCATGTTGACGCCACTGTATCTGTAGAGCTCTAGGTCTAGAGCGAATAAGTCCTGTGCAGGACGTAAGAGTATAAGAGTGAGTTCATATTTCTAATGTTCTTTTGCACAGGACAATGAGTGATGGCAGAAGTGGCAAGCAGATCGCAGCAGAAATGGCAGCCACGATTATACTGTTTGTAGAAATGAACATTTGCTATTGTATTTCACTTGTCTTCAATGTAAGAAACACTAAGCCTGTAAGTGGTACTAATTTCCATCCATTGTTTGCAACACAGCTAACATTTGGATAAACCAACAAGAGGAATAGGACTGCTAACCATTAGAGAACACCCTTAGGTGTGGAATATGACACTCTCAGAAGGTCTCTACATGGAGTCTTTGAGGAGTTAGAAGGGATCTTTGTGTCCATCTGATTCAATGCTTTTATTTCATAGATGAGGAAACTGAGGTTCTGAATGGCGATGGGCTTGGCTTAAGAACCACCTACTACCCACTGGGGTCATCAAGTCTTGCTGCCTCAGCTTGCCTGTGTCTTGACTAGAAGGTGAACTTTAGAAACTATATGTACATTTCCCAGAAGAGTCATTCCTGGTAGGAAAATACACCATCTCAAGATTCACTGAAAATATCCCAGGTCCCACACAGTGAGGGCATGGAGAATAGTCACAGTTCAGAGGTTCAGAATAAGAAGCAAAGGTTTCTCTTCAGAGGATAAACTGGAGCATATGGTCGCGTGGATGTGAGTATCATCACAATAGAACTTGTTCAGTTTCAGACAGAGTTTCAGGAAAAGGGGTTTAACCCCAGTGTCAGTCTTAAGAGAAGAGGCTGAGTTTTTAAGCCGATTCACAATTAAAAGACTTTACATGAAACATTTTTCATGTAAGAAGGTTAAACACTAAAGTATATCATTAATCCTCTTGTTCTCATGTTCAAGACAAAAACAAACTTTCAAAATAGCGCTGAAGTGGAAACAAACTTTCATAAAAAGAGTCAACAGTGTGGCCCTCCCTGGTGGCGCAGTGGGTTGAGCAGCGCACTATGAAGCAAACCATAGCCACTGCATTGCCACTGCAGTACAAGTTCGGTCCCTGCCTCCGGCTGGGGAGGTAATCCACATGGTGAGGCAGACCTCTCCTGCGTTGCCCGCTGCTCCCCTCAGCAGTGTACTTCCATTGATCTGCCTGTTCTGCTCCCCGCTCTGTCTGGTGGATCCTCTCACCTCCCCGCACCTCTGGCCTGTACCCCAGTGCTTGTGTGCATAAATGAATAAATATTAAAAAAAATAGTCAACAGTGTAACTGCTTTTTGAAAGCCCCTACAAGCTGGCACATCATCACTGACTGTGGTCACTCAGAAGGACAGCTTCAGAAGTACTGACTGCTTTGTATTTGCAGAAGCTGCACACAGGTTTATTCTTGTGAGTGACTCGTCTCTGTGTTCTGCCTTTCCCGGGACCACTCTGCATTAGACACTAGAGCTATATGAGTGTAGCTCTGTGCTCCCAGGAAAGTGGCAGAGAGGTGAATTGCCTTTTAAAGTATTATATTTTTCCCTTGTGCTAAGTAATTTTCTTTCATCTTTATGTTTTATTAATACTCACAGACAAGAGTGGTAAAATTTAAAAAAGCAAAGCATGACAGAACACAGATCAAAACCAAAAGAAAATGCTGAGAGAAGCAAATTCAAGGACCCAAGAAAGAACAGTGCCTTTCACACACTCCATGAATACAGGGAAAGTGACTCATGCTTCAGGAGGTGAGAAAGAAACTTCCAAGATGCATATCAAATCCCTCACGAGTTCAACAGTATATAAAAGCAGTGTTGCTAAAATGAATACATGAAACATGGGCGGAATTAGGTTGTCCTCGAGACTGAAGTTTCTATGCAATAGAGAGCTGATTTTCATGCTCCTCTTGTGAGGCCCTCCTCAAAGGGCCTTATTGGAAAGCATCTGCTTAAGTTTCATTCTTTCTCATTTTTTATTTTATTTTATTTTTTTTAAAGATTTATTTATTTATGCATACAAGCACTGGGGTACAGGCCAGAGGTGTGGGGGGGTGAGAGGATTCACCACAGCGGGGAGCAGAACAGGCAGATCAACAGAAGTACACTGCTGAGGGGAGCAGCGGGCACAGCAGGAGAGGTCTGCCGCGCCATGTGGGTCCCTCCCCGGCCGGCAGCAGGAATCGAGCTGGTGCTGCAGTGGCTGCGGTTTGCTTCATAGTGCGTTGCTTAACCCACTGCGCCACCAGGGAGGGCCCTCTCATTTTTTATTTTTAAAGATTTATTTATCTATGCATACAGGAGCTGGGGTACAGGCCAGAGTTGTGGGAGGTCAGAGGATTCATCAGAGACAGAGTGGGGAGCAGAACAGGCAGACTGACTGAAACACACCGCTGATGGGAGCAGCGAGTGAGGCAGGAGAGGTCTGCTATGCCTGTGGGTCCCCCACCCCACCTTGGCCGGCAGCAGGGACCGAACTCATGATGCAGTGGCTGTGGCCCACTTCCCAGTGCATTGCTTAACCCACTGCACCACCAGGGAGGCCCCTCTTTCTCATATTTTAAAAACAAAAATCAGCTCTTAGGGATATGTGAAGCTAGGCATGCGAGAAAGTTCTGAGCTGGAGGGCCATGCTGCTTTGGCTAATATCTGGGTGCTCATGATTATGGAGAAGGGGACATATTTGTGAACAGAATAAGGTACTTTCTAGTTCTTGACATTTTCCTTGAATGCTTTGACAGAGGACCTGATCAGGACATCAGTGGGAAGGAAGAACATGGGAAGTTGGGTACAGAACAATCTTTCTTGTACTCCACTCCCCTGTCTCAAGTGGGGGAGCAGTAAGAATGTTGACAAATGTCCCTAACCATTGGTCTCCTGATAACCTCTCCCTACTTCTATCAATAGTTTGGTCTTTGTTCCAATTACTTTGATTTCTATCACTCACTAGCATAGCTTGTTGGACTTGGTAAATTGTACTTTTACTGAGTCTTCCAGAATTAGCAAAGAAAGTTGCTTATATGTTTTTCTTAAGGAAGTGGAGTATGTGGGTGTGTTTAACTGATATTTGAAAGTGACTGAGTGATAACTATCACATCAATTTGATGTGTTAAATGCCCTAAATCATTCTCCCTTGACTTGCTACTCTCTTGAAATGTAAGGTGTCCTATTGATCATTTTTTGGAATTCTAAGGTTTAGAGCCTGGATTTTTCTTAGTCCGCAAAATAATCCACACTCAGAATACCACCCAAGCTCCTCCTTATGACAAAATTCAAAATACCTGATAGGTGACCCCTGACTAACCCAGATATTAACTGGACATAGGTGGTTAAAGCACAACAGACCCAATAATACCAAGACACACTTCGTTGCATTTTCTCATGTACATAGAAAATGTAGTTGATATTTCTTTATGAATAATTTGCACTTTGGCAATTTCTATTTAATGAAAGCTTTGTTTTAATCCCTTTCTGGATACACATGCATTGATGCTCTAAGAAGGAGAGAAGAAGGGTGGAAGCAACATGTCATTTAGCACTTCTGGGTTCTTACGAATGGAAGAGAAATCTCCATGACCATATTTTGCCTTTGAAGGGTAGGCTTTGAAATAGCTGCAGATGCTTTCTGTTGTGGGGATAGAGTTCCACCTGGTGTACTTACCAGAGTTGTGAAAAAGTAGTGATAGTACTCAGTCATCATGCCCATGAACAGAATCTGCAAAAGAGAAATAAGGGGAAAGAATCGGAAACAGAATTATAATCAGAAATAGATAATGATAGGATGGCTGCAAAGCTTGGGAACACAGAACAGGAAGGGCTTTGGGGATCCACAGATGCAGCCATTTAGAAACCAGAGAGGAATTCATGACTGATGGGGGGTTTGGACATTGACCCCCACGCAATGCTCTTTCATTATATTGTATTTGCTCGCTGTGAAGTTCTCTGTGTGATGATCAAATCTCAAAAAAGTTCATGTACAACCAATTTTACATTTGGAGTTGTCCATATGGCTCAGGGTTTTGCCACCCCCTACTGCCTAAGTTTATGAATAATCTCATACTTAATATATATTTTATTGATCTCCTTAGCTTTAGTGCTTAACATAATTCTTTAAAGTAGAACTCATTACAGAATTGGCAATGCTCATTTGAAGATATATATAAATGAGGATTTATAAATGAATATATCTATGAAACCTTTCTCTTTGTCCTTTTTTCATCTCATTCCACAAAAGAAATAGGGGAAATGAAAGAGGATTTTTTGTTGCATCACCTTAAGTGCTACTTGTACACTAGTTTTGTTTCTTGTATAGATATGATTAGACAAATTGCATAAATCAAAGGTGATTTTCTCTACAACTCTAGTAAAAGCTGGATGCAAATGAGAATCCCCTCTTAAAGTTTTAAAATCACATATCTATAAACTCCATCATAGAGACATCCTGAATTAGAGTTTCTGAGAGTAGAACCTGGATTTATATATTTTCACAGCGGCTGAGAATCACTGCTCTAATAAAACATGTTCACTTGCGGAACAAAGACTCAAAAGTTCCCTTTGAAAAAGATGGACTGAAGAAGTCTGGAGAAAGCAGGAATACTCAGCTCCTGAGATATGTAAACTAGACTGATTTTACAAAAGGGAATAAAGAATGAGGACAGCGTTCAGTAACAATATGGAACTTACACAGGTACCAATTCCATACTTCTTATGCCCCCTCTGCTAACCTGGAAGCCAGCAGCATACTTAGTGAGACTGTAATGTCACGAGGGTAGGACAAAGGACAGGAAATCCCAATGGGAAAGTCACCCTTATGGTGATAAGGTGACAAAGCACAATATAGGCTATTTAAAAGTGTGGTCTTGCTTTAGGAGGTGTTATAAGTGGATCTCATAGCATCAGAGCACAAAGAGCTAAGCTGCTGGGGTCAGTCAGGAACCCAGGTTTTCACTGTGGTTGCTAGAGAGTATAATTACAGGAAAGTCTATCTCTTGAAAAGGAAATGGGCAAATTTTATGTCAAGATAGAGACCTAGACACTGAAGTTTCAAGTATTGCTTCTGGAACTGATAAAGAAACATAAAGACTGAATTTTCAACTTTCGCTTGGGTTGACTTTCCCTTTCAAACTTCATCATGGAGGCATTTAATCACAAATGGAGGATATTCCATTGGTGTAATTTCTTGGGGCAAGCATTCTTGTGATTTGTCTTATTTAGTCTTAGAAAAGAACTATGACGTAATAGTGAATCAACAGCTAACAGGCTTGCATTTATTACCCCCAGACCACCTTGGTTCTTCCAGGTACGTTCTTCATTTGGCGTTTTAGAAAAATCCTATTCCTGTCTTTCCTACCTAGTGTTTAGGTAAATGCCTCCTCTTTCTTCTCTCAACTTTCTTAAAAATAAAACTTAAACATTAATTGACTTGTGGATTTTGCAGACTCTCTAGGATCCAGTTAAATAAAGACCTTCTAGATCATAAGAAGAATAATAGCACCAAAGATGGTATTTTTAAATAATTGCCCTTATGATCATCTGTAGACTGGTTTGGACAAATAGCCTTGTCATCTAATAATAGTATAATTTATATTATAAGTTACAAATTTATAAATTCATGTATTATACCTACATGCCAGTTTTCTCTCCGCATGTATTTCAACTAAGAGTCATCAAGGGATTAAGAAAATGTCACATTAACATAAATGTCAGTTTTTCAGAAAAAAAGTATAATTATGGTATGAGGGATTTTTTAATAGGTTTTTCATTTTTATTTATTTTTTGAAAAGCCTACTTTTCCCAAAGAAACACTACTTTCTTTTGGTTAAGGTAGTGTCTGTTGGATTGACGAGGTGGCACTCACCTAGGCAGGACACACACAGTACCAAGGAATCATTGCTAGGAGCTTGTCTGTCTCCATTTAGATACTATTAATGGCATACAACATGTCACACACTAACAAGCAATAGACATCAACACAAAAAATATTGACAGCTATGACATGCTTGTCTTAATCACATCTACTGTATTCTCTTTATAACCATTGTTTGTTAACAGAATTATTAAATCACCTTTGTTACCTTATCACTGACATGCTAGCCATAAATAAACCCAACCCTTTCCATAATTCTATGTGTTGAGCATCCACTGCTTGTCTTATTTTGGAAGACCCATAATATGAATGTCAACAGAGCCATTGGCTAAGCCATGTGCTTAGGAGACCCTTGTTCTGGTTTTGGTCAAGGAGGTGGGAGATCTACCTTCTGGAGACCTCACTCCTCCTAACAAATGACAGGGACCAAATTGTGTTTCTTTTGAATGGCTCCAGTTTTCTCTTTCATGAACACTGTAAGGCATGCAAGTGCTGTTGTTTATGATAGTCTTCTTGCTAACGAGCTCAGAGTCATGATTGTGGGTCTTCATCAGCAACAACTCAGGAATGTAGGGTGTCTATTCTCAGTGTGCTAATATCACTCAGCTTTATGCTTTTCTACCTGACTTTCCCCTTTGTACTCACTAGTCTCCCTTTCTGAAAATATTTATCATGTTTCAAATGTATTTTTCTAAGCGGCTTCAATTTTTGTAGAATAAATTTATAACAAATACGTAGGTAATAATGACTGGGAGAAGATGGATGTTTTTTCACCATAAAGAAAAGTAAACCCTTCAAATCTGTGCAACTGAATTGGGTTAGACTAGTAAATAAATAGCCTACAACAAAACAACATTCACAGTTAATCCCACTCTGTCTCTGTAGACTTTTTTCTTTGCATTAAAGTTTTTATTTTTTGTTTGGTAACTTTTTTTGTTGTTTTGTTTTCTTTATTTATATATATTTGACATCAATTGTAATCCCCATGTATCTGCCCTCAACCCTCTCTCTCCCGCTCCACCAAGTGTCCTCAATTTTTCCTTGTCTTTTTGTTGTTGTTATTGTTATTATTCTTTTCCTTGATCCTTATTTGGTTCCCTCATTGTTATAAGAATTGAGAGGCCATGGGAGTTCATTTTATGGGCCAACTCGATTAAGTCATGGGATGGTCATATTAAACATTATTTTTGGGTGTGTCTGTGAGGGTATTTCTGGATGAGTTTAGCTTTTTAATCAATGACAGCTGGCCTTCTCCAGTGTGGTGACACCACCTCAGTCATTGAGGTTCTGAATAGAACAAAAAGGCAAAGGTAAAAGGCCCTTTGCTTCCTGACTGCTTATGCCAGCACATTGCTCTTCTCAGGCCCCTGGACTGAGCTTCTCACCAGTAGTTCTTCTGATTCTCAAGGCTTCCAACTCAGACAGGAACTGCATTGCCAACTTTTTTAGGTCTCCAACTTGCAGGAGGCAGATTGTGGGGATTCTCAGCATCTATAGTCCCATCACCCAATGTCTCATAACAAACCTCTTCCTGCATTTATATCCGTCACACTGCTTCTGTTTCTAGTGAATTCTGACTAAAACAAAGACCAACAGCAAAGCCTAGAAGTCCTGCGTACAGATGGTATCTCCCTGATTCTAGACAAGACAATCCTTAACAGTGAGAAGTGTGATTGACACTTACTTGCTAGCTCTCCCTGCTGGACTGCTCTTACATTTATTTTTTTTTTATTTTTATTTTTTTAGAATAAATACATTTAATGAGTTTCAAGATACCCAATATCAGGGCCAGTTGTGTTATCAACATCAATGATTAACTATCAGAAAGAACAGTTAATAATCCGATTTATGATTGGATCAATAAGGAAAAAATACCCATCCTAAAGTTTTGTGTTTTTTTTAATTGTAATCCCCATGTATTCCCCATCACCATCTCACCAGTGCACCATCACCTCAGTCCCTCGTGTTCCCATCCTCCCTCAACCCTCCTCCTCCCCT
>JAGFMF010011629.1:13162538-13198363 GCA_019455555.1 Galemys pyrenaicus
TTTGCCTACTTTTTCTTCTAGTAATTTTATGGTTTCAGGCCTTATGTCTAAGTCCTTAATCCATTTTGAGTTGATTTTTGTGCATGGTGAAAGGCAGTACTCTAGTTTCATTCTTTCGCATGTAGCATGGACTGCTCTTACATTTAAAAGACAACATTTTACTTTGTCTTGTGATTCCTCAGTGACGTCTACATGAAGACAACCAAGATTACTAACAGAGTTTGATGCTAAAGACACCTGGAGAGTCTCTAGATCAATGTCTTCCAAAAGCATATCCTGGTATCTGAGGAAAGTTGCAGCAAATTTCAATCTGATCATTTTTCAGAAGGCAATATAGTGCTATGGCGATAGCAAAAAAAATAATCTCCATAAATTCACAGCATCTATGGCTAAGGGCAGTTACTTTGTCACGAAATAATTGGCAGTACATTGCTATCATGGTAACAGAAATGTAAAATGAAGCTGGAGTACTCCTAAGAAATTCTCAGGCATTCTTGTAAATCTACAAAGGTCTTTTATAACTGCTTCTTTACATTGAAAAAGAGGTATCTTTGGAGTTTATATTGACTAACCTGAAGTATTGCTCCTCTTGTAGCCTTCTCAATATCAGGTGAATTCTTAACAATCAAACATAGTTTCTGGTCAATAAATAGTGGTTTTACCTCAAGAGAGAAATATTATTTCAGCATAAAAATAATCTTCAGGAAATCCATTGACTAAAATAATATCAAGTCTCAGAGCAACAATTTTGGGGAGAAGGTTTGAGCTCCAGGGAGTAGCTTTTCCTCACATGCCAGCTGTGCTACCTTAAGCTTCATCTACACTATCACTTGCTTAAGATGTTCCTTTGGACACATCATTTGTAATATTGGTCTTTAGTTTAACTAATTTTAAGTCTACCTTTAGATAAGTTTCTACTGTTGTAAGGAAAAAGATACTCATGTCACATTGGATGATTGTAACATCTATGATGGCAACAGGAGCTTCTACAGAAAATAACATTGGGTGGGCCCTATAAGAGTTCTAACTAAAGAAAAAATATTCATCTCTTTATGGAATAGGCTGAAAAATAGCCCACTAAAAATGTCCATATCCTCGTTTCCAGAATCTTCTAATATATTACTTTACATGACAAAAGGGACCCTGCAGATGGATTAAGTTCCGGATCGTGATTTGAGAAGATGACTCTGGGCTTTTCAGGTGGGTTCAGGCTCACCTAAGTGTCCTTACAGTATAGAAGTAGAAGAACAGGAAGGTGGAAAGTGATGGAAAAAGAGACAATGCAATGTGGGGCCAAAAGCCATAGAATGAGGGGACTGTCTAGAATTGGCTAAAGTAAGGGGTTAGAGCCTCCCTTGAGGCTTTCAAAAGGAATGTAGTGCTGTCCACAGAGAGAGATGTGCTAGTGACAGAAAGTCTAGAGTTTTCTTTCCACTGGAGGTTGATGCTATATCATTTACAGAGTCAGACCACTTTTCTTCTGTCTTCAAGTGAAATCAAAGCAGAGGCTATTCCACAAAGTCTTGGTGAGCAGAATCGATTTATTATTTGGAGGTTTCTTTCTGCCTTAACTCCTTTATAAGCCGCTCTCTCCAGAGGTATGGTCAGAATGAAGGATGCTGATACTAATAGATATTAACAAATGGAGTGGAAACCAATGGGGTTTAGTTTAGCCTCAGAAGATAATCCCACTTGAAGAGCCAGATGGCACCACCCAGGTGCACAACAGAAGAGATTATGCTATTTAGGGAGTCCAGACTGCAGACAACCAAGTGGGAAAGAAGATTTCCCCTGGAAGAATGAAATAGGCAACCTGGCAAAGAGGAGAGAGCAGAGATTTCGGAGGATTACATGAACCTAAAGAACAAACTCTCTGTAACATCCAGGGGAAATTGGTGGAAAGATGATGTGTAGGAAAGAATATAGAGGAAAAGTTTAGAATAAATCCAGAAGCTGGAAAATTTCCAGAAAACATTGAATCTTTTTGCCATAAACCATTTTCATCGTGGCAATAATAAAAGCTGTAGCTCAAATGTACTTGAACATCACCTTCAGAGGGAGAGAAGGGTGGGCAGAATTAAATGGTGGTCTTGCTGGTCTCGTGTTGTTATGACTGGGTCATGTTCTCAGTTTTTGGATTTTGTTGTTGTTGCTTTTTGGATGATTTTATTTTGTCAATTTATCTAATGACTCTTAGATTTGGAAAATAATTATAATAGCATTTCCCACTGCATTAGAGTCCCAAAAGGACTTTCAAAAATTATAAATACTTGGCTCAAGGATAAAAAAAAATGAAACACAAGTGGAATTGGAGAAGATTATGAAAGGTGAAATAAATCAGAGAGAGAAAGACATAGACAAGATGATTTCAATCATATGTAGAATACATAGAAAGAAAACAAAGGACCAGGTAAAACCAAACCAAAATTCCCTTGAAATCTGACTTCAGTATTGAAGCTAACAGAAGGAGAGGGCTGGGGGGGGAGGGTGGAGACAAAACTGGGAGTGGGTACAATGCAGTATGGTGCAGGACGATGGGTGCCTCGGCAGGGGGGGTGTGGTATGAGAACATACAACTAAAGAAGTGTGAGCTTGGGGCCTCCCTGGTGGCGCAGTGGGTTAAGCAACACATTATAAAGCAGACCGCAGCCACTGCAGCATGAGTTCTATCCCTGCTGCCGGCCCGGGAGGGGACCCACATGGTGTGGCAGACCTCTCCTGCTGTGCCCGCTGCTCCCCTCAGCAGTGTACTTCTGTTGATCTGCCTGTTCTGCTCCCCGCTCTGTCTGTGGTGAATCCCTTTCACCCCCCACACCTCTGGCCTGTACCCCAGTGCTTGTATGCATAAATAAATAAATCTTGAAAAAAAAGTGTGAGCTTGTTACCCAAAATCATCTATAGTGTCGCAAGCCAGTGTTACCTCAAAAAAGATATAGTTAAAAAAAAAATTCAATAACTACCCCATCCCATCCCTAAATAGGATCTACTTGGTCTGGGGCTTGTCCTCAGTGTTGATAACTATTAAAAGCTCCCCAGGTGATGCTTCCATCTGGTCAGAAATAAGAACCACTGACTGATATTAGTTAACTTGTTAGTAGTTAAGTTTTAGGAGTCATATTGATAATGATCATTACTTATTTGTCTGAGCCCCATAACATGGCCCTGCTTGTTAGAGGGGCTTTGGGGGAGCCAGTGTTAGCCTCAGTTTAACAGATTTGAAAGACAGAGTGTGGTTACCATATTTTGACCCAGGTATAATCTCCATCCTGGGCTCTTTGTGCTGTATTAGCTTGTTAATTGCTAAGAGAAGGTATATAAGACAGGGTATTCAATAACTTGTACAAATTCCTTTTGGACTTTGAGAACCCAAATCAAAGCATGTGGCTGTTTGGTGAGAGCAAAGTTAGGAGCAGGATTGGGCTTTATCTGATACAATGAATCCATGAAGCCAAGAGAGCTTGAAGTTGTCCATCTAGTTTCCAAAAAACCTTCTGGGGGCTTCCCTGGTGGCACAAGGGGTTAATTCTCAGCATTGTGAAGCCATTCACAGTCACTGCAGTGCTAGTTCAATCTCCAGCCAGGGAGGTGACCCACAAGGTGCAGCAGACCTCTCCTGCCTCACCAGCTGCTCTCCTCAGCAGTGTACTTCAGGCACTCTGCCTGCTCTGCTCCTCGATCTGTCTCTGGTGAATCCTCTCACATACCCCACACACCTCTTGCCTGCACCCCAGTTCTTGTATGCATAAATAAATAAATCTTTAAAAAAAAAATTCTTCCGAACAGAGAGCTGTTCAGGCAGTAAAAGATCATGCCTTGGCCCACATTACAGGAGCTACTAGTTGCCTCACTTGTTTCATCCTCTTCCATCAGGGATTCACTCATACACTGCTGTTATAATATGACATTTCTTTAGGTATTAAAACTAATTAGATCCTGGGTTTTAATACCTTTGGTGTTGTTTGGTAAGAACTTTAATCTCCTTAGTGCAGTCAGCATTCATCTAGAAAGGACAGCTTATAAAAACATTGTAATGTATTTTTGGTTAAAATTGTGATAGATAAGATAGTAGATGTTTTTGTGTACTAGGTGTTACAATGGCGGCAGCAGGTGGGAAGTATGGAGAGCTTTGCATGCCACGCAACATTACTTTGATACTTAATTCGTTGTGGGCTAGGGGGAGGCATTTAGGAATTTAAAATGAGAGGGATAAGGTCATATTGTTTTAAATTTAGAATGAACAGTTTTTAAGGTTACGTGGAAGTTGGATGTGGAAAACCAGGAGCAGGAGGCTTGTGGCAGAAAGATGAATTGTTCTAGTATAGAAAAAGGATAATGAGAGCGCCAAAGAAAAGGGGGTTGACACTGAAGGTGGAATCTACAACATTTGGGAATTAATATCTAAGAAAAGGACAGGAGAATTGAGTGGAAGCCTGGCAATTTTTGTCACCAAGACAATTATAGGAGAAGCAGGTTGGCTGGAGAAGGAATCAGAATGAAGATTCAATGTGTTAATTCTGATGTGGAGACTTAATAAGGACAAGATCTTTGTAGACTATGGAGGTTTGAGAGCCACTGATGTGATATAGTGTAGCAGGTAATACGGTGATGGGGTCAGGACTGGGATGCACGGAATCACTGTCATAGTTTTCTAGATATTTTCTATACCACTAATAATACTGATGATGATCTGGAACGTGTGGACTATATCATGTGTTAGTGGTGGGCTTAATACCACAGGGGCATGTCACATTTAACTTTTCTTAAAGAGGATGTAGCAGTAACAAATGACCAGGTTTTCCACTAAGTGATGACCTCACCAAGACACTGGCATGGTATTTTAGTTTCAGTTCCTCATTATCCTGGCTCAGTCTTTAGCACATTGGGAACATCCAATGAGTAAACGGTGAGGGGTACACTTTGCAGGTTAGAATCACCCTAATGACAGAGAGGATTTGACTAATAGGGGAAAAGTAGGGAGTTGGAATCATTTCAGTAACATCTTGCCTTTAAAGATGGCAAATGTGAAGAAGCAGATGTGGTTAAAGCAAGAAGTATTTTTCAATCTTCGAGTGAATTTTTTCAATTTGCTTATTTCAATCTTCAGGCTTCTTCAGGGAACCTGGTAGAAGCTGTGATCCTTTCTGGGATCACATGTTAGGGCGTATTAGGGCATGAGCATCTTCCAGCTTTTGAATAAAGCTGAGAGGCTGGCTGACCTTGATACACACCTAACACGCTCTGATATGCACACCTTCCAATTCTTTACATGATTGCGTCTAAATTACCCCCTTCCTTCCACTGCAAGGGAAATTTCTTACCACCCATTACAACAAAAACTTGATGTAGCTGGAATCAAGTCTTAGAGCATGTCTGAGGCATAGATATGATTTTTACTGCCTCCCAATTCACGTTGAAACAGATCTAAGTCCTTTCCCAGGTCTACCCGTTGGAGGCTTTTGAGATTCCTCAAATGGACATCCTGGAGACTAAGGATATGGGAAGATTGCAACCCCCTTCAGTAAATTTTGATTATCCATAGAGGTCAATTAATTCTTGTGTATATTGAATAACAGATTCAACATTCCTTACAAACGAACATGAACTATATTCTCAGGAAGTGTAAATAGATTTTAATAGCAGCCTGAGAGGAAAATAATTAGGAGGAGACTGTGCTGCTGAAATAATTATATAATATGCTACAAATTATCATCCAGTTAGTATAAATTGAGGCTCATCATTATTACATTGTCAAGATTTATCCAAAGTAATGAACTTATCACCAATTATCTGTCTCAAACACTACCGAAGGACTCCAGGAACTTAACAAAAGAATGGACTGCTGAATTATTTCCTATTTCTTACAGACTCTCCTAAGCACCAGGTGATGTGCAAACTCTTTATGTCTAGATGCCATTAAGAGGATTCTCAAGCACTTGAAGGCATGGAAAGGCAGAGCTGAAGAGAAATTTGGCAAGGTTAGAATCTAACAATCCTTTTATACAGATAAAGACATGGGGTTGAAGAGGAATTAACAGACTTGCTCAAAAGGACATTTAGAAAAGCCTAGAAACTTAGATCTCAGGCACCTTAGGTTTAAGTTTGAAATTCCAGCCTTGCCACTGGGGGTATGATCTAGAATCTTAATGTTTTCTACCTGTATCATAGGACATTTGGGGAGAATAAAAAACTAACATTCTGATCAAATGCATGATTTATTTGGGTACATAATGATTATCCAACAGGTGGTAATTCTTCTAGTAGGGAAGATCAGATGTTGCAACTGGATCTCCCAACTTGCAGCCTAACACTCTAGTCACAACCCCTTACTGTTTAGAGATAAGCTTCGAAGTGCCCACAGGCCTGTCGGCACTAGCTAGCTATGCTCCCGTGACATTCATTTTCATGGTCTCTTTCTGCCTTGAGGGTGCAGAGAATTGGGTTTTTGCTATTGTTGTCTATACTGTCACATCTCCATCACCTTCACTCAGTGCTCAACAAGTGTGCTGAATGAAAGAATGATTCTTCCACTACTGTGTCCCTCCCACTTTCTCTACCAGACCGTGGGATCTTCAGTATAATCAGCACTTCTTGGGGACTTGTGTGAACTAAAAATGACTGGATATTTGAGGATAAAATGTAAGAACTGCATTCAAGAAGTGTACATCTTAGCTAAAATATGCCCTAGCCCCCCTGCCCCTAGGCCTCCTGGTGAACATAGCAACACCGGAGGATGCTCTTTCCTTCCCTCTAAAAGCCTGAGGTAATTTTGGTTCTCAGCACCATGTCTTGTTGCTCTGTGATCTTGGGCACATCATGCCATCTCTCTGAACCCTATTTCTTTGTTGCAGTCAGAATATTCTCAAAAAAGATAGGACAGTGTCTCATATACAGTCAGTGTTCGGTGAAAGACTCCTAGAGTGTCTGGCTTATCCCACGCATTTGTGATTAGACATGAAGGACTTGAACTAGTGGGCACAGCTTCTGAATGGCGGTTTGTAGTCTTAGCATATGGCGTCCACATGGCTTGACTCCATGGTCTCTGTTCTCAGAGAATGAGACTGAAGATGCTTCTGTCTGGTGGAAACACAGAATAAAGGCTCTGTGACCATGTTGCTTGCCCAGGACGCAGCTGTCAGGCACAACTTTTATGAGGAAAGGATGAATAAAAGCATTTGGTTAATCAGTATGACACTTCCTGGTAAGGGGAAGCAGGGCATTGAAAAGAAATATTTTCTCCCTGGCCTTGTATTTATGTTAATTGAAAGAAAAGAAAAATCAAAAATGGGAACTCACAAACGTTGACAGCAGATAATGCAATTCTAGCAAAATCTAATATTCTACAAAATGTTTTGGTACTAAAATGGCTTAGGAAGAAAAATGACTGAATTATGGCTTAATACTCATTGCCACAAGTGTTGGGGCAGGAGGGGGCCCTCCCTCTGACATTTTGCTCATGTAAACAAGGGAGCAGGTTTCCTGAGCCTGGAAAAACATACTCCTGCCTCTCTCCCTTGGCCGTTCTCTGGCTCAGGGGACTGGTTCATCCCTGGGAGGCAACTTCTGGAAGCCCACAGCCCCCTCCCTCCCTGTCACAGAACCACTGGGGTTCAGGCTACCAGGCTTGAAACGGTGACTTGTTTTCTCAGTCGTGTCACAATACAAAGTCCTATTGCAGCACAAAGTTGTGTTACAATGATGCAGTTCTTCAAAGCCTCAGAAGCTCAGATGCATTATAAGATAGGATTTCAGAGGTTGAATGAAACTTTAGAAGAAACTGAGGTACAGAGGAATGACTTACTCAAATGTGTCTGGCAGATTTGACAATATGGTATCTTGAGTGGGATGGAAGGAAGTGAATTTGGAGCTTACTTACTAAGCTCTTAGCATAGCCCTTGAACATTTGTTTATCCATTGCATTTCCTCATTCACCATAGCCATAGTGTCAAATTATGTGGTCGTTGCTGGGGATTTGGGAGAATGAGACAGAAAAGGTTTCTGTCCTCTTGGAGTTTGCCACATAGCAGGAAATATAGCTAGCAAATGAGTAAATGTCTTTAATTACCGATGTTTTTACTGAGGTCACAGAGCAACTAAGTAGAATGCAAGGTCAGAGGGGATGAGAAAATCGCTCCTTCTCTTTTATTTCTCAAGAGATGATCAGGAAGACTTAGCTGAAGCTGACTTGGGGGAAACACATTCTAGGTGCTGGCAGCTGTAAGTACAAAGGCTGCAGAATGGAAAAAGGAGGGCATGTCACCCAACCAGGCGGAAGGCCTCTGAAACACAGACTCAGAATGAGAGGCCGGCAAGAAGCTTGGAGAAAGCAGGAGGGCCAGTCATGGTGACCACAGAGTTTTGTATTAAGAGCATGTTCAATACATAGACAAAATTACCATTGTCTCTGAGCATCAATTTTTCATTTGCAAGAGGGCTAGTGTCTGCTGTACTGGGGACTTGGGGGGAGATGAGGCAGTTGCTTCTCCCCCAGGTGGATGCTCGGCACATGTTCCAATTGGATGTGTATAGTGTTTCTACCTTGTGCCTCACCTTGAAATTCACCTGCTTCCTCCACAGAACCAGAATCAGTGTGAGTGAGAGGCAGTGGGTGGTAACGAATCAGCAGGAGGAGAGGGGTCTTGGCAGAAGTGGGAGGGAGGAGCAGGTCTGGGGGCTGGGCTTTCCTCAGTGAAGGCGTCACCACCATGCTCACCAGGCCTCCTGAGGGGGGCGGTGGGTGGTTAGGGAGAGGAGAGGACTCCCCACTGACCCCATGTGTGTGCTCCTGGTCATTGGGTCCTCTCTCCTGGTGAAATTCATGGAGACAGCCCCTATGAAAGCTCAGCTCCAGTATAGCCTAATCAAATCTTGACATTTGAATTTCTAACTAATTTTTGGGAAATAACTTTTCAGATTCTCATCATATAGTACTTGTTCAATATGAATAGATATAATTACTTTGCTGGAGTGATTAGCATACCCAAGAATAACTATAGACTTTCCCCAATTTTTACTTGTAGATAAATGTCAAATATCTTCTTTAAAGTGCATTTGATTTCCCTTTCCTTAAAAATCATTAAAAAGTAGTAAAATATGATGAAGGTACAGGGAAATAATGGGGAAAGTACACAAGAAAAAAGCCAAGTTGACCTGGCACAGAAACATTTCTCAGGAGTGATTTTTGTCACCAGAAAAGCACAAGCAATTAACACAGATTTCACCTCAAGGAGACCAGCAGCAAGTGGCTGTATTCTTTTTGTAGACATTTCTGGAAACCGACTTTGGAACGGAATAGTCACTCATTCTAAATGGGAATCCTTCATGGTAGAATGAGCACACAGGCTCTGAGATCGGGGGTTCTGGGGACCCCAGGGCAGCCTGGCAGCTCAGCTCCTGACCTGGCAGGGGGGCTATCTGGTCTGAGCTTCAGTTTCCTCTGCTTTGACTTAAGAATACCACATTTGCCACAGGCAGCATCTGAGGTTGTGTGAGAGGGCATATGGGATGCAGGCACCATCACTGGCACAGGGTAGGATCCTCCAAAGAGCAAAATCTACTTCCTTCCTTCCCCTTCTTCAGCTCAAAAGAGGTTGGTTGTGTGGGTTGGGAATCAGGACGCTGAGCTCCCTGGAGACACTCAGCAGACAGTACGACGAAGTCTCTATTTTTACATCTTGCTGCCCTGCAGGATAAACTGGATCACAAAGAGCGCTCGGGCCTCATTTTGTCAACATAGAACACCCCAGGGTCTTAATATCACTTCGCACACCATGACAACATTTCGGAGATCCAAAGAAAGCAGCGTTACATCAACCTGGGCCCTCTGTAGTGGTTTCAGAAAGAGTGAACTTTCACATTCCCTACACTGGAACCTCTTATGTCTATTAAATTAATATTTAAAATAGAGTAAATATAATTATCATTCTCACAAAAATGGATATATCATTTCTCATGGAACATACAATTCTTTGTGAATGATCATCTTTACCAGTGTTTGAAAATCAGCCACACGCATGCACGTGCACGCGCGCGCACACACACACACACACACACACCACCCACTATTATTCCCATGGAACCTTATAAAAGGGTTCTCCTCCTTCCCCAGTACTTTCAGATGGCCTCTCTAGAACATAAAGTGATGAACAGTCTCTTCAAATACTCTCCCCAAGTCTCACAGCCAACCATACCATTCACAGGATTAAGAAAAGGAACCAGAGGATAAGACAGAGAGGACAGGAGATAGAGGAAAACGTGTTTGTGATAAAGCTGAACAACTTCACTCTCCCTTGCCCCCATTTCCTGGGAGGATTTCTCTTAGAGGCTTTTGCTATTTTACAAACCGTTCTTTGAATAATCTCTAGACTACCAGGTGGGAACCACTTAAATTGTGGAGCTTTAAGTCTACATTTATCGAAACAGGAGAAACTCCAGCATGCATTTCTTTTCCTACTCCAAGCCCGCCTTTGGGAGAGATCTGGCCAGTTGTGTGAGCCAAAATGGTATCTAAGCAAGAGAAGCCTCATCAGCAAATCATTCTCTTAAATGTAATGTAAGTCTCCAGCCTCTGTTCTAGCAGGCTCCTGGGAGGGGATACTTCTTTGCATTTTGAGGACTACACATAAAATCTGGGTGTTTTTCACAGTTCAGGTCCACACTTCATTACACATGTTAATGAACTGTATTAAAATTCTCAAATGAAGCCTTAAGATAAAGGGCTACAGATGATACCTATTTACCTTTTAAGTTTTTTAGCTGCTGACATCACCTCAACATGCTTGCTTGCTTTAGAGAGACATAATTATAATATCAAAAACTTTGTTAATATGACCCAAATAGTAGCCTAGAAGGAAGGGGCAGATACTCTTCCCATGACTGGAGAAGCAACATTTCATAGCGGAGGAAGCACTAGATAGCATAAAGGAGGCTGAGTGCCTGTTCTTGCCTGTGTGACTCTGGGAATTCTTCTAAAGTGGGGGAATTACCCTCCAAAGTTTCACTGAAAACTTTAAATATGTTTTATGATTCAAATCTGGTAAAAGGGGACAATAGCAGGGTGAAGGATAGACTTGAACTTGCAGTGGGGAACTTTGTGTCGTCTATCTGTTGTGCATCTATGTACTCTAATACAGGGTTACTTCCATAAAAACTTATTAAATAAATAGATTCTACAGTGCAATGGAAACATGTTGAGTTTTCCTAATTGGGTACTTCCAGTGCAATTAAAACCTTGACTTTGAACTCAGTGACTGGGGGGAGATGCCCTTCAGATCCGAGACACAGCACTGGAGAGTCAGACTCATCATCGCTCTGAGAGCTGTTGCAAGTGACTGCTAGCCACCACTCTGCCTTTGTGCAGAGGGGATGCTCTGCTTTTGAAATTAGTGCCCATTGCCAGCCAGCCACACAGCAGACCTTTCAAACTTGGACGTGTCATTTTAGATGAGAACAGTGTCTGATGCCACTTAAATGCAAAGAGACACCCTTCAGGCCACATAAATTCAACTTGGCCATTTCTCCCCCCCCAACATCTCCCATTTCAATCCCCTAATCTTCTTGTAATGTTTCTATGTTGAACATCTGGTTGACCTGTCTTATTGTCTATGTCTGCACCAGACTTTCTCAACCTCAGCTCTCCTGACAGTTTGGGCCACCTCGTTCTTTGTTGTGGGGATGGTCTGCATGTTATAGGATGTCTAGCGGCATCCCTGGTCTTTAATCACTCCCATAGACTGTGACAACCGAAAAGGTCTCCAAACGTCACCAACTATCCTGAGAAGGCCTGTATCACTCGTGTATCACTCATCTGCGCTTTGTCTTTTTGAGGTCCAAATCGCCATTCACGGCCATAAGCCCAGTGCTGTTCCTGAAGCGCTCAGGTAATATCACTCTGTTGTGGATGTCATTTCTGACACCCACATTCGTGTATGATGTCACAATTTCCCAAGCGTTTCCACCCAAGCGATCCCTGGAGACAAATACATGGCATCGCCTGGACTGTTATTACAAGTCAGAAGACAGGGGCCTCTCTGCGGTGATGGTCCCTGTGCCCCTTTTCATGAGAACTGGAATCCGCATGTGTGACAAAAAGGTCTTGCCAGGAAGAAGAGGTATTTAGGCCAAGCCGGGCATCATGTAAATGGAATCTGGCTGAGTCTTTTCAAGAGACAGAGGAAGAAATGCTTAAGCGCCTCAACCTTGGGCGGCATGTCTACCTCCCTCCCAAGAGCACGCAGAGCCAGATATCTACCATCACGTACATACAGGTGGTTTCAAGGAATCCCCGAGTCCTTTGGATCTTTAAAATCATTCTGAAAACTGCCATCTTCCCCCAACTGGACTGCTGTGCCAAGTGAAACCAGCTGGCGTTTTGTGAAAGAGAAATGAACATCCCCCCACACTCCCACCTCTTCCCGTCCCTCTTACCTGCTTAAGGATTTCAGCTGCTGTTTCGTGTGAACAATCAAATATCACATAGAACTCCTTGCCCTTCTTCATCTCCTTGAGCAAAGGCTTGGCATCTTTATTCCCAGAGGGCAGCTGGCGGATTTTGATTTTAATGTTATATCTGGAAGGAGCTTTGATGAGCTCTTGCAGACGAATTAGACCTGGAAAATGACATCCAGTGATGCAACAGACTCTTATTGTCCAAAGAGTATTTGCTTATTGTCATTTATAGGCAAACTCAGATCATTCCCAAAATATATCAAGAGGCCACCTACCTAAAGGTTACATTATTGACTTTCTCATTTATCAGTCCTCTTTCTGTGTAGATGCTGCTGCGTTTTCCTTCTGCCTGTATGTGTGGCTTGGAAGTACAATTTTCCCAAGTGCATTTTGAATTTATTTAGAATGTAGTTTGTCCTCTCCAGCTTCTAGTCAACCCCGAAAATCACTAACAAATCACATCTATAACTCTAAAGCCCTCGTAAAGAAGTTGCTTGAAATTTCCAATAATGCCGAAAGACACAGGATGCCACCAGCTTGCTTAAAAAAGCCAAAAGAATACTAAAATTTCTTTGATGGTGAACCTCTGTAAACTTTTCACAAAGTATTTCTACACAACATACTCTTTACCTGTGAGTTAGCTAAGCAGCTGTCTGTAACTTTCCAGTTCCTGACATATAAACCATTTATAAATGGCTCATTATAGCTTCTGTCTAATATGATTAAATGTTAAATTCAAAATTCCGTCCTCAACAACAACAACAACAAAAACAGACACTTTTTAGGGATTATGTTAACAAAAGCTGGAAGAGATTTTTTTGAAGATCCACTATTGGTAATTATAGGAACGTACCTATAACAAGGAACTCGACTGAGAATGTTTGACTCAAACTAGGTTTGAATGGCTCAGCTGTATCATTTTTAATGGTTGTGCTTTATGAGGGTAAGACAAAAAGTTACATAATAATATCTCCATCATATTCCCCTCCCAGTGCTGGCTACACTGCATGGTGTTGGCTCTTACTCAAGGACTCCCATCACATTAGGAAATTGACTTTATTATTTATTACACAGCTAGTTCTGCACCTTTCCAATGTGTCAGTTTCAGGTCACCAATAGGAAATATTAAGCATGATCAGTAATCAGATGGAAATTGTGTGTGCAGTGTGGGAGCTTAGGCTGATGGAGCTAGAATGATTTTTTTGAGGACTTGTGGCAATTTTGTAGCTGATCCAGGATTTAAGGAGAGACTGACCTTCTGACTCCAAATCTAGGGTTCTTTTTTTTTTTTTTAAACCAAATCAGTGTCCCCTTTTAAATTTCTAAATTGCAGATCAATTAACTGAATAACACTGTCTACATAAATAAATAACTGTATAGATACAAAAAGAAAATTTGGACCAGCATAAAGCATTCAACATTTATTTGCAAATGAGATCATCAATAAACATGTCTTCCTCCTCCTCCTCCTCTGAATGACCCTCTTCTTTTTCAGTAGTTTCATAAAAAAAGAAAGGTTATTTCAATATAAAAGGAGAAAGGAGAACAGTTCATTACAAAAATCCAGTTTGACACTGAACTAGATTTATCATCAGAAGGATTCACCACTCAGTCTCTAATTATCTCATTTTCTCTGCATACAGGAGAATTAGCTCAGGAAAAGGATAGGATCAGCAGGTTTGAAGCGTACAGACCAAGTGTGGGAAGAACAATGAGCAAGAAGTAGAGAAGCTTACATTTCTCTTCCTAAAGCAACTGTTTGTGTTAAAAAAAAAAAAAAAGGCTGTCTTCATTAGCAAACATAAAATGTACAATTATTCAGAGGCTTTTTTAGTTTGCAGGAGACAGAATTTAAAGAAAGCTTTCCCTTCTATTTGCATTTTGCAGCAAGCTATCATTCACTTCATTGTAATGAATAGTTAAAAAATGATTTGCTAAACAAATAATGACTTCAGGGAGAGGAAATTGATTCAGGCACACCCTTAACTTTGCTAGTGGTCTGCCTGGGAGGGAGGGACCTGGGGGTCGCCAGCCCTGAATTCCACATGCAGAGAGAGAAAGGTATAAACGTGGTAACTGGTGGTGGTTTAAGCCTCTGGTGCTGGAGGGACCATGAAAATGAAATGCAAATAAGAAGACAACCAAACCCATACATTTGAGAGATAGTCTGCAAAAACAAAACAAAAACCTGATCTAAATTTTTCAAAGAAGGCAAGGGCATGAAAGATGAAGGAAGGTTAAACTGTTATAGACTAAAATGATTATAATAACTAAATGCAAAAAAGGATCTTGGAGTCAAAAAGTCCAGTGGTCTGGGGTGGAAGAGGTGTAAGACTATGAGCTCCCAATCATACACAGCACTATAAGCAAACACTACTGCAATAAAAATAATTAAAAACTGTTATTGGGATAAGTAGGAAACCAGAATATGTTCTGTATCTATACCTATTAGCCTCCGTCCGTCCGTCCGTCCGTCCATCCATCCATCCATCCATCCATCCATCAATCCATCCATTAATCCATCCATTTTGTTGCATCAGCACTGACAATTGTAGCATGTTATAACAAAGAAGGTCCTTGTTTTTTGGGAGCACACAATGATCTTTTCAGGGATAAAATGTCCTGATGTCTGCTGTTTACTTTTAAATGATTTGACAGTATTACCACTTTTATTATTTTTGTAGCTACATTTATATTGAGAGAATGACCATTAAAGCATCGTGGTCAAATGCTAACAACTGCTGAATCTAGATGAAGGGGGTACAGGAGTTCATTGTACATTTTTTACAAATTTGCTGCAAATTCAAGTGTTTCTCAAGAAGACAAATCATACAGGTATAGAATAATGTCATTAGGGGCTCCTTCCTCTACTCTCATCTCCCAGAATGGAACTGGAAACTGCACTTTTGGTTTGCAAGTGACTTTAGTCCAAGAAACCTGTTCATTTCACATGAGCTCGAGCTGGGCTCTGCATGAACAGAAAATTTTCAAAATGTCCAAAAAGCCCACGCTTGATACTTGCTCTGGCCTCCTCTCTCTGCACTCAGAATTGACACAGAAAGATGCTGATTCGCATGCACATGAAGTGATTCTGGAAACAGGTGGAGCATATGGAGGAGAAAAACAACCTGCTATTTTCAGTTGGTGCTTAAAATTTCCCATGCCCCCTTTAATAATAATAAACTTTGCTATTTACATTGCACTTTTTTATGAAGTATGCGACGTGACTTATAAATAGCTCAATAAAACTCAGAATACACCTCTGAGGTGGCTAGGTGTCATTGCTATTTTACAAGAAGGAAAGTGAGGCACAGGGAGGTTAATTGTTTGGATCGGCCCTGAAAATAAGTCACAGATGCCAGGAATTGGAAGTGACCTTAGAGGTCAAAGCCCTGCTTGATGTATGAATACCCTTCCACAGCTGCTGCTCTGCGCCCCTCTGTCTGAGAAATTCTCCACTTCACACTGCAGCCCAATCCACTTCTGGACAGCTTTCCTTATGTTTAATGAGGGTTAGTTCAAAAGAAAAGTACCTAGGTTTTCTTGAGTTTTACTCCAATTCCCTTTTCATTATGCCACATCAGTGGGCTTGATGCCACAAAAATGAATGCAATAAACCACTGGGACCCAAAGATAAGATCACACATTTCAAATGTTAATTTCTTCTTCATTTGAACTGAGAAACATGCAAAATGGCATTTCACAAACTTGTTGGTATATTAATATATCCAAATATAATAGGACTCTTAAGGGGATCTATGTACCCTTCAGAGGAGAGGGAACATCAGAACTAAGAAATGGAAATGGGTAAGTGAATGAATTAATTACCTAGGGAAATACATCATTTTTAAGCATGCTCTCCGTAAATAAGACTTTTCAAATGTGCAGAAAAAACGAATAAAGACATCCCAAAAGAAAAATGTGTCTCTGGGTTGCCAAAACCTTCCAGAAGATAATTTGAGATGAACTATGCTGTGGTTAGCTTCCCTGTGTATCCTGCCCCTGCATTTTGACTAATATTAATGGTAGATAAAAGTAATCTGCTTCCACATAATATCTAAAGATTAGTTTCCTGAGCAGAATTATGAACATTTGAGTAGGGTTCTGGTCAGGAAACTGGAGCAGGGGATGAGAAGGCTGGAAAAGAGTGAGGGCATAAGGGCAGAGGAAATAAGGGACTATAATGCCTTGTTACATGGCTGGTACTGATTATATATGCTAGATTTGCCTGCTATTTCAGGTGAAATTGTGGGAGGCCAGGTGTTCTGGCTGTCACCTGTGGTCATAATACGAGGTGGTGAGTTGTGATTGGCCAAGATGAAACTGTCGCCTTAGTCCTTTCTTCCACATTCATTATGACAGTATCTTTCATTTTGCTTTGGTCACCTATGCCAAATGCTTTAATTTTTTTTTCAAGTTGAAATTATTGGATTAGGACAATGTTTCTTTTGTGTTCTGGGGAAAAATGGAGATACATATAATAGATATAACAAATCTAAGTCACTAGTTAAATATAAGTGATAAGAGCAGCTATTTTACATATTTACAAGATGCTTAAACATATTAAGGGAGCTAATTATGTGAAGCATTTAGAACAGTACATGACAGAATGAGCACCTGAGATGTAGTTATTGTCATTTCTAGGGTTGTTATTTCTCTTGTGTTTTCTCTCTGGATTTATTATTTCGTTCAGTCACTGATATATATGTGAATCTCATTTCAAATATATCCTCACTGTAAAGTTTTGAGTCTGTCTCAAGTGATGACTAAGAACTCTTTATTGTAGATTGCATTTTAGAAATACATGGCTGGGGTGTGTTGAGAAAAATTGCTTAAGGCAACCAAGGAAGAAAAAAAAAAACTCTGTTATGAACCCATAGTTAAAAGCATCTGGCTGGTATTCATTTCCATTATGGCTTCATCTAGAACTTTCGCTATGCCAATGACTGTCAAATTTGTATCTCCCACCCAGACCATACTCTTGTACTCATATCTGAACTACCTACTTATCAGCTCTATTTCGGTGGAGACCTTGCTAAGTCAAATGCCACATGTCAGTGGGTGAACTCTGAATAGAGTATTTTTCCTCCATGTATACTCCACCCACATTCTTCCCCACTCAGGGGATGACCACCACTCTCTTGGCTTAGATCAAAACATTTCTTCATCTTTGTCTGTTTCTATCTCACCATACCTCTGCTGCCTCAGGGAATTATGCTAGCTCAAAAGAAAAATCTGACCATTACTACTCTGTTGCAATCACCTTTATCACTTGCCTTGATTTCTCTGTAAAACATCTGGTTTTACCCTCACCTCCCTATGTTACATTGTCAATACAATAACCAGAGTGATCTTTTTGGATTTAAGTCAAATCATGTCACTCCTCTACTGGAAACTGCAGTGGCTTCCCATTCCATGAGGAGTGGAAGCTCCTTCATGGTTTACAAAGCCCTCCATGATTTATTAGGTTCTCTTCTAAGTACTACTCTCCCCCCATTCTCCTACACCCTCCCCCCCAGCTCTGATGCCACATGTTTGCTGTAAGTAAAAGTTTGTTGGACCACTCATGCCTGTTCATTTACGTGCCGTTAATGGCTGCTTTCTTGTTCTCCCAGCAGAGTAGAGTATAGTGACCAGAGGGACTGCAAAGCTTAAGCTATATACTCTCTGGTCCTCTTGAACAGAAATAGTTTGCTGGCTACTGCTCTATAAAAATGGCTGTGGCTGCATTTCACTGACACTGGCTTGGAGAAAACAGAAACTGCTGAATAGACTTCTCCACACTGCATTTGGTGCCCAGCTTCTCAGCTTTTTTGGATGCCTGTGAAGGCACAGAAGCAGAATTCCACCAGGGGTCTAATGAAGCAGGGGGATGAGCAATGAGCAGCAATTTCTTATTGCCTGGGGTCACCTCTGAACGTGGGGATTGGAGAGAAGTAGGTGACTGATGGGGACAACATACAAGCAACAGAAACTGCAGGAGATGAAGCGAGACAGGACTTTGCTCCTCCCCATCCCAACAGTTCTCTAGGGTCTTTCTACGTTTTCACTTCTAGAGGACAGAACTCCGCTAGTGTTTAGTGAAATGATTTTTGTCCTTAGAGACAAGCACGGTGCTCCCGTTGACTTGGATGGGCGTAAAGGGCCATTTGGTCCCTCAGACATCTGCGCTCACTTCAGGCTATTTAACAAACTCCTAAACAAATCCCAATACAGTGCTCTTTAATGGGCACTTAATTCTGGTATGAGGTGGTGCTGAGCACACCTAAGTCCCTTCTTTTCCTTCAGGTTTAGTAAGTTTTCTTTCTTATGGCTTGATAACTACTATAACCCTAATCCTGAGTCAACCAGTATGAAACCCACTCAGAGTCAAAAGATGTTTGCTTTTATTGATCTCAGTTGACTCTCCTGGTTTCAATTTAATGGCTCAATTGATTATTCGTTTGCATTTTTAACATCTTGGTGGGCAAAATCATTTTAACATGAATCATCTCTAACTCAATGGGCAACATCCAAAATCATCTTGGATTTTCAATTTCAGCAAGTCTTTCTTGAGCCACTGAGCTCAGGTAAACCTAGCAGGGATGAAAAGGTTTTCAATTTCTTGTAAAAGATGATAGACATGATAGTTTGATTTTTCCCCGGGGCAAAATGGCTGTCACTAATGGGTGCTCAGGTGGAATTAGAGAGGAAGTTGGGCCATGGACTTTCTTGTTACACTTCTCCAAGTAGTTTAATTATGATTTGAAATCTACAATAGCTATGCCTATATTTTCACTTGAACTCTTTCTTAAGTGAAATCCAGAAGTTACAATGTCATTCATTGACTTGTTCTGCTTTGGTCTTGGTGTGCAGGAGATGGTAGAAACAAGGAAAATTATACTACAGAGGGCACTACATAACGAGAAATAGCATAATTTTATGAGTGCACAGAATTCTCTATTTACAAAGGTGGCGATGTGGATATTCTGACCATACTTACTTTTACGAAATAATGTGTTATATCCAGGCTCTCAATATGCAAAGGAGCTCATTGGATTATATGTTCTTTCTTTACAACAAGCAGGTGAAGCTCTAAAAATATGCCTGCCTGTGGCTTATCCTCCCCAGTAGGACTCTTTTGAATAGAGTATTAAAAAATACACTTATAGCCAATCACCTCCTTTCCACTTCTTTCTAAAGTGAGATGAGGTCTAAGAAAATACATAAATGCCTATTTTTCAACTGGAATAGCTACTTTATCTGGCAGTTTTAAATAGAACCAGATTTCAGGGCCAAAGAGAAGAAGCTTACCCTTCGCCCCCCTCTGAAAAAAGGAAATTTTTGTGCATGGTGAAGGGGACAGTGAAAAATGAAATACTGTTAAAAAGTTTGAAAGCGCCTTTATTAATTTTCATCAATCATTTTATTACCCTTATCACTAACTCCGTAGATCAAAGAAATGACTGAATTTCATTTTTTGGAGTAAAACCATCAAAAAGGAAATATTTCCTTTGTAATTACTAAGCACTTTTGTATGTGTTTGGTGGCAGAATAAAAAAAAATTAAGATACAATTTCAACTTTTGGGAACTTTGAGTCTTGTGAACACACAAACAGATCATTGACCAGGTGACGACCTGTTGATGTGCCACCAGCTGACTGAGTCACATGCTGGTCTCAGAGGAGAACTCCAAGGAAGAAGTGGTATTTGAGGAGGATCATGTAGAATGAGGACCTCCCATCTTGGAAATTCTCATGGAGGATTGTCCAAGGAGGACAAGTTGGGAGGAACTCGGTGGCATGAAAGGAATGGTGGAATGCCATGGTGGCTGACAGGACAGTCCAGGGTTGTTGAGAAGCTCGTGTCTGGATTAAGGAAGGTTAAAGAGCTGCGTGGTGAAGGACTTAAATTGGGGATTGGGCTTTATTATGTAGAAATGGGGAGTCACCAGTGGCAGAACTGAAAGAGATTAAAGGAGGCCTGAGCTCAAACCTCAAAATATAACCAGAAGGTACAAGGGAAGGTACCCACTAAAGAAACGTCATGTAGGGTCCGTTAGAGAAACTGTCTAGGAGGGGAGCCCTTGAGCACCATGCTTCTACCCTGCCTCCTCTAATAAGTCTAACGTGGGACTTTGTTAAAGGCGCGTCACTGTGGTTCTTAGTCCATTTCCTATGGAATGGTCAGCCAGACACAGTCACTCTCTGGGTTCCTCTTCCTTTACCTACTTTAGGAAGGTAAAGACATTCACATACTTATGAATCAAATGGGAATCACATGGCACGTTCATTTTCAAACATTTCCTGAACTATTTAAGGCATAGAGACCTGGTCATAGTCTTAATAGAATTGGATGCATGAAATAACTACTTTAATACTCTGCTAGGAAAAAAAAAATCCCCACATGTTTGATGATGAAAAGATTGTCAGGAAGAGTTTACTCACCACAAGGGTTTAGAACAAGCTACAAGCAGCACTTCCTAAGCTAAGGGGCTATTCAGGCACTGCACCTGATGAGTTTCAGTGTCTCTAGAACACTCTCTACCCTCGGTTCTGACCAGACCTGGGGGAAGGGTCTTGTGGGTCGCATACCTGTGCTGTCTTCATACACCACGGTCACTGTTTTCCACCTATAGTAAAGGACCAGATCCAGGACCGCTCTGCTGATAGCTGCATAATCCGGATAGAGGTTGATGTAAAACAAGTCTTTGTTGTCCACCGAGGGGTGTTTCCAGCGGGTCTGTATGTGCGGCACCTCCAGGGCATTGCATATAGACTGCACAGCGCTGACAGAGGAGCTGTGGAAAGGGCCGAAGAGAGCTGCCACACCGAGAGCCAGCTGGTCACAGGCTGAAGCCCAGAGACAGGGGTGGGAGGGAGGGCAGGGATGGGCGAGAGAAAGAGAGAGATCCGTGAATTTGATCTTTCTTTCTGTGGTTCTCTCATTTTATTTTCATTATTGGAAACTTTCCTACACTCTCCATCTGTATGTTGAGGAAATATGCGTAATTGTACCTCTACCATTCCCGAGACACTAATATACGGAGAGATGTAAATGTAGAACTGATTAGTAACACATCAAACGGGGCCAACTCCCTGCAAATAAAAATCAGCACTGGTCTTACTTCATTGCTTTAATCAGATGGAGTGTAAACCTCTTGCTCCCACACTGGTGCCCAGAGGCACCCAGAGCTGCTCTGCAAAGCCATTTAGCTGAGTGGATGCTGGGAGAATGGAGTTCTGTCATGTGTCAGGATGGCAATGAAGATATTAAATGCAGTCATAGAATTTGGACAAGTGTCTGGGTAACTGCAAACTATTTTAACTCCTATCATCCTAAAACTCAGAAGAGTTCTCTGCTAATGAACAATTGCTGAAGAATGTTCCTAAGTGGTACCCAGACCAAATGAATTGCAGATTAATGGAACAGCAGAGCCTCCAGGGACCTTAGATGATATTTGGGCCAACCCACTAATGTCATGGACAATAATCTTAGATAATGGCAGAGCTATACCCCAGTGCCAGGGAACCCCCGGGCTGGTCAGCCTATCATTACCTCAATATCAGCCAACTTGTATCTTAACCATATCAAGCTCATGCATATTTATTAATTAATTGATGACATTTGTATGTTTTCTCATAAGATTATAGACATTCATTGAGAGAATTTAGAACATTTATGAGTAAGACCCTATCATAGCACCATTTTGAGATAGTCTGTATTTATAGATTGTTGTACTAATTTTTATTTTTTAAAGAATTTATGCATACAAGAACTGGGGTAAGGCCAGAGGTGTGGAGGGTGAGAGGATCCACCAGAGACAGACTGGGGAACAGAACAGGCAGGTCTACTGAAATACACTGCTGAGGGGAGCAGTGGGGAGACAGAAGAGGTCTGCTGTGCCATGTGGGTCAGCTCCCTGGCCAGGGATTGAACTTGTGATGCAGTGGCTGTGAAAGCCCCACACTGCCGTGCTCAAACCCTTGTGCCACCGGAGAGGTCCTGTTGTTTTAATTAAAAACAAAAAAACCCAAATCATTATGTAGATACAATTTGAAACATTGCTTTTCACCAGTAAATATAATGTTTGAAGCCAAGTCCTTTTCCCCAAGTCTTACAAATTCTTTAAATGTTTATTTTTAGTGTCTGTTGAACAGGTTATTCCCCGTGTATGTTGTCATCTAACTATGCTTGTGACCTTCAATCTGCTCCTAAATTTTGGCTATTATAATATAGCAATTATTTTAGTTCTCATATATTTTTTTCTGATCTTTTCATCACTTTCTTAAATTCCAAAATATAAATGAATGGCATTGCTATTTTTGTTACCAGATACAGATGAACCAATTCCTTCCAGAGAGATTGGGACAGATTATCCTCTCTAGTCATGTGGAATCGTCTTATGCTGGCCTAAATTTACAGTGGCATTAAATGTAACTTTAAGAGCATTTCAAATTTATATTTTAATGTGAGTTTAAAGGTATCTGAAAAGATCCCAAAATCAATTTTTACACTATATAATAGTAAAATTTATAAATGAAATTATGGGTTTTTATGGTAATATTGTTTACAGATACAAGTAAAGAGAAAAATGCTATGGCTATGTCAAAATCATCAGAAAAAATTTTGAGACACATTTTCCAAATATTTTGGGGGCAGCAAAATTTGATAGTTGTTCAGAAGGAAAATTTCTGGTCCTATGCTCTTTGGCACTGAATTATTGCATGAGACATGAGAACATACACTTCTCTGCATTAAGTGTTGCAACCACAGATTGCCTTTGTCCGCAGAGCCTCATGGCTGAGAGCATGAGGGCAGATGAATTGGGATTTTTTTCTAGCATGAACAATGGATTGAGACTCCTGCTAATACTAAGCTCTACAATGCTAATATTACTTGACAGAAAATCAATCCCTTTGAATTCTTTTCACCAACAAATTACCAGTTCTAAGAAGCTTTGGAGGTGTGTTATTTACAAGCATGACAGGTACTTTAGATGACAAAAAGCTTTCAATTTTTGAATGGTTTTAGTATCATGGTTAAATATGGTTGACTTTCAACTGTGTGTGTGTGAGAGAGAGAGAGAGAGAGAGAGAGAGAGAGAGAGAGAGAGAGAGAGAGAGAGAGAGATCTAATACATAGACATCATNGTTAAATATTGTTGACTTTCAACTGTGTGTGTGTGAGAGAGAGAGAGAGAGAGAGAGAGAGAGAGAGAGAGAGAGAGAGAGAGAGATCTAATCCATAGACATCATTTATGTGTATATGCCTTGTAAAATGCTGTGTAAAGTTTTCATTTGTTTATAGATAACTCTGACCTATTTGTAGCTGCAATTTCATCCACAGAGGAAGAACATATACTAAGGTCCTGTCATTGATTGGGAAAAAAAAATCACTTTTCATGTGAAATCCTAGGGAAACAAATTTTACTTATTTATTTTTATTTTTTCATAAAGACGACGGAGGGTCTTTCGAAAGCTTGGATCAGGTGAACACATGCCCAGTTACTTCTCTGTGGACACAAACAGTATCTGTTACTTGGACATGCCATTCATTATGTTCCATTTATTAGTGTTCTTTATGGTCAAAACGCTTCCGTGAGAGGTGAGTTCCTCAGAATCTGGGGTGAGGTTTCCACACAACCATTTATATTGAATCTCAAAGTTCCTGGTCAGAGGGCAACACTGGAGAATATTGAGCATGTTCATGCTTCAAAGGGTCACATTGGAAGGGCCTGAGGGCATCTGAACAAGTCCCATATTTCCCAGAAAAAGCAAGCTGCAGACTCCCCGCCCATTAGGTTATATCTTAGGAAACTTTCTTCTGCTCCCAATAAAAAGAGGATAAAATGAGAGATTGTTCTCATAGGTTTACGCTTCCTATTTCCATGATTTTGTGGAAAGGAGTTTAAGAAATGACAAGCTGAGAAAATGCCAGGTAAACGCTAATAGTTTACAACCTGGTAAAATTCTCAGTGTGAGTTATGTGTGTCGTGGGCATTTCCACATGCTCAGTGGATGTGACCTTCCACAAAGTTTTATTTGGCTGCACTGTACAATTTCATGGTGGTATCTCACCCTCAGGAGGGAAAACAGATCAAGCCTGACATTTTCCATTCACAGCTGAACCAGTTAATCATAGAGCAGAGGGCACTGAAGGGTAAGCTAATCAGAAAGGCCCAGAAAACAGACCCAGGCAACATCCATTAGGATAGTTCTGATTGCAGTGGACAGTGACATGGGGGGCCGGCATTTCCTGCTACCCATTTGTGCAAAGATGTCTACTTTGAACAAGGGCAGGTAGCAAAAAGTGACTTGTAGAGCAGACCTATCACCCAAAGAAGCTTTTAAAAGTGTGAAAATAGTTACCTCTCCGTGAGGCTTCAAAACTATCAAAAAGGTTAATTCTCTGGATGTCATAGGTTAATGTGGTGTTAGGCATCAAGGTTCGATTTCTGTTAATGCTGGTGACTGCGAACTTGAATGCTAATTCTTCAACATTAACAGGTTCATTTTCCACAGTTTCAAAAATCCCTCCTGCAGAAGCAAAAGAGATGCATGAGAAATGTTAGTCACTTTATCTACCTGTATTTTGTAAAAATAAGAGTAAAAACCAGACATGGATAAGGCTCCTAAGAATACAAGCAAGAGTAGTCAGAAAAGATCCCAAACCCAGTGCTAAAAATGAAATTTATCATCCTGTGTCATACGCAGCAATTAGGTCGAAGTTCATCTGTACACTTAAGATTCTAAATATAAAGGTGAACTGTATAATACCTCTCAGATGGCAAGTATATCCTGAATATTTAGAACCAAGTAAAGGATAACCGACAATAGGGTGGAGAGCATCTTTCTGGAGTTTGGACATGAGTCACACCTTGGTCGAATTAATCATCTGAGCTGTATCCTAGAGCCCCATCCTTCCTGGAATGAAGATCTCTACCTGGACACAGACCTTTCAGGTGCTACAGACAGTAGCACAGCATTGATTGAGGTCAAAATGAGGCATATGATGCTTAGATTATTTTAGAATGAAGCATCTAATTTTTTTTTGGTGGTCCTAAATCTTGGGGTCTTATTCTATTACTTTCCAACATGCAAGGGCAGATTGAATGAACTGTCTTGTTTTGTTCTGTTTGCTTGAAAAAACTGTTTGGTCTGCTCCCAGAGCTAACCTGCCTCCTTATCTCTGGAGAAATTTGTTCCTCCAATGAGTGAACATGCATGTACAAAACCACTCATATCTTAAACAAACCACAATACAGAGTATCAGAGTTTTCAGGCTCATCAGAGAATTCACCTCTGACTTTGCCTGACACAGTGAAGTTCATAAAGGTCAGTTAATTATTACTAATTGTACATTCTTGAAGTTGTTTAAGAATTGTCCAGGGATAATCACTTGACACAGCATATACTGTAGAAACCCTTCTAACGTGTTCCTTGATTGACCAATCCTCCTCATTTCTGATGAAAAAGATATGAATCAGTGTCTTTGGAATGCTTAGCCCTTATAATGAGCAGACAGCTACCCATCTCCTCTTCCTACTGAGTGATTTCTTACCAAAGGTCAGCTGTAGGTTTTTTCCAGACTTGTCTATGCTAGATGGACTTGCAATTGCTTAAAATTCTCTCTTCACTCAAAAAGAAAAAGAACATAAGAAAAATCTGAAGCTGAAAATCACAAGTAAATATCATGAACATAGATGTGATTTCTGTATTTGGGTATCCTTTCTCGGAAACTCCAATTGGCAGTCTAATTTGTAGAAATGACTTTGATCTTGCCTTGAAAAGTATAGTAAATCAGTACACACGTGTAACAATAAGTTAAAAAAACTTTAAAATTAAATTTCTTCTCCTGCTAACCTTACTTTCTCTGCAATAACCATCTGCAATGTCAATGGGCTGTAGTGTCTCTGGGCTATAGATTGGTGGCACGAGATGTTCATGTGTAGCCTGTCTCCAGTTCTCTGTGAAGTCAGGGTTGAACACCACATGAACACAGTATGTGAAGATGTCAACCTTTGCCTACAGATTCATGTTGGACATTAATTCTGAAATCAATGTTAGGAAAAATTTTGTTCTTCAAATGATCTTGTGTTTTTTCTTTGTCACACAGTAGTAAGCAGGTCCTTTGAAGAGACTCAGTTTCTCTCATAACTTTAGTGATGGATCTAACACTGAAGGTGTAAACTCAAATAAGAAAGTTAAAAAAAAAAAAAAGAGCCTGCATCATCCCAAATGCTGTTTCACTAAAAAAACACAAAAAACAAAAAAACTAAAAACTGAGTTCTAGAAAATGAATCTTTAAAAAATTTTTTTTAAATTTTTGATGTGTATATTTATGTTTTATTTACAGGGGTCTGTGGGCCCTGGTCTTGGTTTCTGGCATTGTACTCCACGGGGAAGGGTAAATGGGTATAACAGAGTTCAGGAAAAAGCTCTGTCCCTTACACTGCATTCACTCACCTGCGAAAAGGTGCCACAGAGGTCCCTGACAAAGGGTATGAAACAAACTGTGTACCGATGTTCTAGAGCAGTTTTAAAACTCAGAAACAGGGTCCTCCCTGGTGGCCTAGGGGTTAAATCTCAGCGATACGAAGCTATTGCCAGCCACTGCAGCACGAGCTTGATCCCCAGCCAGGGAGCAGACCCACATGGCTCAGCAGACCTCTCCTGTCTCACCTGCTGCTCCCTCAGCAGTGTATTTCAGTCAATCCAATTGGTCTGCTTCCTACTGTCTCATGGATCCTCTCACTGCCTGCACCTCTAGCCTACAGCTCAGTTCTTCTGTGCATAAATAAATAAAAATCTTTTTTAAAAAACACACAATGGTTTTTTAGAATAGGGCTACCAGAAAGTGTGGAGACAAGGTCACCTATGGTGCGTCGTAAGACACCACAGAGACTTAGTGCAGCTCCCCACCTTGGCTGATCTCAGTGCGTCCAAAAGGCAGCATGTCAGGATAAATCAGTCCTCAAGATCTCATAGTTGGCCTTGTTAGGTTTTGGACTCACTTGACCATCCCCCCATCTTCCTTTCTGATTTCCCCCTTTCTAGAGCAGGATTGCCTTTCCTATGTCTGTCCTGCCATGGTTATTTGCAAACAAATAGCCTGTATTGTTTCATAAGCTCCTAGCTTAGGAAGCATTTGCCTCAGGATGAATTGTACTTGAGTCTTATGCACATCTGATTTAGATGAAATTTAGATGAGATAGGAGACTTTGGACTTTAGCGTTAATGATGTAACAAGTTAAGACTTTGGGCTTTTGGAATGAGATAGGTGTATTTTGCATGGGAGGACAGGAATTTGGAGGGGCCTGAGGGCAGAATGACATGAACTGATGTTTGTGTACACCACAAAATCCTAAGCCCTAATGTGATAGTATGTGGAGGTGGGAACTTTGGGAGTAATTAGACTATGTTTCCAGGTGAGGAGGGAGTGCTTATGATGTGATCAGAGTTTTCATAAAAAGAAAAAAGAGACCTAATGCTCTCTTCGTGCCACTTGAGGTAGCAGTGAAGACAGCCATCTGCACAAGACTCCAGGTCTGCTCATGCCTTGACCATGCAATTCACAGCCTACACCACTTTGAGAAATATGTGTTTATTTTCATGCTACCCCGTATGTATTTTTTATATCATCCCAGGTTGAACAAAACGTCAAATTTTTACCCCAATGGATTGAAATTGAAAATGGACAGTTTAAACTGAAATAACCTCTACACATGTAATATTCTTTTCCAACAGAATTCTGAATATGACACAGTGATTTTGGTACATGGAGAGAAACATGAAATCTCAGTATGAATTTCACTGGCAGAGATCCATTCAAGGGCTAGGGTTCTATCCCTGAGCAGAGTCTTCCATCAACGAGGCCGAGAAAATAGTGTTTTGTGACTACATGGACCCAGCTGGAAGCCACATAGAGCCACACTCTACACAGGGAACAGGCTGCACCTCAATAAGTGATAGTGGAGGGGAGAGGCTCAGTCAAGTGGGGGCTTGTGGCTTGTGTCACATGATTCCCTCTAGACCTCTAAGACTACTTTCATAATTACAAACCCTACTAGTGCTAGGTTAATAATAAGAACATTATAGGGAAAGGGTAGCACTTAGAGAAAACTAAGATTACAGACTGTGCTGCTTATAAGGGTACCTAAAGTAACCAAGTAATGGCTTCCAAACTTCTAGACTTTATTCCACATGTACAGAATCCAAGTCAAAAAAATGGGGTGTAAGAATATGCATGTGACAAAATCAAGGTCCCATTGGCTGATTTTTTTTTTAGGGTTCCAAGGATGCTTTATAAGCTGTTTCCTAACCTGCTCTTAAAGCACCACCTTTGTCCAAATACTTTTCCTCTAACCTCATGACTTACAACTCAATTTAATTCTGTCCAATAAACATCTATTAAATTGTAATCTGGAGTATGTATATGCATTTTCTGAAAGAGTTCTGTATTTAGATTCAACAAAATAGAACTGAGTAAGACCCTAGTTTTTCAGAGAGTTTTGTAATTAAAGTGAATGAAAGTAAAATGCAGTGGAAATTGAAGGCTTTATAACATATACATGTCTTAAAAAGAAGCAATTCTATTTATGCTTTTCATTTCTACTCTAGCTCCCTCAAGATAGATGCTCTGCGGAGCTGTGGTTTTAAGCCCCCCCCATTTGTGGTGATTGTTATAGCAGTCACCAGAAACTTATACAGTATCCCAACTGTCTTAAGAAAGTCTCACTATCTGTGCAGCTTTTAATGACCTGGACTTTTTCCTCTTGGTAAATACTGCTTTATGCAATACTTCAAGTAACAATCTATATCTCTTTCACTTCTTTATCAGCTCTTTCTGTTTTATTCTAAATATTACAACATTAAGATATAATTGTACATATTCTGATAAACCCCAGTTCCTTCCTTAACTATCTATAGTTAGTGACAAATTGTGAGGTCACCCAAGAAGGAAGGGTAAAACTACTAGCTGATGATCAAAGAATGAATGTTTCTGTTCCGTGGGCGCCTGTTTTACATTCCTGTGGAATAAACCATTTCAGAGCCATCAACAGAAAACAAGATGGCAATTTGATCTATTCCTTTGCTGATAGCTGCTTCTTAAATATACAATATTATATTGCCTCTCTTTATTGCCACATTCATAATTTTAGTTTATTACATCATCAGCAATTTACTATGGACCTATATTTACTGCACCTTTAATTCCAAGGCTTCACATTTAAATTCTAAGATTCCCTTAGATAAATGCTCTATTTCTGCTCAGCTCACCTCTTGTTTTTCTTCGGAGTCCAAGACAGTCTTGTTAAAAATTTCATGCAAGATGAATTTGAATGGGAAATGAGCATTCTTTGAGCTAATAGAAAGTGAATGGACTAGAGGTACCTTTTAGATTTTTACTGTTTAAGATGTCCTAGATTAGGACAGAGCTATGGACAAGGGCAAGGTCAGCCTCAGTGATCTGACTGTTGCCTAGACCTGCTACAAGTGTCTTCTAATTTTGCTGTTCTTGAACAGGGAGAATGGAGTTTAATGTCTAACCTGCAGTGGTAGCTACCTCTAAGCTCCCTCCTTAATGTCTCAAGGAGAGCAGCATTAATTCACTAAGAAGAGTCTGTGGGGAGGAAGAAAGCCTGTCTATAGAGTAAGGACTTTTCTGATGAGATCTAGCATATAGTCAGTTATTGGAAAGTCCAGGAAAGTTTATGGGTCATGGGCAGGTAAGTAGATGCTTCCAGTAAATTTTCTTAATTTGAGATGCATATGCAGAGAAAAAAAAAAACATCCAAAGCCAAAGGGATTCTTATTCCAGTAATATTCAGTATTCAATTTATTAAACAACATCGGTCATAAATTAAGATCTAAGACTACTTTATCAGCAGTGTGAGATACAAAAATGAAAAAGAACTTGGTTCTTGCCCTCAGGGGAATTTTCAGTCTTCTGGGATAGGTTGAATTATTGATGGACGATTACCCAAAATATAACAATGACAGCCATCCATCACTCCATCAACAAATCAAGAAGCCAACAATTTGTCCTTTCCAACAGTCTTTCTAGATTCTTCTTGCTAGAGGTGGACACCTCTTTTGATAACATGTAATCTAATGCTTCTTTGGAGAATGCATTTTGGTGTGAAATTTTAAGCCTGGAGTCCAATTGTTCCTTGACAGTAGGGACAGTATTTATGGGTACTGTTGTCCTGCCTGCCAGGACTAAATGCCATAATTTGGATCTAGCACATTGTCCCAACAGATGATCATTCAGTTGAATTGAGACTCTTCCTTGGACCTTACCAGCCTGCCTGGTAAAGCAGTATATCTGGCCAAGACAATCTGGCCAACTTATGAGAGAGATGGGAAAGAGGAAGGTGCTTGCTGAGGCATGTAGAGACTAGCTTGTCCATTACTGCCTTAATAGAAATCGATTATGCTCTTCCAACCATTCCATGGTCCCCAAGCACTTTCAAAGCTCTGAGCCTCTCTCAAGACTGCCAGCTCATCGGGCTGCCAGCACCTTGACATCATGGGGCAATGGCTCATGCTATTCAACTAGAGTTTGCAGCTGAGAACTAGGAAGATTGCCAGTGATACAAGCCAAACTTTCATTCTTATGAAAGTCTGTGATCGTGTTTGCTTTAATGTCCCTGGGGAGCAGTTACACTTTTAGCTTTTAACATCTCATTTAAATGACACATATTCATACTAATGGGCTCAAGTTCCATTTATCTACTTATTAATTAAATGAATGGACTATATCAGGTCTACTACCTGTCCTTGCAGCGAAGCCGTGTTATGCATTTTATCACAGTTTTCTAGTTTGCTTCTCCCTTATTTCTGCTATTTCTCAGGCTAATATTTCTTCTGCTGAGAAGGAAATATGGCTGTTAAAGATGAGAACTGATATCAGAAACCAGAACAAATGGAAGCGTATGACTCCAACAGAGCTGTATTTACCAATGTGCACTCAGAAGTTCCCGTGAAATGCAACACACAAAGGGCATTCAGGGCTCAGATTTGCTTGGGAAGCATGGTGTGAGTGCTCTCTTGGCAAAGCCGTACTGCTTAACAACGTATGCAAGTTTCTGACCTCTTGCAGCAGAGAGCGAATCCAGTTCTGTTTAACCTCATGGTCCTCACATTTAATTTATCAGGAGAGCTTTCCTTGAAACTGTGACTTGCAAAATGTAGAAACATGCTTTGAAATACTTTGTCCAGTGATCTGCTTTCTTTGGGATTAAGAAAAATTATTTTTGTGTTCATGTTTATGGAAAGTTAGCTATTAGGAACTTGATCAGAACTACAAATTCTTAATGATGCCATTGGGTTTTTTTGGAGAAATTAATATTAGACTTATAGTATCAGTTTATTTTCTTTTTGAACTTGCAAACAAAAAACTAAGCATGATGCCCACTGAGAAAGGATATCTTAACCAGGCATATCAAAGATATGTTGAAGGTTGGACATAAATTCTTGATGTTTAACATAATATTTCAAAATGTAGTCTTTTGTTACATTTTCCCCTCATTACATTAGCTTTTTAAAACATCTGTGAATATTTATTTGAAAATTTGAAAAATCCTTCCAATAAAATTTTTTATACTTACCAGTATAAAAACTGTAAAACATGCAATAGTAATGTTTTACAACATTTAAAAAAGTTACAGGATCTGAGATGTAAATACTCACAAACTTAACTACAATCTCCTTCTTTTCAAGTGTCTCAAATTGAAATTCTGTATTTGTTATAGCTCAAGTAGTCCTGCATCCAGAAGGCATTTCAGTTCAGCATAATACCCTCCTAGATTTGCTCTCAGACACATTCTAAGATCCAACTAAAAAACATACAGTTTGCATTGACATGAATAATTAATAAACCCATAGCAGCTATTTCTCAGAGAAAATCTCTTTGTGCAGCATTTAGGTCCCAGATGAAGAGAGATAAACTTGACTAATACGGTATCCAAGAAAGCTACAAGTTGATCAAACATAAATCACAGTTAAATGTCATGTCACGGAAGGATTTGTGTTCAGAATGCCAATAACAAGAACTTAGGGAAACACGCAACAGTTATTTTAAAAGTACTAAAATTTGGCGATTCTCTTTGCTGCTCATTTGCATATACTTAAAAGCACACTTCCCTCAGACCTCCCATCAACCATCACTGGGTGATATATAGAAAGCATTCTATTTTTCTAAATCATTTAACTGACTCATTGTACAAACAAAGACACATATAACCTGGGTAGAAAGTTCAAAAAACAAAACAAAACGCAATGGAATCACCAATGTGAAACAATTATTAACATTTTGGTTAATTTCCTTTCATTCTATCACTAAATATAGCTGCATCTCTTTGAAATAATGAAGATGATCCTATCTTGCTACAGTCTGCCATTTTTAGATCACTCTGTATCATTGATCTCTCTCTCCAAAACAACCTTAGTTTGTCTACTACTGTCTGCATATAAAAAGGAATCAGCCACCATTTTTGGCTAAGTTGTTGCTAATTCTTCATAATTCCCACTATGATTGGCATTTGGTGCTTTTCATGATTTTCTTGGGAGAAAGCACCCCGCTTTGGAATGTAGTCATTAGATCATGAGATACAGACAGTTTAGGCTTTTGTTATAGGATACTAAATGGCCTTGCAGACAGGAGACTGCACTTGATATTTGTGCGTACTGGTGTAGAAATACCCAGCTGAATTGTAACTTTCCTGAGAGTATGTATCCTCTCTAAGACAATGTGGGGTAGCCTTTGCTATTGTTTCCATATGTGTGTCTTTGAATACTGACGAGCTTAATTCTTATAACTTATTTACTACCTATTTTATTTTTTGATGTCTGTAATTTTAAGTGACCAGTTCTGTCCTTTGCCTTTCAATGTCTTGAGATAGCTTTGTTTTTGTTATTGATGTAAGTTACTCTCTTACCCATGAGGATCTTAAATCCTTGACCTTTTTATAGCAAATATTTCCCAGCTTATTATTCATGCTGATTAGAATTTTAGGCAGAGGAGTATTTAAAGTCTTATGACAAAATTTCGGGTTTTTAATAAAGAAAAGAAGTATTATAAAAGACCAATCTCAACTGTCCAAAAACCTCTAAAATAGGTAAACTAATAACATATGAGTTGGTTTTGGAACTAATGAAAATGATAAAAATAAAACTAATCCTGCATGTTGATTTTTCTTCTTTTTAAAATTTTATTTACTTATGCATACAAGAGCTGGGGTACAGGCCAGTGTCCTGGGGCAGTGAGAGGATTTACCAGAGATAGAGTGGGGTAGATCTACTGAAATACACTGCTGAGGGGAGCAGTGGGTGAGACAGAAGAGGTCTGCTGTGCCATGTGGGCCAGCTCCCTGGCCGGGGATGGAACTCGTGATGCAGTGGCTGTAAAAGCCCCACAATGTGGCACTCAACCCCTTGCACAACCAGGGAGGAGGCCCTGTTCCTAGTTTAAAAGAAAACACCTCTACTATTAAACCATTAACTATGATTTTGATGGTAGAACGAAATAGTTATAGTATTTATAGTATATAGTATATATAGTATTATATTTTTCTAAATATAAATATATCTAAATTATCTAAATATAAAAATATAGTATAGTATATAGTATATATAGTATTTATAGTATATAGTACAATAAATATAAATGAAAATCACTATCACTTATCAGTACATACCTCAAATAATATGAGTGAGTTTTATAGTCTTTTTCAGGATTCTGTTGCCTTTCTAATGAGTTGTTTTGTATGAATACATTTTCTCACATTCCCTCATCCCTTGCAATTATGAGGTGCATTGTATTTCATCATGGTTTTTTCTCAATATATTGCAGAAATTCGTGTGTTGACATTTTTATGTAACATTTTACAATTTTTAAAATAAATGTGATTAATGTATAAGATTTCCTTTTTTGTTGTATCATCCTCATCAACTTTGTCATCAGTATCATCCAAGCTCAGTAAAATGTAAGGTATAGGTTTACGATTTCTAGAAAGTTTGGTTTTCTTTGGAAAACTAAAGAAATTCCCTTAAGCTTAAAAGAATTCATCAGTAAAATTTTGTGCCTTTGAATGTTTCTGTAAATTGTACTTTACTTTGATAAATTTTAAAACTTGTGCTTTAGTTATGGATATACTTGAGCAGACTTCAATAATTTAAACTATCAGTGGTTTCAATAAGACTTTAATTATTTTACATAAGTATTTAAATATTAATTATATCGTACATTATTAATATTATCAAAATTTAAACTTTTATGCTGCCATTATATCTCTCAATTTTTGTTTTCTTTCTTCATATTTAATATTTTAGTATTGATATATTTTAACCATTTGAATTAAGTGCTAAATGATGGAATACTTCAGTGTTTGAGTTAAAAAATTTTAAAGAATACTAAGATTATTTTAATATAATTTTTCAGGGTAAAACATGCTATACATCTAGTAGGAATTAATAACTACCCTCACAATAAATGTCAATCAATTTGTCTCTTTTGATAGATTAAAAAATGGCACCAGCATGACTTTGTGGATCTCAAATGTACTAGACGTTTCCTTCGAACTCCTCCTTTATCTGTTAGTATAAATTAGGAGACGTTCATAAGGAAAGCTAGTCGGTGTGTGTATACTTTCAATCATCACGGGATCAAAGTTTAGGTTTAATAGATAATTTTCACTTGATTTCATTCTCATAGCAATTTTTTTGGTCTCTTCTTAAGTGATATCTTCTGCAGTAACTATTCTTTTAAATTTCACTATGCATTATATTTGATTTTTTTTTCACATAGGTTTTTTTTCTAAACTGAGACTATCTCCATTAGGTGTCACCACCAAATTGCCCCTAGTCCATTGTGCTGTCCTCCACCTCATCTTAATTAACACAGCTTTAAAAAACTAATTAATAAAAAAGGCAAAAAATTTAAATTGTGAAATATATAGAGAACATGTACCCCCCTGTGGTGCATAGCACTGCACTATGAAGCTATTGGCAGCCACTGCAGCATGAGCGCCATCCCTGGCCAGGGAGGGAACTCACATGGTGCAGCAGACCTCTCCTGCCTCCCCCGCTGCTCCCCTCAGCAGTGGATTTCAGTCAGTCTACCTGTTCTGTCTCTGGTGAATCTTCTCACCACCACCCCCACATCTGGCCTGTACCCAGGTTCTTGTATGCATAAATAAATAAATCTTTAAAAAAATTAAAAGTTTAACACCTGTGTTTTATCACTGAGCTTTAAAATTTTGTCAGTGTATCCATATTTTTTTTCTTTTTTTTTTTTTATAATTTTTTTTTATTAGTTATATTTGACATCATTTGTAGTCCCCAGGGGGTACCCACCACCATTTCACCCGTGCACCATCACCTCAGTCCCTTGTGCAC
>JAGFMF010011629.1:13198877-13244634 GCA_019455555.1 Galemys pyrenaicus
ATTACAAATAGTGCTGCGATAAACATAGGAGTACAGGTGCTCTTTCGGATCAGTGTTTTTGTGTCTTTTGGGTAGATCCCTAGGAGTGGGATTGCCGGTGTATCCATATTTTTTATGTATTAAAGCATGTGGACTTTTTGGCATGTTTGTTTTTACTAAATATAATTTTAGTAATATGTAATATTACGTTTCAAAAGACAAATTTATTTACATTATTGTTAGGGGTATCTTTATTTCTATTTCTTTGCTATCAATACTCATTCTCAAAAAATACATCCTTATAAAAAATTAATTGTGCATCTCCATTTCTTCAATACTTTCATACAAAATTCAGTTTTAAGAATATATTCTTTTTAAAGGATCTCCAAGAATATTATCTAATCATCCTTAAGAAAGTTTACATCAATTTACATAACTATCCTGGAGCGTATTCAAGTGTATTTTACTCTGAATTCTTTGGCGTTATAAATAAAATCAATTCCCTTGACAAAAACTTGTGATTGATAGTTCTGTCAATTGACATTTCTTTGATCTCTCATGGAGCCATAAAGGCCTACTATATCTCCTTAGATTTCTTCTTTTGTCCTTTTTGAAGTCTTTCTCCTTGCCCATTTTGGGTGGGGTATCCATATTTATCTTATGCATTATGTATTAAGGAAGGAAACTATCTTTCGTAGTGGTTTCAGACTTTTTTCCTAGTTGACTGTACCTTTGTAGTGACAGGATGGTGTCACTGGAGGCAGGTTCGGGATGGTTCTGGGCAGACGGGTCAGGGAAGAAGAGAGTCTTGGAGCCCTTGGTGGCTTTTTATACTTTATTTAGTAGAGGTGGCCAGGTACATGGCAGGCAGGGGTGCTGGGGGGCCGGGAGGCTGGCAGGCCTCCCAGCCCCTGGCGCATCTCACCCTCTCGGCTGCTGCTTCTCTCTGCCGCTGCTGCTGCTGCTTCTCTCAGTCCGTCCTCACAGTTCTGTCTGTTGGTCCTCGCAGTTCTGGCGTCCTCATGATGCCGCCCATTTATGCCCGTGTCCAACACAGGTGCACCCACTTGTGCATGCCCACCCTGGAATGCTCGCAGCACCTCAGGTGTCCATCATTAGTGGTGGGAGGGTGGAAAGACCTGATCAACCTTTACCCACAACCTTTTACTAGCATTTAACTTTTTCTGACTACAAGTCTTATATTTCTGTGGAATGCAATCCATCCAGTACTGTGAGGAGATTCACTCCTTCCCTGGAGAAGCTGCTTCCACAGGTGATGCCCTGCCCTTCTTGTGTGGAGGCAGGAGTTGCTTATGCTGTGGTGACAGCTGAGGCTTTCAGCATATTAATGGGATCTCTCTTGCTGGACCTTTTTCCCAGATCACTTGAAAGCGACTTCTTTGTTCAGGATGTGCATCATGCAATGGTCAGTTCTGCAGCTGACACTGCCTTTACCACCTTCATTAAAGGCAAGCATGGACCACGTGTTGAGAATAAAGGAGAGTTGCAGAGAGGAGCAGAAATTAGGGGAAAATACTGGAAAATATCTTAGAGGGTACAGTTATCTCTATTTCTAGGGTCCAGTCATACCCTTGCCCTCACACTTCAATATGCATGTTAATAAGTTTGCTCCCCCTTTTAAGCTAAATGTAATTTCTTTGGGTTTTGGTTCAAAATCTAGAGTTCTGATATTTCATTTTATTTAAAACATTTTTATTGAAGTAACATTGCATTATTACATTATATGTTTCTAGTGTGCATCATTATAAATCAATACCTGTTTAGACTACATTAATGGGTGTTTTGTCTTTATAATATTTCATTGCTATAATGCTTGGAAAATGCTCTGCATTCAAAGATCAGAGAAATATTGCCTAATATTTCTTTCTTGTTGATGTGAATTTATTTTATGTATGGTGTACAATAACCATATTTTTCAAAAAATAGATAACCATTAATTAAATTGTTACATTGAAATAAGTTCTTACTGGTGTAGAATTTTAGACAGATGAAGAGTAAATCTTGCTGGGATACTAGGGTATACTTCCTACTAAATTCTCTTTTTGGCTGTGAAGGATGTATGGAATTTTATGATATGCAGAAACTGCCTAATATTCTAGGCAGACCATTAGAAAAGATTTTGAAATTTGAAAAATATTGTCAATTTAGGATGGATGATTTGAGAAGGAGATTTAAACTTTCCTTCTACCTTCTTCATTGCACCAATTTATTTATATTAATCCCCTTTTCTGAGCTATAACCCTGAGTTGTCTTAAATGTTTTTAGAATATGAACAACTGTATAGTGCGTTGTGCAGAAGAGATACTCAACTAATGTTTATGAAATGTATGAACAATTGAGTATGCGTTTTAACTGGCAAGAGATAGTCTAAAAGTATGTCTGAAATAATGACAAGTATCTTATGCAAGTTGCTTTTTGTTATAATTCTATAATGTAGTTTTAAAGTTTCATTTTGTCTTTTGGTGGGTTATTTTCAAAAGAGCAGGGTCCATTTTGCCTTTTACATTCTTCTCCCATGGTGGTCTTTGGTATTTCAGAGGCCCATCTTGTATACTAAATTCTACGTATTGGCTAAGGATCCACCATCTAGCAATACTCTTAGCAAAACTAGCAGGCATCTATAAGTTGGAGTCATTCAGCATGGGAAAGAGATGGGGAGGGATTAAAATGGGAAAACAGGTTGAAAGAGCACAAGACACTGTGGTGATGCTTCACAGGGGATTTGGTGGTAGGAATTTTATGGGGACTACACCTGAGAGGAGAAAGAAAATTGTACAAAAATGAACAATGCTCTAAAACAACTCTATAGAAATAGGGGGGGAAGCCATAATTAACAATTTCAGAACTCAGGTAAATAACCAACGGGGTGGGGGGAAGAGTTACTAGGGTTATGAACCATCCTACAAACTTAGTTGCTACAGCCAGGACCGTGGGTTAGCTTACAACCTGACCAATATCAACATTTTTGGTTTCATCCCATGTGGATGGAGATCTGCAATCAGAACTGGTATTTCAAGCCACACCACATGGAATCATTGTGATACATCTCATTCTTCTTAATATGAAAATTAGAGATGACTTCAGGCAAGGTAATGACAGAAAGTGGGAAAAGACTAGAAAACTGAGTGAGCTTTCAGAGGTAGATACAGCTGTAAATACTTTTAATAGTTTTTATTCTAATTCTACTGGGAATCTTTATAAATAAATTAATCTCTATCCATTAAATTTTTAATTTATCAAATGAGGATGATAACAGGAAATGATGCCTATCAGAGTTATTATTTATGATAATGTTGTATGATTGAAGGCATTTTGTAGGCACTGTGCGAATTTTTTCCAGTGTCTAATTTTATCCAAGGATGGAATTTAGGTAGATATTTGACTGCTATGAATGCTATTTCATTAACAGTCAGAATCCAGTTTTTCATAGAACAAAGGACACTGAATTGTAACTTGCTGTTGGATGAATTTTAAATGTTATGGGGAACTGAAGCCCACTGACCACCAGAGTTCTCAGAAATGTCCCAAAGAGTTGGGTAAAAGTTCCTTCTCATTGTCCAATAACTCAGTAGAGCCCTGGCATAGGTATAGATGGAGACACGAAGTGCCACCCCAAACACCATAAATTGAGCTAAAACTGGATTGAATTTCATAGAGCAGGAAGCTCTGCTGGTGATCCCTGCTGATGGCTCTGACAAGCCAGCACTGCCCCTGTGTGCTCTCAGCATCCACTGATGGAAGCCAACGCAGGGGGAAAAGGGCCTTTTGGTGAAAGGAGCTCACGCCATTCTAATCTCTCTAGGAAGGGAAAGGGGACCATAAAACAACAGAACCAGAACTGCCATTAGGGAGAGGTGACTGAAATACCGATCTAGGACATGTAATTCAAGGGAGCACCTAAAAAAATAAGTAATCAAGATAAGTATTTTAATACAATATTTAAAAAATCCAAAGGTAATGCAAAAACATCACAATGAACAAAACATCAAAATCTTGGCTAACGTAGAATCTGACACTATGTTAAAGGACTCAGTGAGCTAAGTTGCCGCCTCCTCAGCCTTCTACATGGCAGTTGCAAACAGAAGGCCATGGCCTGCAGTAACATCACAGAGTACTTGCCCATGACTGTTGAGTCAGGCATCGGGAAGCCAGTGTGTCTACTTCAGGGGGAGATAGAAGAGTTAACACCACCCCCCAATGTGTGCCTTTCTCCTGGAGAAGAGATTTGACACTAAAAATAGTTTTTAAATATAAATGTAGCATTTTCCAGGTGTCAAACATTGTGCTGAACATTTTTCTACTTCATTATCTTATTATAATTCAAGTAATTACTTTATGAGAAAGATGTTATTATTCCTATTTTCCAGAAGAGGTAACTGAGACCTAGTGATATTAAGTAGTTTTTCCACTGTCACATAGCTGTAAATATTAGTCTGGGTTGGAATTGGACCAGTATGATAGCAAAGCCCTTGCTTTCACTTATTACTCATTCTTTGACCAAAAAGGCACATAACTGAATAAAAGTAACCTAGAAGAAAGTGTCTATATATCCAAAGCATAAAGAGACACACACATATATATTGTTTATTGGGAAATCTATTCTGAGAATCTTTTGAAAGACAAGATCAGAATTGCTATTCATGCCATTTTTTTTTTTTAGAAAGTCCTGGAAAGAGGCAGAATCATTAACAAGGGGTGACAAGAGACATGGAAACTCAGGATCTCAGCCTTGTCTCCATGTTTCTGTCCCATCAGTGAATCCAAAGGACATCATGAACTTTCTGTCTTTCAAAAATGAACTTCAGCAAGACTTTCATTTGAAATTCCAGATGTCAATACACTTGACAATGGAGAAGTATAGCTATGTGGATTTATCACTGAAGACATGGACCCATGTGAGTCAAGGTGTGCTTGAGAAGAATCTAGACCGTGAGCATGGTCAGAAAGGCTTAATTTATGAGTTCCTAGTACTCCTTACCTTAACTCTTGTCATTCAAGGACACCCTTTAGATTTCTGCGGGAGAAGCTGAACAAGAGAAATAGTAAAGCCTGTTTCTATAAAAATTCAAACATAAACATCTCAGTGACATTTCTAATGACTTTGGAATTTGCTCCAACTTCTGCTCAAGACAAATAGATTTGTCTTTGGAAATAGAGATGTGGATATAACACTTATGCCTTTGGGCCAGTATTTGTACTAGAAAGGTATAGAAAGCTCTTTATCCAGATGGAATGTTATTTCCCAGTGAGAGTATATTTTACAAAGTCTTTCAGATTCATTCACTCAAGACTTGAGGAACAAATCACAAGTTTCTTTTAAGTGTTCCTGGAGAAGAGAGGTCCTGAGAATTCTGGAATTCTCCATCAACAAAGTCATTGTTTTCAACCTGAGCAGAGTTTGTGACTTCACCTTTATCAGTTTCACGTCTATCAGAGTATAATGTTTGTAAAATCAGGGTTATGTAGTTCAGAAGAACTTAAAATACATATGTTTCAAATATTCAGCTGAGCCTGAAAGAAGATAGTAACTGGGGTTCACATAGATGGATTTTTCTCTGACCAGAAAGGTTGTCTTTCCTTTTCAGAAACCTTTAAAAGCTCCATAGTACATCTGCATCTCCTTGTAAAGCTCCTCTGTACATTATGCTTCTTAAGCACTATATTTCACTGTTTCCAAGGGGATCAATTTGATCTAAGAGATATTTTTCCTAAAGGATTAACTGGCATAATTCACATTTCAAGACTTCAAAGTCATTTGTCCCTCTCTCCCTTTTTTAATGAAAAAAAAAAAATCTTGATTATTTACATAATGTGTTATGCCAGCCATACCCAAATTCAGAAATACAGGTTAAAAACTAATTATATCAGAAAGCCATCTCTGAATTTTCTTCTCTTTTATTTTTAGAGTACTTTTAAGTAGGAAAGAAACCTAAGCTGTTCAAGGCTACATTAAAATTTGGGCACTTTGATTTCTAATTGGATTTCTTTAGATCGTGTTTCTACATTTTAAAGGAAGTAGAAAGGAAAATTATTTCTCCAGATAATAAATTGAGGTCTTTCTCTGACTGTCCAATCCGATTTGCAATAAGTAGGATTGTTACGTCACTAAACGTAAATATGATTTTTGTGTTTTGAAACAGTAAGTACAGTTTTCTCAGATAACTGTTTTTCTATATTGTCTTCATTTGTAAGATATAAACTTTTATTTTGAGATGGCCATGTTCTCTCATTTATAGACTAGTATCCTTTATGGCATATTGAGCGCTCTCTGATTCAGAAAATTCTTGTTTTCCCTTAGTGCTGTTCTGGTTTACATATTTGAGGTACACTTCTTTCCCATCAGGCATTGAGCTTGGTTTGTTCTTTTCATGTTAATAAACACAGCAACCAGGGCTAATGAAGCAGCAGTGGTGTATGGTGCTCAATTTATTTAGAATAGAATGAAACTCCCAAGCAACCTCTGGAACAGCTGGTGGGCTCAGGAAACTTCAGCGAAGCCTCAGAGAGACAAGAATTTAGTACCCACCTGCAGGATGGATCTCCAGACAGTTGCCCTATTTACTTTTGTTGCTGGAGCATTTTTATTTGGCTCAGAAGCATCTCCACGAGAGATTACTGCTTCCTAAGCACAAGTCTCCCAGAGTCGCTGTTAGAATTCCAGTGCCAACAATACAAGGATGGCATCACTCTTGCCAAGTTGCACACCTTTACTTTGTAGATGTTTCTGCAGATTTATAGGTGTGCACCAAATACAACACTCGGTAAAACTTAAAGCCTTGGGCAACAATGCTGATGAAAAGGTCAGAGAAAGGCTGCAGAACCGTCATTTTCTCTTAAAATGTTCGCAAGCAGTTTGTACCTACATTGCCCAAGTCTCTTCAGTCCTCCTTACACCAATAGGTTTTTTGAAAGTATTTTAAGATTTATTTAATTATATTTGATATCATTTGTAGTCCTCAGGGAATTCCCACCACCATTTCACCCATGCACCATCACCTCAGTCCCTTGTGCTCTTTCTGCCCTCATCCTGGTCTCTACCCCACCTTCCACCAATAGGGTTTTAGGAAACTGAGTTGATAATGGACAAGCAGAAAACATGCAAAAATAAAAAAAAATACATGATAGAGAATTTGAGAGTGTAACTGGGAAATGAATATAAAAAAAGGGAAGGAGGAGGAAGAGCTGGGAGTGACATTGTATTATAAGCAAGCAGTGAGCAAACAAACAAAAACCTTCCTTAGAAGCAGGGTGTCCCATGCTTGGGATCTGTAAAATTTCTGACAGAATAAGAAAGAAATGAGTCTAGTGAAGCTGAAGCACTTAAGTCTCTGTTTGATGCCTCTCCCATATGTCATTGAATTGTCCTTCCCAATGCTCATGCCTTCTGCCTGACTCTCCCTGCTTTCTTCCCAGGGAAAGCAACAGGCAGATTACAGCCTGCATGACCCGGTAGAATGCATGGAAGGGACAACCAGTCTAGCATTCCCACCAGCTGGACATGTACAGAAGGGGATGAGTCAGTCACTGAGATAAACACCCACATCTATTACAGAACACAGACATGTGTGTTCGTGTGTTTGTGACAGCAGTGCTCACAGTAGTTGAGATATTGAAGTAAACTAAATATTGGCTTATGGATGAACAATTAGAGAAATTGTGATATATATATACATAAATATATATGTACATATACAATAAATGATGAGATTTTATTCAATCATAGGGAGGAAATACTGCCATTTGTGTGGAAACATGGGTAAATCTGGAAGATATTATGCTAAGGGAAATAAGCCAGACAGAAAAAGACAAATACCGTAGACTATCATTTATATGTAGAATCTTCAAAATGATAAACGATTTCATAGAAACAGAATAGAATGATGGTTTGTCAGGGACTGGGGATGTGGGGTGATACAGTTCAAAGGGCATAATTTTTTAATTGTCAGAAGAATACGTTCTGAGTCTCTAATGTACTTCATGGTGACTATAGTTGATAATATGTTATCATATATTTGAAAGTTGTTGAGAGTGGATCTTAAACCTTTAAACACACACACAAGGGCCACCTCAGTTAACTATGAAGTGATGAATGTGCTCATTATCTTGTTCTTCCCAATCATTTGACAATCTTTATACCTATCAGTTCATTAAATTGTACCCTAAAATATGTATACATATATAATTGTATTTGTCATTTACTCTTCAAAAAGTTAAAAAAAAGTGACTATCCATGATAAAATTAGTAAAGATAGTTACCTTCCCTCAAAGAAAGTGATTCGGGTCTCTCTTAAGACTCATTGGTAATTAAGATTAAATATACTCTCTGACATTAGAAAAGCTTGGGTGTTGTATCCCTCACCCAATGGTGTGCTCTAGGATGTGTTATTTTCCCTGTGCTCCTCAATGGTGATGATTATTCTCATTAGCTGTGGACACTGATCTAGCAGAGATGAAAATGGCAGCTCTTTGGTTTGCTCTACTTATTTTTTTTTAAGATTTATTTATTTATGTATACAAGAACTGGGGTACAGACCAGAGGTGTAAAAGGTGAGAGGATTCACCCGACAAGAGTGGGGAACAGAACAGGTGGATCTACTGAAATCCACTGCTGAGGGGAGCAGCGGGCGAGGCTGGAGAGGTCTGCTGCCCCAGTGTGGGTCACCCCCTGGCCAGGGATCAGACTTGTGCTGCAGTGGCTGCAGATGCTTCATAGTGTGGTGCTCAATCCCTTGCACCACCAAGGTAGCTCCTGGTTGCTCCACTTTAATGACCTTGTTGATGGTATTATAGGAAAATTAATTTAGAAAGCAAAATTGGTTCCTTTATATCCTTTTCATAGGCATTGAAAAGATGAACTAAGATTAACTGACAGTACAAAGATTTAACAACTGGAAATACATGTTCTTATACTTAGTACATTATATGAAAATCATATTAGTATATCAATATTTAGTACATTATGTGAAAATTATTTGAGAAGGGCTAGACAACAAAATAAAGCATTAATGCTCTCTCTATTTTTTCCACCAAAAAACTGATAATTTTCAACATGCTTTCTTACTCTTCAAACAATGAGAGTAAAAAGTTATTGAGTTGAGATTTGTTGAGAGCTTATCTAATTATAGTCAAGATTCTATGACTAAAAAACGGCAAGTAATATAGCCAATGAAAGATTAATTACAGCTAATTTTAAGAATTTGGATTATAGATCATTTTTAATTTATTCTTAATTTCTCAGTTTTAAATTTTTTTCAGTACCAGCAATTACATGGTAATAAGATCTTTTAAAATATTTACTTGCTAAATGAATAACTGGGACATTTTGTCCTGTAAGTGAAAAATAAATTTTACACATTTCTTTAATTTTGAGACTTGACAATGCTAAGATATTCTTCATCAAGTAAGTTGAAATACTGGCTAATGAAATTTAATGTAGAGGTGGATAATACAGAACCTTAACCATTAAATTTATTGCAAAAATATATTTAGAAAACTTATCACTTGATTTTCATTGTATTTTGCAAAGTTGTTAAGTTACTGACCTACACTTTTCTTATCAGTAGTTTTAGAATAATTTTCTCAAACTTCTCTGATGGTAACTACTATAGTGTGTGGAGAAAGATCTTGTTAGAACACAGAAAACAGATAAATAGGATCCCAGAATCTCCAAGTAAAAGATCTGGAAACTTGCCTTTTGTTTATTTGTTTTAATAAGCTCCCTGTTGAGTCTTATCAGAAAAGTTGAAAAACATTACTTTAGAATACATGTTCTTGGGCCTCCCTGGTGGCTCAGTGGGTTAAGCAATGCACTATGAAGCCAACCGCAGCCACTGAAGCACGGGTTCGATCCCTGCTGCTGGCCAGGGAGGGGACCTACATGGCGTGACAGATCTCTCCTGCTGTGCCCGCTGCTCCCCTCATCAGTGTACTTCTGTTGATCTGCCTGTTCTGCTCCCCACTCTCTGTGGTGAATCCTCTCACCACTCCCATACACACCTCTGGCCTGTACCCCAGTGCTTGTATGCATAAATAAATAAATCTTTAGAATACATGTTCTCCAATATTATAGAGTTCCACAGTTCGCAATTAATGGATATGGAACAATGGACCAGGCTTTCTAATATTTCTAGTGGTAAATGGGGATGATTTTAATCCTGATCTTTTTACTCATATCCCCTCTAACGACAATAGTGTTTTTACTCTCTCTGTGCTTTCTAAAGCATTAGCTACTGTAAGCAAAAAAACTGCCCTTTGTTAACTTTCACCTCAAAGTTTCACTGGTGTGTAAATCCATGTAGACTTTAATACAGCAGTCTGATTCATAGATTTTTATTCTTCACTTTCTGCATATGAACAACATAATCAGCAAGTATAACTCCCTAGCATTATCATGCCTAATTGGTTTGAAGTGTTGTGTCCTTTTTTAGAAAAATACATAAGTAATTTTCTTGAGATTGTCTTGGGCCATACACACAGCCGAAGAGAGCCTAAATAGGAATATAACCTCCACCACCAAATCAGTGCTCATGACCAAACCATTAAACAGATAATTCCTCTAGAACAAAACCACTCCAAATGGTTGTTTTAATGTCTAACATTTGTAACTATTCATTTTTTGGATGGATAATTAGAACGTAGTAATTCTCTGTGAAAAACTATATCACTGCTACTTCCTGCGCTGTAGGAAAACGTTAAGTCAGGTGCCTGAGATTTGAGTCTGGCTGGGCAATTTGCAATCTGGCAGGATTCATTTCTTCATCCACTGAGAACTGTTCATCTATTTGTAATTCCTTCTTATCATCTTCATTAGTGAATTCTAAAGCATGAGTGAAAACAGACTGCACCCCCTGCCCCATTTACAATTTTTATGGACGTGTTAAAATATGCAAGAACTGGGAGTCCTTTAGATGGAAGCCAAAAGGCTCCTACAATAAATATGGGTGGGCTGGGCTGTTCTTGTTCTTACGATTCCATTGGCTGCCTTTTAAGGAATACATTATATATTTTTTATAAAATTGCATTTTCTTGGTAGCGATTTAAAAATACTTAATTCACATTGATGAAAGAAGTACTTTCCCCGTGTGTGGAGCAATTTGATAGGAGACCATATGTGCTCTAATTTCTATGCATAAAAGGACCTGAATTAAGGGGCTACAGGAGCTGTATGCTGGTGCTTCTCTTCACACCCTTGTTTAGTGGAGGGGACCTTCATGTTTTCTTAGTGTGTTTTTTGTTTTGTTTTGTTTTGTTTTTTCTCAATTGGGTCTTCTTTTCTCTTGAAGGTCACTTAAAGTAGAAATTTGGCATTTAGTACTTAATTCCATTTTTGTGTTGTTACATGATTCATCATCGACCTCAATGGAATTCGAAAAGCTTCTGAAATCTTGGGTCCCTGGTCACCTAGAATAAAACTCTACCACCACATGGGTGGTTAATATGATCAGTGACACCTTTCCCAGGATCTTCACAGCAAAACACCTTAGGTGGAATAAGAACAATAATAATAATAACAATAACAGCAATAAAGACACAGAAACCAAAAATGAGGAGACAAGGACAGACTAGGGACACCTGGTGGGGAGGGGAGGGGGAGGGTTGAGGGCAGACGGGAGCACGGGGGACTGAGGTGATGGTGCACTGGTGAGATGGTGATGGGGAATACATGGGGATTACAATTAATGGAAAGTATATATAAATCTTAAAATATTTTAATAAAAAAAAGTATTTGTAAAAAAAAACCAAAACACCTTAGGTGGAAATACCTATTCTCATTGTGTACTCAGTCGCTAGAGATTAGGAGGGAGACAACCGTCTCCACAAAGAAACCTTCACAAAGAAACAAGAAATCGAAAGTATAATCAGTGTCATTCATAGACAGAGTGAAAACGACCCTGACACATGCCAACAGATCGTTTCTAATAGGTAGAGAAAGCCACAAGGCATTAATGCTGCTCTTCCACGCCAAGGGGAAGAGATGAATGACTCACTCTGCTTCATGTTCCCAAACTTTCAGGTGTTTTCCTTGGAAAAAGAACCTGAAACCCGTTAGGGTAATTTTTCTCTTTGATAGTTTTGTGACTTGGTGAGGCAAAAAGCATATAAGTTATTTAAATACAAATGGATTGATAAATCTACATGTCGGGCTGGAACCCTGTGTGAGGCAAACAGCTAAGGTTTTAAATCGCACCCTCCTCCTGGAATGGTTTATAATAGAAAAACGGAGAAATGCGCACCGCCAGGTGTAGCCGTAATGTAGGGCGATTAGAGCTGTAGCTTCATTGTCACCAACTTCATTTAAATGTCCATAAAACCATCCTGATACAAAGAATGAACTGTAATAGCTTATAATTATGATAGTGCATAAAGTATGCCTCGCAACCCATTACAAAGCCATCATTTTAGCATAAAAACCATAAACCAGGAGAACAAAACTTGAGAACTTCAAAATAAAATTACAGCTTTTGTAGCAGCCCAGTAGAGCATACCTTTATTCTCCACAATAAATGATTGTCTCGTCTCCCTCCCCCATGCAAAACAAAGGTGGGGTTCTGATTCTTCAGACTTTACACTATAACCCTTTCCCAAAGGTATCTTAGAACTGGAACATTAATCCATTTTGAAACGGGATTTTAATACCTATTAGACTGAGATCTGCTTCAGCGTGGAAGGTTGGTTATTATTCACTCATGTCAAAACGGGGAAATTAGGAGGAAAAGCTTTTGTGCTGGTCACTTAAAAAGCCCACTCCTGTCAGGAGAAAGAGGAAATGCCTGTTTTGATCATCAAACAAGTGCAGTTAGGACTGAATGAGATTTATCACTCTTTAAGTGAACAGAGGAAAATGAATATTTAAGAATTGTATTTTATGAAAATAAGCAGTCTCAAAGCCAGTATATTTAACTCTTAGTGAACTTTTTTGATACATTTTTAGAGTTTTTACTTTAAAGCATCCTATTTATTTTCTCATAGATTATATGTTATTTATTTAAGATTAAGAAGCCAAAGTATTCTTTACACCTTTCATGTCCATTACACACACACACACACACACACACACACTATATCTAAATTGGAGAGTCAAAATACCCATGCTTCAAAATGCACTTCTAAAACATTCGTTATTCTCATTGTTGTAATAATGTTGTATGGAAGGGACAAAAATTAAAATCTCCTAAAATCACATCAGCCGAATATAACCTTGCTTAATATTTTGGAGTATGTCTTCTGAACATATATTTTCAAAACATTACAAAATATTTTATAAAGCTTTTACAATTTATTTTTCAAAAATATTGCCTTGAAATTATTTTGTGTCATTAAAAATCTACATAGCACTTAATGTCTAAAACTTCATCATATAGATCTATTATAATTTATTTAATCCTTATGGATATTGTTTATAGTTTTCTGATGTTAATACATGTGTACATTTTATCTGAATCTGTGTCTCTAATATTGGGGAATCAACTAAATAATATCTGCGGAGTAAAAGTTAGAAACATACTTTTAGATCTTAATATAACCTGGTAAGCTAAAATGCTACCTTTGAAAGTTTTTATCACATTGTGTTTTAAAAAAAATATTTATGCATACAAGAACTGGGGTACAGGTCAGAGTTGTATGGGGTGAGAGGGTTCACCAGAAACAGAGTGGGGAGTGGAACAGGTGGATCGACTGAAATGCTCCGCTAAATGGGAGCAGCAGGCAAGACAGGAGAAGTCTACTGTGCCATGTGAGAAACCTCCCTGATTGGGGTTTGGGTGCTGCAGTGGCTGCGGATGCTTCATAGTGCTGTGACTTAACCCCTTGTGCCACCAGGGAGGCCCTACATTGGTTTTTTTGTATATGATGTTTCAGAGATAGTAAATACTAGAATTTCCTCCAACTATACAACTTGATATAATGGAACTATATGTTCCATGTGTTGACAATAACTTAAGAATCCTCTCTTCTCTGTTCTGTCTAGAGTAGAAACTAATCAAAGATTTGCTCTAGTCTTAGATGAGTATGGACCTAGGTCATTCTGAACATTCCAAGCTTTCTTTGCCCCATAATAATAGGTCAGAAATGCCATCTGTTGTAACCACGGACTTTCAAAATTCCTTGGACCTCAGGTCTAGAAGTTTCTGTGAGTGCTGAGAAAAGAAGGGAGTCTGCAGAGTGATGCAGCTCTGGATTTTCTCATTCAGTTACAGCAGGAAGAAGCATAAATGTTCGAAGACAGAAGTCAGAGTGGTCCAGTACTTGGGCCCTGGCTGAGTTGCTGGTGGCAGGATAAACAAAGACTAGAAAGAAGCACAATTGTTCTGACATGAGATCTTACAGGGAAGATGGTGGCTGGGATCTTGTACTGACGCCTTTTGGGGGCCTGATGTTCAGAAAGTGGGACACCTGCCCTTATTGATTACCCAGAAAGTCAAGTGCTCATTTAAGTAGGAGGGGTAGAAGCCCGCCCAATCATGATGCTCTTTTTGGCAAATGCAATATTAATTATGCACAATAATTGTTGACATGTATCAACACCTCTCGTGGCCAACAGTGAGCCACACACACAGACCCCACCACCTGAGCTTACATTCTAGTAAGGCAAACAGTGAAACAGACAATCCTTAGAATAAACATGAGAGTCAGGTAGGTATGATGTGAGAAACTGTGGGTTAAGCCATAATAAGAGAGCAAAGATCTGAGAATTTCATCTATGGAACAAGGGGCTTCTTCACTTTCTACCCCTTGCAGGGATTTTTCATGTCTATAAGGAATAGCAAGAGATGAAGTTTTTGGAACCTCTATAGAAAATGGGTGGTGCTGGATATTTTACATCACAATTTTATTACAAGTTAAAAAATGATTTTGAGTATTCAGGAATTCTTGAGAGCAGTTTTTGTCACCTTTAAATGCTTGTGAATGTCTGTGGGAAAAAAATTAAGGTGTTTTAATGAACCATTTTCAGTCTTTAATCACCCCCTGAAATGAGAGAATAAGGTAAATGCCAAGATGCATGGTTCTGGAGCGATTATAACAAGCTGGTAGGATAATCACTGCTTTTCCCCAATGGCTTTATTGCTTTACTTTAAGTGTGACCTCCTTTCACAGGAAGGCAGAACTTGTAAGAGTTATGGCAGTATATCCAGTAATTTGTAAACATTGCCTAAATCCCCAGTTAGCCAGTCTATATGTGAAGAAACTGTTCAATTCTAAAGTACATAATTGGTGTTTAAATTTATTTTTCCACTTTGCACAGTCCAAACGAAGCACTTGTGGTAATTATCATGTTTCTCCAGCACCACTCTGTGGGAACTTTTATCATGTAGAGCTCCTTTGAGAGGTAGGTGTCTTAACATCTACATGTAGAACAGGGGAGGCAGAGGGAACTGAGTTTTAACATTACCCAAAAATAACTCAGGAAATGCAGAGGGATTTTTTTAAAGTGAATTATTTGCTTCAGTGTTCTACAAAATATTTCTCAATGATATTTTCCAAGTGCAGATTTCTTAAGAACTGCATGTAAGATTTCAAATGACTAATGACAGCATCTAAAAAGGTATTTCATCTATTCTCAGATACACCTTTGGGTTGTCATTTGTAAGCAAGAATTTATCTGAAATCCTGTCTGTCCCCGACTCTTTTTTTTTTTTTTCAACTTCTAGTTTGCTTTACTATGTATGGTCTGCTCCATAGAATTCATAAAATTGACTTTCTCTCTCCTTTTTTTTTTTTTTTTGCATTATCTTTCCTGTCCCTAAATCTTGGGTGAACTTTTGTACTGCATGGTTTTGTGACCACTGTGTTCCAGCCCATCCTTTCTTCTTGGTGGTTGGTATTTCAGCTTCAGTTTGGATCTTTCCCTGGGGGAACAGAACAACAGCCATTCTGATTTACCAGAGACTATTCAACTATTAACACTGATGATCTGGTATCCTAGGAAAGTTCCTCTCCCAGATATAAAGTGTCCAAGTTATGGGAGATGGAAAAGGTTGGAGAAAACCCATAAAACATTTCCAACAATAGGGACTGAAAGCAACACTCCTTTTAGTGTCAAGGAGATACAGCATAGATCATCTGCTTCCCATTATGGCTGTCATTATTTTTTCCTGAACCACACTGAAGCTGGCAACTGTGATTTGTGGTTCACAGTAATGGATCGTTAATCGTTGCATCTCTTCAAGTGATGTGTCTTAAGTGGTCAAACTTAAGTGGATTGCAATCACAAGTATTTATAATCTGTCTTTGACTTTGCCAGTGGATTAATTGTTGTGTTTCGTATCAAGGTAGAGATGTTGCAATATGCTGAATGTAGAATGTCTAAATCATCACCATTAGGGAGATGTTTCATTGACTGTATTCAAGAGTGTACTAAAATAAGAAAAATTTCCTAGTGTATTGGGAATCGATTACTTCTATCCACTGGAAAATTCTTTGTGGATTTGCTAATAGAAAATAGGGCCAGTAGGAGGTGAGTTAACATGTGTGCCTCACTCAGTACTGGATCCAAATAATAAATGTGTCCCAGTTTACCATGAAATTAGTATTTTCCTTTAAGGATGTTCTCATTCAGTGTGACTGAAGGTCACAGAAGATCAAAATTATAACAATTTAATGGGCAATCTCTGTAGCTACCTGTAGCTGATTTTGTTGGTGAAAAGGCATGTATACAAATTGTCATGAGTGATGATGACACTCTATGTTTCATGGCTTATGTTTTTAAAAGATTTTATTTATTTAGTATACAAGAGCTGGGGCACAGGCCAGAGATACAGGGTTGAGAGGATTCACCCGAGACAGAGAGGGGAGCAGGACAGGCAGACTGACTGAAATACACTGCTGAGGGGAGCAGTGGGCGAGGCAGGAGAGGTCCCCACCCTGGACAGGGATTGAACTTGGCACTGCAGTGGCTGCAGAAGCCCCAAAGCATGGTGCTCAACCCTTTGTGCCACTAGGGAGGCCCAGTTTCATGGTTTAGATTGAGAAGCATTTCCATTTAAATAGCATGTGGCAATGAACTTAATTTATGAAGAATAGATGAGTGAAACTTATGTGCTACTGCTGTAACTGGTCCCTCTTGGCTAAGATACAGTCTCAGTACTATTCCATGTGTGTCTGTTACTTGTTACTACATGCTTTGAGATTTTTATAAATTTTGTTATATCATGTATAGTTTGTAAGCTTGATTTTCAAACTTTAAATGTTGATGTCGGGGAGCCTTAGGGAGATACGTTGGTCCACCCAGTTCTCAAAAAACATACATCTGCATATGTACAAAATATAGAGTGTGTAGCAAAAAATCTAAAAATAATAATGAAATATATATAATACTGTTATATAAATATGTATAATACTGTTAAATATATAATATGGTTATCATGGATCCTATATAATCTGTTGATTCTTGCAGAATTTTTTTGGTTGATTTTGTGAAAGTTCCACATTTGTAGACAACCTATAGTGAAATTTAACCACAGTTTTATAGGTGAATTGCATCCTAATTCATATTTCTCCCACAATACTGCAATTAAGTTTGTGATGTGTTGTTAAACTATTTTGCAACTTTGTTTGAATTATAGTTATTAAACTGAAACCTCTCAACTTCAGCCCTTGACATGGCACATTTTACATGAAATCTTTATTAACATTTGTCCATTTCTATCTAATTAGCAATGCATCAACCCTACTATTTAGTTTTTACAGATACAGATTTGCTTAGGGTAAATACTCTCATTATCATGTGGACCAGATATATTGGGGGTGAGAGAATTCACCAAAGATAGAGTGGGGAGCAAAACAGGCAGATTGATGAAGAATACACTGTTGAGGGGAGCAGCGGGTGAGACAGCAGAGGTCTGCTGCGCCATGTGGGTCCCCTCCCTAGAGAGGGATTGAATCATGCAGCAGTGGCTGTAGATAGCTTGATAGTGCTGTGACTTTAACCCCTATGCCACCAGGGAGGTCCCATGGACAAATTCTTAAAGCATTTTAGGTGGTGTGGTTGACATACAAAGAGGTTGTACTTATTTAATGTGTACAACTTGATGATTTTGGAGACCAGTATACAACCATCTATGCCATAAACATATTTAAACATAAATACCTTCAATAGTTTTCTTCCACCCTCTTTATTATTAGTATGTGTGATGAGTATTTAACATAAGTTCCTCACTGCTCCACAAAATTTAAGTCTACAATACTGTGTTGCTAACTCTAGGTTATATAGATGTATAGCAGATTTGTGTCATCTTGTGTAACTGAAACTTTTGCACCGTTGAGTAATACCTCCCCATTTCTCCATATTCATCCCTTGGAAAGGACCACTTTATTTTCTATTTCTGTGAATTTCACTATTTTAATTTCTTTAGATTGTCTTTATCCTTCTGTGACATAGTTCACTTAGTGTAATGTCCTGCAGTTTCATTCAGGTCATCAGTAATGTCATATTTCCTTCTTTTTAAAGACTTACTAATATTCCATTGTATGTAAATGCTACATTTGCATTGCTTATGTTAAACTGCCAAAACGACAGCACTCAATGGAATAGGGAAGCAATGTGCAGTAGTAGTACACCATCGTCTGTTATTTTAACCAGGTGGATGCAATAGTTTAAAAAAACTTAAAAACATAGATAACAAGTAGGTTAAATAATTAGGATATAATACCATTTAAATATATTTTTTTGCTTTTAAATATATTTGACTATGCTTATTAGTTCAATTTTTTTCATAATGTCTATATTTAATAATAGACTTGTAACATTCCTGAAAAGTTAAACACTGGCTCCTGTGCTAGCAGATCATCACCCCAATCTAAAGATGTTTTCTATTTATTTTTTTTTAAAGATTTATTTATTTATGCACACAAGAGCTGGGATCCAGGCCAGAGTCATGGGAGGTGAGAGAAGTCACCAGAGGCAGAGGGGGGACAGAAAAGGCAGATGGACTGAAATACACTGCTGAGGAGAGCAGCGGGTGAGGCAGGAGGGTTCTGCTGCACCATGTGGGTCCCCTCCCTGGCCAAGGATGGAACTTGTGCTGCTGCACAGCGGATGCTTCACAGTGTGGCATTCAACCCGCTGCGCCACCAGAGAGGCTCCTGAGGAGGTTTTTTTAATGAGTGATGGCAGTGGACTCCAGTTCCAAGTGTCTCCACCACAGCCACACCTTCCCAACCACTGACAGGGCCAGTGCATGACCTCTGCTCTGTCCTCTCTACTGCCCTCAGGCATTCCCAACCTCAGTCAGAGAGATCCTTTTGTTATAGAGAGGAATCTCCATAATAAGGGGAAGTTCTGTGTTCCTTGTCCCACCTAATGAAGGGTGGAGATGAGCCCTGAGGAAAGCTAGAGAACAAGGTGTGGGAGACATGTGGAACAGAGAGCCATGTAGAGATGTCCCTCTTGCTTCTTGGTTTGGACTTAAACCAAGGACTTAGGGGACATGGAAGGGGATACCTGGAGTCAAGACATGTGGAGACACTTGGGGGAGATCTGTGATGAGAGACGCTTGAAACCTGACAGTGGCAACTCTTATCTTGGTTTGTACTTTGGTTTTGCTTCTTTAGTCCTAGACTTGCCTGGGCCCTTCTGCCCCTTCATCTCTTTCCCGTGGTTCCCTGCTGGAAGGTGGGTTAGACGTATGGTCTTCAGCATTCCCGCTTCAGGCCAACGCTGTTTGGCTGGGCACTCACCCCCGAGGGAATGGGTGACCTTGGGTCTTTTCTTGGGAAACTATCATCCTTTCTTCTCTTCTATCTCTATGTACACCAGTCTGTTAAATGAGTAAGAGCATGTAAAAGAGTAAAAGAGTACTGTACTCATGTACTGTAAAAGAGTAAGAGCATGCTTCGTTTTTATGTGGTGGGTACAAGAACCCATGGAGTGAGTGTTCAGGTTTGGGGTTTCCTGGGTACTCCTAAGTCTGCTCTCTAACACTTTCAATGGCTACGCTAACTTATACACTTAACGCTTTCCCCTCTCAATCAGAATGTAACCCAATCTTCCTGTGCATCTTTATTTCTCTGACTCAGTTTCAATGACTTCTCTGTTTTGTTTCCAGCCAAGTCTGCATTTTGCTTCTACCTCATCAACCTCCTTTCAGTCTTCCCCCTTCCACTCCCCACACACATACACAGAGACTCCTAGCTTGGAGCCTCCCTCCTTTTTTTCCTTGTGGGGGTGGCATGTAGAGACCCTCAACCTCCTCATGCTCTAAATTGTCTCATTTCTCACCCAAAGTTACCTTCTCAAAGAGACTTCCTTGACCATGTGACTATAAATAGCATGTCCCAAACACCTGCACTGTCTTCTCTTCCCTTGCCCTAGACCTTAGAATCTACCACACTGAGTATTCATTTGTATATTTTTCATCTCCCCTAGGGGACATCCATGTCTTGATGGGGTTTTTCTTTATTTACCGTTTCATCTCCAGAGCCTGGAAAACACTGTCACATAATAAGTGTGGGTCAAGATTTGTCGAAAGCTTTCATGAATCCTAATAGCGGTTTACTTTGAAAATTGTTCACTTGGAGTAAAGCCCACTAGTGTTTCTCCCAGGATAATTTGCTCAGCACATTGAGGGAGCAGGGAAGAGACATGTCCTACTAATTAAATGGGTTTGTGCCCACTTGGAGAGAAGTCTGTTTCTAATTTTCACAAAGGTGGCCATATGTGTTGGAGGTGGCCCTGATTGAATCCCATTGACAAATCAGCTTTCTGTCTATGTACATTAAAAAAGATATCTTTTAGCTGAAAATGTCTTTCCTCATGATACCTAAAATTTTCTAATGACTTAGGACAACTTGTACTTGTTTTCCATCTCTCTGGAGAGAGGAGGGGAGATGGCTATGACTAAGCAACTGGAATATCACACTTTTGTTGAGAGTGGCTCTGTGTACCATTAAAAAAATGGAAACATCTTTAAAGAGATTGGTAGATCTTCAGTACCAAGGAAAAAGGACGATGGAGAGGAATTAAAAGACGTAATTGCTTACCATATTTCAGGAATGTTAAGATAAATATTAAAGGAAATCAAGTCAACTTTTTTTCCTGATTGTAGCCCAGAAACAAAATCAAATCTAAGGCATAGAATGCAATTCAAATTGATTGTGTTGAATATATTCCTAAAGTATTTGCAAACAACACTTTTGGAGATGTATAAGTTCATTGTCTAAATGTTTGTCAAGGTAATCCCATTGTACTTTGTTTTTTTTTTAACATTACCTACAAGCAGGAAATCAATTAGGATAAGAAAAATACTAGAAAAGAGCTATTCTATCTTGACTATTGTAAATAGTGCTACAGCTAACATAAGCATGCAGGTTTCCTTGTGAATTAGTATTTTTGTGTTCTTTGGGTAGATACCTAGGAGTGGAATTGTTGGGTAATATGAAAGATCCATTCTAAGTGTTTTGGGGAAGCTTCACAACCTAAATTCTCTAAGACAGATGAATAGATCAAGAAAAGGTGATATATAAATGCAATGTGACACTACTCAGGGATCAAGAAAAGATAAACTTACACCATTTGTAGCAGCATGGATGGAGCTGGAAGGGATTATGCTAAGTGAAATAAGTCAGAAGGAGAAAGATAAATAATGGATGGTTTCTCTTGTATGTGAATTTAGAGAGACCAAACTAAGGGTCAGACAAAGCCAAACTGTGAAAGCTGGTCACAGATCTGAGGCATTCAGAAGGGAGAGAGGGAGAGAGGAAGGGTGAAAACAGGAGGGGTATTACATATGCATCTCATTATAGCTAAAACAAAAACCAAATCTCAGAAAAAAGAAAAGGAAAATACCTTGAGAATATGTTTCATCAATTCGCTTAAATATTTATCAAATGGGTGTTGTTATGAAAGGGTGAGTTTTCTTAAGACCTTAATGATGCTTCCATTGGCTCCAACATATGTAATATTGTCCACTTAAATGTTTTTTCAAAGGCAGACATGTTCATATTTGCAGATGTGCTCTGCGTTGGTGACTCAGTCAATATTATGTAGAACTATGTATAAAGCTATATAAAACTTGCTGACGCTTCATGTCCAAAGGCAGGTCATTCTTCAGAGAAGTCCCCTTTACAGGTGGCCTGCCAGATCCTCCCTGGTGCTTCTCTGATGGCCTTGGCAAGTGTCAGGCCTGGACGACAAGCCTGGCCCTGACATGTCCGCCTGAAGCACCAAGAAACTGAAGGCTGTCTTCCGGGAGGAGGGGGATGTTGAAGCTCTGTCTAAAATTGGATTTTATTGGGTAATGCTTCAAAGTGCCCACTTTGCATATCTGCTAACAAAGCTGAACATTCAGCCAAAATATTGGAAAAGAAATACCCAGGCAGAAAGAACTGAGAGAGAAGGCTTGAGAAGAGAGGCGCTGAGCCAGGAGTGACAAAAAGGGAACATTCCAGAAGGAGAAGTGAAAGAGAAAACTGTTTTTAGCACATTGTTTGGTGTCTCCTCATCTCTAAGCCATACCACATCTTGGAAAAAACTAATTCTTTTGTATGTATTTTTTAAGCTTTTCCTCTCACATCCTCTTTTAAAATCCTGTTCCATTACATTAAAGAAGACTTGTCTAACCCTTCAGGCAAGTCATGTTTTTAATACAAATTGAGGTTTATTATTTAAAGAGCAGGTACCCAGATGGAGGACACAGGGAAGCATTCTGTCCAACTCCAGAAATACAATGGCTTTTGCCTTCATTTAATGAACAAAGTAGGTGTTTTGAAACAGTGTTTGTCAGAATCATTGTCATCTGAAAGACAGGTCTGGGAAGTATTTTAAGGTCCATCCCATGACTTTGGGGATAAGCACATCTATTTGTTCATCTCTTACTAAGATACCTTTATTCATACTATATTGATTTCCCTTTACACTCTGCTTGGAAAACTCAGTCTGGGTATGGGAAGTCAGTGATCAAATCCACCCTGAGTGGAGTATGTAGAACTGGCCAAGGGCAGAGAGGTGGTCATGGAAGTCGTTTGAAAAAGGCAAATCAGAAAATGGGAGAGAACTGGGCAGAAGTTGGGTGCACTGGGCAGAAGCAGAAGCTTGGGCGAACTGGTATCGTGAGGTCTAGTCAAAAGCGATTCGTTTGCATTCCTAGTCCTTCCTGGCACAAGTGTGCACCCGGCAGCTCTTGCATAAAAATCTCCTCTATTGTTACAACAGCACTCTCTTTCCATCTTTGAGAAGATTCCAAACTCAAAATAGGCAAGTGTATCTCTAGGTGGGACCTCTATCTTCCCTGAGAAAAAAGTAGTCAAATCTTCTTGCAAGAACTTGGAGAAGTTCACTTTCTTTGCAAGTCTCCTGCTCTGTTAGCTGACCCACAGATGTGAACTTGATTTTGTAAAAAGTGAAAGGTGGCTAAGAGTTTTCTAAAAATAAATTGTGTGGAAACCATTAAATGAATTTTTAAAAATCACATTTTTTTCATTTTCTTTTGACATTACCAAATGGTTTCTATGGAGAAGCTATATTTGAGAGACTAGGGATTCATGGGTTGTGCAAGGTGATAATTTTTTGTGCATGTGTCTGTCAAATTATCATCAAGCTAAAGAAATTAAAGGGAATTTAATAATCCAGTGAAGTTCTTATTCATTACTTTGATTTTAAAAATATCTTCAGATAAGGAGGCCAAACATTGCTCTTGTAAATAAGAAAGTAGCTTCTTTGTAGTATATTCAAGTCAACATGCATTTATTGCAAAATTAAACTGTGCTGGGGATACAGAAACAGCTATGGCACTTTCGCATCCATGTATGCAATCATTTAAAATATTCATAGGGTTCCTGCAAGGTGTCAGGAGTGTTTTGAGGCAATGGACATAGAGGAGTGAAAAAGTGAGACCAAGTAATTTCCATTGCCTTAATGGAAATTAGAGGTTAGTAGAGGAAAAAAAAATCATGAAAATATTCAATGTTATGGCAGGCAGCAAAAACCCTGTGATTAAAAATAAAGCTGGGTAAGGGACAGATGTGACAGGAGCTGGGTTCTATTTTAGATGCGATGGTTCGAGATGACCCCTCTGGCAAAGTGATGTACAGACAGGGACTTGAGTGGGATGAGAACGAGATGGAAGGTTTCTGTGGAGCGGGAACCAAATGTGAACAGTGTACCAGAGTAGAAGAGAGTGGGCCGTGGGTAGTTTCCACAGCCTGTCATGCTGCTTGGAGGAAACAGAGAAATTACAGAAGAAGAGGCAGGACAGGGTGTGGGGGCAGTATTCGAAGGGATTGTAAACTGTTCTGAAGAACTTGTACTTTTCCTAAAAGTGATAGGGAATTGAAAGTTTTAAAAGAGGTTAGAAGCCAAAGTGTGTCTCTCTGGAGATTCGGAAGGATGGCGAGAAATCGTTTATTTCATATAGTGGTCTCCAAAGCTAAAGAGGTCTCCAAATCTTGTTCGCTTCGTGATGCTTAATTTCATGGATCAGTGACTGGGCCAGAGGTGGCCACATTAAGTATGTCTGGTCTTATCTATGAGGATGTTTCCAGATGTCATTTGAATCTCAGACTCATGCAGTGAGTGGCCCTCCCAGCGGGAGCAGGCATCACCCCATTCATAGACGACCCACATAGGACATTAGGGGGAGGCTGGAGGACTGGAGGGCAACTTCCTCTTTCTTCGTGCCTGATTGCTTGCACTGGGGGCATTGCTCTTGACTCCTTGTGCTTCTGGAACTCTATAGTCTTCAGACCTGAAGTGGAATCTGTACCAGGAGCTCATGTGGTCCTCAGGCCTTTGGATTTGGCGTGAATAACACCACAGGCATTCCTGGGTCTCTAGTTTGCTGCTGGAAAGAGTCATGAGACTTCTCAGTCTCAGTTATTATGTGAGTCAGTTCCTTATAATAGAAATGGGTGTGGGGGCCTCCCTTGTAGTGCAGTGGGCTAAGCAGAGCACTATGAAGCAAACCGCAGCCACTGCAGCACAAGTTCGATCCCTGCCACCGGCCAGGGAGGGGACCCACATGGCATAGCAGACCTCTCCTGCCTCTACTGCTGCTCCCCTCAGCAGTATGTTTCAGTCTGCCTGTTCTGCTCCCCACTCTATCTCTGATGAATCCTCTCACCTCCCTGGACTCTGGCCTGTACTACCCCAACTCTTGTATGCATAAATAAATAAATCTTTTTAAAAAAAGACAAAAAAAGAGAAATGGGTGTGGGGTGTGTGTATGTGCATATGCACACACAGAAATACTATTGGTAAATACTGGTGTACTAATACCAGCTAGTAATAAAATTGGCATATAATACTAATTGATATATATATATGCCAATTACTCTTGTGTTTGTGTATTATATATATTTTAAATATATACCACTGGTTCTGTTTCTTTGGAGAACCCTGACTAGTGGAAACTTCCTTCCCCAAAAAGGTTATTTGGAAACAAAACATTTTAAAATGTATACAGTTTGCTTTAATACTTGCAAAAGTATGGTTTTCAGCATATAAAATATTTCAAACATAAATAGTGTAAGTTTTAAAAAGAATTATTTCATCCTGATTAAAGAATTCCATGGAATATAAATGCCAAGGTAATCGATTCCTCTGTCATCCACTTAGAAACACCTAAGTTGCTTTCAACAGTTTTACACTGGAATCTTTTCTCCATTCACTTCTGCTACTGAATCGTATTCTAAAAATAAGTATTTTGAAGGTTTGGAGATATTTTATGGTAAATTTGTTAGAGTTTTTGCAGTAAACACATGTATCCTTTTATATATGCATGCATTACATATTTATAGTCTTGATTTTATCTACTATAACTTGTTATGGCATATATTTATTACTTATTCATACCTGACTCATATTGTTAGTTAATATAGCAGCCACCCCTTAAGTAGTAGTTACTATGCAACAACCATTATGACAAAAACTCTCAAAAGATGGAGATAGAAGGAATATACCTCAATATAATAAAGGCCATCTATAAGAAATTCACAGCCAGCATTAAACTCAGTGGTGAAAAACTGAAAGCATTTCCTCTAAGACACAGGACAAGACAAGAATGTCCACTTTCCCATTACTATTCAACACAGTAATCAAGTCCTAGCTAGAACAATTTGGCAAGAGCAGGTATGAAAGGAATCCAAATGAGAAAGAAGTAGACCATCCATCACTCTGTGCAGACCACAGGGTAATTTACATGAGAGCCTTTCTGCCCTCTCAGGACCCCGGGGGTGCCCACCGCAGTCTGCTGGTCAGTCCTGATCTCTCTCCGAACACTTTGGCAGGGCACTCTAGAGGGCATCCTGTCTGACCCCTTAAACTGTGCTTCTGTTGCTTTTCTTGTCTTTGAGAAACTTCTAGTCCTTTTCCAAAGTTGCTTTTCACAATTTAAGAAACAATGTCCCCAAGCCACAATTGACCCTCTGTGGTTTGAAATTAGAGACCAGACTTTTGTCACGTTGCTCAGATGTCTGTGCGATGTTCCAGGTTAATGCATGTTTTATTGGAGTATTGATCCATTTTGTTTTGTGTCCTTGTTAAACAGCACAGTTACATTTTAAAAAGGAACATACTATGAGTAAGTGTGGGTGATGACAGAGGCAGAACTGAAACACTAGAGGTGATAAGTATCCTTTCTTTGACCCAAGAAATAGATTCTAAAACATTGCTATGAGGGAAAATGTCTTTATTTCTACCTTGAAATTCTAGAATCATTTTAAAGTCATATAGATGATAAAAAAAAAAGTTATTTAAATTTCAACAGACTCCAGTCCTCCTAAAGGCACCTACTTCTTGAGGGATACGGAAGCCATTTTGATATATTAATTTTCTGCCAGAAGTTTTCAGAACCTGCTGGTTGAATGATCTGTTGGAACATGACCATTTATATTAAACTGTCATATTTTATCTTATCCAGCTGTACTTTTTCAGGGCAGAATCTCATTAGGGATTTTACATGTTTCCACAGGTAGAGTGGTAGAAAATTGGTCGCTGTTGTTTCATTTAACAAATTCTTGGATCCACGTATATTTTCTTGCATTTACCTATCACCAGGAAACGAACCGTTATCACTTTCCAGGCCTTTGCTGCAGGAAGCAAACAGAGTTCTTTTGAAAGCTCTGGGTGATGTTTGTGAATATTTAATCATGGAGGTGGTACAATGGCCACATTTACCATGATATGTCAAAATTAATTTCATGGTGTTCTGTCAAGGAAAGAATCTTACCATATGCCCTCAAATAAAAATAAATGAGTTAGGAAAACTCTGACAAGGAGTTTACCTAATTCTGCACAATCTTTGGATGCAAGATTCCCTTAAATGAAAATGGAATCATTCATGCAAACAAGATTGAGTTTAATTTGTTTCTGTTGTTAAATAGGATTTTGTTTTTTTTTAAAGATGTTTCTGTCTTCTTATGCTTTCAAATTCACACTGCATATCTTTAGTACAGAGTCCTATGTTCTTATTAGAAATGTATTAATGCAAAATTAAGTATGAAGAAAGAGGAAAAGCAGGAACCTGACAGACATACTTAAAAAGGAAGCTAAATGCTTGGATTGGAGATACAGAGCAATTCTGCGAGCACAACCTCAGTCTCTGGGACCAGGATGCTCTTATAGGCCCCCAACACAGTCTCAGAGGATAGAGCTTCACTCCGCTGAACACGTGGAACTTTAGATGCTCCTGAATCATAAAACCCATGCTTGGCTGTGTGAACCTGTGGAATGCAAGTGGTTTTGTGGATGAATTTCTTAAACAAAATTTCAATTTTTCTCTTGTGGTACCTTAAGATATTTGAGATTGTCAATTTGTCCAGTTTTTGAAATTGTACCTAGATTTTCTTACCCCTAGGTTATAAAGAAATTGACTCAAATTCGCTGGAATATCTGTATGTCTTCAGTCCTTGCATATAGATACCAAATCTATTTGGAATTTGTTTTTAGGTTTGGAATGAACCCAAGTTTACATTTTGAGCTACTCAGTTCTCCCTACACTTTTTAAGAAAAGTACATCTTTTCCTCATTGTGTTGAGATGTCACCTTTCTTGCTTCTAAATTTCCATATGTACTCGAGGCTGTTTCTGGGTGTTCCATTCTGCTTCCCTGGTGTGTCTGTCTAGTTGTATTCTGGTACCATACTGCTATAATTCTGGAGGGTTCATTGTGTATTGTAAATGCAGTACTTCTATGACCCTTCCCCCTCCCGCCTGCTTTTTGGTGGCCAATATATTCCCAGCTATTCCTGCTTCTTTCTTTAGGAAGACTTAGAGAGAAAATGTTTTACTTTCTATAACTAACTCTCAAATAAGCAGATGCATACGTATACGGACAGAGAGTTAAAGCAAATGCAGCAAAGTGTTACCGTGTAGTGAATATTGATGAAGGGTATACGGACATGCTTTGTGGGATTATTGTGATTTTTCTTGAGGTCTGAAATTTTTCAAAATAAAATGTTGGGAGAAATCAAAATGTTTCCCACTAGCCCTGGAGGAGGTGCCCAGAAAGGGGAGGCAGAAGCAAAGATCTGTAGGGTGTGCTTGGAAATAATATACACATACATTAGTTACTCAAAGCAAATCATAAACAAACTCTAAATGAAAGTAAATAGAAGAGTGAAGTGGATTTCAAGCTCCATGAGTGTTTAGCCTTAGGAAACTGAAATGGAATCATGAAGTTCTTGAGAATGGACTAGCCAAGGAAGCTCCTCCGAGTGACGGGGCTGGCCTAGTACCAGGGACCACTGCTGGGGGATCAGGGGCAGGAGGGCATCTCACTTCTAAAGGGACAAACCTAGAAACTCAGCTCCTTTAGACCTAGAAGGGGCAATTCTAGCACGTCTTCCTACTCTTCTCCTCTCTCTATGGGTTTCTGCATTCATTAAAGTTCATGTACAGTGAATATAACCATGTTTGAGCTTGATGGTACCTATGTTTGACATCAATTTAGGCTCTCTATGTTGCACCTTTCAAGCAAGAAAACAAAAAGGAGAGGAGGCAGTAACATTCAGGACAATTCTTATCGCAGCTGTACCACTGTTCTCTCTTTATTCTCTTCTTCCTCCTCCGCCACCAGGGTTCTATTATCTTCTTACCCTCCATCTGGCTATCACTGTCTTTATTGCAAGTCTTAGAATAGAAATTACTCCGAAAAGTTTGCTATACTTTCAATATGGTGTTAGATATTCTTCCCCTCTGATGTCATAATCCTTTGAATAACCTAAGCACTGGGCATTTCACAGTGTGTTCGAATTGCCTTAATGATGACTAACATTCACTGACTGTCCACTCTGTTGGCAGTTAAAATCTATGTGATCTTCACATTCATTCCATGAAGTGGGAAATATCGGGGTCTCTATTTTAGAGTAAAGGGAGAAAGAATTAAGGCAATGTGGTCCCTTGTACTGAGAGGTTAAGAGTAGGATGCCCCCAGTGATCACCCCTCCTGGAATCCACAGATTTGTCTAGTCCCATCCCCTTCAAAATAGGCTGGATAGTTCTGAAAAACAGAATACATAAAAAGGGATGGGATGTCAATTTAATAATTGGCTTATCAACACTTCTGGTGCCCAGCTGTCTAATAGATTCTTTGTGTTGCCTTTTTGGCCTATGTCCTTTGAGGAAGCAAGATAGCATGTTGCAAAAAATTGAGGATGCCTTCCAGCTAACCAAAACTTGGGCCCTAGTCCAGTAACTGTCAAGGAATTAAATCCTGTCCACAGCTGCATAAGCAAACTTATAAATAGGTCCCTCCACAGAGGAAAATACAGACGCAAACTCAAGTCTTGCGCTGAAACATCAGCACAATCAACTTTTATATCTTTCTTCCTTAAAATATAGATCAGAAAGCACAGGTGGACCCTAATTTGAGGTTATTTCCTTTATCAAACATTTGTTCAACACCCCTATTTCTGCCTTGGGGCCAAGTACTTGGAATACAAATTTGAATAAACCAGTGTATGGAAAATATACACTGTGTATATGCAGTGGGGGAGGAAGAAGAGAATAAAAAGAGAGAAATATAGTGACATTATTGTGTGACTTGATAAGTGGCTTAATCCAGGTTTGAATAAAGAACTGTGGGAATAAAGAGTATAGTAGCAATCAATTGGGAAGACCTTTGATGATTATTTAAGGAAGGTGCATTTACCTGTTATTTCTCCCTCCTACTCAGGAATGTGTTGCTTGAACTTATCAATGGTATTTCCCTAAGAGATGGGGATGCAAGAGAAGGGGAGTTGCCTTAGCTTGTCCAAGCCAGTTTAAATAGGGTCAATCCCCTCAGGGTTCATCAAAGAGGAGGTGAAAGTCCTTGGTGAAGCCTTAGAGATGGAGTCACACAGAACTAGGGGTGGTGTCTCAGGGTCCCCACCCCTTGTCACTGGTAAAGTCATCTTTCTTGGCCCCTTTGTCAGGCTGTACCTTGTCTTTCAGATTTTAGGGTTTAGAAACTTCCCGCATGACTCAAGAAAAAATGGTAAGAGGCCAAGTTTCCAAACTGTTGGCTCATTTTATTGGCAGTTATTTGGCCAGAGACACGACACCTTGGGCAGCGCTGAGCAACGCTTTACTTCAGGGATTTGCATGACGCAAACTCCTCAGGGCAGAGGGGTGTACATTCTCGTCAGCTACACCCAAAGAGCTCATCAGATATGAAATCCAAATTTCAAAATAGGGGAGAGTGGCGTGTTCTGGGTGTACTAAGTTTCCTGTATCTATAAAGATGCAAAATGCTGAAGTGCCCAGGAGAAGCCATTATCCTTTTCCTTGCTGTGAAAACGAAAGTGAGAAACAAAAGAGGAATCAACAAGGGACCTTCCTTTTCACACTCTTGCGATGACTCTGTGCAAAGGGCAGGGAAGAAAAGAACACAGTGATGAAAATTAAGACCTCAAACTCCTAGAGGCTGACAACAGCCTTCTGGTCCTAGTTTGATGAGGAGCTAGGAATTTCAGACAGTTCCATAAGGTTTCTTTTCATGGCAGAGAGCTCTGACTTCTCTAGCAATAGTGTCTCCCTGGAACCTCCACAGATTCCCCTTTGACTGCCTGTGATCAAAGCCTCAAACATACTCCTGCCACATCTCAGCCTCAGCAAACCAACAGAATCAGAATGCAGAGAGAGTTTATTAATAATGCCTGAGCACACTTTTAAGGTGAGTGGGACTTCTGAAAGAACTTTATCCTGACTAAAAGTGATTTGTTTATGCCCTTTTTGCTCGTACAGCTGGGAAAAAGTTAGCCTGAAACCTCCAATTAGTATGTTGCATGTCGTGGTGGATTATCAGTGTTCAGTGTAAAGTAGGCAGCTCATCTCACAGAGCCAGAGGACTGAGCGATGGAAGGACGTCTGTCTAGACTAGAATTAGGGAGACTCCACATTAGTGTTATCAGGACATAGTCTCTTGGAGATGGCAAATAGCCTTGGCCTCAGGACCGCATCTGTGGAATGGAGTGGGGACCTGGGGGTCAAGAGTCTCTCCTTCTCCTTTGGGTGTCTCTGTTAATGGGGCTCTTGAGACTGACTCTATGCACCCGCTTATCATCATGGTTGACTATTGGCATAACTGCCCAGCCTGCAGCCAGCTTCTTGATTTTCTTTCCTCCACTTTCAGGCATGTTGGTATCTCTGTCAGCAGGACAGGTGAAGACATCTGACTATGAACTTGCATGCAGCACCTGACCAAGAAAAAGTTGTATTTTTAAGAAGGGAACAAGCAACAGCAAAGGATAGGAAAGTGGTATTTTATGTGGAATCATGAAGACTTGAGACTTATAACCAGACCCCACATTGGGGCACCTTGCAGGGGTGTGTACGCAGAATGTGCTCCACACCTGTCCTAAGCATGTCATTCTACACACAGGACTCCATGCAAGGCAGACCACATGCTCCCTGATTTCCTGATCACAGTTGGTAGGGAGAGAACAGAAGGAGAAACACATGAATTAGAGGTTATTGGAGAGTCTGGTTCTTGTATAGATTTTCAGAAGGAAAAGCAGTTGTGAGAGTGACAGGTTTCAACTAAGATGGTTGGCAACTAGCTCAGTAGTGCCCCCTATCCTCAGCTTCTGTACAGCACCAACCTTAAATCACCAGTTTCTCGTCTGATCATCAGAACCAAGATGGCGGGATCTTCTAGCTCAGTTTACCCAAGCTGCCTCTTGGTGTGACTTTTCCCTACAAACATGCTTTTGATGTCATAGGCTTTCCACATCTTCATCTCTGGACTGGATACAGTGTGAGCATATATTATTGTATAACCATTTCTGTTTTTTTTTTAAAAAGATGTATGCGTACAGAGCTGGGGTAGCTGAGGTACAGGCCAGCGTCATGGGAGGTGAGAGGATTCCCAAGAGACATAGTGGAGAACAGAACAGGCAGATCTACTGAAATATACTGCTGAGGGGAGCAGCGGGCGAGGCAGGAGAGGTCTGCTGCGCCATGTATGTGGGTTCCCTTCCTGGCCAGGGATCGAACTCGCGCTGCTGTGCCGGAAATGCTTCACAGTGCTGTGCTCAGCCCCTTGTGCTACCGGGAAGGCCCTGTATAACCGTTTCTTAAGGATGATCCTCGTCCCCTGCAAAACTCTCAGCTGTCTGCTCCCTAAGGCCTCGTTGTTCCTTCCAGCCACACAGCTGTGCTGCTAATATCTTAGTCTCATGTATCGTGTCAACCTGTTATGTGTAAGAGGGTCCACAGCAATCAGGAAATCTTCCTGTATCACCTGGTATGTAGTGGTGCATCATAGATTTTACACAAGTTTTCATCTGACCACTGTATTTGATTACTTTTTAATGAACATTTGCTTTGTGACAGTACCATTACTTCCCATTCCACTCTCATTAAGGGATTTGCACTAGAGAACTAGCTGTCTTCCTTTCCTCCGACTCTCACATCCACAAACGAGTGAGCATAGATGCCCAGGGCACTGGGTCTCACCACTTTATTTGCTTCCAAATATGGTTGGCATAGACTGTCTCACTTATAGAAAATCTGATTAAAATGGTAAGTCTTTATAGTACTGGCAAGAGATAATAGCCACTGTAGCTAGAGCTCTTCTGAGAAATCCAGAGAGCCTACAAGGTCTCTTTAGAATTCCAGAAGATGCCAGTTTCTCTCAATCACAGTATCTTGTTATGTGGCCCTCATTTGCCCCAAGCCAAATTAAGTTCTATCAGAATGGTATTTATTTCTATTTAAGCACTGATTCTCATTCTTTTTAAAACCCCTTTCTTGGCTTCATTTTCAGGAAAAAAAAAAAAATTAACTTCTCTTTCCAGGGGTGGATGTCACAAGTAAATTTCAATTACTAAGGGTGGTGGCCCAGAAATGCTCAGATCCACCCTAATAAATTGGATAATGTCATTGTAGCAGGACTTTCTTGCAGGCACATTTGGCTTTATTATCCTCTTGATCTCCTTGGGCTTTTAATTTTTCAGTAAATAGTGATCAGGTGACTTCTAGAGGTCCGGGCAAGAGTGGACCGTCTGTTTTCATTAGCCTGTGTCTAAGCGCTAACATTGGAACCGTGTCCTTTCCACTAGCTTTTCCCATTGAGTCATTTTCTCCCTAATTTAACTTTTTATAAGAAGAAGGAATTTTATTTGCTTGTAGTGGATAATCGGGAAATTGTATTCCTTGGCTATCTACTGTGAGCAAAAGGTTGTATAAAATTTCTAAAAGCAGCAAGATTACTCCTTGTCTTTGAGCAGTATGCTATTTCTTGGAGGAGAATAAATATCCATAATAGTAGAGCAGAGGGGCCTTAAAATACTCTACAAAGCAAATTCAGAGCAAAAGTATGGATGCTTGTGTGTGTCTTTGTGTGTGTAACGCATTGGCTGCTAGGGAAAAATACGGAAGGAGACTTCTTTAAATGATTGGAGAAGGTAGGAATAGGGGACTATGCGTAGGAACAGCTAGAGAAGTTCAAGTTTGATAGGATAGGTTGTTCTAGTTCCTATTTGGAGAACCTGAAAAACAACATGCACCATACCCTAATTCTTGGTAGAGGAAAACATGCCAGAGGCAAGAGCTCTTTCTCTGGCAAGTGAGTGTGAATGCACATGTGTATTTTACAAGTCTGCCTGCTGTCTTCTCCATTCTTAGTGAAAAAAAAGATTGACCTGGTGTATGAGCTAATTTAACTTCATAGTATAAACGGTCTAGTGCAATGTGAATAGCAAATAGACTTTTCTTTATTAATGATAAAATGTGGTGTGATGAAACAAACAAATCCTTCATTTGCATTACACAGAGAGGTAAGAGATAATTAATAGGGAGTTGATTTTCCCTCCTAGGGAAATCAGTTGTATACTTTGCTTTCTTGGCTTCCTGTCAAGAAAACATCTTAACTTTCCATGCCCTGAAAAGTCTTAGAGGCATATAGTGCTCTGGGGACACATAGCCCACACTAGATGACAGTGGGCCCTCCGTGAACAGTGGCCAGCTTAGCCACGGCCGTAGGTATAGCCCCCAGTGTCTTATCACTGTCAAGTACCATAAGCTTGTCCCTACGAAAGCACAGAGTGTTTAACTAAGTCCCACGTAGCTTCAGGGCGAGGGAGAGAAGTGGGAATAAAAAGTGAAAAATGAATCACTTTCTTCTTGACTATAAAAGCATACGTTGGCAGGTTGTTTTTTAAAAAAATTCTTTTCAAAAATAACTTATTTGCTCTACTAAACAAAAAAGTCTTTGATTTTGCGTATAGGGGTGTGGGAATTTTTTGGTGAATGGGGAGAATAGCTGGGGGGAAATTCTGTGTGCCTCCAAAGGGGAATGTCATATGTGACTGTGTAACCGGGTAATCTGTGCATGGGGCATGGATACAAAGATATTCTACCCTGTGTGTATTGAGTAAAATCCATCTGTATCTGGATTTGAAAAATCGAGATGATTAGAGTATTGTGATCCTTCTTCTAGAAGGGATATCCTCCAAGGTCAAGTATACATCATTGTACTTATGAGCTAATTTATCATCACAGTTATAATACACTACGTAGACAAGTTTCCTGTGTTCGATATAGTGACATCTCCATGTGTAAATTCATCGGCAGAGTTAAAAATTCTGAATTAACTATCTCTCCTGCATAATAAGATGCCAACCAGCTATGCAGACAGATGAAAGTTGGAAGGAACGAACTGTTCACCTGAATTACTCCATACTAAGGACTTTAAACAGAGAAGTCGATCATCCAAAACAATGGAAAGGTTCAAAATGATTGATGCGTGACTTTGTAAAGTAGCTGGACAGATAGAATCAGACAGCTGCTTCATGACTTCCCAGGTTAATGATTACAGTAAACAGCATCAACTCTTCAACACAGGGATAATATTTTGATGGTTTAGCTTAGGATTTAAGTATATCCATTAACCAAAATATCCTACTAAAAGATGGCTTTTTTTCTCTAAATATGTCAATTTGATTACATAGCATAATTTTTAAAGAAAACTTGAAATGGGCCTCCCTGGTGGCCTGGGGGTTAAGTCTCAGCACGCCAACTGCCTGAGATGGATCAGGGAACTGACCCACAAGGCGCAGCAGACCTCTCCTGACTCACCTGCTGCTCCCCTCAGCAGTGCATTTCAGTCGATCTGCCTGTTCTGCTCCCCACTCTGTCTCTGGTGAATCCTCTCAACCCCCGCAACACTGGCCTAGACCCCAGTTCTTGTATGCATTAGTAAGTAAGTTTTTTAAAAAAAGGTAACTCGAAATACAGTGACTTACTTCTTTGACATTGAATTATTATTCTTAATAGATGCTTGTTTAAAAGATGTTGGTGTGAAGAAAATATTATTTTTGTTATAGACTTACTGAAAAGTGAGTTAATGCACAAAAACATATTGCGTTTTTAACGAGTCATTCTCTCAGAGGACTTAACTTTAACCACAGTTTCCCAGCATCAACTTTAGAGACATTCTGGGCTGGAAAATCATTTGTTGTGTGGGTGGTCCTGGGCTTTTAGATGTTTAGAAGCATCCCTGAGCTCCATCCATTCATGTCAACAGTCCCCTACCCCTTCCCAGTTGTTACCATCAAGAATTTTCCAGACAAATAACCCAAATGCCCCCAAATAGATGACTTGATCAAGAAGATGTGGTACATATACACAATGGGATACTATTCAGCAATTAAAAAATATAAACTAGAGACATTTGTAGAAATATGGGTGGAGCTACAAGGAATTTTTCTCAGTGAAATAAGTCAAAAGGCAAGAGAAAAATACCAGATGGTGTCACTACTAGGAGGAATATAAAGAAACAAACAAACAAAAAACAGGGCTCAAGGAAAAGAGCAACAATCAAAAAAATAAATACAACAAGAACCAAAAGACAAAGACAATTCAAAGGCATCATAAGGGTCAGGGTGGGGGAGGGATAGAGATGAGGGCAGAAAGAGCACAAGGGACTGGGGTGACGGTGCACTGAGGATATAATGGGGGGAACTCCATGGGAACTACAATTGATATAAAATATGTATAAATAAATAAGTTTAATAAAAGGTATGAACTAGAAAATAAATAGAGGATTGAGCACCAAAAAAAAAAAAAAAAAAGAGTTCTCCAGACATTGCCCCATGTTCCCAGGAGGGGGCAGTCACTCCCAGTTGATAAATACTACGTTCAATTCATGAAATAGGTTGTATTAGTGTAGGTTCTCTATGGAAAATACCTCCCAGATTTTAGTGGCTTGAGCCCAGAAAAAGATATTTTTTGTTCACACAAGATTATGCCGAGGGTCATTATGGTGAAGGTAGGGAACATGCTTCATGTTAAGGACCCTTCGATTTTCCATTTGCTGAGGCCACATCCCACTGACCAGAATTTAATCTTATGGACCCATCTAAATGCAAAGAGGTTTGCGAAATATAGTCTAGTTGCATGCTGAGGACTAAAGGTAGAAGGTTAGGTGAATAATGATATCTTTATCATATAGGCTATAATAAAGACCAAATCATGACCAGCATATTAATATGGTGGCTTTGGAAGGTATTTGCACACATCATTAAAATGGCTTACTTCCAATGGGAAAAGCTAATATTTGTTTATACGGCTCTCAAACACTGAGGAGAAATTCAAATGGTCTTTCCCAAGCCAGGTCTGTGCTTGAGGCATTAGTGGACATTGAGTTGGATCTTGGTGTCTCTTCTAGTCCCACACTCACTTTGGATCTTTTAAACCCATCTCAGATGTATCAGGATTGTACCAAAAGTGTGCTCTGATCTGCTAATCCTGGTTTCCCAGGAAGTCTGGAAAAGCTAGCAGAACAGAATAAGCACATGGCTCTCATTTAGAGGTGTCTGCGAGGATTATCATTCCACACCGGCACTGGGAAGGTGACAGAACAGCCCATTAAGACTCTGGCTTCAGAACATCTCTAGGTGGGATGCTCAGGAATATTCTCACCCTAAAAACAGCTTCAGTTTCCTTATTTGTAAAAGGACAATGCTATGCTTTCCAGATTGTGGTGAAAATTAGTTGAACTGAGACAGGTCACAACGTGTAGTGAATATCATGCCAGGCACATTTTTAATTTACTTCTTACTTCTTTGGAATCATAGATTATGCTACCTGGAGGCTGACTGACAGACACACAGACAAGCTCTGGAACAGACTGGAAAGCGGAGGAAGCAGAGGAAAGCTAAAAGACAAAAACCAAAAGGAAGGAATGAAAAATAATGAATAAAAAATAACATGAAGAGTTCAACATAACTTTAGTGAAGAGCTAAGGCCTCTTGGGCTTCACTGTGAGAGGGCATGTTCTCAAAGTCTGGGAAAGGAGAATGTTGTTAGTTCTAAGTGGTTTATTCACTCTGTGCTGCCAGTTCTTGCACCCCCTCGCCTCCCACCTGGAATGCAGGCAGTGAGAGATGCTAATTTTGGTCTGTCTGAGTCAATTGGAACCATCAAATTTTCTCTACAGAACTGTGTAAGTCTCAGTAGCCCAAACCAAAACTAGCCATTTTTCCATTTTCCATAACAATAGTTGTAATGACTGCTACCATGTATCGGGTGTTGCAATGATCTTTGTTCTATGCTTAGTTCAGTTCTTAGAGGTTCCTTTATGAGATGTTGTCTTCCTGTTTTCAGATGTGGAGTCTGAGAGCTAAAGAGATTCAGTGATTGGCCCAAGGCCAAGGTTCTGTAATGGCAACGCAGGTTTCTGAGTTCAGAGACTGCCTTGTTCTCTCTACACGTTTCCTGCCTGTCATAGGCATGTGCAGTGTTGCTAAAGCCTGACATTGCTCTAGCCTGACTTCTCCCTTCCCCTCTAAACGAACACACTCCTGCCCATGGCTGGTTGTCAGATTCCATGTCCCGGAAAACCCTCTGCTTGAGACAAGACAGCAGGTGAATGGAAGTAGTGATTTCCTGGGTGGCTTAATTCTGACTCAGACACGCCCCCCAAAAGGTAAAAGTCAGGAGGGCCAAGTTTTATGTGAGACACTGAGTGTTTTCTGCAACATAAACGTGTGTGAGCTTGGGGCGGAGGGCCGTGAGGGAAGTGATCTGAAGTCTGACAGTGCTTTTGAAAGTTTCCCATTTCACCATTAATGGTGGCACGTAATCAAATTAGCCTTGTGAGCGTTTGGTGCACCATGGGGCGGCACCACGCTGTACGGAGGTGCTTCAGAGATTTTAATTCTCTCCAACAGCTTCCCACAATAAAACAGCTACTGAGTTTGAGAGTCATGGGGAGTAATTCCAGTAGGTCTTGTTTATACACCATCTTGCAGAGGCTTCTCAAACACGAGCGGCTATGGAGTGGGTTACTCTGCATTTAAAGATGTGGGTAGGAGTGAGATGAAAGCTGTACATCTGTCAACCTTTCACACCTCATGCAGTCCAGCTCAGATTTCTCTGGAAAGGATTTCTAATAATTTAGAAGGGAAAATATTGCAGATTCCACATGATTATATTTGGAAATTGCAAAGGAGGACACGCCACGGTTTCCTGAACTTACTGTTTTTCTTTAACAGTGATTGTTCTTCCTGGAAAGCTCCTGTGTAACATTTAGTGATTACCTGGGTAGTATCATGTCCCCCCGGGAATCCACTGTGCTGTGGGCAGAGAGATGGCCCACTCTGCAAGGAGCCTATGATGCACCCAAGTTGTCAGGAACTCCCTTTACGCTCTTTTTAAGGCTGGTGCAGACCCTGGAACCCACAGTGCCCTGCTTCTATACACCATTGTCTTGGCATTTAACTCATACATCAACGTGGACCCAGAACCGGGTCCTGACACCTGCAAGTTCACGCAGCATTCCTTGCCATGACAACGAGCTCAGTTGAAAGACAGCAACCCCAGTGCAGTGGAAATCTAGAAAAGGAAGGTGCATGCTGTTAAAATGCCCTTTACCCCTATGGAGAACTAAAAGCAAACCTGCCATTTTGCCTTCAAAAAGATCTAATTAATATGTGGAGAAAACATAGCAAATGCTATTACTTCACAAAACTTTAAACAGGAAAACCAAGGCCAAATTAAAAAAAAATTGTATGTGTTTGTATATAATATATAACATATATATAACATAGATATATATAACATTATGTCATATGCTATATATAACACAAATGAAAAGTTTTAAAAGTATGTATAACACAAATGAAAATTTAAAAACTATATGTAATGAAAATTATGAACTATATATTTCTATTTTCATTTTGGGAATTGGCCTATTGGTTAAAGTTATATAATGCAATGACATTAGATCTGTTTCCTCAACATATTAGTCAGATCCTCTATCCTCTATACTAGGGAGACATTCATTTCCAAAAATTCCTTATTTTTTTAACAGGATTCACTTCATGACAATTTCAGTGAAGCTTTTCAAGTTGTACTACATTTATGCATTTATAGTTACAGTTAAACTTTGAGCAGATTTTCTGTGGTATAAAAAATAAACGAATCCATTCAACATGTTTCTACATAAAGATTTTTGAAATAAATTTTATTTTAACTGTTCACAGTCTGCTCCATGGACTGCTCTGTCCCAGTAAAAGGGACATGGTTTCTACAGTTAGCAAGTATTCCGTATTTTTTTAAAGATTATTTATTCATAAAACAACTGGGATACAGTCCAGAGGTGCAGGGGGTGAGAGGATTCACCAGAGACAAGAGTGGGGAGCAGAAAGGCAGACTGACTGAAACACTGCTGAGGGGAGCAGCAGGCGAGACAGGAGAGGTCTCCTGCGCCATGTGGGTCCCCTCCCTGGCCAGGGATCAAACTCATGCTGCAGTGGCTGCAGATGCTTCATAATGTTTTACTTAACCACTTGTACCACCAGGAAGGCCCCATAGCAAGTATTCTGTTTGTGGAAATAGCAAATTGCAATGCTAGTCTTTATATCTTTGCAAGAGTTTTCATCATTGCAGGGTGCCACTGTGTGTAACATTCTGGTATCACCTGAAAGTGTAATTTAAAAGGAAATTCATATATATGCAAGAGTTAATTTTAACTTTCTTTTTTGTAGAAGAACTGGGGTGCAGGTCAGAGGTATAGGTGGTTGAGAGGATTCACGAGATTGAGTGGAGAACAGAACAGGTGGATCTACAGAAATGTACTACTAAGGGGAGCAGCAGGTGAGACTGGAGAGATCTGCTGCACCATGTAGGTCAGCTCCCTGACCAGGGATCGAACTCAGGCCATAGCAGCAATAATGCTGAGATTTAACCCCTAGGCACCAGGGAGGGCCCACAAAGTTAATTTTAAACACCACAGCTTTCCTTCATTTTTCAGTTATAAATTTATCATAAAAGAAACAATACACTCATGGTTCCAGTTCTGAAAATTTGGCAAGGATGATTTTGATAGGAAGTAGGTCGCTTACATGTTAGCCACCCAAGCCTTCGATGATGGCAGCTCTAGGAGTGATAATTGTCATTCTAATTCCACCAGAACATCAGCTACAGTGGGAAGGAGATATATAACTTTTTGGGGATGCATACTTGTGTTGCTTTTGATCAGATGAGAGACAAGGCCATGCCTGAGTCTGCCTTCACTACTTTCTGTACTTGTGTCTATGCAGCAAGGATTGAAAGGTGAGGCACCAGCAGGCCAACCACCTAACACTCAAACTTGGACTCTCTACAGAGTCACTTTGAGACTGCGCAGTCATGCTTTCCTCACATAACCAGGAAGCTCAAATTGTCTTTTTGTAGCATTTGATTTCATTTTAAGGTGAATAAATCTGTGCAACACGTTTGTAGTGTATCCAAAGTGTACACAGTCCATGTAGCACACAGGTGGCTGGATTATTTTCAAAGTGCTTAGATTCTGATTAACAAAGAATGGATGTAAAAGGTTGTCTCATCCCTCTTTCCCTGGTCCCTAACCTGAAAAATAAACCTATTTTCCCTCCTAAATTAGTGCTAGCTGCTTTTCCGCCAAGGATTTGAACAGCCTTTGAGATCATAAAGCCTTCGGGGAGCTGGAGTTCTCCACGCAGCGATGGTCTAATTCATTTTGAAGGGTGACTTTGAATTAGCATGAGACCCCACTCACATCTCAGTCCTTGTACTTTTGTTCTGCCTTTTCTCCTATTATAGAGGTGTCAGAGCTAAGAGGGTAAACTGAGTTTGTTGGTAGAACAAGAACCAAATATTTTCCAGCTGCTTCAGTAAAGGGCGATCTGCAAAGGGTTGGGACCCCAAACCCCTAAGCTAAGGCCAGATGAGGAAACTGTGCAACGGAGGGTTTGACGCACTCCAGTCTCCCGCAAGAGCGCAAGCATCACTTAACACAACTGCTGTAGATAAAACTTCCCACCTTGTGATTAAGACATGCACAATGTGATTCGAATTTAATTTCTGGCAGTGGTTGGGTGGCAGTTTGGAATGGTCTCTCATGTTGGAAGTTGCCAATTTGGAAAGGGTTATTCCAGAACACATGTATTTCCTGGACACATTGCAGGTGCCAAATATGATGTTTGTTAAATGAATAAATGAGTTAGGTTTCCAAGAAAGATGCCAGTTGCTTTCTGATTTCCCTGCTCTTAAAGATGAACATAACTGGGAAGGAGAAGGATGGATGGATGGATGGATGGATGGATGGAACTGGTTAGGTTATGGACTTGGTTGACTGAACCTTGGGAATTGGACAAATGAGAGGTATGGACTGGACTGCCTATCTGTTCATGGGTGGGAAGAATGAGGAAGGAAACATGAATGGTCTCAAATTCTTGCTTAATGGCACCACAGACAATACTTAAGTCTTCCTTCCACTGAAATTTACTTATCTCCTCCCTTTCCTGACCAATGTGCAACAGTACAGAGACATGGTAGGCAAGAACCTTGCTGATTTTATGCAGCCCCAAGACTCTCTCTGAACAGAATTAATAAATATTATTTAACAGCATTAGTGTACCCACATCCATAAAATTGTAATTTCCCTATTGCAAAGTCATCAAAAATTTGTGTCAGCTCAGATTCTCCTACTTCCCCTGAATGTCATTCAAAGGGACCATGACCACAAAAGAGCTAATTAACTTCCATAGAAATTATTTTTAAATCCAAGATTTGATGCCCAGATCCCCTATGCAAGCTTCATGTTGACTCCCCCTAAACAAGACTAATAGTCTATGCAATAGTTGCCCTCCTGGGGGATGTATTCCAAGACCCCAGTAATGACTAAAACAGTGGCTGGTACTGATTGTATACATACTGTTTTTCTTTATACATACGTAACTATGATAAAGTTTAATTTGTAAAGTGAGCACAGAAAGAGATGAAAAACAATAAGGAAATAAAATAGTGCTAACACATTATAATAAATTTAAAAATTTATAATTGTAACACTATAATAATAAATTTATGTATTTAGGCGCTCAAAATACCTATTTATTTGCACATATATACGTATAAAATTATTACCTTATTGTACATGATATTTTCAGGCTGAAATGAACTGAAACCATGAAAGCAAAAAAATAAGTGTGTATGTGGGGGGGCTACTCTGATCTTTTGTAAATTCAGACCTCTAGATTTCTATCCAAAACACCTGCACTCTAGGTAAGCAACGGAGTGAAAGACATCAGGAGTTCACTTTTGATAGCTTGGACACAAAATTAAATTTATTATAAACTAGAATAAATTTCATTCTATCTTCAATGGATTTATAAATATAAAATTGTGGGTTCTGAAAATTCTAAGGATTCCAGTCTTTACATTCCAGAATATTCATGTTCTCAGCCCTCTTAGGTATTTTACACTTTATTGCCCATTTCAAAATGCAAAGTTAATAGGTTGGAATAAAACATTATTTTTAAATGGAGAAAGGAGTGCTGAAATATTTTCTTTTTAGAAACCGTGACCACTTTGAACTCTGCCTTCTTTCTAATGACCCCTGCCTCTGGCAAATGCGCCCTGTCAGAACAGTGTGCAAATGCTGAGGAAGCACCGAGAAGCCGGAGACCTCTATTTATTTTTTAGTAACTCGAGCATCTTGTGTGTGTTGTGCTAGAATAGGAAGCATTTTACCCTCTACCTTTATTTTATATAATAAAATTTAATTGCATTTCTTCTTGCTTGCTTTGGGGAGAGAGACACTTTCAGGTGACTGGCAAATCTTACTTCTTCACTCTGCAATTTCCTTCTAACCTTCCTTTTATTTTCCCACCTTCAAAAGTCTCCTTGCCTCCTCAAACCCTAATAGATTACTCAGGGCTGCGTAAACATCTATTTGAACTACCAAATCTCACCTCCCTTCTGTTTCTTAACTTTGAATTCTAAAACATCCCTCTCTTTCTACCCCTAAATTGGCTATTTTGCATCGCTTTCCCCAGAAGCCACTTCGAGGACCTCACAGTTCTCCAGGTATGCCCTGGTCCACCATCTGCTTGGAAACAGAAAATTGTGTCTTTAGTGGGAACTGAGATGGAGAAGAGACAGCAGGGAATAAAATGCTGTAGGCAAATGAAACAACATGGAATTGTATTTGCTGTGATATAGTAAGATACATGTATTTGTCTTCTGTCTCAGTTCCCAGCTCAGAGTACCCTAAGTCTCTATAATTTGTTGAGCAGTAGGGGTGATAGGATCATCTTTTGTCAGAGACTCTGGTCCCTGGTTCCTACACAAGAATGTCTAAGTGACTCTACGGTGATGGAACTGTTCTTTCGTATGCTAGGGAGGTAGCTGTCTGGCGCTCCCAGACAACCTCAGGATGGAGGCCGGAAAGACCAACTCTGGGATTACAAGGTAGAAGGATCAGTCTCGGACTGGGATATGGGAGCAGAGTGGGGTGAGGATTGAGTCAGTCACCAGTCATCAGTCATGCTTACATAATGGAGACGCTTTTTGCTTCTAGGCAGGTGAACTCATCAAGGTGTGAGGAGGCTGGCATGTCTGGGGTGGCACCATAGCGCCACGCCTCTTCACGCCTGCCTGCCTGAGCATCTCTTCCATCTGACTGTTAGAATTAGCTGGCAAGAACGCTTCCCTTAGTTCTGGGAGTTATTCTAGCAAATTATCAATCTTTGGGGCCATGGGAACCCCGCTTTATAGCCAAGTGGTTGGAGAACAGAGGTCTGGGCTTGTGATGGACATCTGAAAGGGGGAGTGTCGTGGGATGGAGCATTCACCTGTGGGCTCTGCACTGACTCAGGAGGTTAGTGTCAGTCAGAAGACTGGGGGAGAGTAAGGGGGGGAAAGACTGGGAGACAGCAACATGAGGAGGGCCCCCGATGGACTACGATGGAGGACTACAGTGCCTTAGTGGTGGTGGTGTGTAGTAGGAAGGGTGTGATCCTACACCATGGAATCATATGCAGTGTGGTAGACCGATATGGGGTTAATAATAAAATTTAAAAGGGGCCTCCCTGGTGGCACAGTGGGCTAAGCAGCGCACTATGAAGCAAACCACAGCCACTGCAGCACAAGTTCGGTCCCTGCTGCAGGCCAGGGAGAGACCCACATGGCACAGCAGACCTCTCCTGCCTCGCCCACTGCTGCCCTCAGCAGTGTGTTTCAGTCAGTCTGCCTGTTCTGCTCCCCACTCTATCTCTGGTGAATCACCTCCCTGGACTCTGGCCTGTACCCCAACTCCTGTATGCATAAATAAGTAAATCTTTAAAAAAAAGTGTCTTTTAAAAATAATAAAATTTAAAAGAAAAAATTCCAAGAAGAATGCTATTAACACCAAACGGTAGTTTTTAGCAGAGGGCAAGTTTGCTTCCCTGCCCCCCTCCAGGGCCGTCGGGCTGTGTCTGGAGACATATTTGATCGGCACGAATGGCCGGACACCACCAGTCCCTAGTGGGCGGGGGCCAGGGCTGCAGCTCGTCACTCTGCCAGGCACAGCCCGGCCCCAAGCACAGGGCTGGTCTGGCCCAAAGTCATAGCAGAGAAGTTAAGAAATCACGGCATCGAGGTCTGACGAGCTCATCTTTTGACTCCAGAAAATGCCAAGACCTGGTAGAGGCCTTGCCACGTGTTTAAAAACGCCACAATTTATATTTGTTTTCCTGAGAAAACCCAAACTAGCAGCCAGCCAGGCCTTGAGAGCACACCCAGCTCCCACGGAACGCAGCTGCCATTTCTGAATCTTCTTCCTCTTACACCGAGACAGCTGTCCATGCGCTTGGGAGGAAAAGCTTCATCAGAGGGTCTCCTCTGAAAACTTGTCTATCTGAGAGAAAAGAATGAACCAAAGTCTACCTTGTCCCCAAGGGAAGCCTGCGCTTTCAAAACAGACTCCTCGAACACGGCTTTTCTCCCCACTTGGAAATCTTTTTTTTTTTTTTTTTCATTTTTTTTTATTAAAATATTTTAAAATTTACATATACTTGCCATTAATTGTAATCCCCATGTATTCCCCATCACCATCTCA
>JAGFMF010011629.1:13244684-13297225 GCA_019455555.1 Galemys pyrenaicus
TTGACTCCTCATTTTTGGTTTCTGTGTCTTTATTGCTGTTATTGTTATTATTGTTCTTATTCCTTTCCTTGATCCTCATTTGGTTCCCTTATGTTCCGGAGGCTACAGCTCAGAGTATTTTCTTCGAAGTTGCTTCCATCTGTCTGTTTTTATGAAACAAGCGCCTGCATACTCGCGAGTCTCTATTACTGCATCGCCTCCCAAAGACTCGGAGGTCTCAACTGTTTTAACAGCAAAACACACGCCCTGGGCGGGGTCGACTTTCTCGCGGCTCCTCGTTGGATCCGCCTAATGATAGAAACTGGGAAGGCAGCTGGGCAGCAGCTTTCTCAGGGCGCTGTGTGGCTGTCCTACACTTTACCCCGGGGGGACATAGAGCAGCTTGTGGGGAAGGAAAGAAGAAAATGACAGCATTATCAAGTGTATTAGTCATGCCATCATTGAGTATTAATGAGTCATAAAATCAAGGGAAATGGTCAAATAAAAGAGTGAGATTGGCTATGTTTCTTAAATATTCTATACTTTTAAGTTATGTTCGAGATATTTCCAAGCTAGATGAAGATGCCAGTTGTGGTAAGATACAATGACTGTCTGTACAAGACAGCTTTGGAGCAGCGTAGGCAGTGATAATGGGGTTTTTTAAACATCTATAATGAATCTAGATGGCAATTTACTCACATGCAGGAAGTTTTTAGTAGCATTAAGAGAATGTAGCCTCCTGCAGTGTGGAAATTGGGGTGACCTTCACGGAACAAGAGATTGTCCTGGAGAAAGGTGTTAAAACAAGAATTTCTGCATACAAAAAAAAAAATCTATCAAATACGATCTTTTAAAATGCAGGGCTCTGGACATTGTGGAAGGAAGCACCTCATTAATATATTTACCTCTGAAATATCAAAGGCTCCAGCGATCATCAGAGAACAGTGTGCAAGGTCTCCAATAGCTGTTGTGCTGCAGCTTTAATTGGGTGTGAGCGCAGGCGACATGCGTGGGCTAACTGGAGTCAAATGTCTCTCCTTTTCCCTTTCTGTGAGGTTCCAGCCAATTTCTCTTCTGTTCAATATTTTTAAAAATAAATCTTTGTTTTTTTAATATTTATGCATACAAGAGCTGGGGGACAGGTTAGAGTCACCGAGGTGAGAGGATTCACGAGACAGAGCGAGGAGCACAACGGGCAGATCAACTGGAATACACTGCTGAGGGGAGCAGCTGGTGAGGCAGGAGAGGTCTGCTGTGCCATGTGGGTCCCCTCCCTGGTCGGGAATCAAACTCGAGCTCCTGTGCTATGGATGCTTCACAATGTGGCACTCAACCCACTGCACCACCAGGGAGGCCCTTCTGTTGAAATTCTTGTGTGTGTGTTTATGGAAAGACCCTAAGAGATAGAACATTTACATTTTGCTTCTGTGACTTGCTTTTCCAGTTTCACTTCAGATAAACTCATTCTTCAGCTTCTCTTAGAGAAAATTGTTCTACAGAACTGGCAGCAGGGTCCAGTTATCCCTGTTCTGCACCAGAGGTGACGGTAGAGAAAGGCGTGCACAGTTCTTTCCCACGTGCAGCTTACTTTCAGGCTATAGACCTCAAAAGAGGGAAGACATGTTTTTACATGGGATGATTCTTTTATGGTGGTAATCTTCAGGAAGCTGAGACCGGGCACTAACTCTGGGTCTGCCTGAAGGTGCATGGATTTGAAACTGTCATTTATAATCAATTGGTTCCAACTCTGGAACTGAGATAATCAAATCTGATACCAACTGTCTAGGACCAGCTTTCTTTGGAAGGAGGACCTGAATCCTGCATGTGGGTAGTCTAGTGGGGCTTGTGATTTGGGGAGCAGGAGGACTGGATGGGAGAGAAGAACAGGGAAGGAAAGACAATGCTGGGATATTGGTACGGAGGTGACTGCCACATTGGTTAACCAGTGCTTGACCCCTCTGAACCTTCTGACAGTCTGAATGTGTCTCATTCAGGGGAGAAAAGGGGGCAGTGACTTGCTGGCTTCTTTCTACCCCATCCATTCAGAATGGCACTGAGTGTTGACTCCCCTGAATTCCTGGGTTGCACAGCGTGAGTACAGGGATAATGTCTGCTGAATTTCAGGCTGCAGATCAGGGGAGCCAGGTAGGAAGCAAGAGGCGCAGGGCACAGACCAAGCAGAAGAACTGACTTGTCTCTTCAGTCCCCTACCACCAGGCTTAGTTCACTCTCTGGACCCTGCATATTCTGTGCCTTCACTGCTGTGACCTTGCCCTATAAGCTTCTCAAGGTGATTTCTCCATTGACCTGGGAATTCCTAGCCTAGTATCAAGCCCAAGTCAAATACAACCTCTCGGAGAAGCAGCGCACACAAATGTAGAAGACAGCACATCCCTCGTAGGGTTGCTGTGAGAATTGAATGAGAAAATGCTTGTAAAGTGTTTACGGCAGTATCAGGCATGGAAGTAGCAATCAATCCATTATTGTTGCTCTTTTAAATTGTTTTATCTCCGTGATTATTATGTCTGCTATGTTATTAAACACCAAGAGGGCAAGAACGGTGTCTTCAGCACTTGCAAATGCCTCCCCTGCAGCTACTAAGGATCTGTTACGGGCTGAGTTATGTCAGCTTCACAGAGACATGTGGCAGTCCTGGCTGCTGGTATCTGAGAATGTGACCTTGCTGGGAAATGCGGTGTCTTTACAGAGGAATCCCGGTAGGGGAGCCCATGGGTGGGGCCTTCTCTGCTATGACCAGTGTCCTCATAAGAAGGGGACGTTTGAACACAGAGACACCTCACTTAGAGGACAGAGGAGATGAAGACAAAGGGAAGAGGCCATCCACAAACCCAGGAAGGACTGAGGCCAACACTAGCTGGTTCTGGAACAGAAGGTTCTGGAACAGATTTGCTCCCACAAGTCTCAGAAGGAAGCAAACCTGCCAACATCCAGGCTTCTAGTCCCCTGAGGTGGAAGGGCAAACACTTTCAGGACTCAGCTGCTCCACATGAGGTCCTCGGTGTCAGCACTTGATAGATGCTTGAGTACTTGGAATGAGGAAGAGCTTAGTATGACTTTGCTTTTCCAGTGGCTCATTGCACATGTCTCTTAAGCTCCAGAAAAGTTCCCACTAGTCCTGCAGTCCTTCTCTGACCTTGGCGATGCAGGCAGAGGTCTATTTGCAAATGCATAATCCTTCTGTGACTTGATATAAACCCCTTTTTGTGACTTTTCTTGAATGCTAGATAACTCATCTTTTGAAGTTTATGTTCAAGTGTATATATACATACCACACTGTTATATAAATATACATATACACAGGCACATAAATATAGACACATATTTTATATACATAAAATATAAGTATGTTTCTAATTCAGGAGTATACACACACATGCCTTTCCCAGTGTGTGTGTGTTTATATACATATATTTGTCCTTGGAAACATATGTATATTGTATATACTATATATGTGTGTAATATACATATCTAGTATACATATGTAGATATGTATAGATATGTAGTATACATATCTAGTCAAACTATAATTTTTTTCTGTCCTGAGTACAGGCTGTTGGCCCCACAGTGCTCATGTCATCGAGGGTAACTTGGACTCCCAGAGTATTTTTTTTTAAGATTTATTTATTTATGCATACAAGAGCTGGGGTACAGGCCAGAGTCCAGGGAGGTGAGAGGATGCACCGGAGACAGAGTGGGGAGCAGAACAGGCAGACTGACTGAAACACACTGCCGAGGGCAGCAGCGGGCGAGGCAGGAGAGGTCTGCTGCCCCATGTGGGTCCCCTCCCTGGCCGGCGGCAGGGATCAAACTCGTGCTGCAGTGACTGCGGTTTGCTTCATAGTGCGCTGCTTAGCCCACTGCGCCACCAGGGAGGCCCTCCCAGAGTATGAAGAAGGGCCCAAATCCGTGGCTCAGGTGGCATCCCCATCAGGTCTGAGCACTGCTCTCTCCCAAATGTAGCGTTTCCACCATTATTGACCAGAGCGAGCTCGGCTGCAGGAAGCAACAGCCGGGCCAGTGCGCTGGTCCACACCGTGGGGCTGACCCTGCCTGTACTCACACAGGGTGTGCCCACAGAGTGACCCCCAAATCCAAGGGCGACCAGCCATCAGACTCAGCCACTTTGCAGACACACAGGCACATGCACAGAACTCTCAAAACTCACGACAACATTCTTTTTCTATATATTTATTTTTTTCACATTGCTGTTTGACTTTGGACAGTATTTGATTTCTCACCTTGGGTGTAGTCCCCATAGTTCTCCCACCACCATAGACTACGGGCTCTAACACCCTAGTCCCTTCTGCTCTTCCCTCCCCTATTTTGGCTCCTCCCTACCCCCATCCCTCACTGTGTGCCTCAGCTCTATGTTCACCTTACAAGTTGTGTCTTTTTTTTTTCCTAAAGCTTTGTTTGGTTTCTGTATTCCACATATGAGTGAAACCATCAAATATCTTTTTCCTTCTGACTTATTCTTCTTAACTTAATCCCTTCCAGCTCCATCCATGTTGCTGCAAATGACATGAGTTTATCTTTTTTGATTGCTGAATAGTATTCCACGGTGTATAACACTGTTAGAAGGCAGGGAGAGAGCCGTGCCAAGACCCCCAAACCTGCCCACTCTAAATGGGTTCTGCCATCTGTCACATCAATACAAAATATATAAGACCTTTAATGGAAAGGCATTTTAATACAATTAACAAACAATACAGAAAAGACAAAGAATATAGTTACTAAGTCAAGCACCCAAAGTTATCCATCCCCTCATGGGAAAAATTCCAGCCAAATAGGATTGGCCCAAAGCAAGGCCCAAAAGCCTGCCATAGGTCTACAGCACCTTTCAGTGGAGACCCATAGAAAAAGGTCAGAAAGAGTCAGACAAGTCTAGGAGGAAAAGATCCAATCCAAACTGAGGTAAAAACTGCATTTGTTAAGCTCCCTTCGGGTCTGTCACCCGCATCTGCTTCAACCAGTCCAGGACCAAGAAGCAAGCACAGCTTCTTCACATGTCTCTCTGCTCCATGTGCCTCCTCCAGGTCTCCTCTTGCTCACCATCCTGCTTCCTTCTTCTCCAGTCTCCCCTCTAGCTTCTTCTCCTCCCTGCTCAGCTCCACTTTCCTTTGGTTGTGCAGGGAACCTGGAACTTGCCTTTTTCCTGGAGATCATCCTGTTACGATACCACATCTTCTTGATCCATTCATCTGTTTTGGGGCATTTGGGTTGTTTCCATATCATGGCTACTGTAAATAGTGCTACAGTAACAGAGGAGTGCAGGTTTCCTTTCAAATTAGTGTTTTGTGTCATTTGGGTAGATTTCTAGGAGTGGAATCACTAGATCATATAGTAGATCCATTTTTAGGGTTTTAAGGCACATCCACATAGCTTTGCATAGTGACTGGACCAGTTTACATTTCCACCTGAGCTGTAAGAGGATTCCTTTTTCACCACATCCTACCAGCATTTGTTGTTTCTAGATTTGGACCATTTTAATGGTGTGAGCTATTATCTCAGTGTAGTTTTGACTTGTGTTTCCCTGATAATAAATGATGTTGAACATCTTTTCATATGCATTTTTAAAAACAGGTGACTTGAATATATCTATTTTATTGCTGTTGTGATTTCTACTTTCTACATTAGCACCTCTTGTCCCAACTTGCCTCATTAAGAATGACTAAGAAATATCTCATTTCAGTATTTTTTCTTGGTTTCTGCTGATATCATCTTTGGAATGATAGTCTCAGAATACTTTCATCAGAAATTCATGAAGGCAAAATTCGTATATACCTAAGTCCCAGGTAGTGGTTGATGCAAAATTGAACAATTAGTACCACTTTATTCCAACATGAAACAGAAAACAGAATTATTTTCCTTTTTAATAAGCCTTCTAAATTAGTAAGTGGGCTGGGTCAGGAGGGAATTGCTGACACCAAAAGGTAACAATGATTTAATGAATATGGATGCATTAGGCAATTTTAATTAAATATGGTTTCATATTATAATTTGTTCTGATATTTTATTAACATGTTTCCATGTGTAACTACCAAAATATGAATACAACTATGGCGATAGTTCTTAATCATTTGAGGTTCACTCCAGTATTTGTTTAACATGATGCCTGAATTTTAAACATTTAGTTTAGAATAGCACTTGTAAAGTGTTTTAAAAAATCCCAAACTCATACTATTTCAACCCTCACAAAGAGTCACTTGTTTAGATTTCTGCTGGAGGATTTTATACATATATTTGGTAGAGGATATCTTTCTTATTATCCATAAATATAAGGGTTCAATGTCTAACAGAACAAATGTTATGAAATGCTCTCTCTGTGGGGAAAATGAGTCAGTCAAAAGAGTATTTATATTTAGTTTTGTTTTTGTCTGATGTACTTTGGTGTTTAGGGTCAGCTGAAGTTTTGGTGGAAGCAGAGGGTATGTTGACGAGTTGCCTGATTCATGGGAAAGGTATGAAAGATTAGTAGTTGGCAAGCATGTAGCTTACTTTTTCAATCTGGTGTAGACAGATCAAGTCTTTGGAGTTTATACCAAGTTTCCTAGCTGTTCAATATTTGGAATACCAGTCAGGGAGTCTGTTAGCTGAAATTCATCTATTCTCAAAGGATCAGTGTGTCTGTATTTTAAAAAAATCATGTTACACCTACTTCTATTCAAAGGTATATTTCTCTCCATTGAATTCTCCCTAAATGGGAATGTTTAAACACTCTGGATGCTTTTTATTGAAATGGATGTCTTGATCCATAAAGTAAGAAAATTAATCTAATACAATTTTGTTCATTACTGAAAAGGGCCTTAAGTCATTTTAAAAATGCTGCCTTTTTGCATTTAAATGATGAAAAAATGATTTCAGTGACTACTCATTTTTGCAAGTATATCATTAGTCCATAACAGCATTAACACTCCTAGAAGTGAAACTTTCCTGCTTCCATCTTGAAGCTTATTTATAATTTTCCAATAAGTTGGTGTATATAATTTCTTACATACTATTTCAAAAGAGCCAAAAAATCAATGTGAAGTGTTTTAAGTTACAAGGACACAGTCCTTCATATCACTGAGGGCAAAACCTTATTGTTCATATCCTGTAGGAGAGGAACACGATTAAATACTTGCCAACCCCTCCCCTTTTTTAAAGTAAAAACTAATTGCAGACATAAACTTTTCCCCATAAAAAAGGGTATTGATTAAAGCTAGGTCATAAATTTGCATTTGATACTCAAGGAAGAGACCCTTAAGGGTTCAGGCACTAAAAATGTGCAAAGAACCATAAACAAATTAAGCAATGACACATAGTAGGTGCACATATTCTTCTCTTCAAAGTTTATGTTTTAAATTTAAATTTCTCAGAGACCTATGGTTAGATTCCTTGTTCTTTTTCTTAAATCTATATTCCTTCATTACATAATGTAGGAAACAATTGACAGACACTGCTGATGAACACAACTGCATTATTGTTGAGGAGAATAAGATGATAAAGATAAAAAATAGTGTTCATAGAAGGCATATATTGTTGGAACCATTTAGTTAAATTCCTTTTTGGAAGTTTGGGAAACCAATGTCTTATAACCTATTACGAAAGACCAGTTTGCATTAGTTACATTAAGATCATGAAGTAAGATACCGGAACCTTGTCTACTGGACTCCACTATAAGCTCTGCTTTTACGCCCTGCATGGATGCAAAGACTAATGTCCAGGACACAGAGGGCTCTGTTCCCTCTAGGCTTTAACTCATTTTGGCCTGTGGCAGCAAATCCTAGAAATACTTCAAAATGAGCCCTGGAAAAATGTGCATGAGACGGGCTGTTCCTTCCTCACCTGCAGTAGATAATTAGTATCGCCTTTGGTTTGCCCAAGTTTTACTCCCTGTCTGCTCGAGCTGTGCAGGCAGTTTTTTCTGACTTATGGCTCCCTGTCTTTTGCCACAGTGGAATTATGAAATGTTTCCTTGCACCTCCTTTATCACACCCTACAAAAAACACACACCACTTCATCAGACGTAGACAGCGACCAGATAATCCCACATGGACACCTGCAGGCATCTCTAGAAGTCATTGCCAGTGCTCTCGACCCTCTTGTACACGCAGCTCATCTAGAAATGACATATGCAGCACCCACGGGGGCCAAAGGATGAAGGCAAAGGGGTCAGTATCTCAGCACGTTTGTAACACATTCCAGAGGCAAGTCTGCAAGCACCCGGAGAGGAATTCTGTCCTAAACAAAGGCATTTCCCGCTGCCTTCCTCCAGCTCACAATATTAGCAGGAGCTTGCCTTCCCACGTCTGCCCATCCCCTTTCCATCTGAACAGACATTCATTCATTCCATCTAACTTTTGTGGTTAGGCTACCTGTTGCCTCAGAGCGGCAGCCTTGGGAGCAGCATGGACAGAGGAAAGACAACTCAAAGTCCACGTACAGAGAGAGACCTAGAAGGGCTCACACCTTGAGAAGTGCAGCACATTTTACAAGGGAAGCTTCATTTTTATTGAGGACCAGAATCAGAGAAGGTGGGCAAGTGTGTGCAGTGTAGAGGAGTGTCCCGGTGGAGCTGTGTATTGGGGGTGCATGATTGTCTGGCACAAGCTGGGGGCAGTGAATAGGGGCTACTGCCTGGGGGGCTCCATGGTTCCTACAATCAAAGCATCCTGTCCCTAGTTCCTAGTGTCACTTAACATTCTGGTAAGTTGGTCTAGCTGATTTTGCCAGTCTGTGCATAAGTTCTGCCTGCTGTTTTCAGCAGATGCTGGCTTCTCAGTATGTTCGTGGTCCCCTGGGAAGAGGCTCCCTGCATGACTCTGCATTTTAGCTTGTCCAGCGGGAGCTCTGGGCACCAAGACAACATCCTCAAGCTCTCCTGGTTCTGCTTCTCTGTTGCTCTGTACACGAATACAGCTCAAAATCCAGGCGAACTGGATTTTATAAATACTAGATTCAGTTCCATTATGTCAATCGAGCAGGAGCCAAGGGACCCAGGTGCCTTTGGGGACGCCTGCTGGGGGGTGGGGGGCGCAGAACTGTTGCTGTTGGTTGAGCTCTCTGTTTTTCTAAACTGGGAGCTTGATCCAGGCCACCTTTGGGGCTCTGAGATCTGAGCAGTCCACAGGAGGTCTCCATGCTTGCTTGTATCCTCTGCCACTTGCTGTCGTGAACTTTTGAATCTCTAACTTTTGAAAAAAGATTTATTTATTTATGCATACAAGAACTGGGGCCAGAGATGTGGGGGGTGAGAGAACTCACCAGAGACAGAGTGGGGAGTAGAACAGACAGATGGACTGAAATACACTGTGAGGGGAGCAGTGGGCGAGGCAGGAGAGGTCTGCCGTGCCATGTGCATCCGCTCCCTGGCCAGGGACCGAACTCGTGCTGCACTGGCTGTGGCTGCTTCATAGTGTGGTGCTCAACCCCTTGCACCACCGGGGAGGCACCATCTCTAACGTTTTGAACAAGGGTCCACCTTCTCACTTTGCACTGAGGATGTGAACGAAAGAGCAGGTCCTGCGCCTGATTTATCACTCTGAGGTCAGTTCATTCTTTGCTTATGTGATGACATAGCCCAGGAAATGTGCAGTCGCCATGACTGAAAAGTGTGGAGTTGAGGGCTGCCGTGCGGGAGGGCAGCTGCTGCTCTGTCCACAGGCGCTTCTGCCTGCCTCCTGCCACAGCCCTCAGCTCACTTGTCCCTCAGCTGAGATGTTAAAACTGCAGTCAGCTACTTATCAGAGACAGCCTTCTGTTGCTCCTGCCCAGGTCCAGGGGACTCTCACCTTTCGGTGGTATTTGTCTGCCAGCCCTCCTCCCTTGAACTTTATTTTCCTTCCAAGTTAGAACAGAGGTGGGGAAAGAGGAGGCCAGAGAAGGCCAGGCGTCCTGACTCTCTGCCCTGCAGCGAGCCCTGGCAGCATCTGTGTGGTGTTCTACTCTCAGCTAAGCCCGCATTTACTCCTGTTACCATGGTGATCAGTTGCTCTCTACAAAGACATTTTTTACATTTTCTTTTCTTCAACAGGGAATTTGCATTTTCTAACTTCTTGAATCCTGCTCTAAGTACCTCAGCTTCACTGTTCTCACTGGGTGAACAGACTCCCTTTTTTAGATTTAAAGGAACAAAGGCGCCAGTGAAAGGTAAACGCAAATGCACACGATGTAACTTTGCTTCTTTACCCCCCCTGTATCTTCATAGGAATCTGTGCCTCAGTCTGAGGCCGTGCCCGCCCGAGCGTGCCTGATCTCATCTGATCTTGGAAGCTAGGCAGGGTGGGGCCTGCTTAGTACGTGGGCACTTGCACATTTCTTGTCTCGTGAACATGCACTTGCATACCATTTGAGTGATACAGAGTTAAGATTTGCAATGAAGATTTTACGAGGGAATAGTGTCCATGAAAGGAGGCACGTCTCAAAATTTGTTTATAGGCTTGAACTTTAAAATCTACACAGCTCTGTGTCTTTAAGTCTACACAGCTCTCTGTCAAACCAATTAAACCAAGAGAAAAAAAATTGTAGAGATAGAATGTTTGTATTCAATTATATAAATAAGTAATTTATATATATATAAGCTATTTCCTAGGATGAACAGGTAGATACTATTTTATAAAATGCAGGCTATTTTTAGTCTTTTGACTTCTATTGATTCAAGCAAAACAAAACAGAAGAATCTAAAGTTCAGAAGAGGGTGTAATACATGGGCTAAGTAAGCAAATTCAGCTTCTTCAATGAAACAGACTTTTTGATGGGATTGCTTGAAATGACTTTAGCTGGTCATCACTGACCATCCATCATTTACTTTTCCATGCAATTTAATTGCGTGACTAGTGTATCTTAGTCACTGTGCTGGGATTCTGCTTGACCTGGTGATCCAGTTCCTACACTTAAAAACTTTGTTGATAGCTTAACCTCCTGAGGTTGTCTGCTATAAAAGAAGAAAAACAAAAGGGTCAACAAGATTGGACCTACAATAGCCGGAGGAAGAAGACCTGATTACACAATACTCATTACACAGTATTGTGTTGAGGAACTTAAACACAAGAGCAAAGAAAACAATTCAACTCTCAGTCCCGACCCCAGGCTAGGTAAATGCATCACTCTGGAGTTCAGCTTGATGCATCCATACTTTTACAATGTACCCTCATGAGTGAGGGTTCACCTGTACAACACTGACCTCAAAACTTGAACCAGCAACCAGTGTCAGAATCACCTGCAGCAGAGATCCTGCTTCAGTGAGGTCTTAGATGGAGCTGAAGATTTTACAATGTCCCTGGGTACTGCCGAGTATGTTAATGAAGGAACTCCATTCTTGGAGCAAGTGTTTTGTAAGTGTCAGGAAGTTTTATTCAGAACCCAAAGGGTGTATGGACAAAGAGAAAGAAGATAAGTAGGGAAGACTGTGGGCATGGCGTTGGCATGTAAAAAGACCCATGTTAAGAAAGTGCTTGAGGGCCTCCCTGGTGGCGCAAGGGTACTATGGGTACTACTACTACCCATAGTTGTAGTACTATGAAGTTATCTGCAGCCACTGCAGCACAAGTCTTATCCCTGGCCAGACAGCTTACGCATGGCACAGCAGACCTCTCCTGTCTCCCCCGCTGCTCCCCTCAGCAATGGATTTCAGTAGAACTACCTGTTCTGTTCCCCACTCTGTCTCTGGTGACTCCTCTCAACATTTGTACCTCTGGCCTGTACCCCAGCTCTTGTGCGCATAAATAAATCTTTTTTTTTTTTTTTAAAGAAAAAGAGTATTTGACAGTTGGAAAAGGTTTAAGGAGAACAATAACAGCCATGTGAGAAGCAGTGGGAAATAGAGTTAAAATGGCAGACAGGGAACAGCTTTTGAGTTACATTGTCAGCCATGTTAAGAGCTCATTCTACAGCCAATGGTAACCAAATGAAGGAATTTAAGTAGAGGGTTGACACAATTGGATCCTTCTTTGAGAAAGAAATGCAGGGAACAGGATCAGATTAGAGTTCATAGCTATATTCCTCCCCCTATTTTTTTTTTTAAATCAACACATGGTAAGTTTATTGAAAAGAGGGGAAAAAAAGGAGAGAGTGTGCCTGCATAGACACAGGCAGTCTTAAAAGACAAGGGCTGCATTTTTAAAAGGCATAAATTTAAGAGAAGAAACACCTGTGTAGACAGAGGCAGGAAGGAGAAGTTCTTTAGCCATATTCTGATCATAAGAAGGTGATAAAGAATGAATCCATAGAATTTTGAAGACTACCTGGGTGAGGGTGGTTGAAAAGCGAGGGTGGAGTCAAGGAGGAATTCTATGATCGTGGAGAGCAAAGTAGAGGGTGGAATCATTTGCAGAGAAATGGGGTCGGTAACTGAATTTCAGCAGCTCTGTTTATCTGGAATGTCAGGTTCCTCATGTGTGAAAGAGGAAAAAACCTAAATCATGGAGTCATTGCAAGGATTAAATGAGGCCATGGGTAAAATAATTATTATAGAATCTTTGTGTATTTCTCCTAACTCTTGGCTTCTCAACTTAGTATCCATTCTTTCCACTAGCTGAGTCGCACGGATCTCTATGCACATCACCATGTTTTTAATAATGGTCTTCAGTAGTGATAGCTCCCTCTTCTGCTTCAAAATACATACGCTCCTAATCCTAGTTAGAGGATGGACATTCAAGATGGCACTGCTACCACCTGGAATAGAAACAGAGCAAGACCAACCCTTTATTTCCTCACTGTGCAATATTTTTATAAAATAAAATTAAAATTTTAGGTGATTTTCAGGAAGTACTTGAAGCAATATTCAAGTTGAGTTCTTTGAAGTGCCTCTTGCTTCATAATAGCTGTCTATTGTTTGGCGTGTATACTGGAACCATTTATGATGAGATCCATGTCAGCTTCATTTGCTGACTCTTATTGGGACTTTCATGTCTATTTTTGTGTATACTTAAGCTTCAGAGAAAATTATTTGACCCAACATAGAACAAATTCATCCAGTAACCAACAATGTTCTGGAAGGATCAGCCTCTACATAGGACCTATCAAGAATGCAGTCTGTTGACCATTGCTACATTTGTTAAAAGTGCAAAAGGAATCACACTTCAGTTCTTAAGTCTAGTGACTTATGGGTGAATGAGTTGCTCAAAGCTATAACCTCAGGCAGAAACACTTGTTCTCAGCTTCAGTGAAACACTTTTGACTACTACTGGGCCATCACTGGTTCAGGGCTTAGTGGCTTCCTCAACTGAAGGCTTTATTGCTTATATTGTTAAGTTTAAGGGCATTTCAAAAAAAAGGAATTATAATAATGAAAATGTCTTAGGAAAAAATTTTAAATTCTTCTTCCTTGAAATATTCCATTTTGAATTATGGGATAACTGCCCTTCCACCCCACACCAGGAAAAATAGTTTTCTGGTTTTTTTAGAGCACCTGGTGAACTCACAGATGCTTTATCTGAGCACAGGGCAGGCTCAGCTTAAAATGAGCTCCTGTAGAGAAGCAGAAATTTTTCATTTTCCTCATTCATTGAGCATTACTTTTACAAAAGTGAGATATTTACTTTAAATCCCCAAAGCAACAGTCATGTTAATACTTTATTTACCCAAAGAAAAATGTTAAATTTCCATGACCCAAATGTAATGCATTTGACAAATCAGAAAAACTTTTCTTCTTTGTCATGCATAAAATATTGTTGGAGTGGGGGAGGGTGGGAAGAGACTCCTGGAGCTGAGGGAATTAGAATTTCAATGATAGCAAATTCATTTCTGTTATAATTAGATGATAGTTTAATATTTTTCCTTTTCATGCTCTGTGTGTGTGTGTGTGTGTGTGTGTGATTCCAAGTAATGTAGTTTCCCTTTTGACAACATCTTTGCCACCCACAGAATCTGAACTTTACACTGATGTAAAAAGTAATTAATAAATTATGCAAGGGAAGATTTTACAGCCTTAAATGAAATATATAACATGAGTCAAAAGAAATATCCTATAATCAATATTGTTTTTCTTCAACAACTTAGGAGCTTAGTGACTGGCTCTTTAAGTTCTACTGTTTGGCTACTACAATATCTTTTTAAAGATAGGACCTCATAAAAATCTACTTGTGCCATGTGTATGGGACAGCTTGGGGATAGCTGGGCTGACACAGTGTAGGCATTCCATCTGGCGAGGTCTCACTACTTATATGGCTATGCAAAGCCCTGTATGGGTTTTCTCCTGAAGCACTAAATGCCATGAAATAATTGAATTCGAACTTCAGCGTTAGCACTCATTAGCACTGTGGTCTTGGTTCAGTTATCTAACTCCTTTGACCTCAAATTTACTGATCTGTAAAGCTGGGCTAATTATACCTACCTCATAAGTAGATATTACCTTTAATTAGGAGGACGCAGTGATATAGAATATGTAAACAGTCTTTTAGGTACTAGCCGATGTTAACGTCGGAGTTTTCTGAAGCTCATTTGTGGGGCATTCCATTTTAAACATTATCACTTTCCCAACATGTCTGTGAGCTTAGGAGGGACCCCAAGATTTATTTACGTTTATGCTAAATGTGCCCATAGTGCAAATGTAAATCTCTTATTCAGTAATGGCATTGTTGGCATATTTACCAACATTGTGGGTCTACTAGACTTAAATGGCCTGTTTGGTCACCGTTTTTGTGAGTTGTGGTTTTGCATTCTGCCACAAGATCAGAACTGCTCAGGAAATCAGTTATAGGAGCCCAGCCTTACCAGGTGCCTTTCTAATCAATCAAGAGCAGAAAGCTTCATCACCCTCCGAAGAGTATGCTTCATGAGGTATGACTGGGATTGCCCAGGGGACCATTGACTGATGTCTGACAAGGGACCCCAGAAATGAGTGGAACACCTGTTGATAAGATTGGAACCATGGCCGGGGGTCTGAAGTATGGTTTTGATTACAACAGTTGGTCAGCACACAGAAGAATTATCTGGTCAGCAGATTCCAGTCCTCCTGAAGCCCTAATGACATAGGTACATTTTAGTTGCACCTGTCTTTCTCTCCTACCCCATGTAACTGATGTATAATTATTCTATCAATAAAAAAGCCCAGGCTCTTGCTCATCAGACAGCATCCTGCATTGATTACCCTTCTCTGCTACTCCTGTTTATCAGTGTGGTGTTATCGATGCAGCAAAACATGGTGACATGTTTGTAAAATTCAGGGCAGTAGATAATTCAGGAAGACAAGGGCATTCTAAAAAGAAAGTGGGCTCCACCTGAGTTGCTCATCTTGTCCAATGCCCCAGAGGTTGCCTAAGGTTTCCTTTCACTTTGCCAGGGTACCTCCACCCCAAATAGTAGAGACTTCGTAGGGTTCTTTATTTCTGTAGAAACAGAAGTGGCTCCATCCAGGCAGGCAGAAGGAGCAGCTTCAGGGGACTCTGGTCTCCCTTGTGGGCTCACTTCACTCTGTTGTTTGGTCTCAAGCCAGGAAACTTGTTTTTGATGTTTAGATATTGTTTTAATTATAGAAGTAGCATCTTATGGATTTTCTATCCATCTTAGTAGGGCATTTCAATATTTTGTAGCTAAATCACTATTGCTTCTGTCACATCTGCCTTCCCTTTGACACATTGGAGGGTCGGGGAAAATTGCTAGAGACAACGTGTCCATGAAAGCAAGTCAGGAGGGGCATCTGCTTGGCCTGGGGGCAATTATTTCTTCCCACACCTAAAGTGATGCCCCCCTCATCTCAGATTAAAGATCTCATACATCCTCATCGGAAATAATCAAGCAATGCCCCCAAATTATAAGAGAATAGAGACAACAATTTCACACCCAAGGGTGCCACTTGTGACTTTTGGTGATTGTTCTTGTAGACATCTTTTTGTACTGCACACATATACACAGCACACACAACAAAGTGCTGGGATAAATGGGATCCTACTCTCTATGGTACCCTAAAACACCCTTTTTTTCCTTCCCTGTCCCTTTCCTTTTCCCCTATCAAGCCCCCTCCACCTCTTGCTTTCCTTCTTCTCTTCTACTTTCTCTCCTTACTATTTTCTGTTGCTGTTCAGTTACAGAGACGTAACTCTGTGTGTGTATGTGTCTCCATCATTAGAATCTATGCAGCTAGATCTCATTTTATTCCTTTTCTCCACTCCCATTACCATCTTCCCCACCTGATAGGGTCAAGGCACATCTTTCTGCAAGTATTTGGAAGATGTAATGGCTTTTTGGTTTGCATGCCTTTTTCTTAACATTCATGGAAGCTACTGTTTTGTTTTGTTGATATGCAAAATTCTTTTTTCTGCTTAGCATTCTCCTGGCCCTGACAAGTCGCCTAAATTATTGTCCCCAGCAGCTGCTCGTTGAGCTGTGACATGCATCCTTTATGCAGTCCATAGCGCCAGACATTGGTTAATACCAACTCAATGTCCCTGATGCCCCAATGTAACAAGTACTGTCTAAAAACTCCCTTATGTGTTTCTGGGGAAATTTCCTTGAGATATATATTTCAGGAGCAAAATTGCTGAGTCGAGAGGAGATACTTAATTTGACTAAATGTGTCAATTTACTCTCTGTCAATATTAGTGATCCAGATGTCCATGAAGAATCATGATTTCTCAGAAGGATAAGAAGTGTTCAGCCACCTGTAATAACTCTCTAGGGTCCCCTTGGGGTAGGAGAGATGCTTGTCCTAGGTTTAGTGCACATGTATACTACATGGGGGACAGAAGCCAGACTTACTCACTGAACCCATTTTTAGTGAAGATTGGAATTGGCTATTTCTGACAAAATGGACAGAGACTTCCCCATGGAGAAGGTCATAGATTTCCTCACGATGGCATGGAGAGCTATCTCAGTTAATGAGTATAGTCAACACAGTTCCTTTTAAAAGGCTCCAAAGAACACTTCAGAGTTATTTCACTTTGCTTCATTTTATCAAGCTGATGGTGGCACACACTGAGAATTAGTTTTGTTATTCTACACTTATAAACACTGCTGCAATGAAAATCCTTATTCATTTAAATTCTTATGAGCATTATCATTTTTCTCCTTAGTATAAGATCTTAGAGATGAATTTGCTCCAGTAAAACACATTTTCTTTTTGATTTTCATTGTCAGATTTTCCTGTAAAATTCTGCATATTTTATATAGCCCCTCACACAATGTATCAAAGTACCAATTTGCTACATTCTTGATAATGCTATACTTATCAATCTCTAGTAATCAGATAAAAACAGTGTTGTTGTTATTCTTTGGTTTGAATGAAGATGACTATTTTAAGCCTATTTATTGATCTTCATTCTACACTGTGACCTTGGTAAATATTTCTTCCTGGAGTATTTATATTAATTTTTGTAGGGTTTCCATGAGTGCGACAGCTGTGCCAGTATCATTGACCTCTATTTCCTATTTCTAGAACTTGTCGTGGCTAGATAATTGTTGAAAAACAATAATATATTGTTTATCATATATTTTATGGGTCTTATTTGCTTTCAAAATTTATTTTAGCTCTAGGCATATATATTGATGGAATGAATCAATCGTTTTTCCTATGACTGATTTTTGACTCATGTATTCTTAATTTTTCTCTGTTCATAAGATCATCTGCATAGTTAATCATAGCAAATTTATTTTTTAGCATTTATTTGCACTCCTGATTGGAAGCGACTTGGTGAGATGAGTGCAATAGAGGGTCTTGGTGTATGGTTTTCCAGGCAGTTTTATTAATTGGTCTTTTACATATAATGACACATTATCTTATACTAAATTTCTATGCATTTTATTAATTGGTCTTTTACATATAATGACACATTATCTTATACTAAATTTCTATGCATGCTTAGATTTATATGAGACCTCTATTCACTTCCAATAAATTGTGACTTAAGCTTATCTTTCTTCTAATTTTAATTTTATTTACTTTTAAATATATAATTCTCCTGAGGTTCAAAATTTAGAAGACACCAAAGGATAGGCCAAAAATATTTCTGCTACACTATCAAGTCTTATGGAACAACTGGATTCCTGATCATTCCTTGTTGTTGTTTTTAACTATATTATAGAAATTGTTATTCATCTTTATTGTTAAAAAGCTAAACAATAAATCAGACTATGTCTGATGAAAGGAGCTTCTTCAGGTGTTTATTGTATGAAGGGACATAATCCATTCAAACACTCATACAAATTGATGTTTAGATTTGTCCAAATTTTCGGTCTTAGAAAAAAATACTGCAATCAATAAACTTGCACAAGCTTCTTTTGCTTGTGTGAGTATTTGATGAATATCCTAGAACTGTGATTACTAGGTTAAAGGGTAAGCACATCTGTATTTTTGACAGATATTAAAAAACTGCCCTCCAGAGAGCTTGATTTTTGTACCTACCAGAAATGGATAAGAGAATGTTTACCCTCTTTCCCCCCATATACTTGCAGTATTTGATGTTTGGTAGAACTGGGGCTGCTTTTTGAGTCCTTTAAATAATTAATTAGCATTTCTTTGAAATTTCAGAGATTTAGGACTGAGACATTTCTGTTTAATTAAATATTCCAGACATAAAAAATCTCTTGATTTTTTTTCATTTTTATTTAAGTATGTGTTCATTTTAATATCTTTAGTTGTTTATTGTATTTACTTTAATGTAAGATTTATTTATAGATAAAAAGATTAAAGACAAGTCCCAAAATAAATCCTACTCAGGATAAATCATAATTTGGCTGTGGTTTTAATTATTTTCAAAGTTACCCCCCAAACAAGCATGGGATGGCTGGCCCAGTCATACACAGTTCAGAAATGCTTCCTTCTCACACTGTTTTACTAGTATAGTTTAAGGTATGCATTTATATTTATAGAAATCTAAGAAGATTTAGTGACATAATCACTTTGTAGAAACTTGTTTAAATGCACATTGTTCTCAGAAAGTGTTTATTTATTAAAAAAAACTTAGAACTTCAAGGAATTATTTTCACATTTAAATGCTTCATTATGTTATTGTACTTTTTGGTATCGATATAGAGGGGTTTTCTATGCTTAAGACCATACAGTGTACATGTCAAGTGTCATTTCTATGTGTCCTCTCCAGTCACCTCTCGCTCAGTACTAGAAGAGTTCCTCCACTCCTTGGTGTCCTCCTTCACACCTTCCCAGTTGATACTCCAGCCCAGAATTAACCCCCTGTGTCATTTTCCTGCAGCGACTATAACAAATACTCCCAAAATAGGTGATTTAAAGTAACAGAAACTCGTTCTCTCATGATTTAGAAGGTCAGAATTCCCAAAATAAAGCATCAAAGGCCATACTCTCTCTGAAGGCTCTGGGGGGGAGGCTTCTTTGTGTCTTCTGTTTCTGATGGTTCCTGTCTCTCCTTGGGTCTCCATCACTTCAAACTCTGGCTCAGTCTCACATAACTGCCTTCGACGTGGCTCTGCTACGTGTGTCTCTTATTGGGCACATGTCATTGGGTCTAGAGCTCATTTGGAGAATCTAGGATGAATTTGTTCTCTAGATCTTTAACTTCCCTAGATCTATAACTTTAAAGAATTATTTTCTAAAAAAGGTGACATTTACAGAGTCTGTGGTTTAGACTATTAATATATGTTTTGAAGGGCGTCCTTCAACTCTATTCCATCCTTATTCTGAATTCTATTACCATAGTTAATTTTGCCTATTCTTGAACTTCATATAAATGGAATAACACCAATGTCTTTCTCAGTGGCTGGCTTATATTATTTTGCTCTTTAAAAAAAAAAAGTGCACCAAAAACACTCCTAGAACATTCTCCAGTTAATCTGGTTCCTTGTGAGGCAAAAAAAGGCTGAGCAGAACAGTGATGACTCTGTTTGTCCATGACTGATAAAATCTGGCAGCTTCCATGAAGCAGCAATTGCCAACCCAGCCTTCCCATGTAGCACATCCTACAGCAAAACCCTGCAGTTGATCCAGGAAATTTCACTTGAGAATTCTCAGTTCTAAGAGAATCAGTGTATAGGAATTGAATCCACTCCCACTAAACCCTCAGATAGGAAAGTCTCTGAAGGAATCAATTGAGGTACAGTCATGCTTTGAATAATAATATCCTCTAACTCACAAATATAGAGACCCTTTCATAGCTCTAGACTCAGCTCTGTTCATTTACCTGAGATTCATTGTAATGCATTTGTTTCCTCCTCTTTAATGAATGGATATTGCTTCCCTAAAATTTAAATTTCATTTCAAATACATATTTATGATATCATTGTCTGTGCTCAAGCAGGTGATTTTAAGATGATCTATAAGTATACCCACACAAATTCATTGCTCAGATGAATTCTGCCAAGATATTTCTCATTAATCTTGGGCACATTGCAGGTGCGTTTATTAACACAGAGGACTTCAAGTTAGGATGCTGTGATCCTTTCTGACATATTAAGCCATTTTTAATTTGCTCTTATCATTGGAAACTTCTCTTTTTCAAAGATATTGGATAACTCTAGGGTGTTAAGCAACATAGAGTGATTTGGGGGAGCAAGGGAGAGCAGGCGGAATTGTTAATCTTATGCAAATGCCTATCTAATTTTCAAAAGATCCAGGCACGACTGCAGACGGGAAGATCCATAGACTATCTGGAAGGAAGATAATTTCCTGTTTATTTAATTGATCCTCTGTAACTTTTCTCTTGGCAGGTAGAGCTCACTCATGAAATTTGCACAGAATAATCATTATTAGAAATGTCAGAATGACATTTGATTGGTCCAGTCTATTTAGATGTCGAACACAAATCATGTATTTACTATAACAACATCATTACTATCCCCCCTTTTCGGTGTTCAATACATTTAGAGATTCCAATACAAATTTGCATCTCTAACCTATGGGTGCATTATAGCTTTCTGTAGGCTGAGTCCATTCCAGTGTGCTACTATTGTTATTGGTAGTGCATCAGGAACTTGAATCAATTGTTACTGGTTTCATCTACATCTTAATAAACTATACATTTATTTCATGATTTCTAATGATACAAAGTGAGTATGATGTTCTCTGGTACTCTCCACTTTAGGTTCTTCGTTTTGGTCCTCATTTTCTCTAGGCTCCAAAGAGAAACCACCTCTTAGACATTGTGGGTGCCTTTAGAAAATTCTCCCAGTTCTTAGACACTATAATTATTATCTGTTCTTTTGCTTATTCATTTATTGAATCCTTTGTCATGCCACTCAGTTATCAAATAATTATAGGTAATAATGACACTGCAGTGAGTAAAACAGAAAAGTCCTGCCATGTTGAGCTTACATCTTAATGAAGAAAGACAACAAAATATGTCTACATTTGTGATAGGTGCTGTGAGTGAAATGCAGCAGGATGTGGAGCTTGGAGGAAAGAGTTGCTAAGAGAAGTTATTGTTTATGATGTAGGGTGGTCAAGACAGGCCCTGAGAAAAGAAAATATTTGCACAGACACCTGGAGGCAACAAGGAGAAAGTGTGCGGCTGTGTTGGAGAAGAGGATGCCAGGCAGAGAACGAGGATGCTCAGAAGTCCTGGAATGAGTGCGTGCTCAAACTGGAGCCCCGGGAGGCCGCTGAGCACAGGAGATAGGATGGGGGTGACTCAGAGCTGGGGGCTTTGTAGACCTATGGGAAAGTACTAGGTTGTCATTTGAGTGAAGTAGAAAGTCTCTGAAAGCAGCCACATGAAACTTTGCCTGAGTTTCATGCCTGTTCCTTGTCCAGTGAGTGATTAGCTCAACTGTCTCCACTGACCAATCAGAACAGAATGTCCATTGACCTGACATGATCAAACTTTTAGTTTCTCTCTTCATCACAGGATCTTGGACTTGACCCACCACTAGGGTTAAAGAAACATTGCATTCAGAGTAACCCCTTCTTCTTAACCTCTCCTGAAAATCACCCATAACCAGCAAGACCGATGCATCATCCAGAGCCTGTGGGTCCTTGCAGGTCATAGGGAATGTTTGGTTTTATTCTAAGTGTGATGGAAGAGCAGAAAAATCTTTGAGATAGTGCTGGTGGAGATTCTTCTTCCTACTAGAATTTTCCCTTAGACTTTTATTTCCAGGAGGTGAGATGGGTGGGGGGGAGGGTGTTTTTCTTGGTACCAGAGGATGGAAAAATAACACTGTTTTAAGAGAATGTATAAGCTCATGTGGTGCAGTACTGTGATTCCTGCTGAATTTCCACATAGATATATCAGATTTAGCTATGAATCAAGCAGGAGAGGCTTTATGAAAAGATGGCATTTGAGTAAGCACTCTAATGAAATATACATAAAGGAGTGAGGGAGGGGAAGAAAAGGATAGGAATTGATGTAAATAGATTAGTTTAGGTAATTCAGTGAACTTTGAAAGAATCCAGACATTATATTGAATGAACCTCATGAAGAGCAATAATCAGGGAATTTAATGAATTTGCAACCATAGCCAAGAAAGAAAAATCATTTATTCTGTTGTATAGGTAATTGATTAATGATGGCTCTGCAATGGTCTAGTAAAAGCAGTTGAGAGGCCTAGAGAAATACTGACTAATGAAATTTGAGGCCTGATAAATAATTATACAAGAGAGGATGAAGATGAACGTAAGTAGAAAGAACTGATAAACTGAAATTATATTTGTTGCCATATTTTAAGCAGAAAGCTCCTATGTAAATCAATTTCTATATATGAAATTTTCATATATTCATCATACAGTAAATATATTTACACATATATTAATGGATTGAATAATTTATTTCAAAAACAAATTATGAAATTGGGGGATAATTTATAGGATTATGGGATTTTTAATGGACTCAGTAGACTTAAATTGGCTTCCAGGTATTTTAAATTACATTTATTTAGGTAAAATTGGTTTATGTTATTTATTTTTGGAGGCTATATGTATATTTCATACCATACCCACCACCAGTATCCCAATAATCCTCCACTTTTTTCTATATGTTCTTAAATAACTTAATCCTTATAAATTGGAGCTATTATATATAACATTATTATTATTGTTATTATTAAAAGATTTATTTATTTTTGCATACAAGAGCTGCTGTATAGGCCAGAGTCGCAGGAGGTGAGAGGATTCACCAGAGACAGAGTGGGAGCAGAACAGGCAGGTCAACCGGAATACACTGCTGAGGGGAGCAGTGGACGAGGCAGGAGAGGTCTGCTGCGCCATGTGGGTCCCCTCCCTGGTCTGGGATCCAACACACACTGCTGTGCTTCGGATGCTTCACAGTGTGGTGCTCAACCCGCTGCACCACCAGGGAGGCCCCTATAAGATTATTGATACGAAAAACAGGTTTAACATTTGAGGGTTTTTACAAAATAATAAATTTTAAATTCTGAACCATAGGAAACCAACTTTGTGTTTATTGGACTAAGAGACACTGCCTGTATTCTACTACTAGAAGAAAGGAAGGATCCCTATGGTTGCCATCATTCTTTAAAACACCCTGGGATTCTGAAGTTGGTGTTAGAGATGTGCTTGTGACTGCCATTATTTGAAATTTCTTGAGGGAGAGGTGAGTAAATTACTTCCTGAGGGTGCATTTACTCTTTGAGGGTACTAGTTCGTCATTCCCCATCATTACGTTGTAATTTCCTAAAAGGCCTGGTCCTCTCAACATCATTAGAGCATTGCTAAAAGCAAGTCTTGTCTGGAGTGCATAGTAGGCACTCCATAAATGTCTGCTGAATGGATACAATTTGAGCAGCTGGTGGTGATGACTGTGACTTAACTCTAACTAAAATGTCCATTATACTGAATGAAATATGCCTGCTCTGAAATGTTCCCTTTGTTCAGTACATGATGCATGGACTTCGAGCAACATGGAGACTCACTGCTGAGGTTGGGTGCATCTGGTGAAGCATATCATGCTGTGTTTTGTATGAAAGTGATGATGCAAATGTAAACAACCTCATTAGCGGCACTTACTACACCTAAATTGATAAGGCTAAGGGGGGGGGGGGTTAATTGTTTCACTGGGGAAAAAAATATATGCTTTTTTGGGTTGTTTTTCAAGAGGTCCTCTTAAGACAGGGATGAAATCATTTCGACTTTTGTCTTGGTGGCACTTAGAATCATCAACTATATTTAATGTTATTATTTCTTCTTGTTCAATGTCAATCAATGCACTTCCATTGTGTATTTGCACATCGGATACTTCCTCTTACACTCAGGTTTTAAAGGAAACTGATCCTTGTAAATGACGCAGAAAAGTGACCTATGGAAGCAGAGTTGAGAACAATCTTTATACATGCATCCAGCATCTTAGTTCCTGGGCCTGGCATGCAGTGCAGCATAGGGCTCAATAATATTTAACTAGATGACATGAATCCAAGGCACTGTTGCTTGTGTATATTCCTGGTAGGCACATTTTTCCTGTGACTGATGTGAGTTACAGATATATTGCTATTTAGTCCCGTATAGTCCATATGAATGATGGGCCCTGGTTTCTATATTGCAGAGCCTGAAGCCATGCTTGGTAGCTCTGTGTGCATGGATTGATGGATTGGTCTCTTTAGAAGGGATCTCTCCCTCTCTCCCTCCCTTTTTTCTATTTATTCCAATTTTCCTCCTGTTCGTCTTCCTCCTCCTCCTTCTTATTTGTTTGCTTTTCCTCTATATTAGCTAAAGAATCTGACAGGGGAAAATAAATTGAGAAAGGAAAATAGCCTGACTGAGTAGCACATCACACTAAAATTCAGATCCATAGGCAGTATCCTGTGAGCGAATTGTCTGTTTTTTTTAGAACCAGCAAATACTTTCACAAACTTATAATACAATCTGAGAAAGACATTTTGGGTTCAGTCACAGCTATTAAATTTTTCCATAATTGTTAATTTCTAAATCATCATCATGACTATTAAAAGTGAGTAGGAGCAAAATGTATCTACTTCTTTCTTGACCATGAATTAGTCTAGCTGATGGACCTACTTTCTAGGTGGCTTGGTAAAATGTGTTATGAGTTAGGAGGTGGTTCTTTTTGATATTGGGATGCTTACAGAGACAGGAAAACATGGTGGATTTACTGGGTTTTGGGGCTATAGAATAATGTTTTATGTGGCAAGTAAAAATATGGAACAAAGAGAAATGTGGGTTTAATGGAATTAATTAATGTGGTTTTTGCTAATGATTCCAAGCATTCTATCCAGAGAAAACTAGAGGAAAAGGCTTCCTTTGTATTCACTCACCCAGGAGGGTGACCCCGTCACTCATTTATCTTTCAAACCACAGCAGTTTTGAGTGCTGCTGAAACAGACATAAATCAGGGCGACTCAGTGCAAACAGGAGGTGAGGTCAGCGGGTCACTTGAGATGCTTGTGAGTTTCTTGAAGCTTTGTTCTCCAGGACCCATGAGCACTGATCACTTTTGTTTTCCTCTGATCTCTTACTACTAACTCACATCAGTACTTCACTGTCCACTTCCCTAACAGCATGGCTGGCATTACCATGAGCCCAGAGCCCCAAGTTCCATTATCTCCTTATAAATGCTGAAGCTTTTGCCATGTTTCCTCATCTTCTCTACACATTGGACTGATTGTATCCTCTTCTGGTCATTGCAAACCTAAATTCATGTAAACCTATTATATAATAGTTTCCCAGATGCTAGTAATTTGAACAGTCTTCAAAATGACAATAGGAAATTTCTCATACTCTCTACCAACAAGATACTTTGTTACTTCTAGTAACAACTTTTGGTCACCCTGTGGGCAATATAGATTTCATGACCTATTAATTTCCATCCATTTACTTTATTTCCTCTTTTATCTACTAGCAGGATACTTTGCATATAATGATCTTTTCTTCTGATGGTTAAAGGTATCGATTCCTCCCTTCTCAGACCTCTCAGTATTTGCATAAATGTCCTCATATAGACAGAAGAAGCTCCTAACATTCCAGGATCTCTAAAATAATTCTTTCTTCAATTAATCTGATCCGTGATGATTGGAAATAGCCAAACTTATATTGAGTATGACAAATGTCACTTGTTCATTTGGTTGTATGTCTAATTTCTAGAGATAACTCTTGAAATAAAGGATAATGTTCAAGTTTTACCACTCTAAACTTTGTATTTTGCAATGGTAGCCCTGTTATCACAGAATTTTATGCAAGTTCATACCCATACATCTTAAAAATTCAGGAATCTGGAGATACACATCTTATTCTCATGGGCTAGATAATCTAGAAGAATTTAACTTTGAGGGTGTCACTGTCTCCTGGTCTTCAGCATATTTCCAAGAACTCACATGGTGATAGTCCATTGTAGCCCCTCACTCATGTCTGTTTAGTTGATGGAGAACCAAGTGAAATTTTGAGACTCAATTTCATAGTAATGAGTACAGAATACTTTAATATTTTAAGTCATTAATTTTCATCCTTGAATGAATTAAAATGTCTTGTATAAAATGGTCTATATATTTATCCTATTGTATAGCATATAATTAATTTTAAATATTTAGCAGTTGACTTGCTATATATTGTAATGAATGCAACTTGACTGCTCTGTTTTTTAGTTTATTACGTACAGTGAACAAAACTACATCTAACCCAGAAATAAAAGAGAATTTATTTTCCAATACACTACTGCAAAATTAACCATTTTGAATGGCTAGGGTAGAAGGGGAAATTGTCCTGTTTCGGGTAATCAGGTAGCTGCTAGCAAAATAGCATCCTTACCTGTAGAGAAAGACGATGGACTGGAGTCCAGAAATATCTTAACCCTTTGTATTGTGTAGGGAAAGGAAACAATTATTTTCTTAGACTGGTGTGAAAATTGTTTCCAGAAGCCTCCATGTCTTTGTCCAAGGGAGAAGCACCCAAGGTAGCCACACAGAAGACATCAGTGGCCACAGAGTAATTGCTTTGAACCCTTCCTCACCAAGAGTTTTGAGATGGAAGACTTTTGACACATATGAATGAATTTCTCATTTGCCATACTACAACTAACAGTGATATTTGGCCTCTGTTTCCTGTTGATTATAAATATACATTTGTGTGTATATATGTATACACATTAATATGTATGTATACACACATACATATATGCACACACATATATATTCATGTGTATATATACGTGCATGTACACACATATATACATACCTATATATACATATATACTTATATACATCTACTCCTGGAGTATAGAAATGGAGTGACATTGAAGCCCTATCCACAAGGAAACTGTGCATTCTATATGCACACCTTCATTTTTCACTCATTGATAACCTGAGCAAAGTATTCCTTCATGTAGTCTCAGAACTCTTTTTTAGTTAATCTATGACATCTAGGCAATTAGTTACATTTGTCAATATAATAAAGTAGGTGGTTGAATTTACAAGACTAGCGGGGTAAATTAATCACTCGTGCTTGATCCCTTTGAAAAGGACAGTTCCGTTTAAAAGCTGTGGGACTCTAAATTAAGCACAAAATCTATCTAAACTTTTTCTCTGACAATGCCCTCCCAGGTCTCCTATAACAGGAAGGATAGAGGTCTTCTCCCTTTGGATGAGTTTTCCTCTTTCAGGGGCCAACCATCACCTAAGTATTTCCTCCTCTCTGTAGAGATTTCCATACTCTTCATGTGATCTAGAATTTTCTTTAGTGTGATTCAGTTTTTCTGGTTTAGTGCTTTTAAGTTTCATTGACTAAACATTGTTCCCTTTTGCTTTTGTTCTCACGAGTCCCCAACGTACTTTTAAAACAAATTATAGAGGATAGAAGGCATCTTTCACCATGAAGAGTACTGAATCCAGACTGTGAGAAATTGACTGCATTTATTAAATATCCTTTCCATCTGCTGCTTTTTATAATATACTTGGCTCTTTGTCTTGCATTGATCCAACCTGAAAATAGACTTTATTAAGTTTCTCCTTTGAACATCCACGGATACTGTTGCTAGATGTTTTTAAGACTGGAAAGAAATGACTTAACACAATATTCAATATTGGATTTACTGAGGACAGTATAGAAAGAAAATAATAATTGCACTGATAAATTTTTGAACACTGTTAAGTATACCAAGGTCATTTTTTGTTCCTTCACTGTATGTGATGTATAGTTTAGTGTAACACTTTAAATATGCTACTTCTTTTTCTTACAAAACTGTGTATCTTAGAACCATAAATTAATGCACATTTAGGTTGTTTTCTTCCCTAAAATTCTTGCATAAATGTGAGAACTCCAAGGGGCATAGTCAAGATGTTGTAGTACATTAAATTGAAGAAAGAGAAGCAGAAGGGTTTGGATAAATAAGGCTAGAGGAGTCTATTTATGGTGAAAGATAGATGATAGCTAGGTAGACAGACAGACAGAATGGGTGTTCATGTACAGATGTTTGTTTATAATGATGCACACTTGAATTATATATAATGTTATATGCAATAATACTTCAATACATTTTTTTAAAAATCAGGGCAATAAGCATAATACATCTTAGACATTTTTCATCTATGACTTGAATTTCTGAAAGAATATTAAGGTGACTTCTGTGAACAATTTTCTGGGAAACTTTCTCTCAAGCTTACTTTCCTCTCACTTCTAATTTCCTGATACATTTCAGCATCTCCCAAGCTTCTTAGTGTTTAGAATGATATTAATCTCCTTACCAGCACTAATGGTTATGTGCACTATTTGTATTCATAGACTAAAGATGTCATCAACCAGTTTGAAGTCATCATATGCCTGGCTTACTTAATTTGATTGTTGGTTCAGATAGATGTTACATTTGGTGGAAATTAGAGGGAGGACTGGCAAAACTGAGAATCAGTCAATTCAGTTCACCCTTTGCGGACAAATTAACAAAGGATTGCTTCTAGCACCTGCTATCTCAGAGAATACCTGAATGTGGTGAACGCTGCCTGGAATTGCCATATTCTATATAACACATCCATCCTGGAGTCAACCTCATCATCTAAACTAAAAGTTACAGCTTTTCCCCCACATCAGTTATGTATTACATAGAAATACATTTTGTTTGGGATGGCAGTGTGCTACCAAACTATTACAAACTTTAAGAACCTGTCTTACATAATTTTATAGTCAGAAGAAGGTGAAAAAAAACTTTGTGTTAAGATGTTGAATCTGGAAGAAGCACCAATCATATGCCTGATCATATTTTGTGCTGGGCATGCAATTTCTCTCTATATGTAGCAAGAAATACCTTCATCACTGAATCAGTTCAAGGAGGAATTTTTAGAGATATTAGGTGACTTGTCTGGGGTCATATAATTAATACAGGTCTGTCTGGGATTTGGACTCATATATAATTCCTGACCTCAAGATTTCACATACTGTTTTTTTAAACATAGTTAATATTTATATTTGAATAAAAATCCTTTTTATGAGAAAAATAAACAGGGGGTTTTAAAGTTAAACAGTTACTCTATGTCTATGAAAAATAGTCAACTTTAATTGGAAGAGGGCTCGTAGAACTTTTGCTGTGGCTGATGTCTTCCATTAGATGAATTCCTATGTCCCTGCCGGCTAGACTAGGGCATTATTCTCTGAGATCATGATAGGAGAATTTAGAGAATTGCTTCTTGTATGGATATGTGAAAACAAATTCCTTTCAGTTATCTGCATTACAGAAGTGCAATACATGATCTCTTTCTGAAGCCTACATAGACAAGACACTGACTCCTGCTGCTCCCACTAGCCATGCAGTAATTCAATCCTAGCAGTTGTTTGGTTTCTGATCTGTCAGGGTTTATCTAGGAGAACAGCAGAAAGTGATGTTACAAACAGAAAGGACTACAACCTTTCTCCAATGTGGGTGCATGCAGACACACCTAGCTGTTCCCTATTTCCCCTGCTCCAGAATGGAAGATTTTCAAGTGAAGGAACATTTATTATGCAGACTTTACAATTCAGTGCTATTTATTTTCATATGTGTGTCTGGCCTACGAATGAGGTGTTTCAAGACTATGTATTCAGGTCTTGCAACTTCATTTATTTATTGCTTACTTTATTTATAAAACTATACACATTTCAGGAATGTATCTTCACTTCTGTGTGTGTATGAGCCTCAACTTACCTATCACCAAAATCCTCTTCTCTGGTAAGCACTGTATTATACACAGAGTTGAAATATCATTTTTGATGTGATATGTTACTTCATTTGCTTTGGTTATTTATGCTCCATATATGAGAGAAGCCTTCTTTTGATTATCTTCCACTTTTTGATTTATTTAACTTAGCATAATCACCTCTAGGTCTTGTGACTTTAAAGTGAGGATATGTTCTTCTCTGTTCCCAATTAGTAACTGTTCATATGTTGCATTTCATGAATTCTCAGTGACATTTCTGTTATCCCATTAGACCAAAAGGTCTTTGAGTGAAAGCAAAGCATCTGTTAATTAACCAACCAACCTGCCCACTCTGGCTTTCCCTGAATGCTGTTACAGGCCTAACACTATCTCAGAAAGCATGAGAAACACATAAAACTAGAGAACTTGGTTTATACCATGAAGATTTGATAGTGTTATGGGAGAACAAAGGAGACCAAGAAAGTAACAAACACAAAACAGATGACACAATGCTTAGACAACAATGGTATTAAAGTTGGTGGAGTTTGCAGGAGGAAACTCAAGGCACAGCTGGAGCACTGGGGCAGGCAGGTCTGTGCTGGGAGGACGGAGAAGCAATAGTCTAAGCTGTGTGTGTGCTGAAGGCTCATGCAGTTGGGAAGACAGGGACAAAGTGCAGTAATTGCTTCGGTTTTCCCACACCATAACTCTGGTGCCAACAACAGGTTTGCAGCAGAAAGGCCGTGATCTCACTGGAAATGTGTATTACATGCTATTCAGCTGTGGAAATCAGCACTTTCAACTCTCCCACCTCACAAGGGAGGCTATGGAGGCAGGCTGATGGTGTCCCATTCAAGGTCTCATGAATCAGTAACAGAAATGGACCTGGAACCCAAAAATGGTTCCTTTTTAATGTTTTTATCATACTATTTCTCAACACTGCACCCTAGTCTAAATCTTACTCTTCTAAGTGGTACTTAAGTCCTTAAGTTTAGCTGACCTGGTCTGAGGAGTGGAAAGTCACAGTCAATTTCTTTTAGTTAGGCTATTGATCAGTGACTGGAATCAAGTACCCAAATTGAATTGAGACTTCACTAATTTGCTGAAACCTGAAATGGAACAAACTTGTACTTAGTGGTACCTGAATCTGATTGTCATTTTGCTTGACTACTGATGTATACTAATTGGCCACATTTTCTTTTCTTTATTTTTTAATTGTTATTTATTTTTTTTAGAGATTTTATTTATGCTTACAAGAGCTGGGGTACAGGCCAGAGGCACAAGGGAATGAAAGGAATCACCAGAGACAGACTGGGGAGAAGAACAGGCTGAGGGACTGAAATACACTGCTGAGGGGGAGCAGTGGGTGATGCAGGTGGGGTCCGCTGCACCATGTGGGTCCCCTCCCTGTCCAGGGATTGAACTCATGCTGCAACAGCAGAGGAAGCTCCACAGTGCCGCGCTCAACACCTTGCACCACCAGGGAGACCCTAACTGGCCACATTTTCAATAAATTTTAGATTAACTGTGTTTTATGAGAAGAGTACACAAAGATAAAGGATATAGGGTGTGAAAGTCTGTACCTCTTTGAATGCATTTTCAATTCATTAGCATGTTCTCCTTCTTACACACACCACACACACACACCCCCTACAGACATCTACAACTATTCATGTGTAGAAAGAGATGCAAATGCTTTCAGAAAAAATTCTTGACTCAAAATAGTTTTATTAGTTTTTTTTTACAATTTTATAAACTTTTTTTTCTTCTTTATTTACATATATTTGACATCAATTGTAATCCCATGGATTTCCCATCACTGTAACACCAGTGCACCATCACTTCAGTCCCCCGTGCTCCCGTCTGCCCTCAACCCTTTCCATCCCCCCTCCCCACCAAGTATCCCCAATTTGTCCTTGTCTTTTTGTTTTTGTTGTGTTTTTCTCCTTCTCCTCCCCATCATCATCATCATCCTTATTTGGGTCCCTTATATTCCTCCTAGGGGTGGAACCATCTGGTATTTTTCTTTTGCCATCTGACTTATTTCACTGAGCATAATCCCTTCCAGCTCCATCTATGTTCCTATGAATGACTGTAGTTTATCTTTTTTGATTGCTGGATAGTATTCCATTGTTTATATGTACCACAGCTTCCTGATCCAATCACCTGTTTTTGGGCATTAGGGTTGTTTCTACATAGTACCTATTGTAAAGAGTGCTGCTATAAACATAGGGGTGCAGGTATTCTTTTGAATCAGTGTATTTGTGTCTTTTGGGTATATGCCTAGGAGTGGGATTGCTGGATCATATGGAAGTTCCATTCTTAGTAGACTGAGGAACCGCCATACTGCTTTCCATAATGGTTGGACCAGCTTGCATTCCCACCAGCAGTGTAAGAGAGTTCCTTTTCCGCCACATCCTTGCCAACATTTGTTGTTGCTAATTTTTTTTTTTTTTTGATATGTGCCATTCTCACTGGTGTGAGGTGGTATCTCATAGTGGTTTTGATTTGCATTTCTCTGATGACAAGCGAAGTTGAGCATTTTTTCATATGCCTGTTGGCCATTTGCATGTCCTCTTTGGAGAATTGCCTTTTTAGCTCTTTTGCCCATTTTTTGACTGGATTGTTTACTTTGTTTTGTTTAGTCTAGTTAGTTCTTTGTGGATCTGTGTGATAAGTCCCTTGTCAGTAGTGTTGTGGGCAAAGATTTTCTCCTAGTCAGTGGGTTGTCACTTTGTTTTGGTTAGCGGGTCTTTTGCTGTACACAAGCTTTTAAGTTTGATATAGTCCCAGCTGTTTATCTTTTCCTTCACTACCTTTGCTTTAAGTGCTGTGTCTCTAAAGATGTTATTGATATGTATGTCATGTAGGGTTTTGCCTACTTTTTCTTCTAGATATTTTATGGTTTCAGGTCTTATGTCTAATTAATCCATTTCGAGTTGATTTTTGTGCATGGTGAAAGGCACTATTCTAGTTTCATTCTTTTGCATGTAGCTTGACTCAAAATTATTGATTAAAATAAGGAACTGTTCTCCTACTAACTATAATCCAGCAATAGCTATAATCTAGGTTCCTAGTAGACTTAATGTAATAAAGAATTTTTACCAAACCTTGTCTTTTTCTGTACTTTTAGAGGTATACATGCCTTCTAGTCACACTTTGTCAGTCTTAATGAGAGAATGCAAACAGCAATGAAGAGAGGCTGGACATGGAAATTCAAATGTGCAAAGACTTTCTCACAAACATCTTGATATTCATCTATCTCTGATGGAGTCATCTCACAAGCCAAGAATTTTTTTCTAGTAATACTAATAATGAGAATAAACAGCTCCTGTCAACTTCTAGAGTCTTGGAAGGCATGAGGAAGTGCCCCAACGTGGACAGCAAAGTCAGAATTTTCAAATTCCTCCCAATCAAAAACCTGGAGTCAGAATTATTTCCCCACTTACATCTCCATTCCATTAACACCGGCTCTTCTTTTTCCAGAAAGTATCTTTATGACTTCCTCACTTATTATGTTTCTGCCATTACCTTAAGTAAAGGCTGTATTATTGCATAACCTCAGTAAGCACAGGATTATTACTTGTGTCCCCTGACAACTGACTGGTCTGCCCCTACCCACATCTTGCCTCCTTGTCCCCCACCTCTGTCTGTCTCTCTCCAATCCCTCATTCTCTCTCATACACTTATAAACACACAGTTATTTTTCAGAAAAAAAAAAATATTGCTTTCATTACTTTCCAGCTCAGCAAAACTATTGTACCAAGTGAAAATCTTTTGGCCTGGCTTTCACCATCCTCCACTCACCCTCCGAGGTGATTTACTGAACCTCTTGCTCCCACAACTCCACACAGCCTTCTAAGATCACCTTTGTGGTTTTGTTCAGGCTATTCAAACTGCCTGAAATGCAATTTAAACCCTCTATGTCTATACCAATCATAGAAATAGAGAGTCTAAAGAATCCCTGTTGCCTATCTGTCATCAGAGACCCTTTTCAATTCCTTTGTCTCCCAAAAAAGTGGATATTGACTGATCTCATTCATATAATGTACATACTGATGCATTTCTTAGTTATAACTTAGAATTCAGTCCCTAATCTTCTTTTAACATGTGTATGACTCATAATGAGGTACATATTTCTTAAGGGGCTGTAGGTCATCTTTAGTTTTTAGTATAATCCTATAGATATGAAAGTTTCTTATTAATGGAGTTTCAATTACAATTTTATTGCATAATGCTGTAGTTTTAATCAGATCCCATGACTGAGTGAGATGTAGATTTTTACCATCTAGGCCAGATCAGTAGAAACCTTTGTAAAAAAATATTAGAGGCAAGATACAACTACTGTAGGAATCTTGTCCTCATAAAGATACTACAACTCTATCATCTGACTCCATGTTCTGCGGTCTTCTGGGTAAAACTTGGTCCATACCTCTAAATTTTTTTAATTGTTTAAAAGAATGATTTTATTAAATGCATAAAGGACATTTTGACAACTCAGAAAATGCCAGAGGTATGGGTCTGTGAGGCTAATGCATTCATCTTTCATAAGCTAAATATTAAGTCATTCATCTGAGAGCCAAACTAATCAGCAATGATATGTACCTCCTAAGCAAGTGAACATCTCATGGCTGCAGTCTTTTCATCTTCTGGTTCCTGTCTCCTGTGCAGAATTCTGAAAAAGTATCAATAGGAACTGTAGGAGAATATTCTAAATTGAGTTGAATGATTTTTCTCCAGATTGGTCTGTTGTATGAGTCCTGAAGGTGATGCTGGACTTCAGGTTGGTAAATGGGAACCTGGTAGCTTTTCTTTGTGACAGATCCTTCAGTGGATGTCTGGTTCTGATGAAAAATATGTGTCCTCTGCAGAACTTAGAGGGTTGGTGGGTTGTTACCTTCCTATTGCCAGGAATATGTTGTCTAGCTCCGTCCATATCTGCAAAAGCCTCACTGCTTCAGAGAATTGGTAAGTTAGGGGGAAGTTTCTTACTTTCCACTAACAAGTTCCAAGGTATGGTGGCTATAATTTTTCTAAACTCAGCATCCTTTCCCATCCCATTATCCAACCAGTGAACCCCTCTCCAGCCACAGCAATGTGTATGTGACCTAGATTGACCCTGTGGAAGATCAGAGTTCCAATCTATGGAACTCTTTCTATCTGACATTGGTAAGAAAGATCTTTTTTATGTCATGGAATTGGAGGAGAGGGAAAAGAACCGATGCAGCTATGTGTCCAGCATCATGTGGCCAAATCTAATCTGGGCGAACAGAGCTGGCACTGAAGGCAAAGGACTGGATGTTGGATGGTAGGTCATTATGCGTTAGACGCCCCTCAATTCGGTCTTTGAAAACTCCTTGAAGCATAACTCGTCTTTCAAGTGTGGGATATACCTCTTTACCTTTATAACAACCCACCTACACATTAATTCCCACCCCCAACCATATCTCCTGCTTGTAATAAAAGAAAATTATCCAAAGGACCATGAAGAAGATATTTTAAACTAAGTTTTCATCAGAGTAAAAGAAACTCTAAAGAATTGCTACATATGCTACTCCAACAACCTTTCTGGTTCCCATCTTAGCTTGAAAATGCTCGTACCAAAGAGAAAAACTGTGGGTTTAAAGGCGATATCTTTAATTAGACGATACAGCATGGCCCATTTTCAAAAAAATCATTTAAAACATGATTAAAAAATAAAAATGGAACACAAAACTTCCATAGTAAGTGTGATATTATTTGAATGGAATGAATATAGAATCTGAATCTAATTATAAAGTCACCAAAGGATAATATCAGAATATTGAGGTTAATGTGCTGAGCACTGTATGATAATAAGGCAAGTTATTTTCAGCTTAATTGTGAGTCTTTCTCTAAAGAAAAAAAAATGACTCACTCTATATTATCAATTGCTGCTAATAAGTTCTAAGAATGCAGTTGCTAGAAGTTTGGGAACTTTTCCATGCTATCATCCTAGCCTGCAAACTCATTGTATATGTTCAAATATGAAGACATTTCAGGCAAGTTGATTACACATCAAGGCTATGAAAAATAATAGCTAAGAACTGAATAGTGTTTACTGTATGCCAGATGTGACCCTAACTTTTTCCATATATAGTTTCCTTTTATCCTCCTAGGACTTATGAAGTATTATTACTCCCATCTTATGGATTAGAAAATGATGGTAGCATCATAGAGAGAAGTTAATTTGACCCATAATTATGCTTTTAGCAAGAGAAAGAAGCCGTGCTCAGGTGTCCAGAGTCTAGCTTCAGCACTTGGGCTCCTATGCTCCTGATTTTACTTTCCAAACATAAGTTCTCACATAATGGAGTTGATAAATTTAGCTCCTTACCAAGACTCTGCTTCTTCCTTTTTCCTTCTTACAAGTTCCTATATTTTTTGTGAGATTATATAGCTCATGAGCTTCATGGGAAACTCAGTCTATTCCAATTGTAGAAGTAGAGATTGGATGATAAAGGCCATCCATATTCCCCTCCTTTCTCCCAGCTAAAGCTTTGCATTCTAGAGTGATCTTGGGAATCAGAAGAACCACAAGGGGAAAATTCCCCACCTGTTGGAAGGCTAGATCAGCCCTTTCCTGTCTCAAACACACAAGGTGTGTGCTGTGAGACTATGAAGCCTGGATCTGCTGCAGCCACTTTGCTACCATGAGTGAATACTTTAGCGTGAAGCTGACCATGTGGTAGGTGGAGGAAAATGACAGAAGTTACCAGGTTCTTCGTGACATCTTTGAACCACTGATCAAAGTGATCCTGAGGCCTGAATTCCCTGAACTTATAGTCTTATGAACCAATGAATCTCTGTTGTGAAAAGTAGTTAGCACACCAGATGCAGTCTGATTTATCTGCCTTTTACATTTTGAGGTCTAAGAAAATAGTCATGTTCTTCTAGTGGATAAGCAAGCCATTCCATGAGTGGAATGAGAATTAGATGTTTCATAAAACCACATTATTCAGGTCAATAGGGCAGTCACTAACATACACTTTTGCTATTTAAATGTTTGGGGTCAGAGATGGCAAATACATAGGGATGTCACCCTTCCCTCTTCTGACATCCCGAGCAGATACTGCTAATCTGCCACGTCAGTGCATCTGTTAGGCCAGCACTCCTTCTCATCATAGTGCCTGAACCACAGTCAAGAGAATAGTCTGAAAACAAAATTCTAAGATCACTAGTCTCAGCAATCACTAATTTTGACTATAATAGAAGCTTAGTAATTTGTGATAGCATTTCAACATAAACCAGCATTTCTTCATAAAACACTGTTACAACTGGGAATTGTACTGTCATGAAAAGAAGCAAACATGCTAGAAATCAAATAATAATGGGAACTGTGACATGAAAACACAGCTCAACTATAAACCTTATAATAATTTAAAATAAAAATGAAATTGCTCTGAAACTTATAAAAGGGTAAAATTTACTACAATAATGTATTTTGAAGGCATCTCAATGATGCCACAGGTGGTACTTACAGTTCATAAAATTATACATATATAATTATAATGCTTCATAAATTTCACTTAAAATAAATCTACAAGATGATATAAGTAAGCATCAATCGAACTTTTAATTGACATTGATATTTTAATGCAGATGGTCCTTTTGGTGTGATTATATGATTCATTTTATTCAGAATCAACCGATCCGTCAGCCAGTAACAAAGCAGTTATCCAATTAAACTTGAGAATTGTTTTCTCATTTTAAAAATGTATAGAAAGTGGAAAAATCTAGAATCATTCCTCTGATATCACACCAACATTCAGATTCATAGATTAAGTTAATCATTATGGCATTTCCCCCTACTGATAATAATTTGGAGACAAACTCTTAGTTGAAAACAATTGAACTTCATTTTTTTGACCCTGTCAACTATAGATGTAACTATTCTGTATCATTCAAATATCAATCAAAGGGGTATTATTTATGTTGATAAGCCACTCTATGAACTATCTCATAGTCCTTCATAAAGGTACTTAGAAATCAAGAATTAATTCATGTATGGGTACCTACCTTGGGCTGGGTAAAGTTTTCAGTATTTGGGACCAGTAGCAATAAGCCAAAAAGACACACTCTTCTTGTCCATATGGGGCTGAGCCTGGCATTTCATTTATCAGAACTAGAGTTAACAACAAACTGTCATAATTACATATATTTGGAGACTTAATGTTGTTAAAGATTTTACAAAGCTATTTGCCATTGACCATGACCAATGAAAACAGATGTATTCTGATATCCCAAACCCTACTATAGGGAGTCTTCATCTTTTCTCATTGAGCAATGTCTAAGGGCTTTCTATGCAATTTCCTTCAAGTCTCGTTGAGAACATTTCAGCAGGATTTTGAACACAGCACATCGACAGCCTGTTCACACCCTACATGGTATCTTAGGTGTGTCTCAACAATTCAAGAGATGGGTTGACCGATCTTAAAGAGCTCTTGAGCATGACCTGGTAATTAACCTTGTTTGTGGAAATCCACAAATATATCAAGTATCCTAAGAGCCAGTGGAGTGCCACTAGTGTGTGCTTTTGTGGAGCTCAAGAAAGAGATAAGTGGACAATTTTGTAGTGACAACACAACCTTGATCTAGTTCTTGTATCCTTTTAAGCAGCTGTATCCTGTCTTGTTGTAGAATTGGGAAGGCAAGAAAGGATGGTCATCCCAGAGGGAGTCCTGAGCTTAAATGCTACATTCTCCTCTTTAAGACGTATCTGTAGGTTCAAATTGACAGTATTTTGTCCTATACAGATCATAATAGTTTATTTCTTCACACTGTGGACCATGCAGCCTACAGAGTTGGTCTTGGTGATGTTCTCATCTAAGGGAGAACACCTGTTCTATGTTTCCATTTTTTTATCCTCAAGAGTTTTATGGACTGAATTAAGCTTAATGTTTGAGCACTTTATGGGGAAAGAAATGAGGAATTAATTTCTTTCTCTCCCATCCACCTCCCCTTCTCCACAACTGAATTGATGAACTTGCTATTCTTATCTTTCTGCTCATGAAATTTAGTTTTATACAGATTTTTTAGTTGATAAAGATTATTTCTTTTGCTTAAGGAAATGAGAGAAAATGCATAATATAGGTAAAAGTGGAGTTACATTCATTATTAATAGATTTTGTGTGTCAAACTAGCTAGCTAGTTACCAATTTATATACTGTTCTTTTAGAGTATATAGCTAGGCTGTATTTCCCTTTATCCCTTATAGTTGGGTGGAATCATATGATTGAGTTGTAAAAAGTGTAATATATTCAGAAGTGATATACATATTGGCTATTAAAATCCTTGCACTCAAATCAAATGACTTGAATCAAACAACCATGGTCACAGCAGGAACCACAACAGAAGGAAACTTGTTTTTAACTCTCCATTTGGAGGAGAAGTAGATGTCAATTAGGATCAACTGCTTTGAAATTCTGGGTGTCAAAAAAGAAAAAAAAACCCTATATTTGGCCACTAAACATTTCCAGGTTTGCATATTATAGCAACTAGTGTAACATTGCCAAACAGTTTGTAGCTATGTTTACTGGTGATATGGTGATGAGGAATACATGGGGATTACAATTGATGTCAAATATATATAAATTAAAAAAAAGAAAAGAAAAATATGAAAAAAAATCTAAAGACTAAAAGCAAAGGCACTATAAATTGACTTTGGAAAACAATATTGCAGTTTTTCAAAATGTTAAATGTAGATATGGGTATATGATGTAGCAATTCCTCTCCTTAATATTTACCTAGAGAATGAAAAAAAAAAAAACACTAATTCAAAGGGACATTGCACTTCTGTGTTTATTTCAGCACTATAATAGTCAATTTATGGAAACAACCTAAGTGCCCACGACGGAGGAGTGGATAAAAAAGATGTGGTACATACAGACAATGGAATACCATTCAGCTATTTAAAAAAAATGAATCTTGTCATTTGCAATGATATGGATGGAATTGGAGACAATTATGCTAAGCAAAGACAGAAGGAGAAATCATTTCACTCATACATGGAATATAAAGACACTAACAAAAGAACAGACCAAACTTAACCAAATCAAGTCCTAGAAATCTTACTGCAGAATTCAGACATTTTGGGGTCAGGGTTGGGGTGGATGGGGGTTGGAGCAAAGAGAAAGGAGGTCCAGTGGACTACAGTGTTGCTGGAAGATGTGGTGTAGAGATCTGCATTTGAAGATGTGTGAACCAATACCCCTAAAGTATACACAGAGCTATAAACTATGTTACCTCAATTCAATAATAATAATAAAACTTAAAAAAGACGATCAAATTTCAAGTGGGGTCGTTCCCTTTTCAAATTTCCTCTTTACAAATAGGTTTCCTAAACTATAACTACAAGTAAATGTTAAAAAGCAGAAGAGAAACAATTTGTTAATGCATATTTACATAGAACCAAGCAAGCGATTCATTATTGCATGAGCAAGTCAGATGTTTCCTAAGACCAGATCCATGCACTATTTTCCTCTCATGGGCTTAGAAAATGCGAGAGCACTAACAGTCATTTCTATGAATTTCTGAAGATGAGCCTGGAGCATTAGGACCATTGAGCTGTAGATTCCCAACAGCCTTGTCTGGAAATTGGTCTTTCTCCATCTAAGGCTGAGCCAGTTTCCATGGTGACAAGCACTGGGCACACCTGAGGGCTCCTCGCTGACGGGCTTGGCGAGGTACAAGGTGACTTTACAAGGGATGATGATAAAGTCCTAGGATGAGGAAAAAAAGTATCACCGAGCTCTCAGAATTGGCCTCTTCCCAACTGGATTGGGTGCTGCCTGCTGTCGATGATGGATGAAAAGAAAAGGCAGAAGAGCATGGATTCCCATTTCCACAGAAATTTCACGAATAAAGGGTGGAATTTTTGTTTTCAAGTTGCAGCTGAAGTGACTGACAAGAATTTGTGAGGCCCTGAAGGAAGCCAGGGATGGATTAATTCCATTCTCTTGCCCTTGTGGTTTTGGCTCTCAGACATAAGAGCGTGACTATTTGGTGAGTTCCAGTGAGCTGCTCCCCCACTGAATAGCTGGAAATGAATCAAAGGCTGGCAAGAGCTGAAAAGTGAGTGGGCATGCCTCTGGCTCAGAGAATAATATACAGTTTCTGAATGCATCCTGACTGGCAGCATCAAGAATGTAATTTGTCACTGTGGGCCAGTCTTGGCGGGAGATTATCCTACCACCAATCTGATAGGTTTTAATGTATTAGAGTAATTACCAGGACATTCAAAGAAAGGACCTATTAACAGAGCTGGGTTGTTTTTATATTAGCAGATGAACAAGGGTCACATAAAGCAAGGCCAATTTCTTTTTGAAGTTCTAGTAGCATTCACTGCCCATGTTCCTCGGGCTTTGGCTCCTTCCACAAGCACAAAAGGGAATTATATGCTTGTAATACATGCTGCTTATCCATAATTCCTTTTGATATTGCGTCCTTGTGATTTTCAGCTTTCAGATGGAGCCAGCCCCTCCAATGGTGCCTGGCATTTGGGGGCATTCTATAGTTTTCCTTACCACCCTCCCCCATTCTCCCACTACTGCAATGTGTTAGGTGAGTTAGAACGAAACCATTGGGAAGCCACATATATATGATCTATTCACACACACATACACACAGAAGTTGCTTGAATAATATAAATTCCTTATAGATGTGAGTCGATATTTCTAGTTCAAGTGAGTGTGGGCTTGAGTGGCGTCGCATGGAAGTGCATCCTGCCCTGGATGGGGACACATCTTGCAGTCCGAACTACTGAATAGGCTCCTGGCCACTCATGACCTTAACTGGCATTAGCAGGTTGGAAAGTGAATGAATGAATACCAATTTTACTCAATATTAGAAGTGTTTTGGGTCTTGGTTTAGAAGTTTGATGATATTGCCATAGGAACTTAACTTTTGCTTATATCGATTAGCCATTGCTAAAACTGGTTTCCTGCTATGTCATTTTACTTCCAGTGGCATTTCCAGACTGTACAGATAACACTAAATTTGGACTTAATGTACTGACTCAGACAGAGGAAGTCAGTGCTCCTTCAAGTTCAAGGAGCCTGCTGAGCCCTTCAGATCTCAACGGATTAGCTAAAAATTGTGTTCCAAGTTGTGTCCCCATTTAAATAATTAGCTTTTTCTCCCCCAGATCATCTTTTTCCTTAACACATCCTAATTTATTAAAAGTATTTTTTCTCATTAAGCATTCTCCTTTCATATTACTTTACAGAAGCATAATGGAAAGTCTAAGGAAACATGATGAAAAGCATTGTAATTTTACCTAACATTTAAAAGCAACGATGTTGTTACAGGTATGACAGCATAATCAAACATAATTAGCTAATATAGTTCTCATTTTCCTCTTTTCAAGTCAGTTGAACTTGTTTTGCTAAGCATGTCATTTTTGGGGAACATAGCGCCTCACTCCTTTTCAATTCATGTTTTCCCTTCCACTTATTGAATCCAAGTAAGAGAAACACAAAAAGTAGTAATCTCAGGAATTTAACCCAGTATCTCTGAGATAGTGGGAGAGCTTAGCAAGCAAATGAAAAATAAATAAAAGTAATAACAACTGATTTAAAATTCTACCTCGATGCTCGGGTTCAGCCCCATCTGATTCAAAATTCTACCGCAATGATTGAGTTTAGCCCCACCAGCTGCAGGTGTTCATTAAGTATCCATTATCAGTCCCAGGCAGGAGAACACCTTACATTGCAGGAGGTACAGACTCAGACAACAACATAGGTGATATGGCAGCTGGTTTACTCCAGGAACAGAAATACAATATGCCCCATAAGTAATAAAATTTCTTATGGAAAGGGAAGATATCTTTAACCAACCCTTCATTTCCCCCTTGAGACTGACAGGCAATTTCGACTGTTTATTTTTACTTAGCTCCAATGAATGACTCTATTTCATTCAGCTTCACAATAATTTGGTGTGTATGTTGCTGGCACCGACTGAAAGTGGAAGTGAAGGGCATCATTAGAAGCATTCCAGAGCAATCTTGGTGAAATTAGATTCTTTGGAAACTAAATCAAGCCTTAGTTTCAAGGAGGGAGAGTTGGACAAGAGAAGAGTAATGTGAAATCGGTTGAATTATCCTTAGCTTTTGAGACATTAGACAAGGTCAGAAAACCAAAGTTTAAATTATATTTTCACTCATGTGTTGGCTCTGTCCATAATAACTAGTTAATGAGCATATTGATATTTACACCATGTCTGTTTGCTTTCAGAGAACACATTTTCATTAAAATGTGCAGTTGTGGGTATACAAATATAGTGCTAGTTGGCAAATCACTTTATTTTCTCTACTTGAACTGTAAGTAGATTTTAAGTACAGCCTAAGTAGTAAAGGGACCAAAGGGGGGTAAAAATCCTTGCTCTCTACCAGATCCTCTCATCTATTATGAATATTTTCATTGAGATTTCAATTTGCAACCCACATTCCTAGAAACTTCTTTCTCCATAGATGAGTTGTTCTCCTTCTTTATCAGGTCTCTCTTGAAATGTGACATTTCAAAGTTTGTATACCTTTCCAAACTCTCCCATTTAAAATGGTTCACCAACCTTACACCATTTTCTACCTCTCATCTGATTTACTTTCTATATGTCAGTTACCTCCATGAGAAGCAACAATAAATAATTTCAATTTGTCTTTTTTTTTTACTTCTCCTAACAGAAAACTAGCTCTATGGGCTTTTGCCTGTTTTGCATACAGGAATATAGGTTCTGGAATAGAACCTGTAGCATAGTGAGGGTGTTCATTTACTCAGCAGTTCAACAAAGGAACAATGGAAAGAGAGATAATGGTGTTGTGATAGGAAAGTCCACGTGATGGTAATCGAATTCCAAGCCAAGCTTCCTTTCGAGACTCCCATGTTCATAGCAGCTCTATTTACAATATTTGCAGTAACCAAGACATGGGATGTCCAAAAGTGGATGAGTAGATCAAGAAAATGTGGTGTGTGTGTGTGTGTATACACATATATATGCATGCATGTGTGTTTACACACATATACATGCATACATTACATACACATGCATACAGAATGGAATACTACTCAGTGTTCACAAAAGATGAACTCTTGCCATTTGTAGTAACAGGGATAGGACTAGAAGGGATTGTGCTAAGTGAAATAAACCATAAGGAAAAAGACAAATACGAGGTGAGATCACTTATAGTGGAAAATAGAGAAGCTAAACAAAGGGTCAGATAAAACCAAGCTAAAAACTAATGCTTGAAAGCTGACTACAGAACTGAAGACTCTAGAGAAGGAGGGGTAGGGAATTCCCCAATGGGTGTTTTGGTGATGAGTGCATTATGGTAATAACAACTCAAGTGGGGAAGGTGGAAAGGTTCTTCTACTCCCAAAATATAAACAATGATATAAACCAACACTAACTCAATTAAAAAAATAAAATTCCCAGTCAAATGTCTCTCACTCTGTCTTTCACCTCTCCTTCAAGAAAGTAAACTAGAACATAAATAAATAAAAGTGATAGCAATAGAAGATCCTTGATTTCTTTTCATTAAAAAATCAACCTTGATCTCAGACTTTATTTTCAAGTTTCACCAATAATGATTTGCTTCCAACAGCGTGTTCCAACATCTGTTGTACAGGCTCCATAGTGTGAATGCAATTGTGCTAGATCAGGGTGGCAATCTTGTATTCTCTTCCTCTGTGAACACTTTAATTACCTTTGGAGGCTCACAAATAAACAAACAAACATCGAGTATCCAGCACCAGCTCATTTGTGAAGTCACTGGGAAGTACACAGATGAATGAACATGTCCCTTTGATTCCAAAATCTGCCAGCTGGGCCAGCCTGGGAGCGAGCTGATGCTTGCTTAGTCCCTGTCTCATTGAAGGGTCTGCCTAGCTTAGATGAAAAATCTCCAAAGATGAAAAATTTGCTTGATGCTTTTTGCCACCTCAAGCATTTCATGGGTGAGTCCATGGACACAAATGAATAAGAGCTTTTAATTCTAAGAGAAAAAAAATGATGCAAAGAAAGGGAAGACTTTCTAGATGGTGGTGTCCCAACTTTTTCTGTGCATTTGTATCGGTAAAGTGAATACAGGATCCTTGGGGATAGGGGTGCTCACCTCCTGTGCAGTAAACAAATCCATGCATCACATTTGTCTCCCCCCAAACTTCACCACTGCCATTGACTGATATCCTTACAGATAACATAGTCAATCAACACACATTTTGGGTGTTATATGTACTATCTACTGTGTCCTTACACTAAATAAGCTAGAGGAAAGAAGATGTCATTAAGAAAATTGTAAGGAAGAAAATATGGCGTGCTGGGCTGTAGTTGTGGACACTGTAGGTTTACCTCATCTATTTACAGGAAAACCCACACCTAAGTGTCCTGCACCTTTGACACTGCTCTGTCTGAGGATCAACTACAGTACTGGGGTTGTGGAGACAGCCTTCTCCAAGCAGCTCTTCTGAATCACATGCCCAACACACATGTAAAAATGTGCATTATTGGAAGTTGTATTGCCAAGATTTGGTGACAATACACATCATGAATTGCCATCTCATATACCTGAAGCATGATTAGAGCTAAACAGTTTGAAAGGGAGTCCCCAGGAATTCCTTTTTGCCATAAGGCATTTTGCACGGACTTAAACTAGTGCATTGGTTTAATCATATCTTTGCATCATCAGAAAACACAAGTTAAATTACCGTCTAAATGGGGCAGGGGCCCTCAGCAGAGGAGCATGAAAGAATATGGATATTGAGACATCTCTGTGGAAATTCAGAGTTCACCAGAGTGACAAGACACCTGACCCCTTTTTTGAGGATAAGATTTACACATTTGCATCAACACAGAAAATTAAACCACTAAATCCATTACTGCTGAGTATCACAGACATCGGTATAAACACCGTCGGTGTTGTGAAACTAACATGGAATGCGTCTAGACAATGGGGCAGTCCCTGTACCCTGAAAATGAATCATCCCATCCATTACTAGGGAATATGGAACACACACATGGCTTACACACAGGTTTCCATTCAATCACTGGCATTGCTCTTCTCACATTTTTAATACAAATCAGAGTCGTAACCTATCCAGACCCAGGTGAAAAGACCGAGATCCAAAGACGTGAAGAGACTGTCCTGTGCACGTAGTAAACTTTGAGCCCACAGGTTAGCCGGGATGACCTGATACACTTGACGGCGCTGCAGGAGACAACGCTGGCCGGCGCCACCTGGCGCTCTGGTACGTTTCCCCAGAAACCAAGCCACCAGCAGAAGAAAATATCACATACCCCTTTGTCACCAGGAAAGATCTTTAGTCCCATAAAATAATGTAAAAGGGGATGTTAGTAAAAAAGGGGGCAACGTTTCTTTTGGTTCTCTGATTAAGGGATAAAAATGACTAGGGACGGATGGCATTTGCTAAGCGTTATGTATCTCTGTTTCCCCCTCTGGTAACATACTGATTTCTGGTTTCCTCATTTCCTTAAATAAGAAGAAAGGCATCTGGAAGCATTCTATTTCCCCCATTTACTTGTAACTGTTGGTGGTCCCTTTGTGATAAAGGAGAGACAGGCAGATGAAGTCCTTGTTTTATCCTTATTTACTCCATATAATTTTTATGTAACCTCGCTGATCAGCCTGGTATGGCTTGGGGATGTGGGGTGTTGGGAGAGCCGCATATGGCCCGGCATGTCCCGCTGAGCTCCCGGAGCCAGGAGCACGGAGACAGCTGTACCGTTTACTGTCTAATTGGCAGTGCCGTAGATCACAGGGCGCCAGAGTTCACCAGGAGGAGATAAAGATGTCAGAGAGGACCCCTGAAGAGATACATCAAAAGCTTCTCCCTTCTGCCTCTCCCGATAAGGATTCCTACTGTGTATTGCGGGTGGTGGGTTGTTATGGTGACAGGCGGAGGAATAACTTGGGAGGCAAAGGGAGGGAATAGTTGCCCAGAAACTCATCTTGAAAATCTGTGTGCATGGTTTCACTTGAACGTGAAAGATAGAGAAAGAACAAAGCGCCAGACAAAACCAAACCAGTAACAACTCCTAAAGATCTGTTTGTAGAATTAAGGCTTCCAGAGAGGGTGGGGAAGAGTAGGGAGGGGCCTTAAAGGAATAGGGAGGAAGACCTTGGGTGTCCGGGGATGGGCGTGGTGTGGTGGTGACGTGAGGCTGAAGAGGTGTGACTATGTAACTCTGAATCATGTGTATACAGGGTTGTAAACCAGCCTTGCCTGAATTCAAACAAACTTTGCGTGTGAAATACTTTTTCAACACTGACTACCCTGTAGAATATATAGTTGGGATGTAGAGTGAGTATGGGGATTTTGAGGTTAATAAATCTTTCTGGTGTTTTTATAAAAGGCAACAGAGTGTAAAGTCCAAGGAAACCCTGTTTTCAAAGCGAATTTCCGCTACTTAGCCAGCTGTGCTAGCTGCATCTGGTTACTTGAAGTCTCTGGACTTGTAACATTCGGATAATGGTTAACATTCTTCACTTTCAAGATTAAACGGTGGATGTGTGGACACGTCTCCGTGACAAGGGACTGATGTCATGATTATTCCACATTTTTATAGGAGGTGGTGCAGCGTCCCGGGCAGCACAACTCTGGCATTGACCTCAGTTTCAGTTCTCCTTGAGTCCTTCCACCCTGGGAAACTTTGGGAAAATCAATGAATCTGTCCAAGCTTCAGTTTGCTCATCTGTAAAATAGGAGTTTGTGGAGTGGTTCTTTCCTTAAGTACTTATATAATATGTAGGAAAAGCCCGATAAAGTAACAGTGGCTGTCACGTGATAAATGCTCCATTCAAGGGAGTTGTTACTGTTATTTAAGCTACTGAAGTGGCAGGTGCCTGGGTGTGGGGGAGGGGTAACCTTAGCAACCATTCAATGGCTGTTGACTCTGATTCCATGCTGCAGTAGCATTTTTCTTCTAAAACAAAAGTTTCCCCTGACTAAAGAAATACCAACCATGAATTCTCTTTTCTTCACTCTTAAATACTATCTAAAATGAGTACATCTAAAATTAATATTTATTTTAAAAAGAATGCCCTTTTCATTTTATCATAAGCAATGCTGATGATTATGGTTATCATTTCCATGAGCACAATTAAAAGTACTGACAACGACTAAGGGCCAATCTTTATAGCATGAAAATAATACATATTAAGCCACTAAAGTACAATGTCTCTTAACTACTAATTATCACCCAAATTGGAAAGAAATTAAAATTTTATGACTTCATTGTTATTACCTAATAGCAGTAAATGATTGTACGTACACACAGTCTCCCAAGAGGCAGAGAAAATTCCGTCTTGATGACTTTGGGTTTGGAAATTTTGTCTTTTTTGATCAATGGAAAGTAGATGGAAGTGACAATATACTGGTTCTGAAGGGGCATATTGAGAGTCTTCTCATGTTTGTGCCACCCTCTGGAGTTTCTGCCCTCCACTCTGCCAGCAGCAAGCCCTAGAGAAGGCTGCTCATTCAAAGAAATCACATGGAGCCCAAATGAGCCAGGCAGAACCTGGCAAAGTCACAGCAGACTTGCAACCATCATGAGATGCGAACAATACATTCAGTATTTGTTTTTGGAAGTCACCAGAATTTAAGGTTTGTTTGCGGCTGCAGTAAAATCTGAATAATAAATATAGACTCATTTGTAGAGAACTTGCTGTGTTTCTGGGCAAGCGTGACGTGTGGTCTCATTTTCTCCTTTTTCCATCCCTGTAATACATACGTAAGGCATTTTTTATTTCTATGTAGCAGGTGAAAAACAGAATCAAACATATTGAATCATTTGTTATACAACGTACTAGGGACCATATTCTGATTCAATTCCGGGCCTTCTAACTCCAAAGACTGGAACTGTAGCAACATTCTGTATGGCACTCTGATGGAAAGCGTTAGAAAATCTCTGTAAGGTGGTTGGTTTTCAAGATGAAGCATGATCCAGTCCCAGTCACTTCATATTTTCAACTAGAGATTCGAAGTTCATTTTATAAAATGAAGTACAGTCCCAAATCCTTACGATAAAATCCTAACCAAACCCCCCAACACCCCCCACCCCACGTCACTGGCTGTGTTTGTGGCACTAGATCTCCTGGAGTAGGCCCTGATCTTGTAGCCTCATCCCCAGAAGAGGGAGACTCAGCCTGTCCTGTCCCTAGAAGAGACCAGAGCACTCGCCACTCACATGTGAAAAGGGCACAGGAGGACACAGTGAAAAGACAGCATCTGCACACCAGGAAGACGGCCTCTCCAGAAAGGGGACGAAAGGGGACTTCCAGCACACTGACCTTGGTCCTCCGGGCTCCAGAGCTGCAAGAATTGATGTTTCTATTGTTTTTTTTTTTTTTTAAACTGAAAATGAGATGCAATATGCCTAATACTTTCTTCCTAGACTCAAAAGTCTAGAATAAATATTGAGAGGTCAGTGTTTTCTGGGACCAAGACTTTTATGAAACTGGATTTATGTGGGTGACTCAGACACAACCCTGTTCAGTACCATTCAAGTTCTCGCCATTCTCGTGGAGGGGAGATTTCTTGTGCAGTTCTTCTAGAGTCTTAGCAAGGTCTCCGTGGCCCTTTCCATATAAACTTCAGCCTTAGGACAGGCCCCAGGGCCTCCTTGACTTGCTCTCCCAGCCCAGCCTGGAGGATTTCTTACCATTTAAGAAATGAATAATTCAGAATTGAAGGCTCTTTGGTATGAGTCCTATCACTCCCCAGCCCCCAACTTGGTTATATCCTCATTATGGGAAAAGCCATTCCAAAAGGCAAACAGCTTTTCATAATTGTTATTTAATGGGTATTGACTGCTCCTGGGATTTCCTTCTCAGTATCTATTTGTAATTCAAAGGTCAGCATAATACCACTGGCATACACAAGGATTCCAAGAGAAGTTTGTTTCTCCTGATTGAAATTCAGATGCAGAGGCAGGGAAGATTAGTATCTGGGCTTCTCCTCCTGCCTGTGGGTCACCATTAGGAAAAGTCAGACCTTGTCTTAATTCTGGGTCTGCACCTGTCCTGCAGAAGACTGACCTGTGTTTGTGGCATGTCACCGAGGTCACGTGTTCCCTTGCCTGGCAGAAGGGGGATGTCACCAAGTGGAAAGACTTCACGCTCTGCCAAAGTCATTGTGCCCCCCCAAACTGGTCTCTATATCAGCTAAGTGGGATTTCTCCTCAAGGAAATTGAAGCAGGGAAAAGGGAGCCCCAGAGAGTAATTTAAGTCTCATGTATGTACATATTTGCAAAATGGATATGGCAAGTTACACTTAAATTAATAATGGCAGTCTCATTTCAAGAGATTATGTATTGAAATATTATTCAACAAGAAAGCTATTTTCCAAGTCGGCATGGATGATGATTATTTATTAGTTTAAAATGCCTCCCTTCTTCCCATCTCACCAAACACCACTCTCATTTCGAATGAGCTTGAAGCTCTCACACATCGCACTTGATGCATAAAGACTGGCTGCTGAGAAGCCCTGGCTGCTTGAGCTAAAAGACTGAAAAATACTCCCATGACATTCAGGTATTTGTGGCAGGTACTTGTTTACTTCAAAAGGAAAGTGAAATTAAAAATCAGAAAGACAAATTGTAGAACTTCAACGTGTGTGTGTGTGTGTGTAAGTGTGAGTCTTTTTGTTTTGGCGTTAAGGCATGCTATTTGTCATCCGCTACTGAGGTTTTTTCCCATCGCTGGCATAGTCACCCTGGAAGAGTGCTTAGGCTGTCAGCGTGGATGCCAGTGGGTTGCACAGCACCTGTTCTCTAGGCTTAAATGGAGTTCCTAATGTCTCTTAGGTCAACCTGACAGTAACTTTGAGAATACAGGCTTGAAGGGAACAGCCAATAGCACTTAAAATAAAAGCTAGGAGGAGAATTAAAGCTTTCACCGTCAGCAAGGCTAAGGGGTCGAGTTTCTATAGAGGACCCTGTCCCCAGTGATGGGACAACGGGCCAACACTCCCACCCCACCATGGGGTCAACTGCTGGTCTTTGTTCCACTAGGAGCCTCCACACTGAAGCCAGGCTAAGCGTTTGTTTTTAAATATGATACCCCCGATATTTTAAAAAGATATATTTATTATTTATGCATACAAGAACTGGGGTGTGGGCCACAGGTGTGGGGTGAGAGGATTCAGCAGAGACAGTAGGGAGCAGAACAGGCAGGTCTGAAATACACTGCTGAGGGGAGCAGCGGGCAAGACAGGAGAGGTCTGCTGTGCCATGTAGGTTAGTTCCCTGGCTGGGGATCGAACTTGTGTTGTAGTGGCTGGTGATCGCTTGATAGCACTGTGCCTTTAACTCTTGTGCTAACAAGGAGACCCAGATACTCCAAATTTTGAGGTCAATATGAAAATAAATTTGACTTTTCTAGAAGTACTTTTAAGGTAAAAAGCAACTACAAATACCAGATGATTTCATTCATACATGGACTATATAAAGGGAAACAGAAAAACTGGTTAAAAACTAAACCGAAATAAACCCTAGAAATCTTACTGAGGATTGAGGTTGCCAAAGGGGGGGTGGGGAGGGAATGGCGGGTACAGGAAAGAGAAGCCCAGTGTACTGAGTTGAAGGATTATGGGTTCTTTGATGCTGGACGTGATGTAATAGCAGCGGTATGAAGCTATACCTCGCAATCATATGCATATTCAGTGTTGTAAACCAACATTAAAAAGATAATATTTTTAAAAAGGATCACAAGGCAACTGTGACCTGTCAAACAGAATGGCACCATCTGGGTGTGGGGTTTTCAGCACATTGTTTTAAGATTAGAGCTGGAGAGTTTCATTATTCAATGACTGAGAAATAGTTCACTTTCAGTTCCTAAACAGAAAGTGAATCCTTGCTCAAAAGTTGCAGATCTTTTGGAAAAATCCTAAATTTGTAGTTATTAAAGCAAAGGCTATCTTTTGATTAGTCCAGATCTCAAGGTGAGTGTGAGGGCTAATTTTTTGTGGCAACTTACCTGGGCCACAGTGCCCAGATATTTAGTCAGCCATTACACTGATATTTCTGTGTTTATGGGTAGGACTAGCATTTGAATTGCTTTACTTTGATGAGGTGGATTGTCCTCCATAATGTGGATGAACTTTATCTAAAACATGGTAGGTGAATAGAGGAAAATACCGACCTCCCCCAAGCAGGAAGGAAATCTGCAGTGAAGGCTTCTGCACATGATCTAAAACTCTGGGTTTTCCCTGGTTTTCCAGCCTCATGGCCTTGTGCTTGAACTGTAGCATCCTGTAGATGCTGTAGATTTTGAACTTGCTCCCCTATATTGCTGCTGAACTGATTTCTTAAATTTTATCACTTATCTTTCTTTCAGAGAGATATAGAATGATTTATATATGCTAAGTGAATTATATACATCTTTTCATAAGATATAGTGATTTATACATATCTATATCAAATATCTATAGCTTTGTATCTCTCTCACGACATATTCACATTATAATCATATAATATTATTCAGTAATCAGAAATGAGAAATTAGGGGCATTTATAGAAACATGGATGGAACTAGAAGGAATTATACTCAGTGAAACAAGTCAGAAGGCAA
>JAGFMF010011629.1:13297275-13482035 GCA_019455555.1 Galemys pyrenaicus
GGCTTCACTATTAGGAGGAATATGAAAGAACAACAACAACAATAAAGAATAAGCTCAAGGAATTGGGCAGTTATAACCAAAAGTAAACAACAACAACAAAAACTTAATAAGACCAAAAAGCCGGGATAAACCAAAGGGACCATGGCGGGGGGAGGGAAAGGGAGGAGAGCAAAGACGGGGAAGAGGCCAGAGGGTGCACAAGGGACTGAGGTGATGGTGCCCGTCGGGTGAAATGGTGGTGGGTACTCCCTGGGGACTACAAATGATGTCAAATATAACTAATAAAAAATTATATTAATATAAATTATATTAATATAATTAATTTTATATTAATACAATCAATTAATATTAATATCATATTAATACAATTATCGATATAATTAATATTATATTAATATAATTAATGTTATATTAATATAATTTATTGTGCATTAATTATATTAATATAAATCATAATTTATATTATATATTTATATTATTATAAATATTTATTTTCCCCTCTGAAGAATCCTAATATCATATGGTAGAGAGATTCTTAATTACTTTTTGAAAGCCCTACAGATGTTATTTTCAAATTATCAATGAAAGCATCAATTGCTTATATTATAAAACAAAGCAGTAAAATCTGAAGTCTTCTAATGGTACCAAGATTTGAAATTATAGGTATTCTTATGTGAACTCATGCTTCTACTTTAATGGCAGGTTAAATGGCCCTTGCTAAGACCATGTGATTGTACTAAACTTAGATAGATCATAGGACCAAAGAATTAAACCTTTAGGAAAATCTTTGAAATGTTCAAATTCTTCTTTAATAAAAATTTGGCTATTCTTTAAGGTTATTTAATTGCTTGAGTATAATCAGAAAAGCCTAACTTAATAAAGAAGTGCTGTAAGAATCAAGTTAAAGAGCGATACTAAAATGCAACACTTGAAATTCTTATATATTCAGGGCTCAAAGTTGCTAATTTTAATTCTAAAAACACTACACCTTTTAAAATAGATTGTACTTTGGACGCAACCTCTAGGTGAAAATGATTTTCTGCAACTTTAAAGAATATCAGAAACCAAGAGAAATAGGTATTAGTGGAAAATGGTAGTTTTTATGAATAAAATACATATCACTGCCCTTTTACAATACCCCGATCATGATGAGTGAATAATGAGTTACATAGCAAGTTGAAAAAGTATGGAAGGTTTTAGGTGACAGGTAGAATCTCATAAACTTGTATCGGATATAGCATTCACTCACAGCAGCAGATTGGGTTGGGCTCTGGCCTGGTTCTAGCTATCCTTTAAGTAACATGTATCAAAAATGATGTAAGTGATTTTTTAAATTTTTTCATGAAAGATTTATTTTTATTTATGAATATGAGCTGGGGTGTAGGCCAGAGGTGTGGTGGGGTGAGAGGATTCATTGGCGACAGAGTGGGGAGCAGAACTGGTGGACCTACTGAAATACTTTGCTAAGGGGAACAGCTTCGCCCTGTGGGTCCGCTCCCTGGCTGGGGATCGAACTCCTGCTGCAGTGGCGGCAGATGCTTCATAGTGTGGTGCTTAACCCCTTGCACCACTGAGGAAGTCCTGTTAGTGATTTTTTAGATTAGTTTACAAGGTCTCTAATCAGTGAAAGAGGGAAAATAAATCTCAAAAGTATTTTTACAGAAACCAAAAATGAGGAGTCAAGGACAGACTGGGGACACCTGGTGGGGAGGGGAGGGGGAGGGTTGAGGGAAGATGGGAGCACGAGGGACTGAGGTGATTGTGCACTGGTGAGATGGTGATGGGGAATACATGGGGATTACAATTAATGGCAAGTATATGTAAATTTTAAAATATTTTAATAAAAATGAAAAAAAAATTTTTAATAAAAAAAGTAAAAAAAAAAAAGTATTTGTGGTGGTAGAAGCAAGGAAAGAAATAGTCCCTTTCAGTTATCTATTGTTATTAAAATGAATACTCCAAAACTTAACATCTGAAAACTAAAACTATTTTATTTGCTCACTATTCCCAATTTGGGCTGGGCTCAGTGGATGGTTCTTCTGCTAATCTTGCCAATGGTTACTTGTGTGACCGTGTTTAGTCACTGGGTCATCTACGGGCTTGAATCACCTGGGGCACTTTTATGATTGCACTTCCTTTGGTACTATAGTCTCAGAACATCTCTCTCTTTGCGTTATGTTTTAGGCAAGATAGTAGGAATTCTTACAAGGTGAATTCTTACATGGTGAATTCCAAAAGAGCAAAAGCAGAACTGTCAGACTTTCATTAAGATTAGCTCTGGAATCGGTAGTTTCTTTTCTGACACCTTCTATTGGTTATAGTGAATTAAAGAGCTGTTTAAATTCACTGCACAGGAGGTATGGTTCATCAGAGGTTGTGAACATGACAGACTAACACAAGCCCAAAGTTGTTAATATCTGAAAACCTTAGGAAGTGGTTTGGGTATAGCTGAATCTGTCCTGTAAGTTGATTAAATATTGGTAAATTTAATTTAAAATTATAAATTGATACTTTCCTGAAAACTCTGTTATTTACATTTTATAAAAAGCAGGGTTTATACAAAGTATATAATTTCTTTAGTTCTTTTTTATTATTAAATTTATTTGTTTATACATATTTGATATCAATTGTAGTCCCCATGGAGTTTCCAGCACTATTTCCCCAGTGCATCACCCTTCTACTCTTTCTGCCCTCATCTTTATCCCTTCCCCTGATCCTCATAATGCCTTTGAATTGTCTTTGTTTTTCGGTTCTTGTTTTTTCTTTTTTCTTTTTTTGATTGATGTTCTTTTCCTTGACCCCCTGTTTTTCATTTGTTTGTTTCTTTATATTCCTCCTACTGGTGAAACTATCCAATATTTTTCTCTTGCCTTTTGACTTATTTCACTGAGTATAATTCCTTCTTGCTCCATTCATGCTTCTACAAATGTCTCTAGTTTATCTTTTTAAATTGCTGAACAATATTCCACTGTTTATCTGTACCACATTTTCTTGATCCATTCATCTGCTTTGGGGTATTTGGGCTGTTTCCAGGTCTTACCAATTATAAATAGTGCTGCAATAAACATAGGGGTACAGGTACTCTTTTGATACAGTGTTTTTGTGTCCTTTGGGTAGATCCCTAGGAGTGGAATTGCTGGGTCATATGGTAGCTCTATTTTTAGTAGACTGAGGAAACGCCATGCATCTTTCTACAGTGGTTGGATTTATTTCTTTAGTTTTTATACCACCTAGTGAGATAGGTTTTTGTTAGCCCCATTTACAGATGACAAAAGGGGCAGAGTGATCTTAAACACTTGTTTTAGGTAGCATAACAGAACCATATTTAAACCTAATTAGTCTTATTCCAAAGAAAACCCTTTAAACCAGCTCTTTGTAGTAGTCTGGTTTCCAATATTCCATAGAGCCATTACCATGAAACCGACTGTTTCTCTTTTTAAAGCCTGATTTGAGTTCATATTCAATGTGGCTCAATATAAGAAAAAGGAGGGTCCTAAGTTAAATTCTGTGTCTGTGTTTTAGTTGCAAGGAAAGTTGTTTCCTAGGTAAAAATCATGGCACACACACATTGAATCTCACCACAAGATGCAAGAAACTGACTGAGAACTTATAGAAAATGTCTGGTCATTCTATTCACCAGTTTCAAGAAGCACCTATTTCTGGACCATCAGGGGTTGGTATATTCCCCATATATGATTTTAGTCAAGTCTTCTTGAAGCATAAGCAATGTATCTTGGCCAACTTGGGGCTTCTTTATAACATGAAACATAGTGAGGTGTAAAGATATATATATTCTAACAATGGTGGTGAGTTTTATGAAGTCAGAGACTGTGTTATTATCTTTTTTCCTTTTCTTTTTTGAACTCCCATCATTGAACACACTGCAGGAACCAAGTTGGAACTCAATCAACATTTGTTGAATGAATGTTTGGTGGTGACAAATACCTACGTATTTTTCTATCTGTGTTAGCAAGTAGTGCCACTGAATGTCATTTCATTCATTCTAAATGATCGATTCTGCCACCCAACCAGAAACACAATGAGTTGATGCAGATGAATTTAAGAAGCCTTTGAAGACCTCTCTGCCATGCAATGTTCCCTGATAGAACTCAATACCGCATGCTGTCAGATATGAATTATTCATTGACACTTCACTCCTACATCATTATACCTTTCATTCCGCTGTGTCTGCACAGATAGGATTGATTCACACAACATACTCTGTAACATTCATAATCAGAAAGATGGGAAACATTTTCACAGAGAAGAAAAACATGTAAGAATACACTTAGGATAACCACACTGGTAATTGGTTCTCCAGTATCCAACTAAGCAAGAGAAGTGCTGGGTGAAAGAAGAAGTGTTGCTTTTTGTCAAAATATTCATTGTTTAAGAGGTAATTCCAGAATAGAAACACCTATTTTCAAAACTCCTGGGAAATATGAATCCATTTGTGAAATCTTACACTGCATACTCCAAAAATAGGGCATTTTGCTGGCAGTGATTGGAAAGCATTGGCTTGGAAAATCTACACATAGAATCATTCCAACCATGGCAATGTATGAATTAAGAACACTGTTCTGAATTAATTATCAGAGACCGTGTATGTGTGGCTTGTTGACTCTTTCCCATGGGAAATAAATCTTGACTGTTGCATTAGACACCACATACACACAATTCTACAAAGCAAAGCAGAAATGAGCCTGAACTTAAAGAAAATGAAGACCCATTCTTCCTCTTTTATTTTCTATTCTGCTTACAGAAATAAATGTTTGTTGAAAAATGACAATGTGCAAGATGCATTGCAAGGCACTGGGAATAGAAAAGTAAACCAGATGGATCTGGTGCTTGTTCCATGAAGCAGAGTCTCCCTGAGCAAAGCCTGTAACACACTGAATCTATCGCCTTATGATTTATTTTCATAGAGTTCTAGAAAGTGCTGTAATCTTTCACATAATAATTACAAATATAATACACCTTGAATGAAGAAAAGAAAATTCAGAAAATCTAATGCTGAAGAAATAATGCCAGTTACTGAAATATTCTATGTATAAATGATGATAGAAATGATTATTTTTGCCACCATGTAATGTGAACAATGCTCATAGAGATCCCAACAACAATGAAGGTATAAAATTCAAGGTGATGAAATAATTCAAGACAGGTACAAAGACATTTGTGATATTAATTGAAGTTAAATAACAAACACCAGCATATAGATTTGGCAGGAAGAGGTATGTTCTAATCCAAGAAGAAAAGCAAACTCCCACAGGTTATGTGGGCTTTTTTTCAAATATATTAATGCTTCTGGTGAGAATATGCTCTTCTAAAGTGAGTAGTATAAGATTCTGCTACCACAATTTATCACAAAGGATAAATATATCAAACACTCTAGTTACAAAGTTCGCTGAAACACATGGTATTTCCTACAGGCAAATGTTTGGCCTGTAACCTACATAAATGAAGAATGAACTTAAGGCAGCAAAGCTTGGGCTGCACCAGCTACCCTGGTGCTGCCTGCTCTGGCTTTTCTCCTTCTGTAGCTCCTCCTCCCCACCTCCAACCCTTCAGCCCATGTGCCTTTCTCTCTGTGTCCTGAATGTTTCAGTACCCAGCCACCAAAAGATCCTTACAAAAGCTCTGCCCCTTGCAGAAATAATCTTTCTACCTTCCCACTTTCCTTCAACCAGGTAAGTCCCAATCAATCATCTTTCAGAAGTCATGTCAAAGACTACTTTCCCTGGAAGTCCTTTCCTTAACTGCCTTGTTTATGGAGAAGCTCCACCATTCACTCTCAAAGTCCCATAAACTTCTCTATGGCATTTATCCAACCCTAACTTTATATACATACAAAGTTAAATAAAAATTAATTTTATATATAATTGGCACCTACTAATATAAGTCTCTCCCACTATTGCTACTGAATATCTGTCACATAGTCGATTCTTAATAATGAGTGGGAAGGGGGAAGCACTAGGAAAATCAGATGGTGTTATACATTTTGAGAACCAAATCTTTTTGCTGTTTTAGTATTTTCAGAGCCATGATTTGATCATTTTTGCTACCCTGGGTTGGACAATTACTCTCTATCTCTCTTAATATTTTATTTATTTATGCATACAACAACTGGAGTACAGGGCAGAGGTGTAGGGGTGTGAAAGGAGTCACCAGAGACAGAGTGGGGAGCAGAACAGGCAGATAGACTGAAATACACTGTTGAGGGGAGCAGTAGATGAGACAGGAGAGTGCACCATGTGGGTCCCCTCCCTGGCTGGGGATGGAACTCTTGCTGCAGTGGCTGCAGATGCTTCATAGTGCAGTGCTTAATCCCTTGTGCCTCAGGAGGCCCCAATCTCCATCCATGAAAAGAACAATTGGAGGAATTCAAGAGATGCTGTCTTCATCCCCAGTCTCTTCTCCACTCCTTGGTTAACTCCAACTGGAATTTATAGAGTGGTTAAGAACATGCACTCTGACAGATCTGGGTTTAAGTGACAGCTTCCCCGTCATGGGCTCTACCCCCATCACTTTTCTCTTCTTGGCTTCCTGGTAAATAAAATAAGAATACATACTCCTTCAGTGTTCTTGTGTACATTCAGTGAGATGATAACGTATGTCAACCACTTAGTGTGTTTCTGGCACTAGTTAGTATTTGACAAATGCCAGAGAGTTCTTTTTTTTTTTTTGGTACTGTTCTTAAACTTGTCTGAATTTCTGCTCCTCTGATCTTGGTTATAGGTTGGTTTCTTTGATAGTCTCAGTCCTCTGGTGGTTGTAGTATTTCTATTACAGATTACAGATGATTTGGTTACAGATGTTTTGATTACAGATGTTCTGGGTAACATGATCTGTATGTTGGAATGTTCTATTGAGGCTTTTCTTCATCCTCACTTAACCCAGTATGATGTTCTGTTCTTCCTTCATCTTACTTTTAGTTCACTTTACTGTTAATGCATTTTGTGTATCACTATAAGTCAACAAAGCACTTTCTTGAAATGGTGTGGGACCTAATCATCCCCTGACCTAGAGCACCTGGGAGCCTCCCCTAAGTGATCTGCTTACTTAGCACCCTCGCTGGTTGCTGTGTACCTATGCAGAACAAGTGAGAGAAGAGGGACATCACAGAAGTCTTTTCAGAAATGTGGCCCCAAGAGGACTGATTGTGGGATAAATTCACAATATATAGGTGCTATTTCTTCATCTTTAGTCTTTTCTCTTTGCTTCCATGTGCTTCTACAGTACTCTGAGACTGTCCATCAAATCCAAGCATTTAATTCATCAAAACCTTTTGGGGAATACAATTATCTTTCAAGTGTTCTCTAGCCTGTCTGAATTCCATCATCTTCAAACAACTGATCCATCAATGAGGACACTTGGGGACCTAAAAACAGCCAGTGTGGAGAGGAAATCTAGGATTCAGCATCTCTCAGAGTCTGGGAAACTACATTTTATATTTAGTACATGCATATGATTCTGGGTCTCAAACACAGTAAATATTCCCTAATTCTCATAATAAGTAGTTTGCCCCCAATAAGTGACATTTAGGTATAACCTGTGGTGGAAGGATAACCTTACATTGTCACATCCCATTGTTTTTTACATTTTAAGTTCTTGTTCTGTCATCATTTCTAAAGTGCTCAACCAGAGCTAGCAATTATCTGGTGACTGGGGTCATGTTTGATTGATAATTCTGACTCAATAACCTGTTCCTCAACTGCAGATTTGTTTTCCCCCAACCACACTGTTTGTTCCTGCCCCATTTCATGGCAGCAGGCACACGTTGCTGCGAGAAATCAGTGGAAGAGACTGTTCCCATTGGAAGCATTAGCATGTCGCCCCCTCGGCAACCTGGCAGGCTGCTGCCCACTGCTCTATTACCCTGGCATTCATTACAGCAGTCAACATGCGTCCATTGTAGAGTAGAAACTGTAATTTCTTAGAAATAAAAGTAGAGAGCAGAAATCAACCAGCAGGAAATTGAACTGAAGCACTGGAAAATTTAAGACAAAATTGTATTATTTCTTCTTTTTTAATACAATGAAAGAACCAGTCATAAGAAATAACATTTTTTGAGGCCAAGTTGGAAAAGGATAGCAATATAAGGGCATTAAGATGATCAATCTTTAGAAATGATTCTGACACATGGAGAAAGACACATATCCCCTGGCTTATTTGCAAATGTTAATTTTAGGTTGTTTTTATGCAGGGTGGATTCTTTTTTTTTCCCTAACCAATTTAATCTGCTTTAAGAAGATTCCCTATGTACAGTGGAGCAATTCTTATGATAATTATAGTAAGATACATATTAAATAATAAAGCCTTTGCTTGATTCACAGTAAAAATAAGTTCTGCTCTGATTTGCCTTGGTTGCCTATGAATCATGTTTGTAAACAAGAAAATTTGACAAGTATTTGATAAGTAAATAGCTAAAGAACACATAGGTCTGTATCTATCCAGAAACCTTTACACAGATACTACCATATGCTCACAAATCTCATAAAATAAGAAATCAAATGTTATGTTTAACTTCTAGCCATGTGTCAATACCTTTTTCTTATAGTGTGAAGGATGATGTAATAAATATACATACATATATACTTCTATATAAAGCAGCAATTTTATGTGTAATGCAGAAGACATGAAGCTTGTTATTTTTTAATTCACCTGGGAAGAAGGGCATAAAGGCTAGGGGATGGAAGAGTTGCCATTCTTAAGTTTTTGTTTCAAGGAGTCCAGACATTTATAATTTCAAAATTTCCCAGTGTTTAAAATCAAAACTGGCAGTGTAGACATGAGGTTCTTCATGATCCGGGCCCACTTATCCTCTAGCTGACTTAGTACGTGATCACCCTTGCTTGTAAACATCTCCAAACCTGAAATCTTCAAAAACACTGAAATACTATTTCATTCTCTTTCCACATGTTTTCTGCATGCAATGCTTTTTTTTTTCTTTCAATTTTCCAAATAGCTAACCTGGAACTTCAAATTTAATCTCTTCTGATTGGAATATCCCTTCTATGCAAATCTTATATATTTCCTGGCATCTCGGGCCCTCCCTGGTGGCGCAGTGGGTTAAGCAACGCACTATGAAGCAAACAATAGCCACTGCAGTATGAGTTCGATCCCTGTCGCCAGCTGGGAAGGTGAACCACATGGTGCAGCAGACCTCTCCTGCCTCACCTGCTGCTCCCCTCAGCAGTGTGTTTCAGTACATCTGCCTGTTCTGCCCCCTGCTCTGTCTGGTGGATTCTCTCACCACCCAACACCTCTGGCCTGTACCCCAGTGTTTGGATGCATAAATAAATAAATCATTATTTCCTGGCATCTCTCTCCCCTACAAAAGAGAGTTTCTGTAGTTCAGGGAGCTTAGTATGTGATGACCTGATGCCTGGGCTGGCTTGGAAAATGGGAAAGTCTCAGTAAATGTTCATTAAATGAAGGAGTAGATGAGTGGTCAACACTGGGGTTCGTTTTCTTTCCAGATAACCAGTAGTGTTTTTAATAGTATCCGATGACTCTTAGCAAAGATATCCAAAGATAAAGAGCAACTTCTGGATATTTATGCCTCATTATGAATAAGGAAATACATGCGTGACTATATTTAGAAGGGAGGACTGTCAGAGGACTGAGAAACTATTGAACGAAAAACAAAACAGAGCAGTCTGGACTCTACCATGGTGGGGAGAGTGACAGCATGAGGTTTTCCTATATATTGCTAGAATTTTTCTGAGTCAGGCTTACTTCTGCATCAGTAATTCATATATAAATCTAAATGTTTGAGAATATGTAAAGTATAAGCACAAAATACCAACTTGTTTATAATTAAGTAAAATTTTCTGGCTGGCCTGATGTGGTAATAAAATTTTCGATATCAAAAGCTATGGTTTAGTAAACAATACAGCTGTTCTATATCAGTGGCTAATGGTAGGAAAAAATACAATAGTCTCTACTGCCCTGAGTGGAAAACCCTTCTATACATTAGTGCCAGAAGCCTTATAAATTTGAGCAAATTACAAATCTACTTTTCAGTATTCTAATTTGAAATTCAAATTTAAAAATTTCTGAAAGTGTATGGATGTGACTACAGACTACTAGGTTGTGGAAAGAAAGAAGATTCAAAAATTTAAAAAGTGAAATTTTATCTCTATGATGAAGTGATTCCAAAAGAGTGCTTTTCATACTTTCCACTGCTTACAGTGGTAAGAATAATTGCAAAAAGAGCTTTTCAATATTCAAGTACTCGCTGTTGAGACTTCACTCTATGCATAACTGGAAAAGCGTCCACATGCTCTAAAAGTGAATTGGCTTACAGAGGCTAACAGAGTGCCAGAAAGTTTTTCTAACTACTGGAGGTTGAGGAAATTTACTCAAGAAGACAGTTCTCTCTCTCCCTCATTCTCTCTCTCTCTCCTTCTCCTTCCCCTTCTCCTTCCCTCCCTTCTTCCCTCCCTTCCTCCCTCACTCTCTCCTTCTCCTCCTCCCCACTCTCTGTATTAAAGAAGAAAGGTAATCATTTATTAGTGAGCAGGACCTGAAATCCAAGATGGCGTCAGACTTCTAAGTGGATCCCCACTTCCCTATCCAAATACACACACACACTGATCTCATCTCTCACACACACACACATACACACACATACCCTACCCCCCTCCACTGATCTCATCCTAACTCAACTGGGTTCAATTCCAGGGTACAGAAAGACTTAGAAACAGCAGAGCTTCTAGGGTCTTGGAGAAATCACAGTGACTAGAGATATCAGGACACTGGTGAAGGGCAAATAACCATGTGGTTTCTGACAAAATAATGTGGATTTTACGAACTGAAGCACCAAATGTGCTGCTGATTTACAGTGAAAGTTCTAAAATTGATTATTAAAGGAATGGCTTGTGCTTTCTTAAGATGAAATATTTATTTCAAAGATCTAGCACAGTTTGCCTGAAGAGGGAAAAAATAAACTATGAAAATAAAATTCACCTTTTTTTTGGTCAGAAGTATGAGGGGCACAGATCAGAAATTTAGCTGACAGTATTTAGATTATATAAAGGAATGTGAAATGACTTTTCAATATGTTGTGGACAAGATGGAGAAAAATGTGTTAGGCAATCATTGAACAGTTAGGCCACCGAACTTGAAGAGTATAAATGAATGTGTCTATATCAGACTGGAAGGGATTTTTAGTTATGATATAAGTCAAGACTTGGTCCATGAAGTTACTAAAAAAATTGCAAAGCAAGCAGATAGCCTGGACTTAAATAAACCAGATCCAAACATTTTGATAGACTGTATTGATGGTCTATATTTCCATGTCATTCAGTGATATTTGTGAGATTCTAATTTTGTTTATTTTTTAAGGTTGTATTTATTTATGCATACAATAGCTGGGGTACAGGCCAGAGGTGTGGGTGGTGAGAGGATTCACTAGAGGCAAAGCTGGGAACAGAACAGACAGATGGACTGAAATCTACTGCCGAGGGGAGCAGTGGATGAGGCAGGACTGCTGCACCATGTAGGGCCTCTCCTAGGCCAACTGGCGCTGTTGTGGCTGCAAAAGTCCCACAGTGCAGCACTTGACCCCTTGCGCCACCAGAGAGTCCCTGCAATTTTATTTTTGGATTAAAACAGTGACAGCAGAAAAAAGGAAAGATGAGACTTACAGAAGCCTTGTAAGCCTTCGAGAGTTGAGTGGAAGGTAAATTTAGTATGAATGATACGTTATGGAGGCAAATACAAAGATCTCATACTAGGTGGAAGGGATGTTTCCACTCAAGCTTATTAGCTCAGCCGTATTTGGAATAAGGTAGTAGTCTATGGGTCTTTCATCATTAGACGATTTAAAGTAACTTTGTAGGAAAAGCAACTGGACAGATCTTATCTTATGAGGATGACACCATATCTAGTAAGGAATGGGTGATGAAGCTGGGAATACTCTTGCATGAAAAAAGTAATCTCTGGTCATAGGTTAGATTATATTTGACCTCATGTGGAAGCTTTTCATGTGATTTTGAGGGAAATGGTTTAACCCCTGGGCAATTGCTTGCTCTAACTCACAGTTTAAAAGAAGAAAATGAGAGAAATATTTAAAATATGAGATTAGAAGATGCACCTGACTAGCAATGCAAACATGACTTTAGGAAAGGGAGTTGGAAATCTGAAAGTGTTCAAGAATATTAATACTTTGTCAGCCGAATTTTCTAAAAGAAATTTCCCCTTGTCATTTCACCTTCCAGAAAGACATAAGAAGAGAGTCTGAGTTTCATGTGTATAAATAGCCTTCTCTTTTCTATCACTTTTTTCAAATGACATCATCATTGAGAATCTTTGAAACAGAGGGAGGATAAGACTGTATAACCAACTGAAATGCCTGAAATTTGCTTTCTAAGGAGGTTCCCACAGTTGAGTTGAGGAATCACTATCCAGTTTTAAAAACTGTCATTTGAAAACAATCATTCAGAACCTGGATCAAGTTTGACAAGGGACAAAGAGTGGTGAGTCGATGATTCTGTGCAAAATAAATTCAGTGATTGTTTTGGCTCAAAATAATTTGTTTTACACTGTGTCTGAACACTTAATAACATTTTCTACTATTCTCTAGCTGAGATATCAAGATGACTCTCACTGTAAAACAAGAAAGCTTAAGGCTGAATCAAAAAGTAATGCAGTGTAGGAAACAGTTCTGAACACAGCCAACCTAATAATCACAATTTCATAAAATACACACACAACCAAGGAAAAAGAAAACATACAGGAGATTTTACTTCACAAATAGGAGGGAAGAAGAAACAGCTTAGCAAAGCATGATTATATTGGTTGACTGAACTTAACTTTACATCTGGCTAGCTTGGCACTATTTACCTATCTCACAAAAGCATGTGCAATATTTGGATTTTCTTATTTCTCACTTCTATAATTAAATACATTTTCATTTTTATGAAATTGTCTAACACACATGCTACCACAAATTGGACAGTGAGTAATATTTAACTCAATGACAATAGAGATAATCATTTTGTGCTGTCAGTAGAAAATCAATATGTCTTTATTAAATTCAGCAAAAATATACCATGTTAGCCAAAGGGATTCTACTGCATTTATAAAATGTATCTCAAAGCTAGATAAGTTTGTTCATTCTTTCTTTCTGTTTCTGACAAATGCAAACTTAGAGTCTGTGGTAGACAGAGGTTTTTTTTAATGTTTTATAATTATTCAAATTGATGTCTGAGGAAGTATGCTACTTCTCATTTGAAAACGATATTTCTGATACTCTCTAAGAAGTGAAGTTGTTACACTTCCAATTGTGATAATAAATGTGAGATGCCCATTTACACTTAGGCCCCACCTTCTTTGAAATAGACTAAGGATTCCATTTATGCCCTTAAGAGATTTCATAGGTTCACATATGACTATGACTCAAACAAGGACATACATACATTAATCCCAAATCAAGCACAGATAAGCTATTATTGGTTATATCTGACCTCTGACAAGGTAGATCTTTCTCAGTGGCACTCCCTGAACCAATATCTTGTCATCGTTGTCGAGAAATTATATACGAGCTATATACCGATGTTTACTTAGAGTTCAAACTTCCTATTTGTTCTACATTTTCTTTTATGACTCTTTGATTTGGAAGATTTTCTTGAAATAAAGGAGGATCATTTTTTGGATCAGTTGCTTCATCCCAAATACCCACTTCTACCCCTGCTACAAAATAAGCAAGACCCAACTCCAGGTAGATGCATTTGACATCTGCTCACACTCTACTCTCCTTACTGCCATTGACTCTGTCTCATGTGATTATATTTGTTTTGTTTCTGGGTGAATTATTATAGGATGTTCTAAATCACTAGTGGATCCCTATTTTTTATGTGTTTTGCCTCTGCAATGTAATAGTGTGTTCTGCTAAAATCATGTAATATATTGTCCAGGCAATTACAGATTATCTTCATAAATCCACTGTTTTGAACCACTTAGGCATCTGTGTGCTTCCCAAGGTGAATATTCCAGAGATTATATATCTTAGATTTTGACTGATGGTCCAGAGAGGGCATAACCAGAAATGTAATATAGTTTACCTTCCTATTTTGTTGATTTGAAAGTGTGCTGAGAATGAAAAATGGGATATTTATTGCAAAGGGATACACCTGTTCCTTCTTCTTAGGAACATAAAGTTAGAAATGGTGAAAGAGAACAGAGAAAGAATTGTTCTGTTAGACATGGGTCACTATAATTAATTCTGACAGCTTTTCAAAAGTTTTTGTCCACATTTTGGATTGGGGGGGTCAATTTACATTGTCAGAAGAATGATGTTACATTCAATACTGATCAGAGCAGCTGATTTGACAAAAATAAATATATTTACATTTGATTGTAATAGAAGAGTCAATTTCAATAGTGAAAGTTCATCACTTATCAGTGTAATCAAAAGGAGGAGGGTGAAGATTAAGCAATAATATCTCAAAACTATCTGATAGACAAAACAACATTAATTTTTTATATTACCATTATATTAAAAACCTTATCTTTGTCACAGACTTTACTACCTGGAAGGGATTTTAATATTTTGGCATTGAATAAAACTGGAATGCTAATTTTTTAATATCTAAGATTTTTCAATATCTATGAGGAACGCTCACCCAGTATTACACAAATTTGAAACATACATTGATTTTATGATGAACCCTATCTCTAGGGAGTATATATGGTTTTTAATGTTCAACTTCAGAACAGTAGTGTAGAAATAAGATATACATATACATATACAAATATATATACATATACATGGATGCAAGTATATATGATGTATATATGCATGTATGTTTCTCCTATTCATTTACTTCCCTCTTTTTTCAGCTAGATCCCTGGTTCTTTAGCTTCCTACTTTCATCAAATGCATATATCTAATGATCCCACAAATATCTGTAGTGTACAAGAATGAACAAGTTCTTCTGAGTACACGCCATTATCAAAGTATCAGCTTAAAGGGTGTATTGAGTTGCTTCTGAAGAGGGAATGCTGACGTTCTCTTAGGGTTGTACAAGATTGCTGCAGCTGGGGATCGTGGCACATGCTCAGAATTTGAATCAGGACCTCTGAGTTCAATCCAATTCTATGCTCATTGCAACTTAACCTTTGGAAGACTTAGACGGTTTTTGTTTGGTTTTGGTTTTAATTTTATTTTCTGAAAAAACAGAAAAAAACCAAAAACTAGTATCTCACATAGAGTGATGATCAAGTGGATGTTTTGAAAAATATGAGACATCATACAGGTATGACTCTGATGTTTGACACAAATATAATTCTAATTCTAATATTTTGAAATTTGTCTTCAGTAAGAATTTTTACAAGAAACTTACTGGATTTCTTTTCTTATGTGTAAGGGATGTGGACTTGACGTTTTAAAGGATTGCTTATTTTAGAATTCTGGTTCCTGCTGAAAACTGACGAGGACAGCTAGGAAAGAGAAACCTCCATTTCTATAGGAGGAAAAAAATCCCAAGAGAAGCTAGATGGATTTTAATTTAACACGAGTGGACCTACAAATTAATTCATTTGTCCGGGTTCGGAAGGGTGGCTAACTAGGGGAGGTAATTGGAATCTGCTCTTCTTTCAATAAGGGAGTTCCGCTTTGTGACTGATTTACATTAATATTCTCGCTTCTTCTAGAATGATGATTCTTCCTCTTGACTGGTTCAGTCCCCGCAGACCTTTAGTTGTAGGGCAGGAAGTTGATTCTGTCACGTCCAAGTTTTCACTCTCTGAGAGCTAGTGCACAGGGAGTAGAGCTGGTACAGGCAACTGTTATATTTTGACAGGACTGTGACAATGGGAGTTGTCTTCATGCTCTCATTATGCAGTTTTGAAAAGGCCCAACGTCTCAGGAGTAAATAGTGGTTTATTGGTCTTAATTGGATGTTTGTGCTAATAGATATCTCTGTCATCCCATTTTTCTTTTTGGCTTCATTTCCCATAAATGTGGCTTTTTTTAAACTCGAAGGACCTAGAGTTCCAATTTGCTTTACCTTTGAATGCAATATATTTTTGCAGTTCTCAAGCTATTTAGTCAATACTATCAAATATCTGACATCAGCTAATGCCAAGTAACACTAAGACCCAAAGGTCAAAATTAAATCCTCGGTTGGGTCTGTCTTTAGAGCTAAGGAAATGCCTTTATATGTCAACTTTTGACTGGTGGTCTGATACCTTCTCTTTTCCTTCTTTTTTAATAAATCTATTAAATGTAACTTCAGACACATTAAAGGAACAAGATGTTGAAATGAAACGAAAGGAATTAATGAACTTTTGGGTAAATGTACCTTCGAAATAAGTTTATTACTGAGTAAACCCTCTAGATTTGGGGCAAATGTAACAAAATGCTTGCATCTTGGGGTCATTATGGGTTTTAACTACAGATTTGGGCTTAAATGGGTGAACTTGAGCCCTTACTACACAGAAATATTAAGTAGTCTGGACGGTGGTATCGTCACCCATGCCTCTCTGAAGTTTATATTTACGTGCTGTTCTGTCAAAATGCTTTTCACAGCTGATTGATCTCTGGGCTACTGTTAAAGAATCAGTGTTGAAAAGAAGTCTTTTTACTACAATTTTCCCATCCTCAGAATTTTAATTTTGATATATCCATTCTTTGGCTGCAATTCTTACCAAGCAAATTTTCTAGGAATGTGCTGAATTTTTGTTTGTTCTAGAATATGGGATTCCACTAAATGGACAAAGAAGGGAAAGACATTCTTTCTCCTACTTTTACAACTTTTGAGGCTTCCACTATCTTCACACATGGCCCACTAGAAGTAAAAATTCACTCATGTCATCCCTTCTTGTTTTTTAAACATTTTCTTTATTGTTAAAATTAAGTCACTTCACCTGAATGTTCATGTCGATTGTACTATTACAATATGTCCAGAGATAGGTATGTGTGGTGGGGGTGGGCATCTAGAATGATTGTTTTATTTCAGGAAAATATTTTTACTTACATCTTTATATATTTTTCTTATATTACTTATAAAGGTCTCTTTTTCAGGAATAATAATTAAGCAAAAGCTACATGGAATATCTTTTTCCATTGTGTATAACTGTCACCATTTTGTGCTTATTGAAAGTCCCCATTCTTGCTGGTGGGGGCAGAGAGGACCCCCATGAAGCATGGCAGAGGGTTATTGGGGCTTTGGTGGTAAGCATGGTATGAAAACATACGTTTGAGAAGGTTTGAATCTATGTACCCTGAAACAGGTACAGCACTTTAAACCAACATTACCTCGGTAAGCATAGTTAGGGAAAAAAATTACCATTTCACTTTGGTCTTCTAGTATTTCTCATACTTGTCCACCATGTTTTTGTGGTTTTCCCATCTGTTCATTCTATTTGGTTATTCTAATTTAGCTTTATTTCCTCAAAAAACATCAGGCTATCCTTTCACTCTTTGTTAGTTATATTAGCTGTATTATGGCTAGTATATTACTGGCTATATTAGCCAGTGTCTTGGCTTTTTAGATCACCCGAGCTCCTTCCCTCAGGAAATCATCTTGTCTACCCTTCACTTAGTGGTTCACTATACCTAAATGTGTTGCTCCTTAAAATCAGCTTCTATGAAAGTCCTTTTATCCTTATCAGATAATTCTGTTGTATTTTTCCAGTTGATGGACAACTTCATAAAGGCAGAACAGAGCCTGAATCTGTTTTGTTAGCCGATCAATACCTAGCACACATAGACTATTTCCTGTCCTATTGTAGGTGCTATATTACTTATTGAATAAATGAATGAATCAAGTACTCTGTTCATGATTTCTTGTAGCATGTTCTACTCTGTATTATAATTTTAAATATACTTATCTCACTATTTGTCTAAGATTTTGAGTCCTTTGAAGTAAAACACTTTGAAACAGTCAATCTTAGTAGCCCCAAGCCCCTAGCACAGTGTCAAGAATTCATGAGATTAATTAATGTTTGGTGAATTAAATTGATTTGAATTAAACTTCAGAACAATATTAAGTTATTGCTAAGACATCACAGATGGTAAATGGCAATCTCCTTTGCTAATAGCTTCCAAGGTTGATGGTGAGATAAAATCAGTGAAGCATCCATCAATATGGGAAAAGCTCCTACATATGAAATCCTCCGTTGTAAAGTCATTGTTGCCTTTGTAATATCTGTAATATTAAATCATTTGCTTCATGTGTCCACCCTTCCTTAGAGCATCAGAATTCTCACATGTCACTATAGAGAAGGTTCCTGCAGGATAATGGCAGGAAGGATTAAAAAAGTCATTAAGATAGACTATTTCTGTTTGGTAGAGTTCTTTTTGACTACCAAAGACAATGTATATGGTTTTTGTTCCCTTGTCCCTATTTATATCCCTGACTTCAATTTCATAACATAGCTCTAATGAGACAATGTGCATTAAATTCAAGGTGAGTACCACTAAGGGTTCTTAAAAGCATTTGTTTCAAGTGCATGTTGAGAAAACTACCCCAGGATTCTGCAGGTGTTAATTATGAGAAAAGCTATCATAAAGTTGGCGTGTAGAGGGGCATGTTCCTGTGGTCTCTATGTCTTTTAGTGCCCTCTAGTGCCTGTAAGGAGAACTACTGGCAACCAGTAGGTTGTCCCAGTGTTTGGAGATGGTCTCTTTCCCATGTACTTGGGTGGGATGAGAGAACTATTGGTCCCAACAGAGACTCACACTTTCAGTGTGCAGAAATTTGTGTAAATCCTAAAATAGCATATATGCGTGAAATTTAAATTGCTTTTCTGGTTCTTTCTCTTCACTCACTGACTTTCAGATGGATCATAATATTTCCTTATGTCATTAATTTTTGGCAATGGAAAATGCTCCAGAAATGATCTCAAAGGTTTACACAAATTCTTTCATAATCAAAATAATTGATTTATCATAAATCATGTGGAACCATGTAGAAATTGATTAAGGTTTCCCGGTTCTTACAGGTGAAAAACATCATTCAACATAAGTAAACTTTTTCTTCAGTGATATGAATTGTATGTTTTTAACTCTTGCTTTTTTTTTTTAGATATGTGACTATGTGTGTTATTCATGTTAAGATCGTCAAGGTTGAAGGCAATGCTGTTACAGGTTTCATGTTCTAATCACACACACACCCTGGGTCTGATCTTCGCTATCTTTTTTCCTGGCCACTCCTTTCAAAGCAACATTAACAACCACACAGAAACACAAACTACAGAAAGAAGGTCAAAGGCATCAGAAGGTTATCAATGAAAGTAGTTTCTGTGCTTATAACATCTTGTGTTCTTTCCCCATCCAGAGTCTGACAGCAACCTGACCTTACAATGTAACAGGCACATAAATCCTTTTCATTAAGAATCGGAACTACTGTTCTCATTTTGTGTAAACTCATCAGTCACCTCGTCAGCTCATTCCAAAGTGGAAATCACCAGCACAAGAGAAAAAGTGATCTATATTACAGAGTAAATAACAAATAACGTTATCTGTATAAAAGTCAGAACGTATTCGAAAATAAAATGTATTATTTTAATAGTGTACCCTGAAAGCATTTTTTTTTTTACTTTTGATATCCATGTAAGCTAGTGTAGAAGTTGCCAGTAGTGCCATTCTTATTTTTCATAACTGTCAATTTGTACAAACCCATAGCTTATTTTAGGATCAACGAAGACATGATTCTGTCATAATGACTCAACTACAAATGGTTTTCTGGGGTATGAGAGTAGCATTCCATGTGCCATGCAGCTGGGTGACAGAAGCAATAAGAGACAAAAGGAAAACTAATAATTATGAATATCATCCACCTCCCATACATTGATATCCTGTAGGATTCCACCTCCACTCCAGTCTTTGCCTTTTGTTCTCTCCTTTCATTATACAATACAATAAAACACTGAATCAGTGTTGAACTGATTCTTAGTTTGAGTCCTGGTTTTGTCTCTTACCAGCTGTGTGATCATGCATTTGTGACCAAGCACATTAATCAGTGTCCCTGGGATATATTTCCTCTTCTGCAAAACAGGATCTAATGACTAACTTACTGAGCTATGAACTAAGGTAACTCTATGTACAGCACCTTGTCCGAGTCAGATTCACTAACCTATGCTGTGGCTTGAACTCTCTCAGCTATTGAATATTTTCTCCAAACAGCATCTCAGGGCTGCCCTCTCTTCTGAACTATAGGTCTCTGTTTGTAACATCACTCTTTAGAGTTCATTTGGATAAAATGTCTTATTTTAAAATCCAACATGTTAAAAATCCAACATTTTCTCTTCCCGTTTCTCTGAAAGACACTATCATCTCCATCCTTACTTAGAAGTGACATTTCTGAGCCATCTTTGATCCCTCTCCCTAAATCCCTACATACACTGAAGAGTTGTCAGTTCCCACCGTTTCTCCTTCCATGAAATGTCTTCTATCTCTTCTCACCCCACATTCCGATTGTCAGCATCTCAGTTCAAACCTTCCTGAGTTTTTGGATGGATTCCCAACTGTTCTAGCTGACTTCAGCCTATACTGAAATCATGTTATCTATACATTTTGTCTTGAAGGGTTTTCCTTAGCTTTTATCATGTTGCTGTCTGTCTCCTTTTTATCTTGACCTGCACGCCAACATCTCGATATTCAAAGTCTCAGAAATCAGATCCTGCTAAGCTGAAACAACAAATTCTCTCCTTCAAAGCACATATGTATTTCTGTTGTAGTCAATGCAAATGCAGTTGTCAGTTACTGACCTGCTCTCATAACTTGGGTACCTCCAAACATTGAGACTTTGATCACCCAGTTCCTCCTTTCACATAGACCCTCTACCTATGGGAAGTGCACTCATTCCCGAAACATGGATTGAAAACAGCTTGATTAGGGCTTCCCTGGTGGTGCAAGGGGTGAAGTTGCAGCACTATGAAGCAGCTACAGCCACTGCAGCATGAGTTCAATCCCGACCAGGTTGCTGGCCCACATGGTGCAGCAGACCTGGCTCCTGTCTCACCTCTGCTCCCCTCAGCAGTGTATTTCAATCAGTCTGCCTGTTCTGTTCCCCACTCTGTCTCTGTTGAACCCTCTCATCCCTGACACCTCTGCCTGTACCCCAGTTCTTGTATGCATAAATACATCTTAAAAAATCTGTTCTGTGCAAACTTCCCTCATGTGCCCACCCTCACTAAACATTTTTTGCCCTTTCTTCTACTTTGTATATTTTTATTGTGCTCTTTTATTAGTGTAACATCAATTTTCAACACTGAGTATGTTTTAGGAGTATAGGTTCACACATATTCAGACTTATGTTACACCATACATCCACCATCAAAGCTACCTAAGTCCTCTACCCTCTCCTCATTGGGTGCCACCCTCCCCTCCCCTCTGGTAGCCTCAATTCTAGAATCATATTTTTAGGTTTGGTTTCGTTTTGTCGGTTGCTTCATTTGATTCTTTATAATCCACGCATGAGTGATTTCCATCAGGTATCTGTACACTTTGTACTTTACCTCTCTGCTACTTTTCATTAGATTTAGGGTACTTGAGATCACAGTTCCTATCTTCTTCAAGGTAGGAACAAGTAGGCATTAAATAACTGGAAGTTGACGTGAATGAAGTCACAACCACATAAATATGCAAGTCATTTACAAAGTTTTACATATGTCAGAATGTTTTTCTGCTGATGAATGCTTCGCGCAAAATAGTATTATGCCATTTCATTATGATAAAGGAGAATATTTTCTTATGTCAGCTTGAGAAATATTTTTTTAAATCTTGGCACTTGTGTCAAATTACTGTATTTCAACCACAGATCAGAGATTGCAGTAGGAATATATTTTTATTTTAGTACATCTTAATTTATAAAATGCCTCTGATAAATGTACCATATTTCTTAATAAACTATGTAGAATGTCTAGATAAAAACCTTTTGTTAACATAATTCACGTTGACCATATATCCTCAGACTTCAAGGTTTACACATAATCAACATGTCTTCTCACTCTTAAAGTGCTATTTTGTAACATTCTAAAAGTGGTAATTTTTTTACTATACAAGAATCCCAGCTGCATTAAACGGATTAAACAAGCCATTTTTCCTCCTCTTTGTGCTGGAAGAATATTTCACATTATCTTTTAAAACCCTAACAATTCAAAAGAAGTAACTGTGAAATTTGTGCCGTAATGATTTTTCCTTTCAAGTAAATAAAAGCTCATAGAAAGAACAAAAAAGAGGACTTGACATTTGCACAGTGGTGCAGGCCTGAGGTGTCTCAGCGAGATGGGCATTGTAGTCTGGATACTGTTACATTGGGGGTGTTGACCTGTGTGTTGTCAGACCTTTAGATGCGTCCCTGGCCTGGGGCCAGTAGATGCTAACAGCACCCCCTGCTGTGACAACCAAAAATAGAAAACTGTTTCCAGATATTGCCAACTATCCCTTGGGGGAGAAGTTGTTCCCATCGAAAGCCATTGCAGTAGCACTTTAATCCACAAAAATCAGTTTTTTTGAGAAAAAAATAAACCCACTCTGTACTCTGCTTTCCCCCTACTCAGTTGTATAGAGCTCATAGAAATGCCTGATTTCCCCCTCTGATAGTAAATGGGAAGTAAGTTTTCAGTGAGAGTTCTCTGGATGAATGTGCATTGAGCATCTACTATGGGACACTGAGCAGAATAAGTTGTCAGACCGAAGGAAGAAGTACAAAAGGGCGATATGCCAGAAAGGATGAGGGATACAGGAAATTTGGGGTTCTTGGAGCAAAAACTGAGGGTTGCGAGAGAAGAAGGAAGCACCTCCAGATTCTGGAGATAGGCACAGACATCTCAGAAGACCTCAGAGTCACTGAAGGAGAAAAGAATGATTTCTGGGGAAGGTCACTTGTAAGGCAGAGATGTTAACTGGAAAATAAAGTCTTGACAGAGGGTTTCTTAGGGAATCAGTGAGGATTCCAGCTTAAACTGTAGCCCCAATAGATCTTATACTGCAGGAGCTGTTCCTCTAACCCAAGTCAAATAGAGTTTGTATGAACAGAAACAGTGATCCAGGCACCAAGAATGTGACTAGTCTTAATAAGAGAGGTTTTCAGCTATCATTGCCCTGAATACAAGGGCTTCTTGCCATTGTTAATTTTTTTTTTATTTGATAAGCCTGAATTATTCCTTCAGGCAAAGTCAATTCCTGTCTACAATGTGGATTCCAGGAAGACAACATGTTAGTTTTGCCTGGCAGGCCAGGAATTGGGGTCTCTGGAAAATCTTGCATAATGTATACAGTAGGAAACAGGCTTTTCTATTTTTCTCATTTGCACCTGCTCACGCTAGTTTAAGGAACCCAGAGTGCCCAATATCACTGGAATCAACCTTTCCAGAAGGGCCATGCTCCTGATCATTCCTTTCCTTTCTTTGTTGATTGAAATTATGTTTAATTTCAAATGGATTGGATCAATCCTTTGAGATCTTACTGAAAATCTTGCGACCAAATGTAATCACAGTTCCCTTGGCAAATAAAAGGAAACAGAGTTTGGGGAGAAGGAAAGTAGTTTCATTTACTGACAAACTGAGGAGGGCAGCAGACTTGTGTCCAAAAGACCTCCGTCCTGCTCTTTGGCAAACCCCCAATTTCAAGGAGGTCAAAGAGGGAGTGGGCAAGGGTCCTCGCTGATTCTCTAGGAAACCCTCTGTCGAACCATTCTCGAGACTTTATTTTCCAGTTAACATCTCCGCCTTACATGTGACCTTCCCCAGCCATCATTCCTTCATCCTTCATCTTAGATCCATGCAGCACCAGGTTTTGGTGACTCCAGTTGATGCCAGCTTGATTTCTCATCCCCTGGTTTCAGCAGTTCGGAGGGTATCTTCCTAGTGAAGCTCTTTTCCTTTGAAATGTAAGACAACAAAGTTTGTTGAGCCCAGCAGGTAAATAAAGGAAATGGGAGAGCTTATCTGTTGGGACAGAGATGTACTTCATTGCTGCATCAAACTAGTTTACTGAACTGATGTGCAGATGTCTAGGAAAGTGTTGATTGTTTCATAACGTTTCACCCAGGGATTTCTGCAGCTCAGAAGTAAGCCTCCGGGAGACTGACTTTTTGAATTGATTCTGTAATTCAAAAAGTAAATCATTAATTTGAGAAATAGAGTCATTTTATTTTAACAGGGTGCTAAATGAGCTGTTTAGGGCACTGAGGGCCTTTTAGAGATTGAACTTGGGTTAAGGATGTAAGGTCATAGACAATCATCTTGTATTATCAACTGGACTGATATCAAGTGGAGTCCCGTGACTCACCGCCATTGTTCTCAGTGCTAAGGAGGCAACAGTAAAAAAGATAATCTCTACTCTCAGCAAATTAGAGACACAAAATCAAGTAGGAAAATTAAAAGGATAATATCAGTTACTGACAAGCACTATGACAAAAAAATATAGGGACAGAGTAGACAGTCGGCCTGTAATTTTGGATGGACAGCCAAGAAGAGCCTTTATAAAAAGTGACACTTAAGGCAAGACATGAATGGCATGAAGGAGCAGGAGGGAGAGCTTTCCAGCAGAGGAAATAACTAGACCAACGGTAGCAATAAACTTGACATGATTAAAAAAAAACAACAGTGTCTCAGGCCATGTAAACTATGTAATAAGGTAGAAAAATGTAGCCCAAAAAGTAGGCAGAGACGAGGAAGCTCCTGTAGTCCAACATAACGGTATCTGAGACTTTCCTTCTGTAGTTGATACTGATGAAGGGTAGGGGAACGAGGCACCACAAGACCAGAAGCTGGAGGAGATGGGGTTAGAAATAATTAACATACTCATTGAACAAGCCATAGAAAAGTAAAATGTCTGGAGGTGCAGACCTGAAGTGTGGCTGTGGAAATGTAACAGCAGCAGCAACAACAAAACACTGGTCCTTTCAAATCTACCTAGTGAACCCAAATATAGAAAAATCCTTAGGCACAAATGATAATTAATTTAACAACAATGAACGATTACACAAGGGAGTGACACCCTCCCAAGGAGAAGAACACTGTATTGGTGAAATTTCTCTTTTTTTTATTTTTAAGATTTATTTATTTATACATACAAGAGCTGGGGTACAGGCCAGAGTCCAGGGTGGTGAGAGGATTCACCAGAGACAGAGTGGGGAGCAGAACAGGTAGACTGACTGAAATACACTGCTGAGGGCAGCAGTGGGCAAGGCAGGAGAGGTCTGCTGCACCATGTGGGTCCCCTCCCTTGCCAGTGGCAGGGATCGAACTCATGGTGCAGTGACTGCGGTTTGCTTCATAGTGCACTGCTCAACCCGCTGCGCTACCAGGGAAGCACAATCGGTGAAATTTTTGCATTGGCAAGGGGCAGCTCTCCTGCTTGCCTGTGACTACGCAGGTGTCTTCTTTTACCAAACCTCTCCCTTTCAGGCAACTCTTCTGCCTGCTTGAGTCTGTGCAAATGTCCTTGATTTCCTTTCCCTTTTTATAATAAACCTGCCCTTTTGGAGGTAACTAAATGTCTCTGTCTTGAGAGGAAACTCACTGTGTGCCACTAAAAGGGGAACTGTGATGACACGTCTCAGAGGGAACCTGAGGACCGCACCCTCTGAACCAAACACCTCTCCAAGCCGTCATGACGCACCCAAAGGAGGATTCTTAGAGGGGAATGAAGCATTTCAATTTGTGTTTGTAAATGATCAGGAGTAAGGTGTGAAAATAAATTGCCAAGAAGACTAGACTTAGGAGAGATGTGACACACCGACACCAGTAAGAGACAGTAAAGTTGGTAAAGTTAAAAAAAAGGTGGTATATTGGGGACAATTTCTGGAAACAGAGCCAACAGTATTTTCTTATAAATTAGATGCAAAGGATGAAGAAGAGAAAAGAAAGAAAAGCCTGTAGGAAAACCAAAGAGATTCCATTTTGTATCAATGCAATCTTAGGTCCATGGTATGTAGCTTCCCTACTCCAGGAAGATAAGCAATTTCCCCATTGCTTTCCTTATGTTTATTAATCTGTATCTGTGAATCATTATACATGCCTATTAATCTTAGTGGAAAAAATACATGTCCAGAACCGTGTCATCAATAGCCTTATACAAGAATGACCACACATACAAAGCAGGGTATAAGAAGAGCTGTCAGAGAGGGTTGAATAGATTTTGCATCAACCTAAAGTCCTGTCCACCAGCTCTATTTCCAAAGATATTCATTTGTAAGTTGCCTTTTAACTGTGAGTGTGTGCATGGACTTGTCTGCTTTGTTCTTCAGATGCAAATCACCTTCTCGATTTGGGGAATACCTATTTGTTACCACAGCCATACAAACTCCTAAAGTTTGAGTTTGAGAAATGGGTGACTTAGGGTACATTTAATGAAGTGTAGAAAATTGGAGACAGTAAATGAAGACTTCAAGCTTAGAAAGTTAAGTTTCTGATTTTTATGTGAACATCAGGTGGAGCTGTCATGTTGGCCTTTGAATACAACATTCTGGGTTTCTCAGGAAAGATCATGTGTAAATTGGAGATTGAAAATCAGTAGCCATTGGTGTTTAGGTTATTATCAGGGGACTTGGGAAATCCCAAGAAAGACTGTGCAGCTGGAGGTGAGAAGAAGTCCTTATGCCCGTGACCATCCAGTGATTGTACAAAGCAAAATTAGCCAACAAAGGAGAATGAGAAGTGTAGGCAGATACTTAGGAACACAATTATTTGCAGGATTAGAGAATCCAGAAGAATGGACTAGCCAATTATGTTGAGCCAAGCAAAATGAGTATGGATAAATGGCATTTTAGATGACTAATGGCAGTTACATAACCTCCCAAAGGTAGGCAGTGCCCCCTGCGTGTTACAGAGGCACAATGAGTGAAATGAAGGGAACAAGGAGCACACAAAATAAGAAGTGATCATTGTGCTGCATTTTTGCTAGTCTGAAAATCATTGTGTCCTGATATATTTGTTTATTCTGGTCAGGCACTAGGTACTATTCCAGCACTGGAGATATCAAAATAGAAATTATAGGCACAATATTTGCTCCTTTGGATCTTACATCCAGTGAGGAAAGTTCAAGAAAAATCAAGGGACAAATTATCTTTGTGTGTTGACAAATAGTATAATGAAAATAAAGTCATGGAATGCAGAGCTCCTGAAGGGAAGGAACTAGACAATTAATTAATTTATTTTTATTATGGTAAAGCTGGTTTACACCATTGTGCATTAGATGTGTATGATCTCTCCCCCACAGGCATTGTTACCCACAACACTGATTTTCAATCTCCAACCTAGATTCCTATTTACTGCCATAGTCCCTTGTGCTCCATCCCCACGTCTTCCTGTTGCCCCTCTGTCTTCCCACCCATTCTGGTAGCCTCGGTTCTATAGCCAACTTTCTGGGGTTTGTTCTTAGTTTGACTTTGTTGGTTCCTTCATTTGGTTTCCCCGTATTCCACATATGACACCATCCAGTATTTGTCTTTTGCTTTCTGACTTATTTCACTTTGCATCATCCCTTCCAGCTCCATCCATCTTACCACAAAGGCAGGAATTTGTCTTTTTTGATCACTGAACAGCATTCTACTATGTATATAAACCACATCTTTCTGATTCATTCATCTGTATATGAACTCTGGTTGTTTCAGGAAATTGGTTATTATAAAATAGTGCTGCAATGAACATGTGAGTGCTGCTTCCCTTTGAACTAGGGTTTTTGTATTCTCTGTGTAGGTACCTAGAAGTGGACTCACAGAGTTATATGACTGATCAAATTTAATATATGGGAAACCTCCATACTGTTTTCCATTGGGGCTGGACCAGTCTATATTCTCAGATACATTGTAAAAGTGTTTCTTTTTCTCCACATCCTTGCCAGAGAGGGGAAGAGCTTACAAAAACCTCAGAAATACAGAGATATGAAGGATGAAACAGAAGCATGCATGGAACATCTATGGGAGTATCTCAGTCAGAATAAAGACAAAGGTGAAGGATGCAGGTGGGAATAAACCTGTTGAGTGTGAGGAAATGTTGGGTTCTCAGTGTTGATGGGAAGAGTAATCGAGATGAGGTAAGAGATCTCTGTGGGGGCAGATGATGTAGAACCTTGTGAAGGACATCGAGTTTTAGCATTCAAAGTATAATTACCAGCCATTGGATGAGTTTCAGCTTGGGATTTCATGAATATAATCTTGTTTTTGTTTCAAAAATAGAACACGAGTACTGGTGTAGATGATGGATTATAAGGGATAAGCCGTGACACATGAGAGATCAATTAAATGCTACTGTGCTGTAGTCCAGACTAAAAAAGATAGTGGTGTGAAATAGGGTGATAGAAATGAGCAAAGTGGTAAATGGAAAAGCTGGGACTCCCACAAGGGGCTGTCTGACTTCAAAACTCTTCTTTTCCATTATTTCACTCTGCCTCTTAAGCTTAGCGATCCATCACAATTTAACAATAATTCAGGAGTTGGTTCTATAGATGTTTGCCGAGTCACCAAGAAATTTCTCCTTATAGCAGTACATAAATGTGACAAGCTTGATATTTGTATGAGGAGTTTATGTCATATCTACCTGGGAGATAAGATGAACACAATAAATTAAGTCACAAACAAGGAATTAGGGAGGTATTTATGACATTTTTTGTTCACCTACTAGCTACTTCCAGATTTCTATCCCATAAAGAGTTTACTCATAAAAGGATAAATTTTACACTGGAAACTTAAATAACTGATGTTCATGGTAAAATAATAAAAAAATATGTTTTCTCAGTTATAAGATGAAAAATAATTGCACATTCACGGTTTATTACAACATAGTTCTTTCCTTTGGCTTAAACCTGACCACTTGTGAATGATTCTGAGATTTAAGTTTATAGTATCATGACTCTAACCCCAACCCCAAGTTACAAAATATCCATTATCTCCCAATGTCCTATAAAGAGAGTGATTTTCCAGGGATCAGAGAAAATACAAAATAACAAAATAATAATAGTCTTTCTGTTCTCCCTAAGAAGTGTCAAGAGAGAATAACCTCTCCCCACCTAGAGCAGGCAACTTCCTTCAACTCTGATGTCTTTTGACTGTGATACTTTGGGCATGTAGCCCCTCCGCTATGTTTTGTTTTGCAGCTGCATCTCCTATGTCAGAGGTTCCAGTGTCTCTCTGGAGTCACTGAGTAGTACTTAGCAAGTGTCCCTTTAGCTTTGGTTCCAGTAGGAAGTGACTTCTGAAAGGAACCATCTATAGGGACCCAGATGTTTCTCACTTCTTACTGCTAGAAAAATACCCAGGTCTCCCAGCGGCAGTTGCACTGCTTCTTCTGAAATATCAGGGCAGTTCACAGCACTGTCCTTCAGAAGAGCTGCATGAAGGTCTTTTAAAGAACTTGTCGGAGGGGCATGAAATCTGCAGGAGAGAAGCAGTCAGTTTCATGAGACAACACATCACATCAAATCATACCTGCAGCTTTTTCATAGATAGAGTCTGGTCTTTGATTGGTACAAAATCTCATTCTCCTTAAAGAATACTTAGTTGTATGGATAAAGCCCTTTACCATCCTGCATTATTAGAGCTCATGTAATCAAAGAACCAAACCCACAGTTTCATCTTTGCATACCTCCCCCTGGGACTAAGCAACCCTAGCCACAGATTGGAAAATTCCATACTTTCTCAAGAGAGGGGTAGACACGAAATCCTAAAATGTTCCAAACACCGTATCCCTGGAGGAATGCATTTCAGATCACTGCCAGTCCCTCTACCCTTTTTGACCTATAAGGGATAATGGCTAAAAAATAAATAGAAGCCACCTACAAAATTGTTTGAATGTAGAAGTCAATCCTGTCCACTCATACTTCCTGTGAAATGGAAAGCTTCCATCAGGTCCAACACGGTACTCTTGGCTAACTGACATCAAAGGCAAGGATGTGGCCACAAAGGATGGCTTTGATTTATCAGCACTGTAGGAACATCATGTGAGCTCCCAGTTCTCTGATGACACCACATTATTATCTCACCAGGTCGCAGACTGCTCTTTCATGGTGTCTGGAACTTGTCATCACCGCAGAATTTGAATTCTGCCTCAGCTTTCTTCTAACTGGGGGAGTCTGAGCAGTTCCTTTAGCTTCTAAATAGCTCATTCCATTTTATATAATGTAATAATAATACAGATCCACGAGGTTGTTGGGAGAAAACCCTTGTATCGTGGCTCATTCTGGTGTTCGCAGTGGTATTCAGTAAATGGCAGTGATTATTATATATTTCTCTTCATTCATAAAGGGAACAAGTGAGATGCATGAAGAAAGACAATTGCATGTGGTAAATTAAAGAATAATAGTAAAGGTCTTTAGTATTTGCTTTGGGCCAGGATTTATTAAGAGGCCAGTATCATAACAGTGAGATAGACTGGTCTAAATGATGCACAAGCTCAGAGAAAATGAGGGAGCTTTTGTTTCTGTTCTTTGTTTGCTTCTTCTTGAGTTAGATGAGTTCTTTTTTCAATCCTGGAAACACAGCTACATATTTTAGAGTTTTAAAATTTTAGAGTGAGGAGAGACTCTCAGAGGTCATCTGGACGTGCACTGTCCAGCATGGTGACCAGCAGCATCCTCTGACTCCTGAGCACTTGAAAGGTGGAGGCTTTGATTGAGGGCGGTGTGAGTACAAGGTGGAAATATTGAGGATTTAGTACAAAATGTAGAAAAGTCTTGATTTTTTACTTATTACATATTTAAAATGATAATATTTTGGATATATTGGACTGATTAAAGATATAGTGAAGCTAATTTCACCTGTATCTTTCTGCTTCATTCTAGGTGCTACTAGAACTTTTAGAAGTATTCATGTGATTTCACTTTGTTGGATGGCAAGGCAGGTTTAGACCCAAGTCGTCCTTGCACAGATGAGGAAACTGAAGCTAGAGAGGTAAGATCTTGAATCATATCTGATGTTTTAGCAATGCCCTTCCCAAGTCGTCCTTTTACAGGTGAGGAAACTGAAGCTAGAGAGGTAAGATCTTAGATCATATCTGATGTTTGACCAATGCCCTTCCAGGCTAGATGTTTACTTCAAGTATGTGAGAAACTTAGAGCTATTGCCTCAGATATTTTTATAATTATTGTGTGTATGTATAAGTTCTGTTGTGCTTTAATTGCTATGATTTTGTTGATAAGCTGTAAAATGTCATTCTAATCTGATAGCTAGTTACAAGTACAGATAATTATATTAAAATTTATATTTGTACTTCAATTTTCCCCTAATTTTGATTGCTTAGTCTTGATTTTTAATTGAAAATTCTGTTTAGATAATTGTTCACATAGAGTTGCAAGAAATAATAGCATAATCTCAAGTCATTTTGTGCTGTTTCCACAATGGTAACATGGTGCAGAACTGCAAGATAATATTGCCACCAGAATATTGACTTTGATACATGACACCAATTTTATTCAGGTTTCCCAGTTTTGCTTGTATTCATTTGTGTGCACATGTGCGTGTGTGTAAGTTCTTTCCAATATTGTCACCTGAGCAATTCCTGTATTGCTCTGAAGTCAACATATGAACAGTTCCAACAACTGTTGTCTTCAACAAAATACAACTACCTCCCTCTACCCCTTCTGCTTCCTTCCTAACACTAGAGTAATTCCTCCCAATCTATTTTTCTTCATCAAAATGGCTTGGTTTTTGTAGTCTTTCACTTTCCATTTAAATGTTAGGAATAAACATGTCTATGTCTAAACATAAAACCTTCCCTGACATTTTAACAGCAGTTGCATTAAACTAATTTAGAAAAAATGGACATGATCACTATTCTTTTGTATCTCCCAATCCATTAATTCATTTTATCTCTCCATTTCTTGGTTCTTCTTGGGCTTCTTTCATTTTTTAATTGTCAGTGTATATAGATCCTCTATTTGTTTTGCTAAAGTGTTCACTGTGGAATTTCATTTATTTGGAGCAATTATAGACAGATACTCTGTGCTTTTTAATTTTAGTTCTGCATGTTGTTAATATATTGAAATGTGATGGATATTTGTTGATATTTCTCCTGTGATCTTGTTGTGCTTACTATTTGAAGGTGTTTTGTTTGTTTGCTTTTAGCAGATTTCTTCTTGTAATGTTCTGCAGTGACAGTCATGCCCTCTGCAAATAGAAAATTTTATTTCTTCCTTTCAAATTGAGGTGCCTTTTATTTCTTTTCTTTGCCATATTGCGGTGCCAAGATTTTTCAGTCATTTGTTGAATAATAATGTGGGAGTGGACATTCTTCCCTTGTGAAACTGAAGAATTTAGTCATCTAACATTGTTTTCTATATTACTCTATCTCAAGTTAAGTTTATTTCTCTCTTTTCCTAACTTGCTGAGAGTCTGATATGAATGAGTGCTTGCTTTTGTTAAATGTGTTTTATACAATTGATTTGATTACATGTGTTTTCTTGTTTAGCCTCTTTATATGGTGGATCACATTGATTTATTTGTGATTGTTGAACCAATCTTGCATATCTGGAATAAATACCACTTGGTAATCTTCCATGATTCTTTTTATACATTGTTGGATTAACTTGTTGAGGACTTTCACACTGAAGTCCTTTAAATGTGTTGTTCTTTAGTTTTATTTTTTATTATAAATTTTGTACAGTCTTTGTTTTGCTGTCTAGGTAGCACTGGCTTCCTAACTACTATTTATTTTTAAATAAAAATTTTTTCAGCTGTTTTCCTCTCCCAAATCTTAGCTTTAGGCTATTTTGTACTCCACGCTTTAAAATAAAATCTTCCATTTTTAATTCCAGTCTTTCCACAAAGATTAAAAAAAAAAGTCTAGCAGTGTTATATTTTCTAATCTATTGTTTATCATTGAATCATAAAATAGAATTAATTTACTAGGTCCCATGACCTAAAGAGATTGGAAGGTGAGAATTCAGACCCTCTAGGGATTGCCCAGCTCCCCAAAGTCACCATTCATGGAGCATGGGTGGCATGGCTCATCCTTCTATAACTTCCTCATTGAAGAGACAGCAGCTAGACAGCAGGTCACCTGCTCTGCAACAGTGCTTATGTTCTCACTGCGGGGGAGGAAGCTCCAAGCAGACATACAGAAAGTGTAAGTCTTGTACTTCTAATGAATCCACTATTTGTAAAGACAGATCAGTCAGATGCCCCCGAGGCAGAGTAGTTATATTTATGATGCAACTATCCAGGGTCTGATATTGAAGATCTATGTCCATTGATACATAGAGTAAAACTGAGTACCCAGCAGGGGGATTTTTTTTATGGCAAAATAGGCCAGAACACTTGGTCTGCTGGCAGTATTCCTATGATAATGGACAATGATATAAAAATTTATATGCTAAGGTTGATAGGCAGTTGCATAGACATGGACAACATATCTAGCAACTATCATCTTTCTATCTACTTAATCATCTATCTATCTACCTACCTACCTACCTAATACCTACCTACCTATATATCTAACTTCATGTACTGTAATAGTTCACATATATTATACCATACAATTATTTAAAATTTGTTTTTATGAATCATATCCTGAGACTTTAATACCTCATATACATAATGATATATATTAATTTCCACACAAATTTTCACAAATATAAATTAGGAAGCTTTCATAAAAATCATGACTTGGGCTTAATTGCCAGAAATTCTGATTCAGTACATCTGGACTAGAGATTCAAAAATCATATATCATGTTTCATTTGTACCCTCAGACTTTTTGTGTGTATTTGCCCAGAATTGCTTAGAATTTTGTAAAATCAATTTGTGCATTATGAAACAAACAAATAGATAAATACTTTAAAATTTATGGTACAAAAGAGAAGTTTTCTGTCTACCCTCCAGAGTCCCAGATCATCTGCAAAAGTTCTCTTAGCTATTTCTTTTAGCTATGTCATTTGACAGTAAAAATAATTCTAAATATTTGTGCAAGAATAGAAATTTAATTGAAAATTTTCTAGTGTCTTATTTCATAAGAATTCTGATGTTATTCTAATTCCCAAGCATAGACACAGGACATCACTCATATTATTTTTTGATAATTTCATCTGTTTTTTAATGATATTTATGATCCTATGTTAACTTCAGATGCATATATAATCTATATGAAGCTATTAATAATAGCATTATTTTCCACAGCTTTATATTGCTTTTTCCCCCATTTCTCCCCTCTTTGTCCATTTTGCTCTGTCTTTAATGCAGAAATTTCCATCAGTTTATTGATCTTTTGCTATTAATTAATTGTTAGTTGTTAAGCTCTGTGAACCTGTATGGGATTTGGTAGATGGTGATGTATGTCTGTGTTTCTCAGCCCAAGAGGATTTCCCTCTTAGGAAGTATCTGGCAGACTCTAAAGACATTCTTATTGTCTTGGGAGTTGCTGATGGCTCTGGTGTGTAGAGGGTAGGGATGCTGTTACATATTCTAAAATGCATAAGATCGTGCATAGAGAATTACCCAACTCCAAAGTGTCCCCGCGGGTAAATTCCAATGTAAGGTCATCAAGAAGCAGCTTCCAGCTGCTCTGCAGGGATCTCCTACATATTAGTGTGATGGACATTTCTTCTCTGTGCAGATTTCACAAAAAAAGAATTCTCCATACTCCTATCTGACTTAGATGAATAGAGGGATACTTTAGGAATGCTGGTACAAGTAGTACAGTTTTCATAAACCAGGTTTCTGTTCCATTCAAAATTTTACACACTACAATTCATTTCAAGTACAAGATTGCTTATTATAGATTTATCTGTATATTGTAGATCTATCTCTATAGATTTATCTTCTCTACCTCTTCCTCCCAAATAAAAACATACACATTTTGGGCCCCTATTCATCTATCATTCTACATTTTCTAAAACTCCTCATAACTACATTAAATCTCACCATTTCAAAGAAAAAATGTGATGCTATTCTGCAAAATAAATATGTAAAATTTCAGGCTTTAACATGAGAGATTCTGATTAGCTCTGTTAGTTCTATGACAATTAACACAATAAAGCATATGAATGCAATGAAGAGAGGCAGATTGCAGAAAGATCACCTATTTAGTGAATATTGAGAACCTCAAAAACATATAAGCAAAGGATATGGCTACATGAATTATGGGACATATGTGTGAAAAAGTGTTATTCAAATATTAATAATGGATAGATTTTAACTAATGACATAGGAAGTATGTTTCATAATATTAAGTGAGAAATGCAAGCTAATTTTGAAACATATTTTGACAATACCTTTCCAGATCTGCACATTCTTTTAACAAGCTGTTCCAAATTTGTAATATGGGCTTGTACCCCCAAATATGCAAATACGTGATGATAAAGATGTTCACCATCTTTCATGATTGCTGGAAAGCTAGAAATAGCCTTTGTATTAGCAGTTGACTGGGAAGATCAAACACACAAATGGTACTGGGATGTGATGACATGTACTATGGTCATCTAGAAAAAGCAAGGGAAATAGATGTGTGCAGATAAAAGTGTATCCCATGCTTGTCCTAAGTGCCAGAAGAGATTTTGCATTTTAAATTGCTTTTAACCACATTGAACACTTTTTTTTTTAAAGGAAGCACATGAGACTCGTCGTTTTTCTCCAAGGCATGAGAAAAAGAGAGGAAGAGATAAAACTTCTCATTCTCCATTGGATCCCTTAGGCACAAAGAACATTCTTTTTAATTATTAACGAGGAAAATCAGAGACAGGAAACTTGACCATGGTATTGATGGGAGATGTATGATTCTAAAATTTGGGAGTGACTATAAGTCAGTGGGAAAGACACTTTAAAAGGATGCAATGAAAGCAGGAGAGATTATGGACTGACATTCAAGAGACTATTAAAATATGTTTGGTACAGATAATTGAAATGATGTTTTAAAGTACTATTCTTGAAAAAGAAAACAAGTTTGAGCTCAAGATTCAAAATCAATTCAGATAATTTTTACCACAAACTCAAGGAGTATTGAGAGTGAAGAAAAATACATTTCTTCAAACTAAATATTCTTATATATCTGCCATTCTTTTAAGTTCTGTGCTCATTTTGATTCCTTTAACTGTCCAATTCATTTTTAAAAAGAGCTTCAGGTAGCTACTTGAAAACAACAGTTGATGATTTTATTTTGTTTTGTTTATTCATCATTAATATAGTGAGACAAAAGCATTGGAAAGCAAACAGTGCAATGGCATCTATAGCCTATGCTCAAAACCACTTTAGATATGTCCTCTCTGGGGCCTCCCTGGTGGCGCAGTGGGTTGAGCATGGCACTGTGGAGATTCCTCAGCCACTGCAGTGCAAGTGGGACCCACATGGCACAGCAGACTTCTCCTGTCTCGCCCACTGCTTCCCTCAGCAGTGCATTTCAGTCCATCTGCTTCCCACTCTGTCTCTGGTGAATGCTCTCACCCCCTCACCTCTGGCCTGTACCCCAGCTCTGGTATGCATAAATAAATGCAATCTTTAAAAAATGAAATAAAATGTTCTGTCTCTTGTTTCTGGCATAAGGTGTGACTTTTAAATCTGTTAGAATTTAGGTGCTTCGGAGGAGAAGGCTTCTTAGCTTGCTTCTTAGTGGAAGCTGCCTTAGTGAATTAGATTAACAAGATCCTTTGGGACAAAAGCTATCAAGCTGCTTCTCACAATGTAAGAAAAAAAGACAATGCAATAAAGAGAAAGAAGTGAAATATTGATGAAGCTTAAGAAAGTAGAATGGAATGAGGAAAAATAAAAAAAAAAGGAAGATGACTGGGCTGAGAGAAGAAATGACAGAATATATCATTTTGCTCCTAATTTATACCTGTAAAAATGATCCCATAGTTTCAGTATTCAACCATCAGGATCTCCAAAAAAAAGAAAAAGAAAAAAAAGGCATAGAGTAGATGATGGGGAGAGAAAGAAGGCTTTAAGAAAAGCAGGTGTGGGTGAAAGGCACGCCTAAGGAAATCTGCAGTTACATCTGCTTTATAACAGGCTGCTCACAGAGGTCTACTCAGACTCAGACCTGCAGATAATGGTTCGTTGTTTGCCATCTGCTTGTGTGGCACTCTTTCTATGGTGAGCATGGAAAAAGAAATTGAAAACATAGTGGAATGAAAAGTACAGCTGTTTTGAGCAAGATAGTCTGATGCACAACGGTCATCCTCTGCCCGGGGAAGTCCCATCCCAAAGAAACCACCTTTCGAAGTAGGACCCTGAAGCCTCTAGGAAAATAAGTGTGGAAGCTGTCCTGGAATCCTTTCTTCCAAATTTGTGTTTTTAGAGCTCTTTCTAGTCTCCTGAGTGCACTAAAGTTTCTCGATGATGGTATCTTCTTACTGTTATTTTTTTATATCCATTTTTTAAAGATTTATTTATTTATGCATACCAGAGCTGGGGTACAGGCCAGAGGTGGGGTGGGGGTGAGAGAATTCACCAGAGACAGAGTGGGGAGCAGATGGACTGAAACACACTGCTGAGGGGGAGCAGCGGGCAAGGCAGGAGAGATCTGCTGCGCCATGTGGGTCCCCTCCCTGGCCAGGGATTGAACTGGCACTGCTGTGCTGTGGATGCTTCACAGTGCAGTGCTCAACCCACTGCGCCACCAGGGAGGCCCTCTTTAGATCCATTTTTATGGAGTCTATATTTCTATTTTGTGTTTGCCAAAATAATCCCGGTGAACCATTCAGTTATGCCACTGGTGCCGAATGATGTACTGCTTCAAACTGAAGGAGAAATGCCACCAAATGTTCTTGATCTTTTCCTTTCTTTTATTTGCTTACACTTTTTCAACAAATGTTTAGCATGGACCCCACGCTAAATAGCAGAGACTCGATAAAGGGCAGGTATTTGTGACTGATGGCGGGGGAAAGATGGGAGCGGAGACGTGATGGGAAAGTGAATGGAGAAGAATTTACTGGTATTGAAACTGAGGACTAATGATTTGGAGCTTGGGATTACTTGAGAAAACCTATATCTGATAATAATTTGGGACTCAGTGTGTATACCCTAACTTACATCACGGAGAAATGTGGGCCACTGCCAATATTAAGATGGAGTGAAATTATGCATAAACATACAAACACACATATACACACATTTTTTTCTGCTTGTAAAAATAACTCAATGTAGAAAAAAAAAGGTAAAAATACGCTAGACAATAAGAACAAACCTGAACTAAAATCCTACCACTATTAATCACCACTAATTTCATTTTGGTGATTTTTTATAAATATTTGCAAGGAATATCTGTTCCCCTACCTCCCATAGCTCAGTACATTGAGATATTTCTTTTTATCTTGGATTTCCAAATTGTGCCAACTGAGCTTTTGCAGGTCCTTTAAAACTAAAGTCACCAGATCTAGTGAATAAAAACATAAGAAATCCAGATGTGTTTGAATTTCAGGAAAACAACAAGTAAGGTTTTTAGTTCAGCATGTCACATGCTGGACTTGGCACATGCTTTGGCTACACAAATGATTAATTATCTGAAATTCAAGTGAAACTGAACATCCTATGCTTTTTATCTGGCAACCTATTTAAAACACATAGTAATTATAATTTAAATGTCTCCCAAGTATTATTTTGATAAATCATGATTAAGTACTTGCCCACTTCCTCTTTGTTGGAAATACATATTAGCAATTTTTTATTCTGATAAATGTTGTTGCATTTTATATTATTTCCCAAGAGTGATGCCTGGAAATGAAATTATTAGGCCCAAGGGCAAGAACAAGTTTTTCAATCCCTGATAGCAATTGCCAAATTATACTTGCTTTCATCTTTCCTTTGCCAACATTATAATTACTTTTTACAGTTCCAGCCAATTTAGAAGGTGAACAATAGCACATTTATTTTACACCAAATAAAATATATTTAATGTAATAATTTTATGTTAAAATATGCTGTTTCATTGTTTACAGTTTTAAAACAGCCTGTAAATGTCTATTTAGCCACCAGAACTATGTTTCTTCTTTAATTTATAACTTTATATATAACAGACTGCTATATTCCTATCTCCCTGGCTCACTTACCTATTCCCTTAGGACAACCTTGCCTCCTATTGTCTCTACAATATAATCAGAATTGTACTTAAAATATAAATATGATCATATTTATCTATGCTTTAAATGCTTCATTTGTCTACTCCTTCTTACTGACTAAAGCGTCTCTCTGTTTAAGAGCTCAGGGTCCAAAATCGGACATAAAATATTTCAAATGTCTGCTTCGATGCTCAGCAGGTAAGCAACCTTGAATATGTTCCTTGTATTTCTAAGGTGTTTTTCATCTCCTTACCAACTACATAGTGAAGAGTATATATAAAGCATAGAGTGTTCTTAGTGTCTGAAGCAAAGGAAATCTTTAAAATACTGTTAACCATGGCATGATCCTATTATTCAGCATCTTTTAATTTAGTTGATCAGGAAGCTTTGTTTTTATGATCAAACATTTATCAGGGCAAAATTTGTAGAATATCATTGAGAAATACTGTTTTAGTTCAGTAGCGACAATGAGAAATTTGGGAACAATTTGGAAGAGATTTGAGTGTTAAGACATTTAGACATCATATGAAAAATGGAACGTTTCTGAATGCACAGAGGGATGATGTACTGAAACTATGTTTTAGGAAAGTGTGCAACACAAGTGAGGTGTAAAAAAAGGAGTATAGGCAACTGATTGGCAGATAACTGTACTGGTTGTTTATGTGGAGGTGAGATCTAGGATTGGGGAGGCAGAAACTGGTGTGATGAGTGGAGTGGGAAAGACACCAGAGTTGTGGATGGGAAGATGGCAATTGTTTATTCACTGGTGGTTTGACTTTCATACTTATAAAAGATATGTTCTTATTGAGGTAATATTAACTTACAACACAGTAATGTTTTAGGAATACATATGTTATCACATACGCTCACCACCAAAGACTAATAACCCTCCCCAAAGTAAAGGAGAACTCCATTTCATTCCCTCATCTTCCCACATTCCCCTTTGATAACCTTGCTTGTTCCTTTACTTTGTTTTTTTATATTCCACATGGAGTGAAATTGTCTGGCATTTGAGCTTTCCCTTCTGACTTATTTTGCTTAAAACCATCCCTTCCAGTTCCACCTATGTTGTTGCAAATGGCAAGGCTTCATCTTCTTTGTAGTTCAGTAGTGTAACATGTGTATACCTTTTTTTATTCACTCATCTGTTATTGGGCACTTAAGTTGCTTCTATAATTTGATTATTGTAAATAGTACTTCAGTGAACACAGGAATGCATATATTGCTTCAAATTCATGTTTCAGTCCCCTTTGGGTAAATCCCTAGGAAAGGGATTGCTGGATCATACAGTAAATCTATATTTATGTTCTATGAAACTCCCATACTCTTTTCCATAGAGGCTCAATAGGTCTGCATTCCCTCCAACAGTGTAGGAAGGTCCCTTTGTCTTCATACCCCCTCCAACACTCATTATTTCTGGTCAGTTTGATCTGGTCCATTCTCAAAAGAATGAGATGACATCTTATGGATTTGATTTGCATTTCTCTGATGACAAGGGATGATGAACATTTTCTCATGTGCCTGTTGGCCATTGTATGTCGTCTTAGAGAAGTGTTTATTTAGCCCTTCTGTCCATTTTAGAATTGGGTTTTAATTCTCTTATTGTCGAGCTCTTTGTAAATCATCAGTATCAGCCCCTTTTTAAATATATGATATGCAAATATCTTCTTTTACTCAATAAGGTATCTTTATTTTAATGAAAATTTGCTTGATGTTGTCCCTTTAGTTTATTTTTGCTTTTGTTTTCCTGGCAATTTAGTCAAGTGCTATGGTGTTTTGCCTATTTTATAATTTTAAGTCTTACATCCAAAGTTTTTGAGTCCATATTGAATTAACTTTTGTATATGGTGTGAGATAATGGTCTAGTTTAATTCTTTTATGTGTGACAAGTAAATATTGAAGAAAATTTCTGCTCCATTGTATGTTCTTATCTCTATATCATAAATTAGCTGTCAGTATAAGCGTGGGTTTATTTCTGGACTGTCAGTTCTAGTCTATTGATCTGTGTTTCTATTTTTGTTTTGGTAACATTCTGTTTTGATTATTATTGCTTTGTTGTATAATTTGAAGTCTAGGAGCCTAATACATCCACTATTTTTTGTCAGATTTGCTTTAGCCAGTTGGGCTCTTTGGTGATTCCATTCACACTAATGTTTGTCCTATTTATTTGAAGAAAGCAGAATTTTGATATGAGTTGCATTAAATTTGTATGTTGTTTAGGTAAAATGGCAATTTAAAAAATTATATATATATATATACATACATACACAAACTAGCAAGTGCTGCTAACTATGACATAAATGGGTGCTTTAGACAAATATTTGGATTTAATTATTTTTTATGTAAATAGGGTTAACAATACTTACCTCTTAGGACTCCTGAACCATTTCATAGAATTGCTTATGGAAAGTACTTCAAGTGATACCTGGCTTGTGCTGAGTAATCAGTAGATGGCAATAATCTCTTTTTTCTTTTTCTTTGTATCAAATATTTCCTAAAACACTATACCAATTTATTTGTACCTCATTGTCCCAAGTTTTGAATGATGTAATTATCTTGATTCCACAGATACTTTGACAATATTGGAATTTACCTCCTACTAGTGTGCATTTTCATCAATTTACTCATTTTCTGCAAATTATAGTTAGCATACATGCTTTTTATGTTTTCTTTTCTATATATTTGACTGAAATTCACATCTTAAGGTACTTGCATTGCTCTGAGATAGTTTATCTGTTGGAATTACACCATTGTTAAAGCAGTGCTATTAAATGATATAGTGGTGCAGTTTAATTTACCATCTTCTTTGGAATCATTTTGAAATCATAGTCAGAAACTCTTTTTGGTAAATTCTTTGCTTTTATCACAATACATGAGTTGAATAACTAAAGTTTGATCATTTCTTTAGCTTTCAGAAAATAATTATGTTTCATCAACTATGATTCCTAGAAGAATCACTGAACCAAGAATATGCTCTACATGATAAATTGCAATCTGTTTAATAACCTGAAAATTAAAATGAGTTTGCTCAAAGGAATGTAAATAAACAGGCTCTGAAACTATAGTTTTCTTTAACACAAAATCAACCTTCTCAAAAGACACATGGTAAAATATACACTTTCAACTATATTTGGAGTAAAAACTTGCTAACATATTCCTGAACTATATCTTTTAGAAATCTGTATCTACATATGCCATGATGAGGATCAATATTTATTTATGTGCTTAGGATAAAAATTTCTTCTCTCAGAACTACAGAAACAAAATACTTTATATCTTCTTTATATTTTATAATTTTTAAGATTTCATTGAAGCTAACTGGGCAATAATGCAGAGAATTCGTCTTCTTTGTGAAGAAATTTTAATCCTTAATTAATCATTTCTACAAATCTACTGCAGAGGGGTCTTTGGAGGATTAATGAGAAAATATTTCAAAGCATTTGCTCATTAATTTTCAAACTCCTGGAGAACAAGCATTAGATAAAATGAGAAGGATTATATCACTATTACTCACAACAAGAAAGCTCAAGTATCAAGTAAGTCTTTAACTAAATTTTAAGGGTGAAATATATAAATCACTAAGAGTTGGATTATCTAAGATTAAGTGGTACCCAGTTCAGAAAATGATATCTCATACTGCATTACAGATTGTGAATTAGATCTTTTTACAGCTTCACAATGGATCACATTGGAAATAGGTTCCAATGTAGCACTATATCTTCTATTATTATTTTATGTTTCAGTGTTGTTTTATATGTCAAGATTTTGTCCTGATCGTCATTATTGGGACAAGGTCCATTGTAGCCTAAGACTTGTTACTTTATGGTTGTGTTTAAATTAGTTGAGAAACATAAAAAATTAAAACCCTACCAGTTGTTTAATAGAACACAGAGCATTCTGTACTTAGTATGTAGATGAGAAATATAGAGATAAGAAAGTTACTTTTTGTACCTTCCATAAGCAACTAAAAAATCAAGGCTAGCAAAATGTCTTGAACAAAAGAACTACTGATTGACTGATTGATTGATGCGCCATTGTTTCACATCCTTATAATGTTTTGCAGTATAAAGTTTACCCACTCAGGTGTAGTCACTGAACACTCCCACCACCAAAACACCCATGGCCTATTGTACTCTCTCCCCCAATTCCCTTCTCACTTCTCCCTCTCTGGATGTTTCAGATAAAAGATCAGCTGTCAAGGTTTAGTTTCAATGTTTGTCTTTGTCTGACCCTTTGTTTGGTTTCTCTATATTGAACATACAAGTGAGACCATTCAGTATTTGCCTTTCCCCTTCTGTCTAAGCACCATCCCCCACAGCTCCAGCCATGTTGTCACAAATGGCAAGAGTTCATCTTTTATTTTTTTTTAGCAATTGCATAGGACTCTACTCTGCATGTGTGCATTTTTTGAACTGAGTAAGAGTTATTGTGACCCTTTGAGATGTAGAGAATAATGAGAGATGATCTAGAACAGAGGATCCAATACAGCTAATGCCACAAAGGCATAGAAAGCAGATGAGGGAACAACCTCATAGACAAGGCTCAGCTGTGGAAGTTTTGGAAAGGCCGTTGGTGGTCACTGATCACAAGGCACTGATGTGGGAGTCATCAGCACAGAGGGAAAACTGAAAATGGTATCTAGGAGAAGCCTAAAAGTAAAGGCAGCTACCAGCGAAGAAGAAGTTGTAGAGGAAGCTTTAAGAAGGTGCCCCGATACAGAGGTCATGCCGTTACGGAAGCCATGAGTGGAAAACTACCAAATAGCTCTTGGTGTTTGTTTTGATGACACTAAGTGTATCTGACAGCTTTAAGAGAAAGTATTTTCTTCTCTATTTTTCTTTTAATGATGTGTATTTAGAGTTGACTCCTGAGTTTTACTCATTTTCTTAAAACCCGTGATTGTAATGTTGACTCAGGGTTCCTCTGTTAATGCTGATTTTTTTTTTTCCTCCTGAAGTTAAAACTAGTAGAACAATTAGCTATCCCAGTCTTCCATCTAGAGACATCTCAGGAAAAACAGTAGCACATTAAAGAGTTATTTTATTCTAACGAAACAGGATAATAAGGGCAAGCAATTTTGCAACTGTCTTCAACTCATTTCCCCGAGATGCAAGGTAATAACAACCTCTTCACACAGTCCCAGTTTTTTGAAAATTTTTTTAATAAATGCTTGAAATCAAACGGGAGATGAAGGAAATCTCAAGCAAACAATTTCCAAGGCCTATTAGCATTTAACCTCTTAATGTTTTGCGGTGAAAGAGTTTACATGTGCAATTGTTACAGTCATCACCCTCCCAAGTTCCTGGGGGGCCATCCTATTAAGGTGGGGCTCCAGATTTTCAAAATACAATTTTTATAATAATCCTAATCAGGAAACAAGATTACTTATGCTTCACTGTATTTTAAACATAACACACTTCACCTTGAATGTAAATCAATATTGAGGTGTTAAATACAATTATAAACTTTAAATCTATACTTTAGACTGTGCCATTAAGTATTGACCAAACAAGGAATATTTACCTTTAATTTGTCAGCCAAATAAAAAGATGCCATTATTTGAAAAATCTTTGCCAAGTCATTTCATGTTACTTTGAATCAAAATGACTTTTATTTCTCTGCCACAAAAATGTAGCTAACTTCAGTCGTGCATTAAGAATAATGGTCAGAGCAAGAGAGAAAATTCCAATTTTCTATGATCAGAGAATCTTATTACCTTTATCCTCTCTCTTCCTTCCTGTTCACAGAGGAAGTTAAAAGACGCTTTTCAGTTTGCATTTGCTTAGTCCTACAATTGCTTCAGTGGAAGGTGATATTCTAGGGACTGGCCAAGTACCACCACATTTAAGAAATGCAGTTCCAAAGCCCAAGTTTATCTCTGGTCGCTGTTGAACTTCCCCATTTGTTCTTCAATGTGCAGATTGCAAAGTAGCATCTTGTTCGTGACAACTTTGCACAATGGTGGAGATCTGCAGATGGCATGTCTTTTCAAAGATGATAAATGCCTAATTTAATGCTGATTTGTGGCAATCAGGACAATGCTGTAGGCTTCAGACTCAGGGATATCTTGATGGTAGATCCAGGGGTAGCGGATGTGCTCAGATCCATCTATGAGCTATGATACAACATAGCAAATGCCACCCATCTTAACTCTTAAAACACGGGAAGAGACCACCCTTCTGATAAATGAGCATATAGATGTCCAGGAAAGCTAAGTCATAAGCTCACAGCCTGTTGTACTGGTGGTTCACTGGCCTGGGGCCACTGAAAACTGTCATGCCTTATTTTCAGAAGCATTCATATGGTCAGCTGTAGCGGCAGGAAGGCAGCAGAGGAGCAAGGTTCGGGATAGCTCTTAGCAGACGGGTCAGGGAAGGAGAGTCTTGGAGCCCTCGGTGGCTTTTCATGCTTTTATTAGTAGAGGTGGCCAGGTACATGGCAGGCAGGGGTGCCGGGAGGCTGGGAGGCTGGCAGGCCTCCCAGCCCCCAGTGCATCTCACCCTCTCTGCTGCTTTCTCCTCTCTCTCTCTGCTGCTTTTGCTGGTACTGTCGGTCCTGGCGTCCTCATGATGCCCCCATTTATGCCCGTGTCCAACTCAGGTCACCCACTTGCACATGCCCACCCTGGAATGCTCACAGCACCACAGGTGTCCATCATCACCGTGGTGGGAGGGTGGAAAGACCTGATTTCTCTAACCCTACATCAGCAAACTCAAGACTGAATTTTTATAGAAAGGTACAAGGCTGATTTGTCTGTATCCTGACACACTGTAACTATAGCTGTCAAAGTATTGGTGGAGTGGAAGTGAATTAAAATCATCTGAAGTATTTGGAACCATCTGTACCTTTTGTTAGATTTTCCCCTCAGGATGACTTTGACTTACTCTTCTAATTAATACACAAAATGTTTGCTCTGAGTGCTAGATACCTTTCTGCTGACCTTGAAATGCTACTGGGTAAAAATTTATTTGTGCTTAATAAGAGGATTAAGCTAATTGGATGGAAATGTTGTTTCGTTTTCTTAGGTGTCAACCATAAGGCAGAGTCGATAAAAGAAAGTAGGTGCCAGAGTCTGGAGAGCCTCGGTTTTCAAAGAAAAAAATAAAGATCAGAGAGGCTGAGTGGCTGGCTGTGGACCACTAGCCGATGAGGGTCTTGGCACTTGTGTGGGTTAGTTTTTAACACACAGTCTGAAACGGTGCTGGAAACATTTGTACATCAAGGTCTTGCTCTGCAATGACTAGGTTGCAGTGTTCTGAAAGGTTAAGATACAGGTGTATTTTTGCATGGTTAACAGGTGAAATTCACTTGACTTTTTTTTGTCCCTTTGTCCTTCTACTGCTCCATGACACTTTTGTCTAGAGTGGAAGCTTAATTCTCTTACATGAGTTGGAATCACCCCTTAATATAAAAGACTATAGATACTCACTAGCTTTGGTAGACAAATGTTTTCCAACTTGGTATAGGTAATCAAAATGCAATATAATTTTTAATTTAGCATATATAGATTCTACAGATACAGATTACTACATAGTTTATACTTTTCTCATTTTCTTTGGATGTCCATCTATTCATTTAGTCCTCCCATTCACTTTATTGAGTACCCATGATAAGTTACACATATCATGCCTGGTGTTGAGAATATAAAATTTAATAAAACTTAGCCTTTGGTGTTATGGGATTTATAGAACAGAAAGAAGTGTGGAGTATGGAGGATGGTGGGGTGAGTGTATTTGGGGGAAATTCTTTAGAAATAAGAATAGAGATAAGTTAAATGGCAGTCACAACAGATAGTGCTAAAGAAAAGGACTTTAACAGGCATTTTTAGATCAGTTAGAAAGTGATGGGACATTTAAGGAGTTGTATACCTTTTGGAAAATGATATTATCTTACATATGATAAATCTATGGTGAATAGTTTATAAAAATGTAGTTGAGAGGGTGCGTTTATATAAACTTGGCCTGAATTTCACTTTCTTGTTTTCATTCTGGTCTTCTACTTTCAATTCCACAATTCTCTAGACTATTATATTATTTCTAGATATCTTTGTGTGTGTATGTGTGTGTGTGTTTTAGTAAAGCTTGGCCCCTCCTTAATATATTTCCCAATAGTCACCAATATTGAGGTTTTCACTAGCATTTCCTCTTGTTCGTTCATCTTCCTCACTCTCATTGAGGAAATGCTTCATGAATGAGTATTTTATGATTGAGGATGTTGACAGAAAAGAGACTAGTGGGAAAGAATTATTTATTAGGTCTCCCTCCCAGTTATGTGTTTCTCAGTGACACTCTAATTGATGGTCTGTGTCCTGAGGGGGCCAGTCCATAATGGAGAAGACGCCAAAGGAACACTGAGTCTCTGTGGTCCTGTCCTATCTCTCCAGGGTAGACCTGTGGAGCCACTTCTTGAGTCAACTTTCTATAGACCTTCTTGTCCCTTCCCCAAGCTGTTGACACATCTGAACTCTCCTGTGACCATCAATTCTTATTCAAGCCTTAAAGACCTCAGTCAAGTGTCACTTCTCTAGGAAAGCTTGCTATCATTGCCTGACCTAGATGAACTGCTGTTTCACTTTAGCCCCACTACTTAACAACATTGTATACTCAGTATTATAATGACAGGTTGCAAATTGGAACAGATCTTAAAAGTTTACTCAAAATATATATTAGCTTTGCTTACTTGCATCTTTTAATATATTTATATTTCAATATATTCAATAAGTCCCTACCTGTATGACAAGTGACAGTCTTAATTTTATAGAGTGATCAATGATTCAGAAGAGATTCCCAATACACATAACTTAACAAAAGTATCTACAATAGTAACACATTCAATAGGTTATGAGCTATGAGCAAAATAAACAGGGTATGGTTAAAGAGCACATATTGGGTGAAAGAGGGTGGTTGGGGATATAGCGTGAGAGGTAAGAGCTTTCAAAAAAGACAGCATGTATAAGATGAAGGGATCAACATGTAAAGTGCCAGCTAAATTGCATTTTAGACATTGTTGGCTACAAAGTCTTTGCCTTTCCTCCCCTTAACTCTTATCTTGACTTGTAATTGCTTGTGACCAATAGAATATGGGGATTGACTCCCCAGTTTCCCATATTGGGCCATAGGAAGTCAAGACCAAATGCCAGCCATGTGAAGTGGCCCTTGGGGGGTTCCAGCACACTTGAGTTTGTTGACTGAAGTCTGAACAACCCACAGAGAGTAGAAGCACCACCTGCACTCAGTACCCGCAGAGTGAGGGAAGAGAAGGCACAATGGTCAGTTTGTGATTTTTTTTTAATAACATAGTGAGTTGTGGGGTGGTCTTGTAAGAGATCATTGAGTCTTTCAGCTCCACCCCTTGACTTCCTCCTCTTGGGGTACCTTCTGGGCCCCCCTTGTTTGGACCCTGACCTCAGCGAGCAGATGTTATCTGGGGAAGCTAGAGTAGGACAAATGACATCTGGGTCCTTGTTTGGCAATAAATCTTCTTGTCCTCCTTTCTCTCCCAGTTCCCCCTTTTTCTCATTCCCTGTGTGATTAAGCACCATCTTCATTTCTGCTGTTGGGTCATGTCCTGCATTCTGAAGCTCAAGGGTGTGGTCTCACCAACTGGAAAACTCCCAGTTCCCCAGGTCTGACCCATTTCAATTTGCTCTGCAAATGACCACTCAGATAGGTAACTGAGACACTTGGGTAAAGGATTTGTGAAAGGAAAGCACTCCATATTTAAGAATAAAAATGAGGCTCTTTGAGGACAGAGGACTAGCTTACAGGCCTATTCCCCAGCCAGCTCTCAGTACTAGATGGAGGTGAGTGAATGACTGAAGCCAGACTCTGCCCAGTCCTCCAACCCATGACCTGGGTTCATCCTTTAAGACTCAACTAAAATTTAGCCTCTCTGTGATGTGCCTATCTACTGCAAGTTACACTGAATTTTGTTTTTTCTGTTTCTTATCTATTTTTACACTAACCATCAGTGAAACCACTGCTGCACTTTCTTGATACCTAATTACTTGGAGCACATTGGGGCTTTTTTTGTTGTTGTTTATTTCTTTCCAACCAGTTCCCAAGGTCCTTGAAGACAAAAGCCTGTCCTTAACCTCAGTTATTAACTCCTTTTAGCTCTAACACGGTGATCGGCTCATTAACACGCTGCTTGTCTGTTGCTAATACCAAAGGGACTCAATTCAATACTAATTCAACAACGTTATGCTCACATGGATGCAGCATTCAATATATTTGGGAGGTAGTTTGATCCATTTACTGATTTTCAAATATTGAGTTGGGTGGAAAGATGTGTTTGTATATCCTAGAAGCGGTCCCAGTTACCTCTCGGCAACCATCTAAATTTACCTCATAAACTCCTAAGGTTAGATGAAATCATATGAGAACATTTAATAAGTGAAACAGAAGCCTGCTGAGTCAAATAATAGTTTTATCTATGACCTTTAGCAAATGAAGACTATCAAGCAGATAGATAAACTTGCAATGGTTTCATTCCATTAGGTTCCTTGGATATGCATCTACTAATGGCCGTTTCAAGGGAGAAAGTTTTAACTAACAAATAGCAGTTCCTAATATTAGCTGCAAGATCCCAGATTTGTACAAAAGCAAGTACTGAACATCTTTCTAGTGGAAAAAATAAAAATAAAACATGAATGTTCTTTTGACTATCCAAATCTGAATCTAGTTTAGACACACATAAGATGTCCAGGAAGGTATTAGCATCAGCAGGCAGCTATAAAGAAATCAGGAGTATTGTCCTGTGAAATTCTGAATGGAACTAGAAAGGATGGTTCACAATAATTTAAACATTTAAAATTATCTGTGTATTTCTTCTCAAAGCACAGTTTTCCCCTCTCCTCATTTCCAGAAAATTAGAATGGACACATTTCGAAGAGTCTCAACTTAGAATCACTGCATTCTGCAGTGGATAGTTAGGAACCACAGAACAATTACAAAGAAAATACCTACGCCAAAGCCAATCAAAACAGCCCCTATAGGTATGAACAGGCTGCTTTCAGGCCTGACTCCCTCAAAAGGGAGTGGGGCTGTTCTGTGCAATCACATGACCAACAGCAGAGACAAAACACTATTGACTCCCATATGCTACTCTGTTTCACACAGAGCAGCATGTTGTCTCTATTAAATAGGAATTTTTCTTTGTATGTGGTTCAGTGATCTGTCTATACCACTGCTCTAGAAGCTGCTGTGAATCAGGCATGCTGTTTATAATGAAAGCAGGAAGAGCAATGAGATAAGCTTCCAAACCTTCATGTTTCACACAGCCAGACCCTAGCACTTGATGTCATCTGCTAAACATGAGTTTGTTTATCAAACTTGATCTTTCTAGGATGCTTTCAAAAACATATCTCACTTTATTAATCTAACATAAATTTGTCGAGGGGGGTTTATGCAAGCTCTACTTAAACCACTGAGCATTTTTCTTAGTATACAGTAGAGAGGTAGTAGAGATTGGGTATATATATTTCTTCTGTATGAGAAGTTAATTTTGATTCCCATTTCCTAATACTTATTGGAATAGCTAAGGAAGCAGAAGGCAAAATGGATGATGTAGTCACAGAGAGTTACTGAGGGGCTGCTCTCCTTTCTCAGTCCATCATTTAATGACAAAATAGGTAAAACATGGGAGAGAAGCATGAAGTTATAGAATTTAGTCCTGGATGAAATATAATGCCTGTTTTTCATTTTGAATTTTAGTAATCAAATACTTCTTGAAACTGGGCCTCCCTGGTGGCACAGGGGTTAAAGTCTCAGAGCTATCAAGATATCACCAGCCACTGCAGCACAAGTTCAATCCCCAGCTAGAGAGCTAACCCACATGGCACAGCAGCCTTCTCCTGTCTTGCCACTGCTCCCCTCAGCAGTGTATTTCAGTAGATCCACTTGTTTTGCTCCCCACTCTATCTCTAGTGAATCCTCTCAACCCCTGCACCCCTGGCCTACACCATAATTCTTCTATGCATAAATAAATCTTTTAAAAAATACTTCTTCAAAAACAATAATATTATGGTGAAGGATAGGTTTGGACTATTAGAGATAAACAGTGTAGTATATACACACATTGATTTTCAACAACAAACAAGTGAAGCTGATATAATCTTATAATGTAGTATTACTTCAATTAAAAATAAAACCCAAAGTATACCCTAAAAATAAAGAAGATATTAATGAAGAGGTAGGGAGAAGGATACACTTTTACAAAATTCTGACTAATGTACCAATAAGAGTCAGCTATAAATGCCCTATCATCAACGGTGACTTATCTTTGATGGGGAGGCCCTGGTGCAATGTCCCATTAAACACTAAGATGCACGAGGTGACCGGACTGCCATAATCCATCAAAAGCATTCATAGCTGTTGTCAGGTGGAACACTAGCAATTATCTAAATTTATAACTGATATAAACAGGAAAACCTGAATTCAACCTTCGAATTGCTATCTTTCCACTTTCTTTATCTTTCCCATTAGAACTATTGTCTTACATAGTTTAACATACACTTGCAGTCTTAACTAATTCAGAGGAAAACGTCAGTAGAAGATCAATGTCTGAATCTCCCATGACCAATTTGATGTTAAAATGTTGCTTTTAGAAACCCTCTTCCTATAGATTTAGAACATGTTATCAACACTGTTTCAGACCGACCTGCAAACTATTCAGTAAACAAAGCAATTTCTTCCCCGAAGACATAAGCACCAAATACATGCTGGACACGATTTTTCTGTTGAAATTTTAATTACCACGTGAGATTAGTTGAACAGAATTTGAATTCAAACCGGAAATGCTTGCAAGTTCCAAAGAGTCATAATTAGCATAAAATTATTTTACTCTTATAAGAGAGAAAAATATAAGGTTCATTCTCTCTCTTTCCTCTCCCCCTTACCTATTTCTCAGGTGAAATTTGTTCTGGCTTTGTAAATATTTGCTATGGAAATCAATACTGAAACAGTTTTGGGGACATGGAATCAGGCTCATACCCCACTATTTTCATTGTGCAGGTTGACAGTTGACGTCCAGTCGCCTGACTCAACCAAGAAGAGAAGCATTCAGAAGGTACCAGAGTAGTGCAGGCACTTATGTCCAACTGAATGTCTACTTTGCACAAGAGACTGTAGGGAAGTACAGTGTGTACCACAAATATCTCCTTTCTTTGTGTGTACAATGTCAAGAATAAATTCAAAGGGCTAAAAATAACTACCTATTTTGTTTTCCTTTTCTTACTTTAGACCTCTTTCAACCCTTTTTCTTAAATTATCACATCCTCCCTTATCACCAGGTCAACAGAAGTCTAGACAAGGTTGACAGTCAAAGGTAAGAGTGTAGGTGTAAACATAAATCTCTGCAGGTCACATCTACTCAGTAAGAGAGAAAGTGTGAGTTATGAGGTAAATGATAGCAGAGCCTATTGCAAAGATAAGTGTGTATCCCTGATCATAGATGTAACCGAAGCAGTTAGTTATGGAAAGGAAAAACATCAAATGAAAGCTAAAGAGAGATAATTTATTAGATTTATTTCAGAGGATGATTAGAGGAGAGCTTATTAAAATTCCTTTAGTCTTTCTTCTCATTTATTTTATTTTCATCATAGGCATGTGAACTTATGCAAATTGAAAGGTGGTTTTATAAATATTGAGCAAGATTTTCCAGTTAAATAGCCCAAAGTGCTTTGATTCTAAATTGGGCAACTTTGAAGTTTACATTAACTCTTTCATGACACTGAAGAGCTGGAGGATTATTAGTTTTTACACCGTGAAGCCTTTGTTCCCTTTCTTTACAAATTCATTGGTTGTTTCTAAAAAAAAAACCAAACTTCCAGCATTTTTTGGTTTACCTCCCAAGAAGCAGATTTCACTAATTTACTTATTGGAAAGAGTTTGAAAATTTGGAAGCTTTAGCTCACTGATCTTGGTCATACATACCTAACTGATTGACTTATCCCACTTCAATTTTAGTTAACTTAAATATACATTTCAGCTTTCCTGATGGGCCCTCATCCAAGTTTCCACTTTAATTAAGTAGTCTCCTGCAGACTTTGGACAGGAATAGATCAGGGCATTAGATAATAAACTAGAACAGCTGATTCTACTATACCAGGGGTACCAGTTAGGATTATGCTGGGCTACCATAACAAAACACATAACCAGTAGTGGTTTAATAACACACTTGGGGTAACTTCCTCAAATAGCAAGAAAGTCAGAGGTAAAGGGTTGCTGCATGGGTTCCAGTGCTTACTATTGCCACACTAGCCACCCTCTTGTACTCCTGTTCACATTTTCTCTTAACTAGTCATCCCACATGTCACTAGATAACCTCAGAGGCATCAGATGTCACATCCTTGTCAATAGCAGGAAGAGAGAGAAGTGGAAGAAATCCCCAATGAATGTCTGCTTATATCCCATTGCCCAGAACTGCACGATATGGTCAATTTCAGGAAGACTGGGGAAATGAGTATCTCTCTAGGGGTAGATTTAGTGCTTTTCAATCATAATAGTTTTATCTGCAGGGAAAAGGAAAATGGGTTGGGTTGGCAAACTAGGAATACCAAGTGAGATGTGCTATAATCCAGTTCCTAAAGTGCAAGAAGGGAGGTGCCTCAAAGGATGGGGACACATCAGTTATGAGCTCCCCCGTCATCACCCCTTTATTATTAAGGTTTTGTTCTTGTCCTTCAGAGACATTGTGGCTCAACAACTACGAAATATAACAAATATTCCTAAATATACTAATAGAACTATTCAATAATTGACACTGATATTCACCATTCAATAGCCTGGCATCTTTTTACATAGACTTATGAGCAGGTGTCCCAAACTGGAAGTCTGCACTCACCAAAGCCATGTACCATCTGGTCTTCGCCACGGTGGTGCTTTTTTGAAGAACAGGTGGTTATTTGACCTTCCATCACAGAGAGGTTCCCTTTTTAATAATGGCAACTCAAATTATTCCATCCTATTTTCTGTAACATTCTACTGAAGTCTTTACAAAAATGCCCCAAATCTGTTGAAGGGTCTTCTCAAAATAGCTATGAGGAAGTTCAGTTCTCAAGGACAGAGATCTTTATAAGGATCTCTAAGAAAGAAGCATCCAGATTTCTTAAATCTCATTTGAATCCAAAAATCAACTCTTTAAAAATTTATTAAAAGATTTTACTATAGAAAACAAACCTAAACTTTAGATAATTAGTGCATCAAATAAATGTGTGTACAACAAGTATTAAAACAAGTGAAATGCTATGATATTTTGAGGGTGATATTTTTTCTTTGAAATATTTGCCTTAAAGGATGTATTTTCAACTTAGGTAGAGGGGATGTTTGCTATTTTCCATTTAAAAACTTTTCCATTTGAAATTTTGTTTTTAATTTAGTGTGAGCACTTCTAGTGTAGAACACTCCCATTAGGATAAATCCACAGTCATCAGCAAAATCACTATTTTCCGAGCAAATTTCATGATTCCTGAAACTTGCCTTTCCCTTTTCCCCAATTTCTCTCCCTCCTCCTTCTTCTTTTCCATTCACCTTTTTTTCCTTCTATTCCTGTAAATATTCTTCAGTGTAATAGGTATTTTATGGTGATCTATCAATGACATTAGACATAATAAATTTTTTATCAATTCAACAAATATTTTTGAATAATAATCATCTAAGTTAGTACTTAATAAGGAAAATCAGCCCCTATTTTAGAAATCTCTACTTTTCCATGGTTTGTTCTAGCTCCCTTTCTCTAAGTTAAAATAGTTTGTTGTATCAAACAGCAAATGAAGGAAGCAAGTTAAGAGTTGATTTATATTGTGATGTCCTATAGTTTAGTAATTTCTAAATGCTCTTAGAATTATCAGCAAATAAGGCATATAATAGCTTAATATATAGCCCACAATACAAGTGAAGTGGTAATAATAAACAAATTAATAACATCTTTTAAAGAACTATATCCTTTGTTAGAGCTTTTTTTTTTTTAAATGTTGGCGTAAGTCCTTCCTCATCCATAGAAATTCCTTAACCTCTTGAGCCAGAATAATTATGATCATACGTAAATTGAATGATTACTTCTCATTTGACATTTACTTAGGTGATACCACTTATCTGATTTATAATCTTATTTATAATACCATATTTTCATGTATCCCTTATCTCTAAAATTAGACTGTAAAATTCACAAAGTATTCTGATTTCCCTCAGTGCCCTATTGACGGATGACTCTCGGTTGGTTACAAACTGTCTTTCCTAAAATTAAAACAGACTTCATCTTTAAAAATGACAATATTGCTTAGTGTATTTGGAAAATATCTAATAAGGAAATCAATGTGTAAATTAATTTGCATCTTTGGCTCACTTTCTAAGGGACTTTCACCATAAACTTCCTTTCCAGCTCTTACTTTCTGCTGAGATTTCATGTTTTTGAATTTCCTTCCCAGAACTCATTGTGCATTCTCTTTCTCAATACTCAGTCTCAAGGAATCAAGGAACCAGCCAATAATTATACCCCAACCAGAAAAAATCAAGCTCACGTTTCTTGATGCCTGTGTAATTATGAGTACAGCTGTAGAGCTGTGTTTCATCCAGAAAATATGATAATACATATTGTGTGATGCTTGTATATTTCAAGTACAAGGAGAAATGCTTCAGCATTAAGATGTCAGTATTCCAACAGGAAGTAGTTCTCATTTTACTAGTCTGATCTTATCAGGTTAACAGTTTCTGCATAAATCTACTGCTGAGAATGTAATTGGCAACCAGAAAATATCAATGCCACACACACACACTCATAAACACATGCAATTATAAGATCCTTTGCTACCCAAACTGTCAAGAAAAGTTGAGTTGGAGAGCTCATTTATATAATCAATTGTCAGAAATGAGACACAAAAGGGGCCAGCTGACTTGTTCTTTTCTTCCAATCTGTAGCTCGTACACCTCCACACATTTACCATCTTTAAACAGATACTGTAAAGTGACTCTCTGTATCAAGAAGTCATTCATTAATATTGGGTGACTAGCATATCTTAGACCAGTCCACACAAAGTTTCTGATATAATTCACTTTTGACATTTAATTCTAGAATTAACTAAGAGCTCATGCCTCAGTGGACTGTGTGATACATTAATAAGTTCTGTCAGAATGAAACTCATCATTTTTAGATTTCTTTGATAAAAATCATTCTTCTTTCACCATCATCTATGGGGGCGGGGGGAGGTAACAAAGAAAATGCCAAGCACTTAAGTCAGTGAGAAAAATTAAAACATCTCCAATAACAGATCCCATCATTCATTATCATCAAGCATCTCATACAAATAGCATACATAAAATATTTTTATTTTCATTTTATAGAAGCACAACCTGGTGAGAGGGGAGTTTTTCTATACTTTGTACAGAAAGGCAACCAAGTACTTTACCAACTTCCTTTACATTTATTTCATTCTATTGTATAATCAGAATGACAACCTGTAAGTGATACACTCTCTAGATAATGGTTTTGTCTAAAATTTCTATCCCGTCCTCTGTCTGTGATAAAGATTTGTTTTCAACATCATCAATAGCTGAAGTGATGTTCATTTGTGACCATCTGTTCTTATAATAAAACAGTAGATTTTGGCAGAATTTTCAAGCATTGAGCTTGTCCAAACGTTAGAACACCTGTTTGATCTTTACCAAATCAGATCCTTCATATGGTTGGGTGTGGGTGGTAGGTTGGATGTAGGGAAGGAAAGAATTCACAAATTCTTTTGAATTAGGGAAATGTCAAACAAATGATTTTATTCCTGTTATTGATGAGTATTCATCCATGGATGATAGAAGTTACTATATTAAGTGATGAAAACTGTGATGCATATTGAAATATACAGAGTTAAATGGGGAAAGTACACAATTATATTTTTGATCATCCACACATGAAGAGATTATTATTAAATAAGCAGATATCTTTCTCCTAAAGCAACATCAAAACATAATTGATACTCAGTGTTTGTGTGCTCAGTAAAAAAGCGTGTGCTTAATCCTTATGAGACAGAGGAATTTATATTCATATTCCTATGTCACAGCTAAAATAATTTGCAGAGTTGCGTCTCAGTGATTCTGTTGGACTGCTCACGGCTTTCTATTAGATGATGTGAATGACTTATTCTCAAATGTATTTCCTCTGTCAGTGACATCTTAATAGATCACAAGAAAGACTGGAAAAGTAGGGGTGTTGGTTTAGATAAGCTAGCCAGAGGAGTGGCTTTTGAATCATGTTGAAATCATGTCCGAGAAGCAAGGAGGTGAAGGCCCCAGCCTGGGAGAGAGTCTGCCTAGATCAGGGCATAGGCAGGCAGGGAGAAGAGATGTTTCCATTTCTATGGAGGGCACAATAATTGGTCGGAAGATTTGAAACCTATAATTAGGAGTTTGGATTAGATACAGAGTCGAATTGGGGAAGTGATTGATGTGAGTAAAACAGCAGTAGAGGCTGAATGGTGCCGCTGGGCCAAGAGTGGATTGGCAGGCCCGGGGCTCCTGGCTGCCTGCGGGCTGGCACGGCGGCACCCAGCCCGGATTGGCTGCCGATGGCACTGAACCGAGCCAAGACTGAGAAATGTGACTGTGACAGAATCCACAAGTGTGAGCCATTGTCCCCAGGTCCTCTGCGCGCTTCAGGAAGCCCTGGTGAGCCATGAAACTCCTCATTTTGTCTTTTTCCTTAATGCGTGATCATATTGGTGTCATCTCAGTTTAGCAAATAAGCACATAGACTAAGCCAAAAGATTTTGCTTCTGTTTTGTCATCAAAGCACCTACAAAGGACTTAAAAAAAGTCTAGGGTGATTAAAAAAGTCAAACAATATAATCATGGGAATGGGAGTGAAATTTAAAGATGACCTTGTACAGCTGTTTCACTTTATGTTTTTTGTTTTGTTTTGTTTTGTTTTGTTTTCAAACAGGGAAATTGGAACTGGGATAAAGTGATCTCATCCATCCATCCATCCATCCATCCATTTAGCTTAGATTTAAAGTCAAATTCTTTACAAATTTGAACTTGGCTTTTAATTTATTATCTGGGTGACTTTAGAAAAGCCATTTGATTTCCCCAGTTCCTTCATCTACAAAATAAAATACAATAATCATTATAATCAGAATAAAACATCCATTTTCAAGGCATGATCACTAATGGTATTTAATTCCATTAACCGTCTGCTTGGGCTTAATTCCCAACTCAACCACTCACAAGTGATGAAAATTTGTACCAGTTTCCTAATTTTCCTGTGCTTCATTTCCCTACTCTGTGAAAGTGGATGTGTATATCTATATTTATATAGCATTAAATTAGAGAATGTATATGAATGCAGCACTACCTTTCACCTAAGGCCGGAGCCATGGACAGATGCTAGCAATCACTATGGTTGTTATTATTATCATTCTCATTGCTTTTAGGCTAATGGCCAAAATATAATGGGTTCCACATGCAGGATATGCAGAGAGGAAAGAAAGACGCAGCTCCTCCTCTCAAAGATCAGAGGCGAGGCGGGTGGCATGAAGTAACTTCAACTTCAGTTTAATCCAGTAATTACTGTGAAGCTTCCCTCTCTTTCTTAGCATGATCTGGGGGACTCTAGAATAGTCTCTGCAGGTGAGTCTTTGCATTGTGACTTGAAAGATGAGTAGTTGTCAGGGACCCTGCAGTGAAGTGAAAGACTATGGGGTGTGCTTTAAGGGTCTGGGGAGCAGAAGTAAAAGTAATTCGAGTTGTTGGTGCTTTTTTTTTTAAAAGATTTATTTTATTTATTTATGCATACAAGAACTGGGATGTGAGCCAAAGGTGTGGGGTGGGGGTGGGGGTGAGAGGATTCACCAGAGACAGAGCGGGGAGCAGAACAAGCAGATCCACTGAAACACACTGCTGACGGGAGCAGTGGGCGAGACAGAAGAGGTCTGCTGCGCCTTGTGGGTCCCCTCCCTGACTGGGGAATCCAACTCATGCTGCGGTGGCTGCCGATAGCTTCATAGTGCTGAGCCACCAGGGAGGCCCTGTTGGTGGTTTTGTGCGGTTGGTGGTGCATTGCTGTGAGAAGCGGGACTTCATTAAATACTGATTTGATAAAGAAGCAGCCTGTTACATGCACTGCTAATTTAGGTGCACTTTATCCAGAGGGTAATGAGGTACAGTAAAAAAGATTTTAGTCAGAGGGATGGTCTAATTAGGTTTTCTCTGTCCAGCAGTGACGGATGACCCCTTGGTCTACTTCTGTCTTAATGTATAGCCATGACAGTGCCACTATCTATTGATTTGGCTGCTCTCCCTTCCCCCAGTTGGTGACTTCCTTGAAGCTGGTCATCTGTCTTTTTATTCCCAACGTCTGTTATGTAACCTGGAGGAAGCATGTGTTCAACAAATGTAGAATGGATTAATGAATTAAAAGAAAATAAGAATGCAGTTGAGACTTTTTCTCCCTAATTCTATTTAATGTGACTAGATAAGGATCTAGTAGTGTCGGTGGCAGAAGACTTAGAAAAGCAACAGTTTCAAGAGCTGTTTAAATAAGAAAATGGACACGACTAGGAGTTGGAGACTGACTAAATCACAGGCAAGAACATCTCTAATTTAGATTTAGACTCGGTCAACTCAGCAGATGATGGTAGCACTCACCAAGAGTGAATAACCAGGGGCAGGTCTGCAGCAGGTAAAGATAATGAGTTTACTTCCAGACAGGTCGAATTTAAGAAGCTGTGGATCAAGTGAAGGACTCTCTAGGAGGCAAGTAGATGGAGGGACTGTCCTGTCTTTTAGCTCAGGGTCTGCTAAGCTCCCCTCTGTCAGCTCTTTAAAAAATATCTGAACACAATAACAAATACTAGAATGTTTAAAAAGTTTGTACCTAAGGATTTTAGTGGCTATGACCGTTTGTCTGAAATGCACTTGCACACATCTTCATTTCTGGAAGTGATCCCCATGAGGGCCCAGCTAAACGTCACCTGGGTAGGAGGCCTGGGTAGACCCTTCCAGATATGACAGCACCTAGCCTTTGACCTTAACTAGTCTTCAGCACTTGTGCTAGCGTATTAAAATATTAGTATTCATCTTCCCGTAATATATGCAAGGTACATCATGATTAATAGCATGGATTTGGGAATCAGACAGATAATGTTTTAAAATCTCGACTTCATCATTTAGTGAAGTGATCTGGGGAAAACAGTTTGCCCTCTCTTAGCCTCGTTTTTTCCTTATACCTAATCTCCTGCCCACCTGTGATTATGCAGGTACCTCTCTTTTTCTTTCTCCTTTGCCTAGTAAATCTGTCCTTTTAAAAACTTTTTTTAAAAAATCAAAGGTTGAAAGCTTCCTCTCTCTCTCCCTCTCCCCTCCCTCCCTCTCCCTCTCTCTCTCCATCCCCCTTTCTTTGTCTCTTTGTCTCTGTCTCTCTCTGTCTGTCTCTCTTTCTCTCTCCTCTCCTCACTCCCTCTATTCCAGCCACAGGACTCCTCACTGTGCTGCAGGGAGTAAGCCAGACAGGCTCCTTGCTTCCAGAGTGCTCCTCCCCCACGTATCTGCAGGTGTCTGCAGGGCCAACACCCTCACTTTTATCAAACATCTTCACAAAAGGCATCTGCTGTCTTGTGGCTATAACAGAGGCAAAAATGCTACTGAGTCTAATGTGAACCTCGTGGGTGCTGACAAAGGGTGGGAGGGAATCCCAAGGAAACTGTATCCGGAGAAGAATGCCATGTAAAGTGTTTCCCTTATATATTAGCCCCTTTAATGGCATTTTGACATTTGAAATGCAAATAAAATTTCAATTTCAAGCTGAGATCTGCCGTGGGTCCACGATGGAAAATTTCAGCTCCACGTTATAATAAGTTATATCATTCCTCTCTGCTTTATTATTTTCTACTTAACATTTATTACAAACTAATATGCTGGATGTTTTATATATTTATATTTGTCCACCAAACAGGAAAGTATGTTTTCCTGAGGAGAGAGCTTTTTGTCTGTCATTGCGCACTGCTGTATCCTCTCTCCTCGAACATGGCACAGTACACACACAAAAGATAGATTTTTCAGTGAAAGAATCACCTATGGAGAGTGCTAGGCATATCATCCTGTGTGAACTGAGGTTCATGAAGGTTAGCCATGATTGTTGTGAATTTGCTCATATTTCCAAGATCTTCAGACATCATGAAGTAACATGTTCACTATCTTGTTATTTCAACTATTGCAGATACTTAAGGGACAGAAAAATGAGTGGATAAGCAAAACAGCCAATCAAATGTAAAATTAGTTACTTGGGCCCCCATTGGCAATGTGATGTTGCCTCAGAATCCAAACTCAGTGCTAGGGAAGCAGGGGGGGCTTAGCATGGTGGCCCTGAAATCCGGAACAGCTCTCCCGGCCCTCACCCCAAACTCCCTGCATTCTTGCGAGTAGGTTATTCTCAAGGACACTGCACTTTCACAGCCTTCAGTCTTTGTGTCCCAAATGTTGAAGCAACTGGTAAAATCTTTCACCTCTTTAGCTTTCTTCTAATGTGGAGAAAAAGTAACCTCTTTTACACTGGTGTGGATATAGGAACTGGTGAAACTGTTACTGAAAATAACAGGAATTCTCTTAAAAATAATAATGTATTACCCAGTAATCCTACTCTTGGGATTATATGTCCACAGAATATGAATATCAACAGAAACCCCGTATGTTCTACAATTTCACAGCAGCATTATTTACAATAGCCAGGACACGGAAGCAGCCTGAACCTCCTTCAGTGGATGAAAGGGTAAAAAGGACATGATACATCCCTACCATGGAGTATTACAATGCCTGAAAAAGGATAACGTGTCATTTTCAAGAAAATGGAGAGACTTTAGAAAACCATGTCTAGGACCTTCCGGCCTCCCTGGTGGCCTGGGGTTAAGTCAGCACTGTTACCGCTCTGGCCTGAGTTTGATCCCGGCCAGGGAGCTGGCCCACACATGGCACAGCAGACCTCTCCTGTCTTGCCTGCTGCTTTGCTGGGCGGTGTATTTCAGTAGATCCACATGTTGTGCTCCCCACTCTGTTTCTAGTGAATCCTCTCACCCCCTGCACCTCTGGCCTACACCCCAGTTCTTCTAAGCAAAAAGAAAGAAGGAAAGAAAACTGTAAAGTAAGCCAGTGCAATAAAACAAATCTTGGGCACTCACATAACAGACAATTTACAATGCAAAACACTTTCGAAAATTAATGGACTTCAATAAATGTCCTGAAGGCAAGAGGTTAAGAGGGAGGCGAAGGGAATGGTGGGGGTAGAGATAAAGTAGAAAAATTTTGAAAAATTAAAAGGGAAAAGAGAAGTCTGCTCTTTTACTTATTGAAGTATCTCTAAATTTTTCATTTCTATTTCAAATTCCCTCACATTCTTTCCCAATACAAATTAAAAAGAATCAAATTCACTTCAGTCAATAAAAAAATGGATTTAAAATAATCAGATGATACAACCTCTTCCTTTCATAAAGATGTATGCACACACGTGCACACACACACAATCTTGACCTGATAATTTTTAATGGTTTTTATGCCTTTGTCTCAGCAATTCATGGCAAGTGTGAAGATATTCCCAAAGTGTTATTAATGACTTAGAAAGTGGGGAGCATGCTGTCAGGACCAAGTTTAGCTAGTCTGCTGGCAGGCAGTACCAAGAGGCAGAGTGAAGTTGAAGTTTAAATTACAAAGAACTATTGATCCTGACAGTAAAGCAAGCCTGGAAATGAAATTGACACAGAGTGAGTCTGACATTGAAATATTATCTTAAATCTTGAAAAGCGTGATAGAGAATTCAATTATATAACCAAAGGGAATTGGAGAAAATGAGTAAATTGGTAGTGATCTTTCCTTCAAACATGTATTTTCCTGTAGAGGTCAAGCTCGATTTGCACTGGTTTCTCACTTCCTCATTTAATCAATTTCAATAATGATTTCACTTAATAATTAGAAAGTTTTGAATTCACATTAAAACCAAACCAAAACAAGAAAGTTGCAGAGTTAATTTCAGACCGGGCAGCTTGCTTAACAGAACTGTTTTCCTGGACTTGGAAAGAAGAGATGAAACACCAGAGAGAATTCAGGGCCTACAACAGAGAGCCATGACCCTGGACAAACTGGTTGATCTCTGTCTTTTAGGGGCTTCAGTTGCCAAACATGAGCTGTAAAAACTGATAATTCCCACTTCATGATAGTTGCTATGAAACATAAAAAAAAAGTGTGACTGGGTTAGGCTTACATAAAAAGATTGATAAAATTCATTTTGACATGTGTTTAAATAGAGCTGTCACGTATATATGATGAGATTGAATAATTGTATAAACCCATGAAAAGGAATGTCTTAATTTTCAGATGAGAAAACATGTTCAGAGTTAACTAACTCTCCACAGTTACCTAGTAAGTGTCCAGGGGCACATTTTTCAGAGGTTTGACCCCTGTGTCTTTTAACTCAACAACCCCTAGATATGTCCACAGTCAGCTCTTAGATCATAAGTATCTTAGTAGGCTCTTTTTACCCCCAAAGACCTAGCTACACACTTAATGACCTATTTATTCAGCAGATATTTTTAATAGCAGCTTCTAGGTGTTAGGTAGGTGCTATTCTGTCTCCTGAAGCAGTTGAATAAAAATCTTTATCCTGGGAGGCTAATACTGTGGTAGAATTGATTTATTTAACTGCTATTCATGGGCCCTTTCACATCCTAGATATGGTCTTGGAACTAAAGACATAAGCAATCTGTGTCCAATATTCTAGGTGAGATGAAATATGCCAGAAAGGCTGAATAGGGTAGGTTAAGAAACCTGCAAGCTCAGGTATGGCCCAGGAAGGGTGAAGTCCATCACAGTGCCTCTGGGTAATCTTCCCAGGGATGTTTATCAATGAGCTTTGGTCTTGAATTATGAAAGGACCATTTACTTACTTAAAACCAATGTGAAAGATTACCTGGACAAGGATCTTGTACTTTCAAAAATGAGAATGATTGGTTTCATACCTAGAAAAAAGCTATACCTATTGGGTTATTAAATCATGTGAGCTTCTTGAAATGATAGGGGTTTGTCACCTTGAGGGATGGCAGCATTTGGAGTGGCACAGGACAGAGGAAAGATAACTCAAAGTCCAACTAGTGAGAGATGCAGCTGCCTTTCCCCCTCACATTTATTTGGCATCAGATTCAGGGAAGTTTGGCAAATATGTGGAGCAATGTATGAAGGAATGTGCATGGCAAGGAGGTGGATTAGGGATGTATATAATCTGGCACAAGCTAGGGGGTAGTGAATAAGGGCTATTGCCTGGCAGGCTCCTATCTCTAGTCCCTGTTTACACTTCTTGTCAAGGTGGTCTAGCTGGTTATGCTAATCTGACTTAATGTCTGCCTGCTGTTTTCAGCAGATATTCTCATACCAAGACTTTTGTCCTGGTGAGAGGCTCCCTGCCTGATTACCTTTTAACTTGACCAACAGCATCTTTGGGTGTCAAGCAAAATCCCAAGAACAAGAGGGGAGGACTGGGAAATCCACAGGAGTTATTTAAAAAAAGGAAATCAATTATTCTTTTACAAAGTGTGCATTTTTAGTCTATTCAGAAATCATGTCGATAACTTTACCTATGACTGTCATGCTGAGTGTGTGTGTTCTCCTAAAATTCATATATAAAGTTTTAAGCCCCATTGGAACAGGGCTTCAAGTCTTTGGAAGGTAATTAGTTTTAAGTTAGGTTGAGGCCCTTTATGATGAGATTAGTGCCTTTATGAGGTGAGAAAAGCAAGAGATCTCTCTTCAAGAATATACACCACTGAAAAGCCATGTAAACAATAAGAGGGCAGCTATTCATAAGCTAGCAAGCAGATGCTTGTCGGAAATTGTATCTCCCAGCTCCTCCTCTTGGATTTCCCAGGGTTCAAAAGTATGAGAAATAAATGTCTGCTGGTTAAGTCATCAAGGAGGATAACTATGGCTAGAGAGATACCCAGGAAGCGTGCAAAGAAGACCTGCTTTCTCTCATGTATTTATTGTGGTCTCCAAACAGAATACATGATTCACTTGCATTGCAGATGTTCTTTAATTCCCTTTATGTGTTAAGCATTCCACTGGGTGCTGGGGACACAAATATGTCCTTTTCCTAATATATATATATATATATGTCCTATTCCTAGTTTTTTATATATATTTCCTAGTTATATATATATATAAAACTATATATATATAACTATATATATATGTATATATATATAAAACTCAGTTAAAAATCTATTTTAACTGAATTTGGAACTACTTTGAGCTCAGGGCACATGAGTGAAGAACCTGCAAGGCAGGTGCTGAGTACTGTTTTTCTTTTCTTAATTTGATAGCTTCATGGTTATGGAGCAAATTGAGAGATTGCTTGATCCACAGGTGCTTTGACTATTCAACCTCATCGATTCATGTTTCAGCACTACTGGGATGTGCTTACATGGAGGTGGCACTATTTTACGTGGCTATTCTCCTTTTAGTGATTGAAGTCACTGGCTGAGTGATGTAGTTCTTGTGTAAGGACCTGGAAGGGTCTTTCTGAGCTGCCCAAGGCATGACGCACGTGGCACAACCCTGGAGAGCTATGCTGGTGACAGTCCAAGCAAGGAAAAGTTGACCTCAGCTGGACACTGTGATGCCCCTATTTCTGTCAGGTAGACTAAGGCTTCTCACTTGAGTTGTCCAAGTTAAGACTCCTCTCTCTCAAAGTCCTACTTTGGGGAGAGTGTCTAAAAAATCACTCTGCTTCCTATAGTGGGCACATGGCCCCATGCTGGGTTAACTAGGCGAGGGCCTAGCTAGGGAGGTCCAAAGGGGCACGTGCATGGCAATGGTTCGTCAGCTTAAGGTTGTCTCCCCGCATCTGTGCAGCCTCATGATTCCAGGGCGTGTGACATACTGGGAAATTCCAGAAGCAGTAGGTCAGAGTGCCATGTTTATTTTTTATTTTTAAAGATTTATTTATTCATGCATACAAGTGCTGGGGTATAGGTCAGGAGGGTTCACCAGAGACAGAGTGGTGAGCAGAGCAGGCAGACTGGCTGAAATCCACTACTGAGGGGAGCAGCGGGCAAGGCAGGAGAGGTCTGCTGCACCACGTGGGTCCCCTCCCTGACCGGGGATCGAACTCTCGCTGCTGTGCTTCACAGTGTGCAGCTCAACCCACTGCACCACCAGGGAGGCCACAGAGTGCCACGTTTATTTATTTTTTAATTCTTTTTATTATTATTATTCATACAAGGACTGGGGTATAGGCCAGAAGTGTGGGGTGGGGGGTGAGAGGACCCACCAGAGACAGAGTGGGGATCAGAAAAGGCAGATTTGACTGAAACACACTGCCGAGGGGAGCAGCGGGCGAGGCAAGAGAGGTCTACCACGCCATGTGGGTCCCCTCCCTGGCCTGCAGCAGGGATCGAACTTGTGCTGCGGTGGTTGTGGTTTGCTTCATAGTGCGTTGCTTAACCCACTGCGCCACCAGGGCGGGCCCGCAGAGTGCCACGTTTAAAACCAATTAATTTTAAATCTGGATTAGTACCAGTGGCCCAGAGCATTGAGAACATGATTGTTTGAGCTGGGCTAAATTTTCACTCCTTCCTTACTTGATCAGGATAAGGTATTTCAGAACTTAAACTTTTAGTCACCTGTTATTCTACAATGGAGAGTTTCCACTCATAGACTCAAGAACAAGATAGGTTAAGTTGTACTGTGCTCTTGCAGAGGCACTAAGGATGAGAGAACTGGTCCACAGGAGGCTATTAAATGGACAAATCGCGCAAGAGGTCAGTAAAGGCTTTTCAAAATTAAGTTTAAAAAAATATGCCTTTTCTCGGGTTGTGGTACATGTGTGCATGTATTTTTTTCCTAGGATCTGTTAAAACTCAGATTCCCTAAGAAACAAAGCAATTTAAAGAAATAACAACTGGAAGATGTACTAGATAGAAAATAAAGCAAATGTCTCTCATCAACATTATGGAGTATCATTGAAAAGATGTAACAAAGGGGAAATAATTTTAGTTCATCTTGTATATTTCAGGTTTTTGCATGCTACAATTTATTGCTGAATGATACAATATCAGGTCTTGTTCTAATGTAATATAATCCTCACATGGCTATAACAATAGCTGAGAAAGCTATATATTTTATATTGGATACATGTAGAAATCCAATTAAATGTTAGAAAACAACTTCACAAATTATGTTTAAGGTAAAATCTGTGTAACTTAATGTTTCAGAAAAATCTAACTTATTACAATACTCTATTTAAAACTTTTTACAAGTTTCTCTGCTTTCCCTCATATAAAGTAGGTAATTGCTTTTCAGGTAGATTGACATATTGTTTTCTCAGCTTATAAGTTATATTTCATTCCTTATTTACCATTATTTTAATTTAGTCTTAAATATTACATTTCTTTAAATGACATCAGGGTAAAGTCTTAGAAGGCTTATTATGGTTATAAGTAGAAACAGATGAAGAGAAAATTAAAAGGAAAATAAAAAGACAAAATGATTAAAAGAGAAGGGTTAAATTTTTAGAGGAAATTGCCCTTTTAAATTAATTTATATTTGGATGTCATGTTTGATAGACTTAAAGAGCTTCCATTATTTGGAGGACAATCCATCATCTCCCCCAGGTTTTGACTAGTTGTCATATCTCCTCCATTTGACTAGTTGTCATTTCTGATGAAAAGTCTTTAGCCTCATGAAGTGTTAAAGCTTGATTGCAACGTAGTCGATATTATATGGTATTTGCTACAGCTAAAATTGAGCAAATAAAAAGATTTGGTACATTCATAAACAGCAACTTGCTACAGCACTGGAAATCTTTTGTTGCTGCTCTTTTAGAAAAGAAGCATAAATGAAAAAAAAATAAAAACAAAGCAAAACAAATAGTAGCTTGAACGTCTTCAAAGTATATAATAAGCACATTCCCACAACATACTTGATTAAAGCTTGCATCAATAAAATGTAATAATTTCTGGGAATTTTTTTTTACTACCTTTATATACAAAGGGTCCAATGTAATTCACCTCAACAGGGGAATAAGGAAAAAGATAAAATTCAGAGTTTTGTCAGCATTTCATTGTTCTTGACTGTTAGTCAATTACATAAATTTTAAAACTGAAATATTTGCTGCCCCAAAGAAATGTCATCCCGATTTCCAGGTTTTGTAATATTTGCTAAGTTCTAGATTTAGACAGTATTAATTCATTACATGATCACTAGATGTTTACCTTATTCCAGAGGTAGTAGATATATTCCCTAAATCATAACCTGGCAAGTTCTTTCAATGTACTTTGTCATCATTATTTTTAGCAGCTCTGAAAATATATGAATTATGTTGCAAAAGAAGCAGTTGAAGATTTATGTACAACTAATGCATTTTGAATCAGTTAAACAGTTATGAGTTTTTAATTTTTGAAAAGTTATTATGTATACCATGAATTAAGTGTGTTCTATAGGAATGAAAACAAGAGCTAAATCCGACAAAGACAGGAGGCTGGAGAGATCCATTTTCCTGAATACTAACACATGTCAAGGACTTTGCCTTTGCCCAGACTAACCACCGAATTCAAGAATACAGATTCAAAAGAGAAGAGTGATTTGATGTGTAATACTTGAAAAATTATTCTTATATTCCTACCTTGGGATTAAACTGTGCCAGTCCATTTGGTGGTAAAAATCAATAGTTATACCTAGAGTAGATGTGCAATTATATTGAGGTATTATTATTGTTTTGGTCAAAATGGACTTGTCTTCATTTTTAAAAATACCTCGCAGTGATATAGAATCCTCATGTATAAATTAAACAAATTCTAGAAAGTGATCCCTTTGGCCTCATTAAATATAATAATGGTTAACATTTATTGGAAACTTACAATACAGCAGATACTATTCTAAAGGCTTTGCATATTATTAAAAAAGCATTCACATTTGTTAATCAAATTTTTCTAGACAAAAAACAATAGAACAGAACTGTTTCTGTTTCATGGATTTATGTGGACTTTATTCACGACTAATTATATTGAAAAAGAATAATACAGTGTAAAAGTCACTTTTATTATTTTCTTAATTCTCAAATAGCTGAATTTCCTAGACATCAACCTGCTGTCCAGCATTTTTCATTGTCTATCGCCATCTTATTCTTTCCCATTCATTCACCACATTTTTTTTTTCATTCAGTGTCATTTTGACAGACACAACCTTGGTCCAATTTCCTGCCAGTCTTGTCCTCAGGTGAGCCCACATCTGGAATATGGAAGGAAGGAAGTTGAACAGCTGACGGTAGCTTCAGGAACCTTAAACCTATTCTCACCACACAGTGTAGATTAGAAACCAGGGTATAATCTTCAAAACAGACTTCCAAAGTGTGTTTTAAACATCACATGTTACCTTGCTGATTGAGCAAAACTGCACATTAGATTGAGATTTCTGTATTTTATGATTTCTAATAAATGTGTTCCATTGTAATATAAGATTAAATTATATCTTTCCAGAGTGTTAAAAGTAAGTAAGCCACTAACATTACTTACTCATTTATTTAATGGGAATAAACACAATTCATTTTTTTTTCCATTGCTCAAGTTAATATAGAAACTTCAGCAGTGAATAACATTTCTCTGTTAACAGTGACACTTTCTTTCATTTGACTAATGCAGATGTGACTGAGGCTTATAAATTATTCAATGAAGTGCTAAAAGCTTCTCAGGACTTCCTTCCATAAAAACCTTTGTTAGATGAAATTTTTTTCCTATGCACAAATTGCATAAACTTTCAATTTTGAGTACAGAAGATCTTTATAAGAATACTTTGAAGACACTTAGTGATCTTTTTATAAATTAAATTTCATTTAAGAAAGCCTAATCTGAGTTTTTCATATTGTGCTCCCATTTTCAGAGAAATGTTTCTTTAGCAAACAATTCAACTTAACCAAAAAATTGTATCTATTCTAGCAAATGGAGTCACAAATTTTTTATTCAAACTTTCTTAAAATGGAAAGTACAGTATTTAGTAGTGATCTTTAAAGATTCCAAAGACACTTAAAGTTTTTAAGATGAAAATAGAAATAATTTTACTGACTGGTTCATCTCATTTTCTTTATTGCCTGATAAAATGTTTAATAAATTATTGGCTTTTCTGTGAGCTTCTATAATGGGTAGTACAAAGGAAACAAGTTATTTTTACAAATGATCTTTCTAGACATTAATATATTATTATATTACTAAAATCTTATTGCAAATGAGGTAGAAATAAATTCATGATATTGACATTATTTTATGTATTTCCAAAAGTCAGCACATTCTAGCATATTTTAGGGTAAATTGCATTTAGTTTGTTGAAACTTAAGTTAAACAAAAAAATAAAACTAATTGTTATTTTGTTAAATTAGATGTGGTCTTATTCTTTGAGATCTCAGGTAGTTGGTAAAGTATTAAAAAAATTATTTCTTAAAAAATTACAAAGACTTTTTATGCAATTAAGTAATTTGCATAGAAGCAGGGAAACCATCATTTAAATATCTATATTGAAATATAATAATTGGGGAGCACAGATCTCCTAGCATAACTTTTATCCATCAAGCAATTCAGGCAGAAATCATTTTTAAATGAAAAATAATGTAAAATATTTATGATATTTTAAAAAGACATTTAATTTGCAGGCACTTTGAAGAAATAATACTGTAAGTTAGCCAGTTGAACATCAGTTGAAAAACACCTCAAACAAACATGCTAACAACTAATGTTTTCAATAAAATGACTTTTCAAGCCCACTGCTTATTAATATTTATGATCTTGAGAACCAGAACGAGTATCTATGACAGGTAGGAAACTTGATTTTTCCCTTTTGATTTGCCTGAACACGTGGGATCCTCCTAGCTGTCTAGAATCATTCCCATTTACTTCTCGGGAAGCTCACCCCCACCCAGAGCAAAAATAATGTTAAATGGATCCCTGTCTTTTTGAGAGGCCTGGAATTGCCAATGTACAACTTTTCCTAAACTGAGAGGGAGACAGTGATGGCTAACATTCTCCCCTCAATCAGCAAAGGAGAAATTAAGTTCTCCTTGACCTTGTGACACTAAAAAATGTAATAACGAGTGGGATTATAGACAATTGATATCAAAATAGCTAAAGGATACAAATAACTAGAATGACCATAAAGATGTAATGGTAGGAAATACCCAGTTTAATGTGAATTGAACTTTGGGGTTTTTTTTTGTTGTTGTTGTTTTAATTTTTGCGTACAAGAACTGGGGGGTATGCTAGAGGTGCAGGGGTGAAAGCATTCACCAGAGACAGAGTGGGGAACAGAACAGGCAGAATTACTGAAATACACTGCTGAGGGGAGCAGTAAGTGTAGGGGAGACAGGAGAGGTCTGCTGTGCCATGTGGGTCAGCTCCCTGGCCAGGGATCCAAGTCAAGCTTAGCTGTGATAGCACTGAGACTTAACCCCTAGGTTACCAGGAGAGCCCAGAAATTACCCTTTTGTGTGAATATGTAAATGTCTGACATGCAGTAAGCCCTTTGCAACTAATAATTACAAAACATTATATATTATACCTATTTTGATGTGAAGTTGTTCATTGGGTATAGTAATTTTAGGTACCTCTATATCTAAGCATATGTGACTCTAAGTTAGTGGAATACTACTTTATCTCTTGCCTATTGAGAAAACACACAGAAGCCATTTCACTTTTTTAAAGAATTATTTTATTTATTTATGCATACAAGAACTAGGGTGTAGGCCAGAGGTGTGGGGAAGTTAGAAGATTCACCAGAGACAGAGTAGGTAGCAGAACAGGCAGCTCTACTGAAATACACTGCTGAAGGGAGCAGCGGGTGAGGCAGGAGAGGTCTGCTGTGCCATGTGGGTCAGCTCCCTGGCCAGGGATCAAACTCATGCAGTGGTGGCTGGTGTTAACTTCAGTGCTGAATCTATAACCTCTGTGCCACCAGATAGGCCCAGTAGTTAATTTTATTATCATTTAGAACTCTGTACTTAGTGAACCTCAGGTCTCAGTAACAACAAATACATAGGCTTTTCCATTTGTCAGTAATACTCCAGTGCTGGGCATATCTAATCCACTGAATGAGTCCCATAACCATAGGTGGCAGTTGCTGTAATTATGGAATTATTTTAGGTAGAATGCAAACCTAAAGAATTGAGATACTGACTAGCTTGCTCAAGATCACAAAGCAAGGAAATGGCAGAATCAGCATTCAAACCAGGCATTAGGACTTTAGAATCTCTGTAAATGGAGAGTCAAAATTTAAGTATATCTAAGTGGGAAAATATTCTGCAAAATAGTTGCTGTGTACTCTTCTAAACTATTTACTATGCTGAATGATGAATGTGAGGAGCTGTTTAAAGTTTAAGAAGACAAGAGACATGAGGCCCCTTGCAATAGGGGTCCTCAAGTTGCTGTGGACTAGGGAAAAATCCCTGGAAGGATATTATTGGGTTAATTAGGGAAATGAAGTAAACTCTGTAAATTTGATAATAGCATCATATTGATATTAAATCATTTGATTTTTAAAGATCATATTATTGTTACTTAGGTCCACACCCTTGATCTGTAATAAATAACAAAGTATTTTGGAAAATACACAGAGAGATAGAAAAATGATAAAATGATTGTGGCAAGATGTTGTTTATTGGTGAATCTGCATAAAAGGTATATGTAGTTCATAACACTCTCAGGGTAACTTTCCCTGTAAATCAAACTACATATTTATTCTAAATTCCTGGATATGAAAAAGGGGGTAAAAATGCTTTCTCCAGGATTTTAATACATGGAAATACATTTTTCCATGGGAGTCTATAAAAGTGATGATGTACATGAGTTGGGCTCTGGCTAAAAACAATTGCAAGAAGAATAAAAGGTGATGCAATATATTCCTTAAGAAAGCACCTACAAAGGCATACTCCCCAAAGTTTTGTTTTAGGCTAAATCAAGTATCAACCACTAGTCTATGCCACTGAGATTATATTAACCATCCTAAACAACTTAAAATATAGAACTTGTTTAGGATACTTGCTATAATTTCATTTAGCTCATGGCTCAAGTATCATGAAATCAGAGTGTTTGCATATCATTGTGTCATTGCAGATACATGTGCTTAACAAAATTATTTTCACACCATAAAGCTACCATATCTGGAACTAGATGACTTGGTGAAGATGTTGTTCTTTCTTTGAATGTCAGTCCAAAGCACTTGTATTATACTCACAGTTGGGCAAGAACTTGAAAGAAGGACAAGGTTCGAGTCCTAGTTCTGCCATTACATAGCTACATAACTATGGAAACTGATGTCAGTTCTGGAGTTTCCAGGATGCCATCTGTGAGTGGAGTGATGAACATCTACCTTGTGATGCTAGTGGGGAAATAAAAATGGAGAGCTCTGTGAAGCACTTGGCACATGCTAAAAGTATTACATATCTCAGTCATTCAAAAGTTGTGTGTGTGTGTGTGTGTGTGTGTGTGTGAAGAAAAGAGAGTTTGGAAAAAGTGTATCCTCAGTAAAATACCCAGTATTTCAGAGTGATGCCAGAGCGATGCCCTTATGTTTAATCACCCTTAGAAATGTTTAAGTTAAAGACTTAAGCAATCAGCACAAGACTCTTGAAAGGTCTGGACCGTACGTGTCCTTATGAAAACATAAGAAAGGAGGTATGTAAATAATATATAGTCATAAATATTAGCAATTATAAATTAAGGAGATAATGAAATGCCCTTTCGGGGCATAAATTATCCTAACTTGCAACTAAGGAATCATTGGGCACAGATATTTTTGTCATCTTAGTATCAGCTATGATTTTCTCATAAATTTTAGTCTTTGTTTCTCTGTTTTCTTTTCTCAAGGTGCACATACACATAGAACTCATAGGTGATAGCTGTGAAATGAAAATATGTATTCAGTATTCATAGTACCAACAGATATTGTGATTGTACCTGTAATTGTCATTTCTACTTTCTTTTTTGTTGAAGAGCTCAAATTTTGTTCTGGCACAGTATATTTAGGCTTCAGGGATAAAAAGTGCTTTCTCTCCAGCAGTATTTCCCAGTCTTAGATATTGACATTTTAGACCAGATAATTAATTATTGTGGAGGTTATACTGTGTGTTTTTAGGGCATTTAGTAGCATCCCTGGTCCCTACTCACCACATGCTGATAGAACCCATTCCCCATTCATTACAACTTAAAAGGGCTTCCCACACTGCCAAATGCCTCCAGGGAGAAGCACAGATAGATGACAGAATGCAGCTAGACTAGATTTTCATATCCAACCAGAGCTCTTATATGTTTGTTTAAATTAGTATTTTACCATAAATCATTTGCCTGTAAATAAGATTCACAGTGATTAGAAATGTATGTCCCCAAACTATCTATTGGTTAAATTTAAATTTGATATAATTAAATCACTCATTCATCCACTCATTCAGAGATTATTTACTGACTTTCTACTATGAAATGGGCAATGTGCTATAGTATATTTTCCCCAGCTATATCCCCCCGGCTAGTCTAGTTTAGACATTAACTCCTCCCACAGGAAGTTAACATATTTGTTAACATATTCACTGCATCACGGGATGGTTTATTCTGTCTCAGCTCTGTTTCCCTATGGTAGAAAATTTTGCACATGCTAAAAGTATTACATATCTCAGTCATTCAAAAGTTGTGTGTGTGTGTGAGAAGAAAAGAGAGTTTGGAAAAAGTGTATCCTTTACCATAAAGAGACAAGTACCAGTGCCATAAAGAGACAAGTTAACAACAGCAGCAATAAAAACAATTAAATGCCATAGCATAGGTTTTAGAGCTAGACTTGCTTGCATTTAAATCATGGGTCTACCCCTTATAAGCAAGTTAATTAACTTTACAGTACCGTCCTTTCTGGAGAGAATGTGACAATGGCATGGTGTCATTTATCGAAAGGGTGGGCTTAATCACAAACCCTTCCCTCTTTATCTGTGGATTTTGAAAACAACTTTGCAACTTTCCAGTACTTCTTGCTCTGTTATTAGAGAACAAAGACACTCATAAGATTTATGTTATACTAAAAATTCTGCTTTTATGCCCAACCACTGAAGAAAATCATTTTGAGAAAATCAAAACTATTGTCATATCTTTAAAAGGCCAAGATGAACTACAAATTGATTTAATGGTGGCTTTCTTATATTTCACACACTTGTCATTTTAATTTTTCTCACAATCAGCTATCTAGTTTCCTCTTTGTGAAATATTAATATTAGTATGAATGCAGTACATAGGAAATTTACAGATGTAAAAATGCTTGAACTTAGAGGGAATTATGTTGAGTAAAATAAGCTAGACAAAGATTAAACATCATGTGATCTCACTCATGTAGTATACAGAGGAGAAAATCAAGCAGATGAACTTAATTTAAAAAATTAACATTTGGACTGTAAGACCAATTAGTGGTTATAAGAAGGGGAGGGAGAAGAGTGGGGTGTAAACTGGACATAAGGGGACAATGGTTCAGTGAAGGACAGAGCTGGACTTAACGTAGTATAAAAACACGTTGATTCTCAGTGATGTAACCAGGCATACACAGTGTTGTAATGCAATACTACAATTTTTAATTTTTAAAAAGCTTGAAACTGAATTTGCATAGAAAAGTATGTCCAAGATAGAAAAAATGAAACGTGTATCATATCACCCATATTAAAGTGTGTTATGAGAATTAAAAGAGATTATAGATCTGATGTAGCACAATCCTAGACACAGAATTGAAAGTAACTACATGGCCAGATTGTTATTATTATTATTACTGCTATTATTATAATTGACATGAGTGACAAAATAAGGCAACAGAAGAATCCATTTCTGGACAAAAAAGTGGGTCTATAATATAAACAGAAAAACTGAGTCTAAATTAGTGTATCAAATAGCATAGCTAACAATATCTTCACATTTATTTTAAGAATAGGGGCTATTATTCTTTAAACTTCTATCCATAAGCATTGAGAGAGGAAGAGAAGAGAAAAGTGAGTATAAAAGAAAAGGGGCTGTTTAATAACTGCCATGGCATAGCAGCGGTGTGAGGACAAAGGAACAAATAGTCCTCTTGGTAGTAATTCATCTTATTGGGACGAAATCACTTGTAAGAGCTCCGCTTTGCATTCCACATTGCGAAAGTCAGAGCTGATGAAGATTTAAAGCCTTAAATATCACTGGGTTTAAAATATGTAAACCCAGTGCTTCTACTTTGCAGCCTTGTAAAATACACATAACTATAGAATGTATCACGACAAAAGCAAGATAACGCATATTCATACTTGGTTAACGGGTATCCACTATGTGTGTGTATTTAAACCCTGTGAATGAGCTGGCATTATAGATTACAATTTCAATTCTTCCCAGAAAAAGTAATAATGCTTGTGTTTTCCTCTAAACTAACATATATCTGATGTTTTCTCAGCACATCCAACCTAATTAAGATGAAAGATTTTCTTTATATCATTCTGCATGTTTTTGTTTGCACACCTAAATACTTAAACAATGAAGTCTGCATTTTAACATGGGCTAGGAAAGGATATTCTGCTTGATGCTTTTGGTATTGAATTTTCGCAAAAACCAGAGTACTCAAAAGCTGATGAACATTTAAACATGTTTTCATCCCAGTTTGTTGAAGTATTAAGTTCTGTGATCCAAACTGTGTTAAGTGAATGATTATTGGTCATGTAAGTGAACTGCTTATTGGTCAAATTTGCACATTGGCGTTTATTCTTTCTGCTGTCTTTTAATTATGGTGTTTAGGTGAAGGAGCTGTTGATCTTTATTCCACTGACATTTGAAAAATAATGGAGATTTCTGCCGAGCTTTTATTTTCCCTCAGGTGTTAGAAGAAAGACCATGGAAAATAACACAATCCAAATCCTCAACTGCATGATGCAAACCTACTATGTGCAAAACACTGAAATTGGAATATTCTCTTTTTTCACCTAACACTTAGTGATGTTTCTGCTGTTTTCAGTAGAAAACCCCATCTCCTTGCCATGCTGAAGACAATGGCCTTTTCACATATTTTCTGACTTACTCCTAAAATGACCTAGAAAAACTAGGTCTTATCCCAACCTATTTTCAGTCAGTATTTAAAACTTTCAATGTAGGTTAAAGATGGTCTTAAAACATCCGTAGCTTCTGATATGTTGTCTCTTGTATTGGGGTTTCTTATATTTTTGTCAAATCATGGGAATAAGAGACGTCTGTGAACAGATCTGCACTATCTTAATTTTAACACTAATCCTCCTCACCAAGTCAGTCACTCAGAATAGAGTCAATTTATGTTCAAGTGTGTGATTTATTAAACACACATACACCTTAGTAGGCCTCCCTAACTAAGAGATGACTCTAAAGAAAGATGGTCCAATGAGTAGTTGAATGTCTAGATAGAAGATAGACAGGTGGGAAAGGTGGGGGGAGGGGAGAGGGAGCAAAGGAGGGAAAGAGAGAGACTTTGTCACAAATCCACACATCCTCTGGACAGAAGAAATCAAAACTGAAACAGCTTTAGGTCTCTCCCTGCTCTCCCAGTTCTTCCTCAGGAGTGCTGCGCTGGTTTGTGCCTTGGGGCACTGCACCAAGGTAACGTTCCAGACGGGTGGCAGCTGTGCTTTATTTTGCTAAGTGGGAAAAGGACAATTATGAAAGATGTGGGAAAGGAGCGCTGGCAGAGCACAGGTGCAATTCAGTGGGACCGAATTTAGGAGACTAAATGGAGAAAGGGAGGATCAGGGAACAGATTCCTGTCATCTATTGATGCATCCTGGAAAGTCTTTGCCCCAAAGAGGCACAAACCCACCAGCCCAGGGTTCCTGGGGGTCCTGCATGAACCAGCCAGTGGTTGAACTCGAGCCTCTCTCCTGACACACTGGCCTTTCTCTAGGTCTCCAAACACCCCCACACTTTTTCTGCTTGGAGGCAGTGAATGTATGCCATTCCCTCTTAGTGTGGGGTTGCTTCCTTTAGCCTTCAGAGCTGGCTCTGGGCTCCCAATGACAGCTAAGTCACACTGTTCCAATATGTCTCACCCTCAATAACTCACTTCTCCAGGCTCTCAGGTCTTCATTTGTATCTTACAGAAGCTTGAACTCTTTGTTCCATCTTTGCTTCATTCAGAGCTACACTTTTGTTTAGTTCTGTGTGATCGCACCACTAGCATCTTGCAAATGGGTCTGCCTTTCTCACAGGGTAAGTCCAGGACAGGCTTGGTGGCAGGACATCGTGAGCTAAATAGATCAATGAAAGTCCTCAAAGCAAAAGAAAAGACCAGGGCGGCATTAATGAACACTTCATTGGTTAAGAATATTAAGCTACTCCAGTTGCAGTATAATGATGGCGGTAGACAGTTAAATTTCCACTGTTTCCTGGGTTTGAATAATCACCTACGTTCTCTGTGTAAATTTAAATACATAACAACACTCTGTAAGGTTATATACAAGATAAGTCTTTCACTGCCATAAAATGCTTACTATGCGTGGATATTCAAATTCTGTTTCTTCTTAAATTTTTTTTATCAATTTATGTATATAAGAACTGGAATGTAGGACAGAGGTTTGGGGGTGAGAGGATTCACCGGAGACAGAGTGGGGAACAGACAGGTGGATCAACTGAAATACACTGTTGAGGGGAGCAGTGAGCGAGGCAGAAGAGGTCTGCTGTGCCATGTGGGTCCCCTCCCTGGCCAGGGATTGAACTCGTGCTGAAGTGACTGGTGATACCTTTGTAGTTCTGAGACTTTAACCCCTGTGCCACCAGGAGACCCATAAATTCTATCTATTTTAAAATACTGAGAATAGTGCAGTGCTAAGGGAAAGTATTTGATTACCAGGTAATAAAACACAGGTAAGAGCAGAGAACACTGAAATGATGATATAAGAGAAAACAAATGAAAATACCTTGGCAGTGACAACTAAAAATCACCAAAAAAAATCTTGACATCTACATACAGAAATATTAAGCATAAGCTAATATTTTCTATGTCTAAGTGCAAATTTAATAGTATATAAGCCAAAAAATTGATTTTCACAAATGAAGCATTAGGGATAAAAGACTTATCCAAGCATAAAATATTTATTAATATGATTTTTTTTAAATTGAGGTGACATTGGTTTATAGGGAAGTTTGTTTTTTAGAGGTATAGGGTCTCCCCTATACCTCTAAAAAACATGCCACATCACATGTTGCCACACCACATCACCCACCCCCAAGCACCCACAGTTCTCCACCATAGTCCACTCTGCTCCCTCCCCACTTATTTGATATGACTTTAAAGAAACTCACCTATATGATAGAAGAAATTACTTAAGGATTTATAGTGACAAAAAGGTATCGAAACTAGAAACGAACCAATAATGGAACAACTTTCTATAAAATGTATAGTATGCCAATTATAGCAATCTTATCATATAAGGATTTTTACATTTTATGAATATGGAAAGTGAGACATTGTATTTAATGATTGGAACTCAAGCCTTTTATCTATTTTTATTTCTCATGTTAATACAAATAAGCTCTAATTTATAGAAATATGTGAACACATTGTGCTGATAGCATTCTATGCATTGATTAGTATCTTCCTGAACTTTCTCTGGCTGAGTTAAGTCAACATCCCTCTCTGAAAATCTATAGCAGCCTGTATCTATCAGAGAACAGGGGTACATATGTGTTGCCTGCACATTATGAGTGAAGCAGGGAGCAATGTAGGAAAATAGTTCACAACTCCAAAAGCTTTTCGACCGATTAAATAAGCAGCATCTATCCCTGGGATGATATTTATTACCTAATGCACCATGTCAGTAGAACTTCCAAATAGCTAGGATTAAGCCTGCTTATTCAAAGTCATTTTATTTCCAAATGACTTCACAACTTCTCCCTGTAAATTAGCCTTTGTGAAAATGAAACACCTTCTAAAACAAATTTGCATTTCTGAGCCATGTAGAACCTCTTTAAGAGTATAGAAAACAAAGAGAATGAACTTATAATAAATAACAATGTAATATCTCTGACATAAATTTCATATGTATTTCAAATACACCATGCCATTCTTGTACATTTATGTTTCTAGATATGAATATATTGGTTATAGCAAGGATTTTCTATAAACTGTTGCCACAAGGTTGTTTTAATAGAACCAAGTCAATATTTTATATATACAAATAATTATTCCTAACTATAGTAAATTCAGACTTCAACCCTATAAATGAACAACTTTCTAAGACTTTACAACATTTATAATAGAGACTTGGTGACGAGTATGTCACACATAAAACTTCCCCTAAAGTCAGCAATTTTAGCTGATCAGTAATTATGTGGAGCTTGATATATAATATAATTTATTCTCTCATCTTAAAAATGGCCATAATGTTGACCATGGCTACTAGTTAGAGCTGCAAAGTGTTACAGAATAAATGTGATCCTCCAAATTTTGTATGTTAAGACCCTACCCCCCAATGTGATGTTAATTGAAGGTTCCAGGCAACCCTGTTCAGTGAGGGCATGAGGATGAGGTCATATGGCTTTAGTGGTCTCACAAGAGGAGAAAGAGGCTAGAGTTCCCTCTCTCCCGCCTGTGAGAACACAAGAAGGCACTGTCTGCAAGCCAGGAAGTGAGCCCTTACCAGATACTGAATCTGTTGACTCCTCGAACTTGGACTTCCAGTCTTCAGACTGTGAGAAATAAATATTTGTTGTTTAAGCCATTCAATCTCTGGTATTTTGGCATAACAGCCTGAACTGACTAAGACATTAATAAGATCAAATGATACAAATTTATCTATGATGCATATATAATTATTTGCAAATGAAGTAAAAGTAGTGATGATTACTGTTAGCTTTTCTTAACATTAAACATGTGCTTAATTAACATTGTGATAACCACTTCACAACTAGGAGCTCAACTAATTTCAAAATCTCAGTGAAATAGAAATAATCAAATCCCATTTTACAGACAAGAAAATGAAAGCTAAGAGAGACTATTCAATTTGCCCAAGTTCCCACATCTAGTGAGATTTGGAGCTGAGATTTAAAAACATAAAATATTAACATCCTTTCTATTCAGTCACTTCATATTAACTATTATATGTTAAGTCTCTTCTGTTTTAGTTGAAGATCTTTGCAGGCAAAAACTAGATCTTCATTTTTCTGCCATGCTTCACAACAAAAAATAATATGGGGTAGGAGAGTCAATATTTATTTATCAAGTGTATTCATTAAAACACATCTGTCCTGGTAACTGAGTGAAAATAATAAATAAGCAAATACATAAATGTCAAGAAACAATGCATATATCACATTATTAAAATGGCATTTTAAATCTGGAAAATATGGCTGTAGTGATAGTGTGTAAACAGTGTCTGATATACACACTAACTGGCACATTTTGCCTTCATGGTTCCATTTTTCTACCAAGCGCTCGTTCAGCTCAGTTGCATTAAACTGTCTAGGTCAGAGTCCTGGCAGAAGGCAGATGGCACAGTTGGTGACTAAGGGGTATGCAGTGAAGGTGCTCTTTATAAACACTGATGGGAAAGAGACTTTCGGACTAAGGCTTTACAAGAGAAAGCGAGGAACAGTGAGGTGATTCCTAGGGTGAGCAAGAGCTGTGGGGTACCCCTTATCTACCATGGACTGCAGGGCAAGGCAAGGGAACACTCAGGCACTTAGAACTTTGGGAGAGAGCCATCCCAAAAGAGTAAACATCTGTAGAGGAAGAACTCAGGTATGCCCCCTCACAGAATCAGCAGGGAGGGAGTCGAGGAGACAAGTCATTAAGCCACATTCTGTTCCTGTCTCTTCATCTGATGATGTCCTTTGACCAAAGGCGACAGAACTCCAGAAGGAAAGAAAACCTTGACATTTGGAAGCACAAAGGCGGCTAGAGAATGTGGGGGGGGATCTGGAGGGGCAAAGGGAGATCATCCATCACGGTCACTGGTGAAGAGGGTCACACATTGGAGGAAGCACAGCTCCAGCAACCGCGGGTGAGGGTATGCATGCAGAGGGCATACTTCCGGCTCTTAGGAAGCACCCCAGCAACCTGCAAAGCAGGAGCAAATCCGTGGGTACTTCACAAGCACACACCTAGACAACATGAGCAGATGCATTGTGCCTTCTTGATTCTGGGAAGAGGGGGTACACATTCTTGGCCCTCTTTGTCCTAATTATAGGACAATAGCTAGTACCTGCTGTCTACCTATGTTGAGTAGATGGATGTAAGCTCTCACCTGACTCATTCTTAAACTGTACTCTGAAATGGCTGCTGTCCTATTAAGAAACATGAGGTAGTGTAAACCTGTATGGTGTTTTGTAAAGGTTCTGTACACTAAACCCCTCCGCAGCACTGACATGTCTCCCAAAGTACTGATTTTGACAGTGGCTATTAAATAGTGAAGATCTCTTTGCCTATTTGCTTATTTGTAAAAAGTAAAGATGTGATTCTTTTCTAGATTTGAAATCCTCTAACTTCCTGTGTTCTTTGACCAAGGATGGGGGGTGGGGGGACACCAGAGAAAAATATTACAGCATTCACTGTACTCTCCCAGTGGCAGAAAGGGTTGTGACTCAGCAAAGATTTATGCACAGAAATTATTTTGCTTTAAATTTTTTTGGGGGCGAGGAATTCCCTACTCTGCTCTTTTGTTCAGAAGCCTCAGGGGATGAACAGAGCATACTACTTCATTTCTCTATGTGGTGAGATTTATAGTTGGTCATTGGGGGAGATACAGCCATTAGTTAAATATCTGCTATACAGAGTAATTTAAACCTAAGTAATAGATTGATTTTTGCCATTACCTAGAAAGTTAGTAGGAAAGGGTTATTGCACACACACACACATACACACACACTCACACAGCAAAACAACAGGTACTGGTAGGAAAACAAAGCTTTCAATAGAGACCCCTCTTCTCAACTTTGGACTTCCATGTATACTGTTCTCTTTTGGGAATCCTCTCCTTTTTTTTTTTTCTTAGTCGATTACTACTTCCTTAATTAAATGAAATAATTTTTCACTCTGAAAATATTTCCCAGACCTTCTTTTATGTTGCCCATTTTTCTCATTAAATGAGTTAAGTATATGACGACCCCTGCATTCAAAATCATTTTTTGTGGCTTACAACTGCATATTTATTTGTGTGATCACTTTATTCTCATCCATGTCTTTCTACACCATCATGTCTATGAAGCAAAACTGTTCTCTGTGGTTGTTAATGTAGATGCCCACTGGCCTTCCAGGAGTAGATACTCAAAAGGACTGGAGAGTCACTGATTCGGTGCAATTTGATGCACAATTTGGTCACTTACATTGTATCTCAATGGACATGTTCTCAGAAAAGTCTCATAAGTGCTGGGTAAGGCACTCATTATCCGAAGCTATGTTGATTCCTGGCAAAACAACCATGACCTGTCACCTCGGTCCAGACTCTCTGAGAACATGGAATGGACACCTTTATGTTATTTAATTCCAGAGCAAGATTTCCAAAGTACCTACACTAAATCTGTACCTCAATCGTCGAGATGTTTAATCTCAACACTGTTGACATTCTGGCCTGGTTGGTTTTTTGTTGGGGGCATCTATCTTGAGAATTATGGAATATTTTAGCAGCACGCCTGACCTCTGTCCACTAAATGCCAAAGCAGCTCCTCCCTCCCCAAGTTAAATCCAACAAAAATGTTTTCAGACACTTCCAAATGGCCCCCAGGGTCCAAAAATCATTCCTGATCGAATATCACTGTTCTAGAGGAAAAGCCTGACAGATTCAAGTAAATACATAAGCATAACGGTAAAGGGCTGATGAAATGCTAGGGCAAAGTTTTTCCAATACTTCAAATAAAAAGGAAGGTTAGACCTCACTGCATGGCCCCACTAAGAGCATTATTAATTCAAATTGCTGCCATTCTTAAGGGTTTTATTTTACAGTTTCAAAAATATCTTAATTTGTAATCATTTCCCAGGGGGTTTCTAGGAAAAGTTGAGTCTTTATAATGAAATAAATCAGGAAATAACAGGCCAGCATAGGCCAGGCTGCTAATAGCTAAAATTTCACTCCCATTTCCTATGCTTTTAATTAAGACTTTTGAATTTGATTTTGTTTCTGGGCACATAAGCTCACTAGAACACAGTGATGTGAATTAATGTTCACTGAAAGCCGGAAAAATCGAATTAGGCAAAGTTCTAAAAGAAATCTAGTGGTAGTGAATTGAGAATTTTGATTTAAAAGCTGCTACTCACAACATAATTCTTGTATTTGTTCAGGTAGCAAATGCTTATTATTCTAAAGAAGTTGAGCATTGACTTTGAAGGTAAGTGGATTTACCGTTTCTTCGATGTCACAATAAAATAGTCCTACTGGCTGATTTGACGGTTTTCTAAATAAAAAAGGCAGTGAAGGAAGTGTTGGCAATGATCTAAGTACAGGCTATGTCACCAATTAAATTGGAGGATAGATTCACAAGATGCATTTCCTTTTTCTGGGTGAACTACGAGATTGACCTGATTTTGTGCAAAAAAGCTATCCTCAATTTCCATATCAACAAAATGATTATTTTAGGAATAAGACCTTTTATTTTGGAGCAGCAATGAATATCTGTACCTGAACATGTCTACATGTCCAACAAATAATACTTGAATTTTAAAATGAATTGATATAACCGCTAGTATGTTTTAGTTTTCAAGTACATTTCCTACACATTTGCTTTTATTTCTTCAATAAATGCCAAAGTTTGTTTAAAAAAATATTTCTGTGGGTTCAGTAAAACTGATTTCATAATTATCTTACACATACTTATCTTTTAATTGTCCTTTATATTCTTTCATTAGTTTAACACTCACACAGGTTTTCATTATACAGAAATGGTTGTTTCTTTAACAATGCTGCAGAGACACTAGGAATCTCAAGAAAGCAGTCCTGGAGAGAAAATACACATACTGTATTAAGAGTAACCCAAATTCACTTGCTTTTCATTTCTGTTACTTTTTAATCAATGCTCTTCATGCCTGTATATTAAAAATATACAGGAATTTAAAAATAAAAGGAAACAAGTTTTTGTTTAAAATGATGAAGGTTCAGGGCCTCCCTGGTGGCGCAGCGGATTGAGCGCTGCACTGTGAAGCATCTGCAGCACAGCAGTGTGAGTTCGATCCCTGGCCAGGGAGGGGACCCACATGGCACAGCAGACCTCTCCTGTCTCGCCCGCTGCTCCCCTCAGCAGTGTATTTCCGTAGATCTGCCTGTTCTGCTCCCCACTCTCACTCCGGTGAATCCTCTCCCCTCCCGCGCCTCTGGCCTGTACCCCTGCTTTTGTATTCATAAAAAAAAAAATCTTTAAAATGATGAAGGTTCAAATCCACTGCCTCTGCTCTAATAGCCCCCCTCTTTCTTAACCTAATTTTAGTTATTGGGGTCTGCATTTGCAGGCCCTTAAACCATTATCTTGAGCAGCTTTTGGGGACAATATGTGGAGAGGTAGTGGAAATTTGTTTTCGACAAAAGATGCTTAAATATTAGAGTTTGGTACCTAAGATCAGATTGCAGGACTTAAAATGGTTTCCTCACATCTTCCCATGCCAGAAGCAACCACTCTGATGTCCAGCTGGGCTCCCGTGCTGCTGGCTTATGGGATTCCACACATCGGATTGTGTAGGGCTGTGTGTGTAAAGTGGTCTCTCCACAGGAACCTTACAGTGTTTTTTTTTTTTTTTTAAACCATGTAGTATGCTGTCTATAGATTTATGAAAAATAATGATTTGGATGGTCACAGATTGACTCTATAAGGTGACAATTTCCTCTCTTTCCAAGGCCCTGAAGAGTTTTTTTTTCCCCTTCTCTAGTCTACCTATTACTTTTCAGTACAAATGTCACAGTACAAATGTCAGTTTCAAGCTTTTCTCAGGCAGTCATGATGGAAAAGTTCTATTTCTGCCTATTTCCTTAGGTACTGCATTCACATTAATGCTTGATAGAGAGGAAACTAGGTAACAATTACTATAAAAAAATGCAAAGATAAACATGTGCTGTAGAGGCAAGCTATCATTAACTCAATTTGTAGCTCACCTTGTCATTTCACTGATGTGACAGGAAGCTTTAGCTTTATCAAATTATTTTTCAGCTCCAAGTGTAGAGGTGTGAGTTTGGAAATGAAGTATATCATGAAGTTTAATGAATGTTTCCTTTGTCCCAGAAAAAAAAAGGCAAGATATTCTACAAAATTTACAAGTTGTTTTTCAGGAGCCAAGAGTAACATTAGAACATCACACCAATACATATAAAGAGGAGGTTTTGTTTCCTTATTTTTAAATTTGAAACCCAAAAGATGGAATTTAAAGAAATGTGGGCCAATTTGGTAGTCAGGACACAGACTGAAAAGCAAAATTTTTTCCTTTAATTTATATATATTTGACATCAATTATAATCTCCATGTATTCCCCATCACCATATCACCAGTGCACCATCACCTCAGTCCCCTGTGCTCCCACCTGCCCTCAACCCTCCCCCTCTTCCCTCCCCACCAAGTGTCCCCAATTTGTCCTCGTCTTTTCATTTTTGGTTTTTGTGTCTTTATTGTTATTATTATTGTTCTTATTCCTTTCCTTGATCCTTATTTGGTTCCCTTATATTCCTCCTAGGGGAGGAACCATCTGGTATTTTTCTTTTGCCTTCTGACTTATTTTGCTGAGCATCATCCCTTCCAGTTCCATCCATGTTCCTGTGAATGCATCTAGTTTTTCTTTTTGATTGCTGAATAGTATTCCATCATGTATATGTACCACAGCTTCCTGATCCACTCATCTGTTTTTGGGTATTTAGGTTGTTTCCAGGTCTTACCTATTGTAAAGAGTGCTGCTATAAACATAGGGGTGCAGGTATTCTTTTGAATCCGTGTATTTGTGTCTTGGGTATATTCCTAGGAGTGGAATTACTGGATCATATGGAAGTTTGAAAAGCAAAATTTAAAGCCTCCCCCTTTACCCTTAGACAATCAGTGGTCCTAGCAGACAAAGGAGGCTTTTCTAGGAAAAGATGACTATTAGGATTACAGAGGAGCATTTGGGAGATTTAGAGGGAAGAGAAAAGATGTAAGCTTTATCACTGACCAGGATACACAAAGCACATTCTAATTAATAACAAACAACTTCGCCCCCCCCCAACAAATTGCACATTTGAGCAAATAAAAAATATAAAACCTAAGCAAAACAAGATAATAAAAAAATAACAAATTATTTTCTCAATAGTGGACACATATATGGTTGTAAAACGTTAACCTCACGAGATGAGTTTTAGTCCATGTATATGGAAAGTTAAAAGGGTTTAAAATCAACTGCTCTAGAACCTAAATCATATTGACTATGTCAGTGACTTAAAAAAGATGCTATAAGAGGTGTGTGAGTGCACAGTTCCCAACTTATCATTTAATTGAAAGATACAGTATTTAAATTAAATACCTTGAACTTTAACCCCCTTCTTCCCCCCCACCCCATGTTCTCCATTTAATAGCAGTGGTCAATATTTAGCAATATTTGCAAATTACTTCTCTTCTGTGAACAAATGTCTATCATCCATTCATGCATCAAATGTGATGAATCAAGTATTTTTTGAGCAGTGCTTTGGTGCTTTTCTAGATGTTTCAGTCATACAGAGTGAGGTATTTTTCTCTGCAGAAAGGTATCTCATTTGGGTCTTCATTTCACAGAAGGGCAGGACTTTCTGGTATTTATGATCTGCCTTGAGCCTAAAGTGTACACTTCAGCACACTCCTCTGCCTCTGTAATTTTCAGCTGCTTACCTTCCAATAAAGGATCAATTATTATGAACTATGATGAAATGATGTGCCGTTTACACATTCCCTTATTGTAAACTTTAATTGAACCAGACAACTTCAGAGCCTCATTGCAGGCTTCATGCTATTTTGATACAGTTCTATTGAGCACCTTACAAAAACAAATGCAGGAAGCATGCTGCAGATACCATATGAATGGTATCTACACTAGCACATCATTTCCCTTTTTCAAGAGTGTAGGAGGAGTTTATTTCATGTTTCTTAAGCTTCAAGACTCTTATTAACCATTTGCCCTGTTTCCCCTCTTTTTTAATGTCTAGAGAGCTATATAGACTTTCTGCCCCACACCTGACACCTTCAAAGATGTCACCCTACTTTGATCTTACTGCATCTTGACCTCATTTTCATCATTGTATTTGTATCAGATTATCATATATGTACTTCTGTAAGCCCTTGGAATATTTATATAATAAAATAAGCTATAAAAAGAGGGATGAATAAATGAATAAGCAAATGATCAAGAATGTGTGAAAGCATAAATTAGAACTTCATCCTCGGAAGAGAGGGGAACGTCAAAGGTGACTCTGAAAACCCAGAAGTCATTTGAAAGATCCTTCATAGGAAACAAAGGCAGAGTAGAATCCAAGAATAGGACTGCAAACTGACTTTAGTATATTCTCTATATGATAGGACCATGTTATCAGATGACATTAATCATTCATTTTATCTCATGATGTAGGATGGAAAGAAAAATCTCAGATTCACAATGTAGACTGAATTTCCTAATCTTTATGATAAGATTAAGCTAAAAAGAGAACAAACAAATATCTTACAAAATGCATTCAGATTTAAAGAAACCACAATGATTGGATATGTGCTCCTTATATTCTGAAACTTTTACGTATTTTATTGCATGACTATTCTTTCTCATTCATCCAAATATGGATGCTCTAGGGAGGAAGGGGGTGCCCTGTACTGTATGTGCTCTAGGGAGAAAGAGGGTATCTTTCCTGCATGCTCACACAGAAAGAGCCCTAGATAAGGACCGTGGGTGGAAGTTGCTGGAACCTGTGTGCTCCTTTGGGCCAGGGCATCCTCCTGCAAGAGCTGCTGCTCCCTGGGGGACCAATGGAGACTATGCTGCATGTCAGAGGGATCCTCCCAGCCAGGGTGTGGGCAACATCCAGGAGGGTATGTAGATGCCTCTTTCATAAAGACAGGGGTCTTTGATCACTGTTGGGAAGAAGAAAAGAGAATCCTAAAAATGTTCATTTTAAATGAGGAGAAGGAGGACATTGGAGACTCCTGCAGAAAACAGGAGCTGGCGTGCTTAGTTAAGCTTAATTACAGGGAAGGAAAGAAGTCCCATTTCCATGGCGCAGGATGCTGTGATTATAAACGCTAAGTGGAGCAGACTTGTATATTTTCATGCAGCATCTCAGCGTAAGCCAATGATAATAGAGAGAATTATGGTTCTAGAAGGGATAAGCTGGGGCTCTCATACACCTGTTCACCACCAGCCTCCCTCTGAGCAAAAGGAGAGAGACATGGGTGAGCTGGGAACTGAACAGAGATGGGAATTTTCTCATTCTAGTGTATTTTCATCCCACTATGCCAAACCACATGCAAATGGTGAAGGCGATCACCTATAATGATAACTTTAACCCCTTAATTTCAAATTGGACAAAGAACTTTAACAGGAAACAAAATGAAAGAAAAACCTCATCCACAAAACCAACAAGTTTTCCTTTCCACATTCTCTTTCACTTCTCATCAGTAAGGAATGGCATACATTCCAATTCTAAGTCTGCAAAATCCTGTACTACTTTGATACTACTTTGGTAGACCCATCCAGCTCTTGTGTGCGTAAATAAATAAAAAAGAATCTTTAAAAAAAAAATCGAGGGAGGAGCACAAGGGACTAGGGTGATGGATCAAGGGCACTGTGGTGGTGGAAGAACTACCAGGACTACTGAAGGGTGGAGAAATCAAATACTGTCCAAAAATTAACCGTGATGTAAGAAAATAAATATAAAAAACAAACTATACTTTTCCATTCTTAGCCGTTCTTTTCTATTGAACATTTACATGATTCATAATCATTTGCAGTGGCTCCTGTCAATATTGTGGACTTGTGCAGAGCCAGCCTTGGGCTCAAAGTAACCTGAGACAGAAGTAACACACCCTGTTCCAAATTCAAAAGGTCCATATCGCCTTTAGACTTTAAAGACAGCCTGATCGGACTCATCCACTCTTAAAAGATGAAGTGCAGTAATAGAGGATATAAACACAGGCAGGTCATCAGACTATAATTTCTGTTTATAGTTATGGACTGGACTGCCAATTATATGAAACACTTCAGAGTTTACATCTTAAAAAGGGAAAAAAACATTAAAAAGTTATAATTGAGCCTTGTAATGAAAGAAAAAACAAAACTAAATTTTCACCATCCTTTCCACAATTGGAATTATGAAGTACTTTATTGGCTCTGGGAATTAAGTATTGATTTTCTTAAAGGCATATTTAGACAATTTTGCTAAAAAAAAAAAAGGACCTGTGTGAATAGTTTGCTGTATTTGTTCAAAGACATCAGTTTTTCATGCTTGTAATAGAGAATGTTACAGTACTTGAATCGATATTCAAAGTTAAATCATGTTTAATTAAGTACAACAGGCATATAATAGTTAGAGATTTAGATGTCAATGGATAGAAATAGCTAATTTCTGATTTTCTGCAAATTCATTCTAAAAACATGCAGCCTCTTATCGATAGCAGTTTTTATATAAAGTTTATTTCTTCAGTGATTTTACTGACATATACAGTTGTCTTAATTTTAATAACACACTTAGAAAGTTATATAACATAGTGAATGGAATGGACACTCATTTTTCCATTTCTCTTCATGAAATCCATTACAGTTCTTTATGTATTGCAAAGTAGGTAAGAAAAACAACAAAATTAGGTAGGAAAATCTTGACATGTTTTTTTTTTTTTTCAAGGCTTTTTTAGAAGAGTTTTAGAATGTCATAAAAATGGAGACGGTAGCACACAGAGGTAAATATTCTACAACAGTTTCCTCTGCTACAAACAGTGGTATAGTGCCATCCTTAAAATTAATGAACCAATATTACTAATACCTGTTTTTATTCAAATGTCCTTAGTTCTTTCTCTGTTTCAAGATTCAAATTAGGATGCCGCATTCAAAGTATTCATCATGTTTCTCAAGGTTCCTGTAGGTTGGGACAGTTTCTTAGACTTTTCTTTTTTTTTTTTTTTTGTTTAATGACTATGGCAGTTTTTGTTTCTTTTTTAAGTTTTGACCAGGTGTTGTCTAGAATGTCCATCAGTTAGTATTTTCTGATGTTTTACCTGTGATTGGTGGGAATCTAGAAAAGTACCATGTGCATGGCATCATATCAAGGGCAAATACTGTCAACATAAGTTGTCACTGATGATGTTGAACTTGGTCACCTGGCTTTCGCTTGGGGGTGGTTGTCCCTTCTCCCCCATTCAATTATTAAATCATTTATCAGTATGCACTTGTGGATTTTCATTTTAAACTTTGGCTTAGAATTGAGTACTATTTAAAATATTTTTTAAAGTTTTTTTTTTTTTTTTTTTTTTTTTATGCATACAGGAACAGGGACATAGGCCAGAGGTGCAGGAGGTGAGAGGGTTTACCAAGGACAGAGTGGGGAGCAGAATAGATGGATCTACTGAGATACACTAATGAAGGGAACAGCAGGTGAAGCAAGAGAGGCTTACTGCTCTTGCCATGTGGGTCACCTCCCTGGCTGGGGATCAAACTCATGCTGCAGTGGCTGCGATAACTTCAGAGTACTGTGACTTAACCTCTTGAGCCACCAGGAAGACCCCACTATTTAAAATTCTATTGCTCCATTTATTTCAAACTTTGGCCATTGGGGACATAGTACTTGGTGGCTGTGTCCCTTTAACAAATTCCCATCAATTTTTTTTCTTGAGTACTTCCTTAAGTCTTTCCAACTGATTCAGTTTAACTAATGCAAAAAATAGTATATAAAGATAATAAGGAATTAAAAGAAAGTGTGTTTGTTATTGTAGGGTGTTTTTGTAAGCTACATCTGTGGTTAATAGGAGTTTATTACTCATTTGGTTGATGTCATTGCTTCTAATCTCACCTTGGATTTCACAAATATATTACCCTGGCGCTATACAAAATTACATGCTTTAAAAAAAACCTTAAATTTTCAATAAGCACCAAAAAAGGAATAAAATGTTTTCCAAATGAGCTGGATAGTAAATTCTTAATATTTCAATATAAAATAGTTCACAAATAACATAAATACAAATCAAATATTTTACCTGTATATTTCTCATTTTCTTCTCTTATTGACCACATTTCCAAATGATTATCAGTAATATCAAAGTGTTGATGTAAAAATAATGTAGGTTTTTCTAACTTGCCATCACAAGTTACATTCCTGCAAAAGATACTATGCATGTGATATTTAACACTTTAAACAATATTAAAAAGGACATATTAAAGAGGAAATAGCTAGGAAAATTGTGCATATCACATTTTAAGCTTGTAAAAATTATTTACCATAAAGTAGGTGAATGCTTAAGTCTTCAAGTTCTACAGAGAATTCTTAAGTGGGAAGTGGACATAGTTTGGTTGAGATGAGGAAGCAGTGGCAGGTGAGTTTTATTGTATGTATTGAAATATCAGTGGTTTATTGGCCAGTGTTTTGGGGAGCACGAGTTCAGTAGACATTTGGAAACTGTAATTCAAGTAAGGACCCTTTGATAATTAAAATATGTTAAATACTGGATTAAACAGAAGTAGGTTTCTTTGTGAAGAATTCAACTTGCTTTAGAATACCAACATGCCTCTTGATTCTCTAAGGGAGAATATTCCCACAAAATGACTTGACACAACAAATCACTTTCTCTAGAGCACAAAGCTCCTGTCCTGGTCATTAACAGAGAAGAAGCTGCCTTCTCATGGCCTCCACTGCATTCCATGCATTTTTCATATGATTGCGCACTTCATCTTTGCAACAAACTCATCAGATTATTTACTTCTCTACACATAATAAAACTTAAGGCACAAACAGACACTTACGAGTCATTTTCTCAAAGTCAGACAAAAATGTACCTGGAGCTCCCCATCACTCTATTTTTGTAGGCAAAATAACTACTGGAAAAAAATTAGGACAAAGGTGGACTACCCTCTTTATTATACTGTTACCAGTGGTCAACACAAGAGGATTAAGATACTATAGGAGCTCACCACCAGCAGCACCCCTCCATCAACCCTCCCTCAAAACCATTCCAGTTAAGTATACTATTTAATTAAAAAGTGTGTTTTGCAAAGCATTAGACAGCAAGGCTTTCCCTCCAACTCGGCTGCCTTCCTTAAACCCTTTTAAAGAAAAAACAGGGAGAGTCAAATGATCATACCAAATTTCCACATTGCTAATTTAAAAAAAATACTCAAATACAAGTCACGCTGACTTTAATGTATATGGTTACTTACCCCTGAGTAAGTGCAATAGCTCATTTCTCTTTTATTTTTTATTTCAGATTAAGCAACTCCATAAGTGCTTATACAAGTTCATACACCATCCTATGTGATTTCATACAAGGAACTTGAAACTTGAGTATAGAATTACTAACTTCAAGTGCTAGCGTTTCTATAACTAGCACTTGAATTTAGGCAAAGCAGATGTTCTCCATGAAAACTGGAGATCACAAGCCATAGGAAATGTAGCTACACTTCAGGTCTACGTAGTATAAACATAAGGCCTGTAAAACTAGTATTAAAGAAATGACTTATGCAGATAAATAATAAGGCAAATAAATCTGTTCATTTGCAGAAATTTTAACATTAGCCGGGGTTAATGTTAATGCACTTTGCATGGTGCATTCTGGTAGTTCCTCCCAGACGAGGGCCAGCTGCAGTTCTTAAGTTTATATTGCAGACAACATGCTTTTCCAGGTGGACCTATCTATCAGGTCAAACCAATCTCCCAAATCAAAGGCAAAAACATGAGTAGTTTTTTTTAATCTTATTGTAGAAACAACATATGATTTCACTCACAAGTAGTATAGAGAGAAAAAAAAAACAGATGAGCTAAATGAAACAAAAATATACTTTTGAACTATAAGAACTTCGAGGGCTTATCAGAATATACAGGAAAGGGTGGAGGGTTGGTAAATTGAGAAATAGAGGAAAATCACATGGCAAATTAGATTTTCAGCAGTGACTAGAATGTAGTACATACACGTTGTTTGGCAACAATGAATAACTGGAATTTACATAATTTTATAATGCAATGTTATTTTAATATTTTTAAAAATAAAAATACTCCACAATTGAAAAAGAAAAGCAGGAGGTTCTTCCCCACCCCCCCACTGCAGGTCTGACAGTGGGAACCCCCCTATGTCCTCTGTGCATCTGGGGACCTGAATCTGTTCTGGGTAGACCATACCCTTGATAGACCAAATCCACAGCAAAAGGTGAACTCTAAACTCTCCAACAATAATATTTGCAATTATAAAAATCAAACATGTTTGCATAGACCGTCCAAGAACAAACATCAGTGGAGACCAGAAATCACCTGCCTACAAGCTTCCAGGGGAGGACGTGCTTCTTTTATATCCACTGTTGAAAGTTCTGCATCTGGAAGTATGTCTGTGCAGGGCAGAGACTTTAAGCAGTGAAGACGTATTTGTAAAGTGAAGAATGATTATTAAAATGAAAGAACTAAGTGATTAAATTATAAAGTTGTGAGATTTTATACACTTAGGCAGAAAGACAAGTGCTATGTAGTAAACACGTACCTTAGGAGATACTAGGGCTTAAATTGACAAAAGTGATGCTATGAACAACTTGATTGACATAAATGTTTTTGGATAATTATATTGTCACCTTGCCAGTCTATTCGAATTTCTAGTTTATTTTTCTTTATATACCCTCTTAATTATTTGATGATAACATTTATTTAGTGCTTTATTTGCAAATTACAAAAATTGGGTTTTTTTTAACCTCTCTTTAAAAGGCAAGGCAGCTGTCATTACTGGGGGTAGTTCACAGGTAGGGATTTGCGTTTAGGAATATGAAATGTCTTATAAAACCACACCACACCAACTAAGTCCCTGTTTCAGGAACAAATGCCAATAATGAAAAGAGAGAGTAAAAACAAAAAGCAAAAAATGTATCCATTAACCGTTCAAAGCCCTTTCGCGTTCTAGTTCATGTTTTCTTACCAATGATATTGCGAGGGTGGAACTGTTTTAATTAGATTTTTCAGACACAAAGCCAAAACCTGGTGAGACTGAGCAGACTAGGTGATTTGAATGTGGCACCCAAACCTGTTCCCTCAACAAATCAAGTATCAGATAGTCTGGCAATCCAGCACTCAACCCCTAACTGAGGATTTGAGCATTACTTCTAAAATCTGTGTGTGTAGAGATGATAATAAAAATTATACTATGTAAATAGATATCCCTGTTAGTCTATATTAGAAAACGGATGCATCTGTGCAGAAAATGCACACACACTTTTCTCAATAGCTGAAGTTTAAACACACTGGCAAGAGAAGTAGCATGAAAATTACTTCATTCAAACATCCAAGTGCTTCTCTACACATGATTGTGCAAAGTGCATGGCATGTGTGTCTTCACACCAGGGTTTGTAAGTTACTGGGATACATGCAAGTCACTAACCAAGAGCTATTTTTTGTGGGTTGGTTGATTGGGAAGAGAAAGGGGGATTAAAAAAAAAATAATAAAAAGAACTTAAATTAATTATTGTTGCCCTTTCCCTATATACACAAACACAGAGAGAGAGAGAGAGAGAGAGAGTCAGTGACAGAGACAGATTTGCCGAGTTCCCAACTCCTTTGATAGTTTATATTTCATGTAGGATTTGACTGACAAACTCATGACTGAGAGGTAGGTTGCCTCTGAGCTAAAGTTGGTTTCCATGGTGCTGAATTGTCCATTTAAAATTATGGTTCTTAACCACACACAGGCGGTGCCCATGCCAGCCAACACAGGTCTCTCAGAGTCACAGAACTGAGCCATTTGTACAGCATATAACAGCTCCTTGCCATGCCATTGTATTTGGTGCATTCTATCTCCAGTTAGAAAAGGAAATCTCATATCTTATAGTATATAGTTTAAGGTCAGCGAATCATGTTGTGTGGTTTGCACTTTGAAGACTACTTTTGAGGGGATGAAAGTGATAGCTTGCAGCTTGGAGAAACAGATCTGTGAACAGATATGTCTTAGAACATTCTTTTCCACCTCTTTGCAGGAATTCCCTTTTGGGAGAAGTAGAAGACAATAATACTACCTTAAGTTTGCTACATAGGGAGGAGGGATATTGGCTGACAAAACTGCTTGTAGTATATCTGGCTTTGTTTCTTGAACAATGTATAATATAAGAACAAAACATCAATGATGCTAATAAGCAGTGGAAGTTGCAGTACACACCCACTAGTTATTTTGTAATAGACAAATGAATGCTCTTGCTGGAATTGGTGGGGTTGATTGGATTGCAAACCCAGGACACCAAGACTATAACATATCTACAGTGACAGATTTTAATTATGAATGGTATTTTTTCAGGTAAGTGAATATTTTGAGACTGCTTTCGTGACGTCTACATTACCTAATATAGTATATGTATTACCCCATTCACTGCCTAGAAAATATGTGGGCAGTAAAATTTAGTATTTGGGATTTTTCTTCCCTTGAAAATTGGACTTCACAGGCCTCGAGAAAATGCATTTCAGTGCATTTTATTATTTTTATTATTATTTGAAAATATCCAGTGACAAGAACTTGGTCCTGAATCTTTGCAAAAAGATTCCCTAACTGCGGGTCAGAAATAACAAAGTTACTGAGACACATCAGCCACTTGGCGGATTCTCTGTGCCCTGTGCTTCTCTACCAGTTCCTGGAAAAGATGAGTGAGAAGCCCCCTCTGCTCAGAACTTCATTCTCGCTGCCCACAGTGAAGACTGGAGAGCCAAGACTCCTGTGGTGTCAAAATGTCACCTGTGGCTCTCCCTTGATTATATCTTAAGAAGAACCATTGGTGGGTGAAGTACAAATGGAGACTAAGAGAACACAAAGTGGGGTTACTTTGAAAGGGAGACTTAAGGAAGACCAAGAGCTGTTTCCACCCAAGGAACAGCCAGGAAAACTCAATGCTCACAGTGCAAACCTTGGGGGGTGGGTCATGTCTACTTAGGTCCTTGAGCCCACCCTCCACAAAGACACCCCCCCCTCCAAGTCCACCAGCACCTTCTCCACTGTCCTGGTTTTTGGTCCTCTGTGGAGTCTCTGGGATTCCTACTTTCGTCCTTCCAGCGTCTCCTCAGTGATAGTCCAGTCTCCCTGGGAGCTACTTTGCCTGGGACCGCATCCTGCTTGGCTGAGCGCAGGAGAGGCAGACTGGGGAGCGAGTGGGACACTTAGGGGGTTCTCATGCTGCTGACAGAAGACCTCCCTACTCCTTGACTCCTCGGCCAAGTCAGATCCGTGCTCTGTCCTATTCTGGGGTGACCATGAAGAATTTGGAGATCCGTGTGGAAGAACCGAACTTAGGGCTGATAACTTGAAAGCTCCGGTGAACAGGCTCTGGGAAACCCCCGGGGTCCCTGACTTCTACTGTTGAGATCTGGGCACTCCCGCGAGTTCCCAGAGCCCGGGTCGCCAGTGACCAGGACGGCGCACTAGACCGCTCGACAACACCCAGGCGCTCGGGCGAGTGTTCACACTCACTCCCCCTGGCCGCCGCCGCGCGCCCCCACGCCCGGAGTCGGATGCCAGCCCGGGCGATCCGGGACCCCCGAGCTCGGGTCCGCGCTCCCGGAGCCCGATTGAAAATCCCGCCAAGCGAACCCCGCGGGGCGCCCGGCACTCGCCCCTAGGGAAGCGGCGACGCGGCTGCCCCTCTCCCGAGCCTCCGGCGCGCTGACCTCCGCCACCCCGGCACCTGCCCCCGCGCCCGCGCGCGCCGCCTCGCCCGGGACCCGCTGCGCCGCGCCGGCCGCCGGGAGCCACCCGGACCCCGAGCCCACAGCCCCGAGCGCGCCCCGGCTCACTCACCGATCCTGAGTACTTGCGGGGCGGTCTGGGGGAGCACGGAGCCCAGGAAATAGAGGAGCGCCCAGCTGCGGTCCCTGGTCCAGAGCCCGGGCTGGGCGAGGAGTGCGCGGCGCTGCATCTTCCCGGCTTCTCGGTTCAAGCCGAGACCCAGCGGCGGCCGCGCGTCCGCGAGATGCAGCCCGCCCCGGCCGGGCGCCCCCTCATCCTCCCCGGGTGCTCGGCGTCTGCACCCTGCGCGCTGCGCTCCGGGAGGGACCGGGAACCGGCGTGGGAACGCGGGCGGGCGGGCCGCGGGGCTCGCTCGGGCTCCGCTCCAGCCGCTAGCCCATCACGGCCCCTCCTCCTCCTCCTCCATGGGCCGCAGACCGTGCACGACCGGCGCGCTCCGGCTCCCGGAGCCCAGAGCCAGGCGCTGGAAAGTTGCTGCCCCAATTTGCGAGAACGTCTCTCTCATTCGTCCTCTGGTCAGATGCAAAAGTGAGGGTAGGAGGAGGGTGCGGCGAGGGAGGGAGGGGAGAGGGGAAAGAAGGCGAGGAAGGAAGGGGAGAGGGGACTGGGTGAGTAGGCGCAGGGGCTCTGAGGAAGCAGGGTGAGCGCCAGCAGGTTTAACTGGGATCGCAACTGCGCTCTGGCTTCCTTCAAGCCCAGTTTCCTCCTCCCCCCGCGGGCCCCACCCTTTGTTTACTGCCCGCCCCGACGCCACGGAACCCGACACACTCACACCCGCACACACGCACGCACATTCTCCCTCTCCCTCAACTTTGCGCTTTGCTGCTGGAAAGTCCACTGAGTGAGGCGTCCTCAGACAGACCGAATGTAACCTACTGGGCGGAGCAGAGCGCCTCTGCTACGGGTGTGAGTCCCTGGCGAGGTCTGGTGGGGGGGTCAGAGAGGAGGCCAAGTAGGACTTCCCATCACTTGATGGAGGATCGCCTTCTCCGAAGCCACGATTTCAGACAATAGCTGAGCTCTGTTTTAACTCTGACTAGGGGGAAGAGGAGGAGGGGGACGGGAATGGGAAGCGTTCAGTACTCAAGATGAGAGTGGCTTCTTCCTTATTCAGTCTGGAGATAAGCTCTTGTAAATTGCTTCCATTTACACGTGCAACACTGGGAAGGCGTCAGCTTTCAGTGCTGCTCCTTCTCTTGATTTCTTTTGACTGTCACATTTGAACGCCAGTAGATAGGCTATTTTAGCAATGTAGGTTTGGAGACTTCGTAGAAGGACAAGGACACTTCCCAGGGGAAATCATCAGCATTTGATCATTTTTGGCTTAATTTCCTTCGAGCTTTGTTGGAAATGTTCTATGTCAATGTCTGCTAACTCTCCACTAACATTCATAGGTTTTATTTTTTTCTCTAAGTATAGATTTTGGAGAACTGAACTAAAATGAGTATCTGTCTATAAAAATGGCCTCAGATATTTGGGCCTAGTCTACCTTAAGATGCATTCATTCATTCATTCATTCAACAAATACCTACTGGTATCTTGTATGCACGTGGTACCAAACACTGCATTCTTCATAGATGACCTTATCTTGCATGCATTTTCCATCCCAGGAGGAGGTTAAATCCTCACTACTAGAAACCAGTTATCTGATATTTCAAGTACTGTGCCTATGTCTGGGTACTTCAGAAGAAGAGTTGAAAAACCACAAAAAAATCCACAGATTAAAAGGATTGATCCAGAGTTGGGAGTTCAACTTATATGTGAATTAAAGAAACTGAGAAGGACATATGCAAATTTTCTTCAGAAATTTAATGAGCTTTGTTGTTGAGGGAAAGTAGTCCTAGTTCATATTAGTTAGATAAAAGAAATAAGAAAAATAAAAAATATATAGGATGGAATTATTTGTCACTTTTAGTCATGGGGGGAGGGGCATTTCTAAGTCAGGAAAGTATCCAACAGTGGTATGACCTGCTTCAGAAAAGAAACAAATTCTTTGCTCATTCATCATTCATTATTTCATTCAATTCTTATTTGTGCCTATTTTGTGGAAAGCATTTTGCCAAACCCTACAGACACAGAAGAAATGGACTCTACCATCATGAAACTAATCAGTGTTAAAGAAATGTGATGAGTTTTACAAAGTGTTACTTTGGACATGGAGAAAAAGGAATTTAACCTTATGTAGGAGTTTGGGATGACCAAGTGAGGAAGTAATGCTTCAAAGCTCAAAGAATGGATAGTTTATAAGCGATTAGTACACATTTCTTAAAGTGAGAGTAAATAGAAAACCTGTTAATGGATATAGTTTTAACCCTAAGCATTTGCTTAGCTGGTGCTTACCTATATCTAGTTCTCTTCTTCACAAACCCATTCAAACTTGTACCTTTTCAGTGAGGTATAGCCATGCAATTCTATTTTGCCCACTGAATGTGAGTGAAAGTGTAATGCACCATTTGTGGGTGAAAAGAAAGGCAGTGAAATCATCTCAAAGGGCAGAACTCTTTTCTTTTGCCCAAGCAACCCTGGAAGCCGTAAGTTCTAGAAGTCAAGATAGAAGCACCCTGAAACCATGAGTTACCTTTCAGAAAGGTTTGCTCTGAATAGCTGTCAGACCAACAATAAACTGGTGATGAATGAGTGACATATCAATTTCATATTGTAATGTATTATGACTTTAAGATGTTTGTTACTGCAGCGTAACCTACTCTATACTGACTGATAAATTCTCTAAGTGTTTATCACCTTAGCTGTAAAATCAAAATGATAATGGCAAGATAGAGCTATTAGAGGAGTATATGAGCTATACATAGAAATAATTTCCCTCTTAACCCTTCTTAACTCAGCATATATTAGTTCACTTAAGGTAATTACATTTTTTTTCTTTTTTGGTTAAATTCATATATTCATTTGTACTTTATGCCTTAGATGACAGACCAACAAATATTTTCTGATGCAAAACTAGTCAATAATATGGGTCCAATTAATTGTATCATTGTAGTAATTGGTCCAGTATTATTTAAGAAATTTTACTATTTTTACCTGCATTACCTTTGGACAATGAGTAAACAATTCCCTTTGGTTGTTAGAGACATCAGGAAGACTACATTTCCTACAGATTTCTTAAGCAATACGTAATACCCTTAAGTTACTTTTCTGTGTCATCTGTAAAATTCTGTAAACCTTAAGACTGGAATTTATTTCCTTGTTAAAATGCTTCCCTCCATTGCTCATGGACACAGGCTGGCTCGTGGTGTTGAGTTACTCATGAGTGATCAACAGCTGCTGTTAATTTGTTTTGTGCTTTTAAAAGGACTGTATTTTGTGTATAGACGCATCTCATTATTTTTTTAACCCAAAACGACTGTTAATCACATTTTTCACAGAAGGAGATAAAAGTGCCTGTTTGGATGCTTGCTACCTTTGTGTCATCCCCTGGATCTTCAGATTACATTGAGACACTGTGGGTAATGATATAGCATATAGTGAAATGCAGCACTGGTGATGTCACTTAGATACTAATCCATTTAAAATGACTGAATTTTTAGAAGATTACTAGAAACAAAGAAAATAGCTTAAAATAAACTAAGGACCCTAAATGTTAAAGCTGAGTTTTCAAAACGTGTGGAGTGACTTGAGTATACTGATAGCGTTGCCCAAGATGCTGAAAGCAAAAGATCAAGTGGCTTTTAGAGTCTCCTGGGAGGTTCTGATGTAGCTGATTCACGAGCAAATTCCTCATTTTCTGACTGCTTTTAGTCTACAGTTTTTTTCTGGTTACTTTTATTCTATACTTCTCCCCCTAGAAAGAGATGTTATCTGTTTCTAAGATATTAAATACCTTTAAACTAAGGTCTTTAAATTTCATCTTTGGCTCAGATCTTGCCTCGAGATTCTCACACTGTCAGTTCTCATGGCAATTTCTAACATGTCAAACTCGTGATTTTTTGCCAGACCTTTGCCTCCTCCCCAAGTTCTCTTCCAACTTTTTTCATTTCAATTGCATACCACCTTCCATCCAGTTATTAAACCTGAACACTCAGGAGGGTATCCCTGATTTCTCCCTTGATTTTATTCTTCCAGTCAGTTTTCATAGACTGGGGACTTTACCTCTAACTAGCTCCTATACGCCATTTCTCTACAGCTCTGCTGATATCTTTCTACCCTGAGGCTTCTCAATCTTAATATTGTGGACATTTTCTACCAGAAAATCTATATGCTGTGGAGGCTGTTCTGTGCGTTGTAGGATATGCTCAGCAACTTCCCTGGGCTGCATCCACTAGATGTCAGTAGTACCCTCCTCCCAAGTTGAAGCCACCAAAAAATGTCTGCAGACATTGCCAAATGTCCTCTGAGGTATAAAATCACCCCTGGGTGAGAACCACTGCTCTGGCCCAAGTCACCACAGACTTCCGTCTGGTCTGTTACAATTCACTTGTTATCCTTGTCCTTCTCTCCCCTCCCAACTTCCCTCTTCCTAGCCACTCTGTCCATCTGATCTAAGTTAGCTACTGTCATTAATCTCCCTCCAGGTACCTGGTTTCATTGGTTCCTGGCCATTATCAATTCTCTTATTGCGGACTTACTTTATTAGGAACGCAATGATGGGAGGCTCTTTGTCTAGTCTGTTCACCTGAAACCTCAGCATTTATCACTGTGCTGGCACTAGGAGTCTTTATTGATGCTCACTAAATGACTGACTGACTGACTGAATGAATGAATGAATGAAATTTTATAAGGCATACAACCTACAATTCATAAGTGAACATTTGTATGACTGAACTAAATAATGAGTCAGTTCTCTCGTTTGATTTCATTCAGAGCTCCAAAATGGATCAGTTTATATTTAGTGCTATACTCAGCTGATAAATATAGCATGCTGTGTCTAATATAATCTTACATGTGCTTCCTCAAATTTCACCAAAATGCTCTATGGAGCAGGGGTTTCTCATAACATTTTATTTTTCATCACTATGGCTATCATTATACAAACTTTTAAAAATTTCACTGTGATTGTCTTACTAACTTAGATCCATTGGCTAAACTCCCATGAAAAGCCTCTGAAGAGAAATCTTGACAGAAAAATAAAATATGTCTTCTTTTTTCATATCTTTATATCTTATGATACAATCTGAGAGTATAAAAGAATCAGACATGGAAGATGCTGAGCAGTAACAACGTAAGTCGCATGAGCTTTTTAGGTCATGCTGTTGTCTGACCTTTTATATGTCTTCTCTCCACTCCAGACATATAAGTGAGACCACTTGGAATCTGTTTTTCTCCTTCTGACTTTCTTTGCTTACCGTCATCCCTTCTAGCTCTATCCATGTTGTCACAAATAGAGTTCACCTTTATTTTTACAACTGCGTAGTATTCCATTGACATACTATTTTTCCTGGTTTGGTTTTGTTATCATGAGCCTTTGAGGTGGTCACTGATATTAGCACTCCCATTTTACAAAACAGCACACTGAGACCCAAAGACAGAAAATATTTTCTATGAAGCAAAGCTAGCGTGTGTGATAGATTTGAAAAGCACAACTTGCTTTGGATTGAGATTTAAGAAAGACTGCTCTGAGGAAGGAAACTTTACACCTTTCCTTGAAAGGGAGTTGGAAACTACTGAAGGAAAAGGAGATGCACATTCCAGTCAAAGAGAAGCCTCAACTTGTGCCAAGCTTCCACCCATATAAATATTTGAAATAAGGCCAGTGTGACTGGTGTGAGCTCCTGGGGAGAAGGTGGCACCCGATGAGATGGGAAATGTGAGCAGAGCCTGATCCTTCCTGCCCGCCCCAGACACTCAGACTGTTTGGCCAAGGCCATGTGCCTCTTGGAGCCTGGCTCCATCTTTCCGACTATGGCTCTTTGCCATTTTGTGCGGCCTCAGACTGAGTCCCCCCCATAAAGTCCACAGCCACCACAGTCTCTTCTCCTCTGTTGGCTTCTGGGATTCCTCTTCACTCTTCTCTCTATTCCCATCATGAAGCTCCTTTCTCTTCACTATCATTTTGCCTCACTCCTCTTCTGTCCCTCAAATATGGCCACTTCTCCAAGTCTCCGGATGTTTTTCTAAGCTCTTCTTGGTAATTCAAATGCTATTGCCATCTCACTGTTCTTTATAAAGGATTATTCATCCTGCCGAGACCTTCCTTGGCCTACTAGGAAATGCCTGTTCTTGCATTTTACTCTTTCACTATACCCTGTACTTTTCCTTCTCAACCCTTACTGCTAAGTGCAACCCTTTAGCCATTTGTTTAGTGAGTTTGCGCTTCTAGATTCCCAACTCCAGTGGAGCATGAGCTATGCATACAGTGTGGGACTCTGCACACCCCTTCTTTAACGGAGTGTGATTCCTCTTTGTAGGCTGAACAGGTTTGATTGTTGGGAGTGTCATACGATGAAACTATGATATCCTAGCTCAGAAAGGGGAGATGTGTAAAATGGCGTACCCGTGTGCAGAACTAATGTATTCAAAGTTTGCTTGTGCATAGCGTTTCAATAATCATTTTCAGCAGCCTTGTACTCTCAAATTATTTCAGTTTGGGACTGCTTACATAAGCATAAGAAACTTTAAGGAATTTGCAGAGGAGAGCCAGAAATTGCCTTTAAAAAATAAAATTGAAGCTCATAACAGGTACAGCATTTTAATTTTTACACAGCCCACTCTTCCTCTAGAATTTCCAGTTTAGGTCCCCTGACAACAAAACACACTAACCTTCTTCATATTTATGTTATATACAAATTAAACCAAGTTTCTAATGATTACATCTTGGTTTACTTTTTTTCTTCATATCTCATGCAGGAAGTATCACAGATTTTTAAATTTTATTTATTATTTTTGGAAAGTTGCTGTTTATAGGTGAAAAATGGTATCTAATTTTAGTTTACACTTCACTAATGGCCATTAATAATATTACGCCTGATGTTGTGAGTCTTTGGCTACAGTAAATCAACAATGTTTTGCTTTCACATATTCATAGCACATATGTCTGTGCCCTGTATGATGCCATTAATACATTAATATCTATTTTCAGAAGTTTTTTTTTTTTTTTGGTCTTTAGCTGTAAACAGGGAATCATGGTGTCTTAGTATGAAGGGATATTGGCCCACATGGAAGCCAATTCCACCTGCTGGAAGCTTCCTTTCTGTAATATCTCCTCCCAAGGCCACCTCTGCTGGACTTACTGGTGACAATAAGCTCACTGGTGGGTAGTCCTTGAGATAATGTTTTCTCTGTAATTCAGGCAGCAAATAACTCATTTTCCAGTTTTGGTGTTAGGATAATGCTGCTTCACAAAATGAGTTTGGGACTGCCCCTCCTCCTTGAGTTTTGGGGAGAGTCTGGTGTTAATTCTTTAAATGTGGTAAGATTTACCAAGGGAGCCAGGTGCTCAGCACTTTTCTTCATTGGAACATTCTTGATAACTGATTCAATCTCCTTATTAGTAAAGCAAACAATTGTCATATCTTTTTCTCCAGCTTTCTGGGTTGTTTTTTCATTTGTTTGTTTTTCCCAGCCTGAGTATCTTGTCCTTGCCACCTCATATATTAAGTTCCATGCACTTAAACTTAGAGCATCCAAACAGCAAAGAAAAAAGAAATGTATGTATGGTCGTGATCAAGCATTTTGGGGGTGTCCTGTCTTTGTCTGTTCTCTATAACTACAACACTGTGTTATCTTTATAGAGAATCAGATAGAATCTACATTTGAAATTATGCCTTTTTCTTTCTTCTTCATTTACAGTTATTTAAAAAAGCAGTTTGGTGAATTTCAAATGTGTTATCCTAAGCTGTTATTGGTTCTCTAAGTGGAACTACCTGACACACCTGTGTCTTTGTTTTTAACATCAGCAAACATTGATAATCAAATTAATACTAATTTTTCCCACCACCATCCTTATCTCTCCTTGTCCTTTCCCTGTCCTGCCCTCTTAACCTCAGCGTTCTTTGTGTGTTTATCAGTGTCAACTAGATTTATAAGTTTTTACTTTATCAAGTGATATGCTGTTCAGATGTCCAGCATTTATTTTTATAGTTCTGACTTGCTTTACTACACAATTCTCTCAAACTGTCATCTTTTAAAAATATTTTTATTTAACCAAGAAATACATGTATATAATTTTAAAGCTAGATCATACTAAATAAGACAATTTCTCCAATTTCTTCTCTCTTTTTCAGCCTTTTTGTCCTTTGTGCAGTATCTGTACAGCCCTATTTCTTAATAACATACATAAATAGTTCTTGTTGACTTCATTAGTTGGAGGGATTATCTATCATCCTGCCACCGGATATGAAATTCTCACTCAACACTGTCATCCCCTTGGCTTCTCCTTCTCCTCTTCTCAGTATACTAAGATTGGAAATTTCATCACTGTTCAGACTTTGTATTTGAGTCTTCTGGTATATGCACAGTTGAGCACTGTGCTGGGATTGTGCTTTTCTCTTGCCTTTCTTTTCCTAAAATTAATTATTGTCTTGCTTTTTCCATTGGCTTGATTTCTCTGTATTGAACACTTTTCATAGCTTCTGATAGTCTCGCTATCCAATAATGGTTGCTAGTGTCACTTTTGTTTTCCTTTGGAGACATCCTCCATGGACATATTCATTTTCATACATTTGGTGGTGGGTTTTGTAGGTCTCTTCATTGTAGCGTTCTGGTACTTTCCTTCCTTGTTTATATTATTTCCACTTTTCTCCTGGGATGCATTCTGATTTTCTGGATCTCATTTGTCCAAAGTTAATCAAATTGTCAGGTTTGAGGGCACAATCCCCAAGATTCTGATTACTTCTGACATCCACTGCAAATTTTGAGTATTCACAAAATTGTGCTCAAAGTAAGGAATTGTGCATTTTAAAAACACTGATTTGCTGGAAATTGACTCAGGTTATTAAGAGATTTTCTACTCCTAGTTACAGTTTATTTTAGGGAAAGAATAGAGATTAAAATCAGTCAAAGACAAGAGACAGAGGGCAAAGTCTGGGAGGTTCCAAATGCAAAGATTCTGTTGCCCTCTCCCCATGCAGTTGGGACATATTACCCCACCCCCAAAATTGACATGTGATGACATGCATAGAATATTGGCCACCAGGAAGTTCACTAAACTCCAACATTTGGAGTATTTTCAGGCTCCATTGAAAAGCATGATTGATTGTCCACATGGTTGAATTCACAACCTAGCTCAAGTGAGACTTTGTGAACCAAATTCCCCGCCCTTAATTGTAAGATTAGTTTCTCTACTACAGCCAGTCACTCTCCTAAGACTCTAAGATGCACATTAGTTCCTTGTTTTTGTAGAAGGTTGCTCAAGAATCTCTTTTATGTTAAACAAGAGCCATAGAGCATCAGAAGAGATCAGAGTGACCACCCTTTCCCTGACCATCTTCTGAATGAATGTGCTTCAATCAGGACTGGTGGCACCTACTCTTAGGTCAGTTTCTCTCCTGGACCATTGCCTTCACCATCGTCTTGGGAATTCTTTTCCTTTTTCCTATATTTTAACTCTGGTATTTTTCTTTTAGCTTTGAATCCCTAAATTTTCCTTTTCCTTCTCTCCCTATTGTTTTCCCTCTTTTTTTTTTATTTTTCTCAACACGTACTTGAGTAACTTTCTGAGCAAAAGTTCTTAGAAGAGCTCTCTGAAATTCAGTTTATTCATATATTGTATCTGTTGCATTAATCCCTTGCTTTGTTTACTTGTATAAATTTCTAGGGCATTTTTTCAACTCTATTTTTTTTTAATGAGATTTTTTTTGTTTTTAAAGACTTATTTATTTATGCTTACAAGAGCTGGGGTACAGGCCAGAGGTGTGGGAAAGGAGAGGATTCACCAGAGACGAGTGGGGAGCAGAACAGGCAGATTGACTGAAATACACTGCTGAGGGGTGCAGGGGGTGAGGTAGGAGAGGTCTCCTGCACCATGTCCCCGCCCTGGCCAGGGATCGAACTCGCGCCCTGTGCAGCTGATACTTCACAGTGCCGCGCTCAACCCGCTGAGCCACCAGGCAGGCCCTCAACTCTATTTTTTAATCCTTCTATGATTTTTCACCAATTCTGATGTTATTTTTTTCCCTTTAGATGTTTTTGAAAATATCTTTGTAATCCTCTGAGGATATTATTGAGGGTTTATTCCCTCAATTAGTCAATAGTCTCTTGTTCTGAAGATGTGTGTGTGTGTGTGTGTGTGTGATTTAGTCTCCAGCTTCCCTAGTGGTCAAACTAGGGAAGTTCCCTACAACATCTTATTGCCTGTTACAAGTAAGAGAGAAAGGTTAAGCTCTGAGACAATAGGTAGGGTTTTCGGGCTCTATCCTTTGCTAAAGAATAATATGCGTGACAGATGGGAACATCTGAGATCAGTATATTTCAATGTCTCTTGAGCTAATGACATTTCTGTAACAGAAGCAACTTCATAAAAGGGGAAGGGAATGCTCCCATTTACATCCAGCCACCTTGCCCTAGCTATTGGGTCGTAGGGGGCAGAGCTGAGGGGCCAGAGCTGAGGTGAAGCTATGGAACATGGAAGGCAGGTGGGCTTGGGGGAGACAAGTGGAGAAGGGCTCATTTGCTTCTCAACTTGAGACTTGTACCAGGGAATTAGGGGACAGGAACAGAAACACTTGAAAGAGTTGGGAGAGAGAGTTCTGGGGAGGCTAACACTGGCAGACTTTATCTTGGTTTGTACTTTGATTTTGCTCCTTTCATCCCTGGTATCCCAGACTGCCTGGTCCCTTCTGCCCCTCCCGATGGGTCCCCATCAGAAGGTACTTTAGACTTGTGGCAAGATTTCAGGCCTCAGTGGTCCTGCTTTGATCCAACCCTGCTTGCTTGCCCAGGCATCTACCCAAGAGGGGATGGGTAACTTTGGGTGTTTCATTGGGAAATATTCTTCTCTTCTCTGCCAATGTACACTAATCTTATGTTCCTTCACACTAAGAGTGGGCTTTGTCTTTGTGTGCACAGATGGCTGGAGCCCATAAAGCATGCCCCCCATCTTTGTGCTAACATTTAGGGGAGAAAGCACTCCCAGTTTCCTCCTTTGAGAATATAGGTCTGACTGCTAGGGGAGAGAAGACAGGTGACTGACTTCAACTTCTGTTGGTTGACCTCTTTGTTTACTTAATTCCCAGTTCAGATTGTCATTCAGGCCTTTGCCTCAGTTTGGCTGGCTCTTATCCAGAGAACTTCTGTTTCACCTCCAGAGAAAATATCTCCAGTTTCATGGGAATGACATATGCAGAGGGAGCTGTTAGTGGTGTGTATTTGTCTGTTTCTTAAAGAGCTTCCAGCAAGCCTGTGCCCTTTAGAGCTCTGTTTCCCTCAGGTCCTCCAGGTGCTCCTGGCTGCCTGCTCTGGGCCACCACGTGATGTTCCACCCTGAAAAGCAGGCTGCCCTTGACTTTCAGCATTGCTGGTTTCAGATTTCATATTCCCTGATTAGCCAGGTAAGTTCCCACTCCTCAATATTGTATTTTCTCCCAACTCCTATTTTGTCATTTTACTGGAGTTCCTGGAGCAAACCAATCCTCTACCTTTACCCAGAAGCACTTCTGTTATAACTCTTAGTGTAAACTGCAGTAGCAGATGCTTCAGTACCCCACCCATATGCTCACAGCGGTTGCCTCTGCATGTGAACAGGGCTTCCTGCAAACAGCTGGGACGCTTCCTGAGGTCTTTTTTTTTCCACCTCTCTTTTCTTATTTTTATTTATTTATTTTTTTGTGACTGTGGAAGTTTGGCCTATGTTCAGTGCCCTTAGAAGCAGCCTCTCACTTGGCACAACTCTGAGGCACATTCTCCACTTCCTCTCAAAGTTCATCAGAGAAATTCACTGGCAGTTGCCCACAGTGATAGCTAGTTAGGAATGCATTTTATATGGGCTTCTTCTTCTCCCCTGCCTCATGCCCTCACTTTTCCTGCTCTTTCTAGACTCTCCTCCCAAATTAACTCATGGTTGAAGCCTTGTCTCTGTTTGTTTCTGAGGGGAACTGGATGTATATTTCCCTTGTTCCGTCTCCACCATTTTAACATGTTCTACCTACCCTGTTCTTTTTCAGCTGGTTCCTTCATAATTATTAGGTGATTACAAATTTGGAGAGTTGGGTTAGTAATTTCATCCTTCCTGTTCTGGTAATGTTCATAGGTCGTCATCACAGGAGACAAATCTGGTAGTCTGTTTCTTTCTGGCAAGTGACTTCCTTCTTCTGGAAGCTAATGCATCTCCTTACTCGGGAAGTCATACACAAGGGAGACATCATTTGATGTAAGTGTCCTGAATTTGTCCAGAGCCAGTCAGCATCCCCAGTTCTGTATACTTTTTGCCTTTGAATCATCTGTAGAGTAATAACAAGGTGAAAGCAGGGTACCCTGTGATAAAAGAACAAATAAACAAAAACCCACTAAATTTTGAGTGAGTGAAAACAGAAATGTATTACTCTTGCACAACTCAGATATTTGGGGCATATGAAGTGATCTCTAAAAGCTTGCTACATAATGAGGAAAGAACAGATAAGAGCTTGGTTAGATGGATATTTATCCCAGGGCAAGGGAAACAAATTTTCTCAGCTCAAATTATTGAGCTGAAAATTCACACAGGAAACCATACTAGCTTATCAACTGATTCTCTGTTTATTTTTCAAAATCAGCTAAGAGAAGGCCCTTTGTAAAATAGTGTTTTAGAGTGCCCGTGTTCTATAAAATTACTTAGACAAGCAACAGAAAATCTTAGAGTAATATTGATTTTTCTCATTGAATAGTTCCACATTAGTCAATAAAAACATTTTTTTCACAGCAGTAGACAATATCAATGTTTTAACTCTCTTTCTTCTCTAACAACCATAATAAGCAATTTGAAGTATTGAAGTTTTCTTGTTCTCCGGTGACCATTTCATTGTATTCCATGTCATTCTATTTTATATTCTCAACATAAAATGACTCTTTCTGTTGTGTCCTCTACACAACTGCCACGGACATTCGGAACCATATGTTCCTGTCTGGTGCACACCATGACATAGTGGAGAATGTCAAAATCGGGCTGACAGAGTCTCCTGCAAGTCACAGAAAATCTTCCAGAACACACTGCATCCCAGACAACAAAGAAGTGGAGCTCCATCTCGGATGCTGGGAAGGAGCTTGCTGAAGGCACACAGAGGCTGGCCTGTTCTCTGTTTGAGTCACCCTGGAAATGCTACTTACATTTCTGTCTGTGTCTGCAGACAGGGCAGTTCTTCCTTACAGCCTGAGGCAGCTACTTCAATGACAAGAACCACATGAGTAAAAGAAGATGGAGAAGCAGTCACTTGTGACTGGATCTGAATGGCTCTCCTACAAGTGATTTACAGTCTATGCTGTACAACTATAAGTCTTTGCCATCATTGAGAATAAGTTTTATAAGAGATTACGTTCTCACTACTTGGTATTAGAGGAAACTGAGTCACTAGGAGGTGTGAATATCTGTTCTAAATGATAACACAGATTTATTCCACCCACATTTCCTTTCCCCCGCCTACTACAATGTGCTACTTCTCAATGGACAGTTTTATTCATCAACCCATTCATTTACCAGTGCTCTATTCTTCTCTATTCAGCTTTGTTCTGCTCTATTCTATTCTGCTCTATTCCACTCTATTCCACTCTATTCTATTCTATTCTATTCTATTCTATTCTATTCTATTCTATTCTATTCTATTCTATTCTACTCTACTCTATTTTATTCTATTCTATTCTATTCTACTCTATTCTAAACAAGAGATGATGACTCCTCCAGCAAATTAAAAGACATGGTTCAAAAATGAACCAAAGATTTAAGGCCATGACTTACTTCATTAAGTCATATGCATACATCATTTCAAAATGGGATTAAATATAGCAATGAAGTTAGTATTTACATTGTTCATGGCAGTATTACCTTGCTTTCCTTATTTTCTCTCTATCTCACTCTTAAAATAACCTCCTACCTTACAACTGTAGATATTCTTGCCTGTCTTATTTCTATTTGATTTTTAAGTCATATTCATTCGCATGAATGATGTTCATTGGCATAAGAAAGAGTATGAAAAATTCTTGAAAAGAAATTACTATTCTCTATATAATACTATTTTCAATTTTTCTATATTGAAGAGGAGAGGGGAGGGAGAGAGAGATGCAAACATAAATTTAAAAACAAGTATCATTTGATAATGTAAATGTGTGAATGTGTATTTTAGGTAAAAAAATAAAATGGAGATTTCTTATTTAGTAGCAACAATTTGTGGGCTCCAGAGTTGGCAATGATAAAACTATCTAAAATCATAAACAGAGTATACAGTTGGTCATGCGTGGTGTTATTTGACTCAAAATAGACTCTTATTTTGCCTCTCTTTCCTTTAACCACTTTCAGAATTAGAGAGAAGAGTGACAAGAAGCAGCAGGTAGACAGAACAAAAAACTCGCAGAATCACAGAATTGTTCAAACAACCAGCTAAATGCATTGCACATCTCAGTCATAGAAATATTCCAGGTGACTCTGTTTTTGACAAAACGTGGGAACCACAGGATCTACAACACTTATAAGCACAATTCAACAACTCTAATAATAGTTACAGAAGTGAAAGCCTATTTGGATAAAATAAGCCATTGACTCAAGTCCTCTAAAACAAGATTTTTAAAACTAAAGTTTACAAAAATCTCATTTTGCCTTTTGGGAAAATGCATTCCTGCTTTGCACCTTAGCTCTTCTTCTGTACGACTGGGAGAATTTGCCTATAGCATTTCTCTCCATTTGACATCTTGAAATGTGATCAATTTTTTTCTATTTTTATCATAAAGCAACTCAAGGGCTATTTCATGCTCTTATCACTGGCTGACTATGGATCCTGTGCTTGGCTTCTCTGAGAAAGGCACAGGGTGTAGTAGTGGTGGGATGAATTTGTGGCTTCCTTTCTCCATACCTACGGCATTTCTGATGATATACCAAAGTGAGCAGGTTAAAAACAACCTCAGTATCTATTAGCCCATTCACTAAGAAAGGGGAATTGAGCATGATTTGTACAGAATTAATGTAAACTCTTCTCTTTTGCTGTCTCTCAGACTATGCTATAGTTCAAGCATAGTCTGGAGGAAACTCATATATTGCTTTGTAGTGACACAATTTCCAGAATGTGTAACTGTTCCTCACTGGGTATTGACAGCCCACTTTTAACATAATATTTGAATCACAGTTACATGGATTATTTTTCTTAAGTCGGTTTAATGTGCCCTTTGTTAATTTGAAAATAATAAAAAAACAATTTTTTTCAAGGGTTGTAGAAGAAAAGCAACCACACAGTTCTAGAAACCGAGGGGTGTTGATGCATCAGGGAAGAAAGAAGATTCTATACCTGTGTATTTGTTGGGAAAATAGCTTTTGTTGGCAAATAGGGCCTCAAGCTCCAGTTCTGCTTAATGAAGGTGCTGCAATCAATGTTCTTTAAGATCTTTCTATTTGTAGTTTATTGTCTATAGTTTCTGGGTTTTTCTCCATTGCCCATTTACTCACTCTCCTAATGAGCTCCTGAAAATCTGACATGATCACTGTCACCTCACAGGATGGCAATCTTGGGAGCAGAGTGGGATGAAGTAAAAATAACTCAATGTCCAAGCAGTGAGAGAGACACCTAGAGGGGCCACATCTCTGGAGATGTGACACCTTCATCCAAGGCAAGTCTCATTTTTATTGGGCGTCAGATTCAGGGACAGTGGGCAAGTCCATGGAGTGTGTGGAAGAATGTGCTTGGTGGAGATGAGGATTGGGGATGTGTAATAGTCTGGCACAGCTAGGGGAGAGTGAACAGGGGCTGTTGCTTAGGGGGTCCATTGCTGCTGCTGATGAAAACAGCCTACCTCTGTTGCCCGTTGACACTTAACTTCCTGTTGAGGTGGTCTAGCTTGTTATGCTAACCTGGCCACAGTGTTGGCCTGCTGTTTTCAGCAGACATCTTCCTACGAAGACTTTTGTCCTGGTGAGAGGCTCCCTGTCTGATTTCATGTTCAGCTAAATTAGCAGCAACTTTGGGTGCCAGACAATACCCTGAGTACAAGGGGGTCGGGTGTTTTAGTGAGATCATCAGTCGCAATGAGGAGAAGGGCCTGGAAGGGAGTATGGGCTGGGGAGATGGCGTGCGAGGCAGACAGTACAGATCGACTTTGAAGGTCAAGCTGCAGCTTGGCAGCACACAGGAAGGTGTCTGCAGGTTCTGGCTGGCAGCAGGGGAGGCTGTCAGCTGTGGTAAGATTGGCAAGAGCCAGGCACCAGGCCTGCCCCTGCTCACCCAGCTGTGCTTCCCGCAGACAGAAGGCAGGTGGGTGCCAACTTCATGAAACACAGGTCTGTATCCCCTCACAGTGCTCTACCACGCACCTGTAGTGTGTTTACTGACCAACTGGGAACCCCTGGGCCCCAGGAGTATAACGCCCAGCCACCAGGGGCACCCCCTAACCTGCTCCCAACCTAGCTCCTAGGGCCCCCAAGAAGGCCCCCCGAAGAAGGGCTAGAGACAGCTATTCTTGAGGAGCTGTTCAGGAGGGCTGCTCTAAGCCTGACTGTCCAGGATGGCTGTGCCTTCCCCAAAGAGCCTCTGTGACTGTCACCATCCCCGGCAGACGTGACCCCACAGAGGCTGGCCTCCCTTCCTGCTGCCCACTGATGCAGGGAAGGGGCCTCTGTGAAGAGTGCCAGGTGGGGTCTCTGTGGGTCTGGATTCTTTCAGAAAAGTTCACTCTGCCTTCCCACAGAAGTCCAGGCAGGGAGTTAGGAAATAAAGGTTCAGCCCATTATGGAAAATAAAAAGGCAAGTGTGGCCACTTTTGGGTAAACTGATGGTGGGCTGATTTCACATTGGGGTGTAGATAGAGTGAGTGGAGTGAGAAGATACACAGGGTGTCAACTGTCTGGAATCAGCTTTATTAATCTGGATTCTGTGAATGAGGAGAAAGGAGATGTTAAGGAGAGAGCTCAGGCATTCATTGAGGTTCAGCATCTGGGCCTTTCACTGAGATGTAGGACTTCCCAGGAGCATCCACTTTGAGAACAGAGACAAATGCTTGATCTTGGATGGCAGTTGGAATTCCCTGAAGGTTTCTGCACACCTGAGAGGTTGGGCTTCTCCTAGCACTGACCTGGAGTCATGGTGTTCATTAACCAAAACTCAAGTGTCGTGATTACACAGGAGAACTATGAAGAGGTCAGGGAATTTGCGTTGGAAAGACAGGATGGAGTTATTGTCATGTCACAGATGAGCATTCCATGTTTTCTCTGAATTTCAGTTGTCCATACAATTTATAATCATTTTATTCCCTAATATGAAAATAAGTTTTTTCTTCTCACTACGGATGCTGATGTGGTCACAGCTACTGCTGCCACCACCTCTCCCCCTGGTCATCACCACGGGTTCTTGTCTCCTGAAGGTGTAGAAAGGAATTCACAGACTTTCCAGATAAGTAAGCAAAGAGAAGCAAACTTTGTCTTGGAAAGTAAAGAAAAGTTTACTTAGGAAAAAAAGGTAAAGTCTCCCAGGTATTAGGGACTGGGAGGGGCAAAGAGAGCAGAGGTGGAGTTGAGCCTCAGGGAATAGATGCCTTCTTTCCCTAATAATTCTGAAGCTCCACCAGTCTCTTTGTGGTTGCTTAGTTCTTGGTGGTCGCCCTTAATCTACTATCATGCTGCAGAATCTTCCTAATTTACATCCATTATTTCTCCTTTGCTTTTGGATGTCCTTTTGTTTCTAGTCCTGGGATGTTAACTAGTTCCTTTTAGAATTTATTTACAATTGGATCTTCCCTTCCCTATTGTTAACCTGACCCTCTGGACCTTAACTTCTTCCGGGGGACCCCCTACCTGTCCTGTAACTACCTAATCATGCAGGCCTCACTACTGTCCTTCAGAAGGCTAAGACTTTGCATCCTTCATTCAATGCACATGAAGTTGGGAAATCAGCTTTATTTGGTGAGTTTCAGTGCATCCTGTTGTTACAGGGCAGGGAGAAGGGCACCTGAGAATCCCCAAACCTGCTCTTTTTGAATGGGTTTTGCCATATGCTGCATTAAGACAAATATATAAGGCCTTTAATGGAAAGGAACTTTAATACAATTAGGGTACAATACAGAAAGGACAAAGAATATAGTTACTAAGTCAAGCATCTAAAGTTACCCATCTCCTTGAGGGTAAAAGTCCGGCCAAATAGGATTGGCCCAAAGCAAGGCCCAAAAGCCTGCCACACGTCTAAAAGACCTTTCAGTAGAGACCCATAGAAAAGGGTCAGAAAGAGTCAGACAAATCTGGGAGGAAAAGAGCAAAATCAAAATCAAGATGACAGCTGCCATCGTTAAGCTTCCCACGGGTCTCTCACCCACATTTGTTTTAACCAGTTTAAGACTAAAAAAGCAAGCGCCGTTTTTTTTTATGTTTCTGTGTTTTATGTGCCTTCTCCATGTTTTTTTTTGTTTTTTTTCCTCCCTTCCTTTGTCTTCCTGTCTCCTCTTTCTAATATTTTCTTATTTCTGCTTAGCTTTACTTATTCAGGGTGGAACCAGGATTTTAGAACTTCCCCCTTTCCTGGGGCCACCCTGTTAATTTTATTACCAAGACAACCATATTTTTATTAGTGATAAGTCAGTCTCCTCTATTCCTCTGTTGATGGTGAACCTCTCAGGAGCATGCGTAACAATTTTTTCCCCCTGTTTTGGGTTGTTGTTTTGAATGTAAAAATACCAAAACTTAGGTCAAACTTATATCACGTAGGCAGTATATTTTTACTAGTGGAAGAAAATGGAATTAAATTTTGGCATTAGCTAATTATTTTTCAAATTGCTCTTTTTCATGAAACTTACCTGGACTTTTTTTTTTTTTTAAAGATTTTATTTATATATGCATACAGGAGCTGGGGTACAGGCCAGAGGCATGGGGTGCTGAGAGGATTCACCAGAGACAGAGTGAGGAGCAGAACAGGCAGATCTACTGAAATCCTCTGCTGAGGAGAGCAGCGGTGAGGCAAGAGAGGTCTGCCACACCATGGGGTCAGCTCCCTGGCTGGGGCTTGAACTCATGCTACAGTGGCTATGGAAGCTGCACAGTGCAGCACTCAACCCTTTGCATCACCAGAGAGGCCCTTACCTGGACTTTCAAGAAAGAACTGATCTCTGCCCTGTAGGATCTCAAAGCAAATTAATTTTGTCTGGTTCTTAACATTTGCTTATCACACGTTATGTCAGATTAAGTTAATTCCATAGATTTGTATCTCTACTACTGATATATTAACTAAAGCTTATTAGTCTCAGTATTACTGTAATAGTGGGGTCCCCAGGAAAAGGGGAAGTTTCAGGATCCCATTCTGCCCTAAGTAGGGTGGAGCTGAGAAGGGATGAGAAGATGCTGGAGAGAGGAGATTGAGGAACACAGAAGGAAGGGAGGAAGAAGGAAGCAGGATGGAGAGCAGCATGGAGACCTGGAGGAGGCATGTGGAGCAGAGGGACATGTGAAGAAGCTGCGCTCGCTTCTTGGTCTTGGACTGGTTAGAACAGATGTGGGTGAGAGGCCCGTGGGGAGGTTAACAATGGCAGCTGTCATCTTGATTTTGCTCTTTTCCTCCCAGATTTGTCTGACTCTTTCTGACCCTTTTCTATGGGTCTCCACTGAAAGGTCCTTTTGACTTGTGGCAGGCTTTTGGGTCTTGCTTTGGGCCAATCCTATTTGGCCGGACTTTTATCTTCAAGGAGATGGGTAACTTTGAATGCTTAACTTAGTAACTATATTCTTTGTCTTTTCTGTGTTGTTCCCTAATTGTATTAAAGTTCCTTTCCATTACAGGCCTTATATGTTTGTCTTGATGTGGTGGATGGCAGGACCCATTTAGAGAGGGCAGGTTTGGGGATTCTGGGGTACCCCTCTTTCTGCCCTGTAAAATTACCAACACCCATGCTATGGTGTGAATATGTCAAGTGTTCAAAAATTGCAAAATATAAGGTATCCCTGGTGACTTAGCGGTTAAGTCTAAGCAGTATCACTGCTGTGTCCTGAGCTCTGCTTCCACTGTGTCTCTGGTGAATCTTTTCACCTGCATATGTCTGGCTTATACCAAGTTCTTCTACAAAAAGTTAAAATACACTTGAGAAGGTATAAATAAGTTATGCCTTATATCTGCGTACTGTCAATCTGAGTGCTGTCAATATATTTCTTCTATATATATATAAAATACTGCTGATTCTGAGTATTCATCTCGTGTGGTACATACATAGCTTTATTTGGCTTGCAAAGAGCAATAATTTCTTTTCCTGTGTTGTAGCTCTTATCCCGTATCTACTTACTTACTTTGTGCCAAGTTATTTGCTTAAAATATATTAATTGAATGAAGCCAATCTGCCACCCTCAAAGCTTTTCAAAAATAAGCATCCATAAGGCACTGGGCAGTATCTGGGACCTCTTAGCAAGGGAGAAGAAGCAACGTCTACTGGAAAGGCTACTTACTGGCCCCCAGGGGGTTGCATTTTCTCAGGGACATGTTTGAGATGTGCATCTGTTCACAGGGAATTTTAAAAATATTAACACTGGGTCACACCAGCCTGCATGCCTCTTTGTCAGCAAGACTGACCTTGAAGAGTTTTCTCCATTGCACTAACTGCTGTAGCAAGTGTACCTGCCCAATCTTATGCACCACCTGCAAGGAATTTTAAGCACTTGATTAATATTTCAGTAAAAAGAAATTACCAAATTTTATTTAATTTTTTTAAGATTTATTTTTTTATTCATGTAAGAACTGGGTACAGGCCCGAGGCGCAGGAGGTGAGAGAATTCACCAGAGACAGAGTGGGGAGCAGAACAGGCAGATTGACTGAAACACACTGCTGAGGGAAGCATCGGGCAAGGTAGGAGAGGTCTGCTGCGCCTTGTGGGTCACCTCCCCACCTGGGTACAGGGATCGAACTTGTGCTGCAGTGGCTGCAGTTTGCTTCATAGTGCATTGCTTAACCCACTGCGCCACCAGTGGAGGGCCCTTACCAAATTTTAAAGTGCAAAACAACTCTGGAAGATTATATGGAAATTGTACCAAAATAGACCTTTCACACAGAAAATGAGAAATGTCCCTTTAATTAGAATGACAGCAGGAATTTAGGAAGGCAAAATTTAATGTAATTAAAAATGGTAAAATCATTATTTAACCAGACTCATGTTACACTTCTTGAAGAAAATACAATGAGGATCTTTTAATTTCAGAAGAGTTAATAATTTTATATTTATATCTTTCCTGAGTCTGCTCTAATTAAAAGTGTTGAAGATTAATTTCGGGGAACAGTCCACACTTCTCTAGTCTCAATTGCAGTTTTTTGCTTGGAAAGCATGTTCTCAATAATAAGTGGAACTTCAAAAATGACATTTTAAAAAATAATATAAATGTGAGAGACCAAATATACTGAAGAAACAATAGGGTATCCAAAAATAAGGGGGTAGGATTTAAAGAACAGCAGAGAGAGCTGTGCCAATTCATTCTCTTTCCACTGCTGCTTGTCTGTTGACATTTTTTGTTAAGGGAAACAATTTCATCATTAGCATATCCCAGTTCTACATGGTGTATTTAAATTGCAAGTTGCACATTGCTATTGCATGTCAGATTTCCTAGCTTTGATTCTCCTAATTAAGCATAAACTTAAGATTAGGGTCTCAGTTTAATAAGCAAAGAAAACACACATAAAACAGTTGTTCTACTTGGTGTCAGAAAAGAAAAAAATGCTGTAAAATAAATTGTATTGTATCACATATTAAATGAGAAAAACCATGCTTGAGGAGAACTAATTTAGCATACCAATGCAAAGAGGGAAGTTTTTAATTTGTTGCAGTAATTACAACTCAGATATGGGTTTAAATGTTAGTTTCCACCACTGCTGATGGTGTGTGATGCAGGACCAGGAGCTTTGGACCTGTAATTTACTCCACTGCTACCATTTTGCCAATAATCATAACAAAAGAAATTAATGTTCTTTGAGTTTAGTATGTACTGGTTATGCATATTATCTTTAATCCTCACAACAATCTTCTGAGCTAGGTTCTGTTGTACTCTTCTCTTTTTTCAAATGAGGAGTTAGAAGCAACAAAAGATTAAGCAAATGGCCCCAAATCAATTAGATGTGGAGCCAGGATTTAAACCAAGTAGCATAATTTATGAGTCTGTACTTTTCTGAATGTCACATTCTAGTGTCTGGATTTGTGTTTGGCTACAGGTATTGATGATCTCTCTATTTTCTTTCTCCATAGAAACAATTTCTATGTTTGTTTGTCTTGCACTAATCCAGTATCCTTTTGCTTTCAACCAGGATCATTTCCTTTCTAATTTTGTATCCTTTAATTACATTTCTCACTTCCACATTTGTCTGATGCCAGTAGACATGAAAATAAATGTTAGTAAGTTGGTAGAGCCATGGTCCAAGTCAAGTAATGTAATGTGTTTTATTCACCATGAAGCTCTAGTGCCTCTCTCAGTTTCACTTTTCACTTTCCTTATCTATAAAATGGAGTGTGATAGGCATTAAATGGTCTTCAAGGACGTTGTAATCTCAGTAGTTCAGTCATGGTAAATGGTCATTATTCTGGGTCAACACAGAGCTAAGTAGATCTATGGTAGAGAACAATCAGCATTGATTTACCAGAAGGCTCCATGGCTGGTACTGTTCTCAGATTCCATTACCCTGCCCTGCGAAGCTAGGCTGAGTAAAGGATGACAATGTGAGTATCTTGGGAGGTGATCTCAGGATATACCAGTCTAAGAAAGTAGGCTGGGAACATGATGTGTTAAAAAATAAATTCCTTAATATCACAAGAGAACTCTGGGAAAACACATAGCACAGGGAGGAACTATATTACCGAGAGGGAGGCTGCTGGAGAAATTACCTGGGGGCATGATTGACCGAGTGGAGACAGAGTGGGTCAGGACATCAGAGTAAGTGTCCTAGCAAAGAAATGTAGGTGTTGCTCAAGAAAACCTGAGTTGCTCATGCCTATGGAGTAGAGGAAGTGGATTGGCCTGGAACATTTCCTCAAAGGTATGTGATCATTTGAGATTGAAAGGTAGCCTCAAACATTTGTTTGTTTGTTCTTCCAGGTAGAGTTAACTATTTTCTGGAACAGTACAGTCTTCATCCTTGTAAATAGATTGCAAAGAACAAATTTTTTTTGATGATTATGTTTCTTTCTATCATTCGGTGCCATTATTATGACCAAAGCTTAGATGTTTTCATCTAAGCTTTGGTTTTCAGCTGCCATTGTTAACCTCCCCACGGGCCTCTCACCCACATCTGTTCTAACCAGTCCAAGATGATTCACATAGTCTGATTTCACATAGTCTGTTGCCTCATAGAAATACCTGATGCTCTGCAGAAATGGAAGACCTTAGAAGCCCAAATGATGACTATTACTTTTTTTTCCAACTTAGACTTAGAGGAATGATGCTATCCCAATTGATTTGTAATTTTAATCTTTTTTGAGAAATATTCCAACTTTATCTTTGTGACAACTGATAGTACCCTTAAGACTGTCATAAATTGCTCAGGGGAATAAACACATAAAAACAACAGCAAAAAAATCCTGAATCAATACGAAGTTAATTTGATTTTCAAAATGTATATATAACAGGAAATGCTTTTAAGAAAGTAGTTCACCTAATGAAATAAAACCTAAATAATAGGTGTCATAATTTGCAAAGTTGCTAGTAATTTTTATTGAACCAAGAGAAGAATGAAAAATAGGGACATTAGAAGCATTGGGAAGGGAATATATGAACTGATCAGTGGTAATTTCTAGAACTGAAAAAGACTTCATTGGGGGAAGGCAGGAAGTAGAGAAATGATCTTGCTGGAGAAGTGGACATTTTCTATGACCTCTACACATATTTAGAGGTCAAACTGTTACAGGGTAGGGAGAGGGGCACCCCAGAATCCCCAAACCTGCCCTCTCTAAATGGGTCCTGCCATCCACCGCATCAAGACAAACATATAAGGCCTGTAATGGAAAGGAACTTTAATACAATTAGGGAACAACACAGAAAAGACAAAGAATGTAGTTACTAAGTTAAGCATTCAAAGTTACCCATCTCCTTGAAGATAAAAGTCCGGCCAAATAGGATTGGCCCAAAGCAAGACCCAAAAGCCTGCCACAAGTCAAAAGGACCTTTCAGTGGAGACCCATAGAAAAGGGTCAGAAAGAGTCAGACAAATCTGGGAGGAAAAGAGCAAAATCAAGATGACAGCTGCCATTGTTAACCTCCCCACGGGCCTCTCACCCACATCTGTTCTAACCAGTCCAAGACCAAGAAGCGAGCGCAGCTTCTTCACATGTCCCTCTGCTCCACATGCCTCCTCCAGGTCTCCATGCTGCTCTCCATCCTGCTTCCTTCTTCCTCCCTTCCTTCTGTCTTCTATCTCCTTTCCAGCATCTTCTTATCCCTTCTCAGCTCTATCCCACTTAGGGTGGGGCAGGGATTCTGGAATTTCCCCTTTTCCACCCTGTTACACAACCATTTTCAGTGTTGCTCTTTTACTTCTCTGCTTCATAATGAATGTCTTTTGTTTTATACATATATGTATGAGGTTCTCTCCCTCTTCCTCTCCCACTTCTTCTCTCTTGTAACCAGGGTTGGGCAAGAAAAGAACTATTTTCTCTCCCACAATCCTAAATATTCTCTATTGATTTTAGAAGACACATTCTGGGAAAAGTCATAGACATTACTTTGTATTTCCTGCTTTGTTCCTTTCAACAGATTTATAAAACAGCATTAAATTTATTTGCCATAGTGTTTGGTTCGGCAGTACATATACTGAATTTATTTGCCATACTGTTTTTCAATAACCTTTCAAATGAAAGGCAATTTAACTTAAAAATTTTGTTTTGAAAATGTTTAAAAGGTACCCAAAAATGTTGACAAAGGGTAGTTTATCTTTAATGTCAATATTATGAGAACTGGAATTTATTGAAATGAATTTGCAGGTTTTGTATGTACTGTTAAGTCATTTAAATTCCTGAGAATAAACAATATTTAGTTTATATTGATAACATCTCTTTGGAAGACACAGTCACTCTCTGCTTGTTACCGAGGATTCTCCGTAGAGAAGGGAGTCTCATGCTCCCGTGCCCCCTAATGAAGGGTGGAGCTGGGGGATGAGGTGAAGACTTGGATAGAGGCCTTGGAAGGACACAGGATGAGCCACATGGAGCAGAATGACATGTGAAGAAAAGGGTTCTGCTTGTTTCTTAGCTTTGGATTTGCACCAGTGACATGGAGATTTTGGAGGAGATATGGAAGAAAAAAACATGGGGAGGCTCACATGGCAGCCTTTATCTTGACTTGTACTTTGATGTTGCTCCTTTCATCATCAGTATTGCCTGGCCCCTACTGCTCCCCCTACTGCTCCTTACCTGTGGTTCCTTGCCAGAAGGTGCCTTAGACTTGTGACAAGCTTTCAGGTCTCCCTGCTAAGGGCCAACCATGGTTTGGCTGGGGCATGCCCACGAGGGAATGGGTAACTTCAGATGTTTCACTGGAAAATTATTACACATTATTCTCCTTCTGTGCACACAAATCCTATATTCTTTCATGGTAATTGCTTTGTCTTTTTGTGGTGGATGCAGAACCCCTTTATAGCATGCAAATTAGAGGTCTCAGGGTACCCCTCAGTCTGCATACCAATGCACTGAAATAATTTTTAACTTTATGCCCAGGATATACTATTTTTCTAAACTTCTTTGAAATTAATTCAGAGGAATGTGAGCAAAAAAAGAGTCTTAATTCTGGTTTTGAATTGTAGAATATCAGAGGTGTGTTCTTCCATTGTCTCTTGCTCCTATATGGGACACTGCTTTGAATCCTAAGATGAGGATAATGTGGAAGGAGGTAGAAAATAAAAATTTTGAGAAGGCTATGTATTAACCATAGCCTCCTGCCAATATATACATGCTTACTCTAGAAGTTATGTGAGGGAGAAGTGGAATTCTGTTTTCTTTAAAATTTGTATGATGGGCCTTTTTGTTATAGCAGCATGGTCTGCACATGTATTCCTCAATAAGCAGGGATGATGTCTTGTCCCTCAAAGACCAGTTATCTCAAAGAAACCTGATTCTCCTTACCAGGTAAAGAAGGCGGGTGAGCACAGACCTGAATAATCGAAGCTTCCAGTTAAGGCATATTCATCAGCAGACAAAAAGAAAACAGCACAATATTTTCTCCAGCAGATGGAAAATCTTACTGATTTGAAAGTAACTTAAACTTTAGCAATCAAAAGTGACATTACTATATTTACATAATTTGCATGCTTATGAATTCACCCTACAAGTACCAAGTTGGTCGGGTGGAAATGAATGTCTTAGTGCCCATGAATCTCACTGGATGTCACAATGACCCTGGTATTCTGGTATTCTAACTGAGCATTGGATCAACAAGGAAAATCAGAGTCAAGTCTTACAATGATGAAAATGATAGTGACAGTGGCAGAAAAGCAAGAGAGGTAAAGGAAGAAAAAAATAAGAAAAAATAAAGTGTATGTTTACCTTTAAAACAAAAGAAAATCAAAAAGCCTAGAGATATGCAATTGTAAATTTGATAAATGAGAATTGCAGACACCCTTGAGAATGCTAGAGGAGAAAAGCCTTGGTAGCTGTGTGTTCCTGAACTGATTTGTTGTCTCCAAGGGAAGCTTCCTGAATGGCTATATTATTATTGATAAAATTGGAAAGTTTGTGGTCCTCATTGTATTAGTTTCCTAGTTTACTGCAACAAGTAACCTCAGACTGGGTGTGTGTGGAAGGGGAGAAGAAGGAGTAGAGTAGGAGGGGTGGAGTGAGACTTAAAACAATGGAGAAGTATTGACATATAGCATAATTTTTGAAGGCCAAAAATTTAAAATCAAGACGTCAACAGGATGTGGTTTCCCCGAATCATCTAGAAGAGCCTGTCTCGATCTAGCCTCGGATAGTCCCAGGAAGTCCTTGGCTTACTGAAAGCATGACTCCAATCTTTGTCTCCTTCTTCACATGACCATCACTTCTAGGTGTCTATGTGTTCTCACACGTTTCTCTTCTCTTCATAAAAAGGTCATCTTCCCTCTGTCTCTTCTCTTCTGATAAAAGACACCAGTGATACTGAATTAGGGCCAAGCCCACGCCAGTATGACCTCATACTTAAAATTAATTAATTACATCTTCAATGACTCTACTTTTAAATAAAGTCACATACTAAGGTATGTGATATGAAGACACCAATGAATCTTTTTGTTGGAGAAAAAAATCAACTGATAATGCTTATTATAAGGACTTATATTTTCAAGATCAAAAAGGATGCTCTGCAAGTTGATTTATTTTTAGTTAATTTTGATATACTAAAGAGAAAATAAAAATATGACTAGAGCATATTGAAAATAATCAAAATATATAACTGGGAGTTATGCTAGTGTTTTTTTTTTTTCATTTTAAGATAAAAGCAAAAATATGTCAAAATTCTAAAAGACTGTTTTTGTTGTCAATTCAGTTGACTCTGTGACTGAATTTTCTATTTATTTTTCTAGAAATGGCATTGAAGGCCGAGTGGGATTAAAAAAAAATTACTTGAACAGTACAATCAAATTGTATTGGCAAATAAAAAAATGTTAATCTACTTTTGGAAAAGATTGTGTGTATAGAATCACATTCATAATGTACAGGCATGAATGCTGCCAAGGTTACAAATAAAAATCCAATTGTAATAGGTTAAAGAGCTTGTATTTCTTAATGATGACTTAAATTGATTTCTAAATAAAGCAACTCAAAATATCAGAGAAAAATCTTTCAGCATTATAAATATGAAAAACTGAGATGGATTATTTGATATTTTTGGTCTTCACGAATTGTATTTCAACTTTCTTTTTTTTTTTTTTGGACAGAGCTGCTTTATTGCTTTACAGGTGTTTGGAAATAAAAAAGATATTCCATCTATTTTTCTCTGTTTCCCAAAACAGCTTTATTTGTGTGGGAACCAGTGAGAATTTGGGCAAACCTTCCTTTTCATGAAATTGGTGAGAATTTTGACAGTCTGGCTGCTAGCCTGAAATTTGTGGCACATCTGTAGCTATAAATATAGAATTTCAATTATGTAAATCACCTTGGCAATGTCTTTTTAAAAGTTAAAAAAGAGCACTGTAGCTTATCCCCCATACACTTTATTAGTATTCTTACGAATTACATCTATCGTACCAAAATCCAATGAAAATCCACATGACATGGCATTTTTTTAAATGGGGGATTTTATAAAGATTCAAGTTTCTTCACATGAAAGACGAGGTCATTAGTTATGTTAAAGGTGTAGAAAACAAAGAAAAAAAAATCCCTTGTTTCTATATTGCTCCCTTCTCTAGTATGAGAAAAGCAGAGAAATAGTATAAGCAATGGCATCGAGCAAAGTGATAGTTTCGCTATAATTTGGCTTCTTCCTTTTTTTCTTGTTTCTCTGCATTTTAGTACAGCAGCTACTGATGCATCATCTACCTGAGAATAGTAACATCACTTCATTTCTTAACAGTTCTCAAATGTCCTTTGGGGGAAGGTATCTTTCAAATTGTAAACTCCAGCATAGATTTTTGACATACATTAGGCACCTAGTAAATGTTTGCTGCGAAGCCATGGAGAAGAAAAGCAGAAGAGAAAACAGCCGATGAAGGAGTTTTCCTTGTAGTGAACAAAGCAGGCATTAGAATCCTTCCAGGTCAAGTTTCCTGGAACTGCCTTACAGAGAGAGCCATGTTTTCTTCCAGTGGCTGTGTCTGTGCCCCAGAAGATGTCTCTTTGCAGGGTCCTAGAATTTTTTGGTAAGTGTGGAGGACTTTCCCAAAGGACATCCTTTGCATTTTCAAAATCCACTTAGAAATCATCAGATATTCTCTAAGCAAATTAAGGTAGATCACCTTCCTCTGGCAGGAGACTTTCATAACTCTGTCCTTTTGTCCTCTGGCTCTTGGAAAGGATTCAACATTAGTAGTAGCTTCTTCTGCAGTGTGAACTGTGAGCACAGGGCCCTGGACTTCCCTTTTGTCCACTGTTGCATTTTCCCCCCCTTGGTAATCCTTGACTTCAGACTTATTCACATTCTGTCCACTCTATTATGTTGCTGCATGAATGCCTTGCCTTCCACTAGCTGATGGCTTTTCTGTTACTTGACCCCAGAGAAACACTACACTGCCTTTTTGCTACAAAGCGGGACAGGATAATATATCTCAGTCAAAATATCTCATTTCTCTCTGCTGAATGTCTCTGAAAATGCATGTTTCCATCACTAGCTGCTGAAACACCCAGTTAAAGAAATGCTAAAAATGTCCTCACTGAGAAGACCCAGTGACTGCAGCAGTGACCTCAAGTTCACATGTGTAGATCTCCATGCAGGGCTTCAAGGCCAAAGGGACTCAGGTTTCCCCAGTGCGTCCTAATGAGGTCATCGTTGACATGCCCTCTGAGAAACTCCGTGCATCTCCTCTGCTTTGCTGGAACAACTAAATCAATCATTTACTACAGAGCAACTTCCATAAGTACAGTTTGGAAACATAATATAGTAGTGTTTAATGATAATAAATTGCCTTTAGAGCTGAAAAATTAGATAATAAGCATAGGTATGCATCTTGTGCACATACATCGTGTGATTATCCCACAAATCATGAAATCAAGAATCCTTGATTCTTGCTTTGAAATAATCAAAACCAAAGTAAAAGTGTAATTATAACCCTTTTAATGAGTATGTCACTTCCGTTGGTCATGCTTTTTAAAGTGGTAAATGCACTTCTGATCTTATGTCAGAAAGAAGTATGTCTATTTTGATATTTTAAAGACATAACAGCAAAACAGAATAAAAATCAATTATTTGTCCTTACTTGAAGTGAAAATTCAGTTGTGAGCAGAGCTTTCTTAGTAATCTTGGAATTATTTCTTGGTTCATAACATAAACTGTGTTTTCATAAATTCCCTGGAAGGACATACTGAGCATTACCCATTGTTTTAAAAAAATAGCTTTTGATCAAAATCCAATTATCTGTGTTATTAATTGAAAGTTATTTTTCCATGAAATAGAACCAACTTTAAATCTCTTTAGGGATAAGCATTGTAAAAGAGCTAATGCCATGAAATATTTTGAGAGTATAATTATTTATATCCCACTTCCAATAATAAAGAAATTTTGGTGCTAAATCAAAACAGTTCAATATCTGCTATGGGATACTTCTTGGAATCCCATAGCTATTAGCTTTCTTCCCAAGGACTGCCAGTGCCTAAACATCTCAGCCTCAAGTGAACCTCTGGAGATATAGGTCACATTATTTTAATGGATAGTGTTTAAAATTTGTTCTTCTGGAGCTTCTGCAAAGGTCAATAACTGAAAAAATGACATAGCTCTAATGTATGAGTTCATACCCTATATTGGATCTTCTCTCCATGAAACATGACCATCTTAACCAACATTTTTTTGGTGCTTTGTGTTTTTTTTTTTTAATTTTTATTGTTGTTGTTGGATTGATTGGAACTTTGTAAATTTTGGAGAGTAGCCCCTCATCAGATGTGTGATGCCAAAATATTTTTCCCCCTTCTGTAGGTTTGGCTTTTTGTCTTGTGTTTATTTCTTTTGAAGAACAAAAGATTTTCAATTTAATGATGCAATCATTTGTTCATTTCTGCTTTTGATTCCTTTGCTCTTGGGGTTGATTCCCCCAATATGTCTTTGTGGCAGATGCTCAGTAGTGAGTCCCCAATGTTTTCTTTCAAGAACTTCATGGTTTTGATTTTTCTCTCTAGATCTTCCATCCTCTGAATCAATTGTTGTGCATGGAGTTAAATGTATATCTTGCTTCATTTTTTTCTGCATCGGTATTCATGTTTCTCAGCACCATTTCCTGGAGTTCATCTTATCTCCATATCTGGCCATAGCTCCCTCGTCAGAGGTTCACTGTCCACACTTGTGTGAACTCATCTCTGGGTTTTCTGTTCTATTCCATTGGTCTGAGTTTCTGTTTTTGTTCAAGTCAGATTTGAGTTGAATTCTGAATGACGAAAGGAGACGAGTTGTACAAACATCACAGGTCTTCCATTGCCATACGTGCAACTGGATCGTGTCTATAGTGTCAGTGTGTCAGCAAAGCAGTCTGAGGAGGCAACTTTGATTTTGACTAAAACATCTGTGCAAATGGAATTTCTGGTGGGATTCTATGGAACATCTCTCCAAGGCTACTTCCTTCTAGACTCTGATGAGCCAGAGGTGCTCTACCTGACAACATGATACTAAATGTAGCTATCTGTGTAGGAAGCTGCCTGTTACAGTTAAATAAAGTGGCAAAAAATGCACTAAAACGCAAAGGTGTACCTAGTTAGGATTTTTAAGTCTATGTCACTCAAGACTGTGTATTTGTAGAAATGACCTGATGTCTCGTTTGACACCAATATTTACTCCCAGTTTATGGCCCTTTGGTGTTAATACTGCACAGTCAGGTCTTATTCACAGATAGAATAAAGGCACAGATCCTCAGGCATAGACATAAATTATTTTGCAAAGTCAAATTCTCATTATCTTAAACTTTTATGATTAAAACATTGTAGCTTTTACTTGAAAAGATGTTAGTGAATTTTGTAATAATGTGTTACCATTTCTGTGCATAAAATCACGGAGTTCAAAGTATGTTCAGTATTTTATTTTTTCCCCGCCCTCTCCTATGTTTAGTATTTTAGCAGAAAACATCATGATATCTTAACACAGATGAATATTACATTTCTTAAGAAATCTAAGGGAAGCCAACTGCAAACTTGACATGGAAGGGACCATCAATATTTTCTCCTCTGAAAAATAAGACAGTGTCTTCTTATTAAACTAAATCTCTTTGTATATCCACCTATTATGGTTTTTAGGGTATATGAACACAAATAACCACCGAATTATGAAAGTCAAGGAATAATTAAAGGGCTTATTAGCTCTTCTCTTGGTCACAAAAATATATTTGTCCTCAGAATATTTGTCTGAAAGAATATAGAATATACATACTTGTGGCATAGCCTTGTTTATTAAACACAATAAAAAAAACATTAATAAAACTAACCCCTGACTTTCACTCCCACTGGGAAAGAGTGACAAGTAGCTGACTTGGCCTTCTGTTGAAAAACAGCTAGAAAACTAGACATAATCAATGAAATGTTTATTGTTGTATTCTCAACAGGCAGCACTGGGCTGCAGTCTCTGAGAGGAGTGAGGAATCAGGTAAACCCCACAACCCCCTGACTTTCTAGTTTGACATACATTTTTGCTTTTCAGTCCTAGGAGGGGGAAGCCAAATAACATGGATTCTGATTGAGACAGAAGACAGAAATTAATGTTCAGGGGGATGACACAACTATTTTGTCAGGAAGATTCACAGAGAGGCAAGAAGTACACAGAAATAGCACTCTGAAAAAATTTCATAGGGGCCTCTGAGTTATTTGATGAACATTAATTCACATACGTGTTTGGTAAAACTCTGTGGTAACACACAAAGAATTATGAGGGATGTAAGTGGAATAAATGCCAGCATTCACCCAGGACTGAGTGATGTGTGAGTTCTGAAGTGACTGTGTTGAACACCAAAGTTATTCAGTAGACATCATAGGAACACAGCACCTAGCTAGTAACACCCTCTCCTAAAGTAAAGAATGTTTCATTTTCCCCCTTACAAAATTTAAAAACAAGTTTTAAAGTGGTCAAGATGAACGTCCATTAATAAGTGAGTCAAAACAAAGTTCAATATTCTTTGAAGGAAGTAAACAGACTCCAACTAGAATCTAGACACTCATTATTTAATATAGACTGTGTTCAGGATTGAATAAAAATTGACAGATACATATTTTAAAAAGGGGAGGGGGAATGAACTCATTACCAGTAGAAAAATTAGTCAATTAAAACAGTTCTAGAAATGACAGATAATAAAACTATGTGGCAAAGAACAGCTATATCAGCAAGAATTTAAACAAAGACACGAATAAAATGAAAAGCTACATTGAATTGTTTTAAAGTAGAGGTCAGGAACAAATGAAATTTGTAAAGGAGAATGTTATAACATGTGAAATAAAATATTTTCTCAATGAGATTAGCAGAAATTAGATAGTGCAGAAAGAAGATCAGTGAACTTTCAAACAGAGCTATAAAATCTAGAAAAACTGAAGCACAGCGAGGAGTTTAATAGTTTTATTAACTATCAAATGTAACCAGTTAGATAATAACATACAGGAAATAGAAGTCTCAGTGGCAAGTCAAAAAGGAAAAAAGAAAAGAATAACCAAAAGTTTCTCATTTTAACTAAAACCTCACAGTACTTAGAGCAATGAACCCAAGCAGGAGAAAAACAAAGAAACCCCAGTGAGGCATAGCAAATTAAATTTCTTAAAACTACTAATTAAGAAAAAAAATCATAAAAGTCAGCCAAAGGGGAAAAAAAAAAGACTCCATACATAAGAATCAACAGACATTTCATTTGAAAAATAAAAAAAGATATTTTATCAAGTATGATCCTAAATAAAAGATGAACACAAAGAACATATTGTATTTTTTCCATGCATTCTAGAGCAGCCAAAATTTTAGCACCAGAAACTTACTAAAGTTTGTTCCTAGGGAAGAAAGATACCTAAGGCAAAATTTTAGCTACTGTCTATTTTGATATCTTGGCTATGGCCATGGGGTTGTATGTATTCATCAGAAAATATCAAAATGTACACTTAAAGTATATTTATCTTATTGTACCTAAATTACTCCTTAACAGATTGATTTCCAACGAAAGAATACCAGAGATCATGTTAAAGGAACAGGGATAAAAAATAAAGGTGCTTGACATGACATGGTCATAAAAGATACGCATTTCTTCTGATCCCTTTGGAAGTGAGGATCAAGTAGAAAGCTTTGGTTTACCTCGTTTTCTTTGTTACACAGCAGACATCAGGGAAATGGGTTTGTTGAGATACAAGTTTCTCTTCCTACTCCTCCTCCCAAACAAATAACAAACATAAAGATGGTAGTAGGAAAAAGAACTTTGCTAACATAATGGCTAGTGTTTTTGATTCTGGTTTTAGCAAAGACACAAATGCTGTTCAAATAAATAATGCAGGTATGCAAAGAAACATCTTTATGTAAAGTAAAAAGCAATTTAAAACAATTGAGAAAATATGCCTGAGAAGTGCTTTCACTTATTTCCAGCTTACTATTACTGATTAATGAAATTTGTAGGAGCGAGAAGAAGAATGCAGAGTTAATATGGCCTCTACACTAACTCTTCCATACCTGATTTCTTAAATGAACACCTGAGAAAATCAGGATCATGATTAAGTAATGATCAAATAGCCTGAGAAAAGTTTTTATATAGCTATTCTAAATTGTTGGCTGAAGAGAACACCATGCACTTTAAATATCAAACATATGGGAAGCAAAGTTACATTCCAGGTGAATTTAAAACCTGAAGTTGTGTCTTAATACAAACAGAAGACCATCAACCTTTAATGCAAATGTCCATGGTAAAAGTAATTGAATATCAAATCATTTCTGTCTCCGAAAAAGAAAAAGATGCTTTGGATTATTTTAATGGTTTAAACCATAATTGGTTAAAATTCCACTATTCAGTATCAGGTGATTGGAACATAAAATTCTGTTTATTTTTTCTATAATCCATTCTTACTGTTTTTACACTGATAATAGTGCCGTCAACTATAAGGGACCTCTCTAGTGGTACAAGGGGTTAAGTCGCAGCACCTTGAAGCTATCCTCGGCCACTATAGCATGAGTTCGATCCCTGGCCAGGAAGGTGACCCACATGGTGCATCAGACCTCTTCTGTCTTGCCTGCTGCTCCCCTCAGCAGTGTGTTTCAGTCCATCTGCCTGTTCTGCTCCCCACTCTGTCTCTGGTGAATCCTCTCACCTCCTGCAACTCAGGCCTGTACCCCAGCTCTTGTATGCATAAATAAATAAATAAATCTTTTTAAAAAAAATGTAACCTAAAATTATGCAATAATCAAATGAGAATGATCTGACAGATTTTGAGATAGTGAACAACAATGCTTTATAAAATAAAGGAAAACACACACGAAATGAATAAAAGAGACATTCGTAACAGAAGAGTAACATTTAAAAAAAAAAGAACTGAAATATACTTTTTAAATTAAAAATTAAAAAAAAAAAACCTATGATCTCAATAGCAGGATGGAGATGATGGAAGATACAGTCACTGAGCTTGAATATCGACATCATCCAGTCTGATACACAGACAGCAGACTGACAGAGGGAACAGAGCCTTAGGGAACTGTGGAACATAGCAAACAGCTGAGATTAAAGGTGACAGAGAGAGAGAAATTAAAAAAAAAAAAATGTTGGGCTTCCCTGGTGGCGCAGTGGGTTGGGCAGCACACTATGAAGCAAACCGCAGCCACTGAAGCACGAGTTTGATCCCTGCCCTCGGCCAGGGAGGGGACCCACATGGCCTGGCAGACCTCTCCTGCTGTGTCCGCTGCTCCCCTCAGCAGTGTACTTCTGTTGATCTGCCTGTTCTGCTCCCCACTCTCTGAAGTGAATCCTTTCACCCCCACACACACCTCTGGCCTATACCCCAGTGCTTGTATGCATAAATAAATAAATCTTTAAAAAAAAAAAGAAATGTTGTAAACCATTAATAATTGATAAACCTTGGTAAATGGTGGGTAGATAATCATGGTGAGATTTCAACTTTAAAGTAGGATTGACATTTTTCAAAAGAAAAAGGAAAAAAATAGTACATGAAAGTGGATTATCTGACCACTACTCACTCTGTAATAATGGTTGTTTTGGACAATTTTTACAGAAAAGAGTCTAGACTAGCTAAATTGGTTAACTTCATTTTTGGTCATATTGTTCTTCTTTTGAACCATACTAAGTGCTTGCACTGCCTCTGACCCTAGGCTTTTAGCCTTCCTCCTATGTCATATTACCATATACAGCAGATCTGAAAAATTTGCTAAATTGATTTTAAAATTATCCTTTTAAGCATTCAAAACAACATGAAAGGTACTTTTCTGAAATACAATTACCTAGTGCATTTCCTGCCTAAATATTAACTATTTTTTATAATCTGCAGTACTGGTATTTTCTAAATCTTTGTCAGTCTCCAGTAGAACATCGTTAAAATGTGACTCTTACTAATTGATAATTTTCTTTTTTTTAAAAAGGAAATTACTCCTATGTCTGTTAAGTAGCTGATCAAAAGAGAGTGTTGAATTGACTTAAGACACCTCTTAATCATTAAAGAAAAATACCCAGAATCCATTTTATCACCTCCCATGCAGTGCCTTAATATTTATCCCTAGGTTAATATTATTTTTGATGTGACTCTATGTTTAATCAAATGTCAGTGAAAATAGAGCCACATAATCTGAGTTTCCTTACCTTCATGTCGATGTGTCCTATCGTGAAATAGTAAATGTTACATAACTGGTTTCTTTTAAGAGGATTCAAAATTCAACATAATTTCTTCTTGTTATCAGTTTATAAAAAGAAGGTGTCAAAAAAGATCTTCCATTTTAAGTAACTATTTTCTTCTCCAAAGAATGTTTCAGGTTCACATCTGAGATGCTCATCAAAGAAAATGGTGATGTCCTTGTAATAAATAAACTTCAATACACCATCATCATCAAATGCTTGTGAAAAGCTAAATGTTAGCTCAACTTTGCATATGGCTCCGACATTCTTTGCTTTTAATACAAATAATGTGTTTTAGAGTGACTGATACTATTGGGGTGTATCTCGTTACTTTTCAACAAAAAGAGCTTGGTCTAGGAAAGGAGCTAATGACTTTTCTGAAAGTTACCAAAGAAGCAAAGAAAATGACCAGTAACTTCATTGTATTCCTTTGGGTGGGGTAACCTGCTTACTTGATGAGAGTTGAAGATAAGTGGAAACTTTCACTTGGTCAGCTAAAATTAATTCTGTGGTAGAGAAAAAGTATTTGGATGATATCCTGAATTGTTTGAAACAAATACAGGGAGGCTGATGTGCTTATGAGGAAAGTTTGTCAGGGGCCACCTGGCAATTTTACACTGATTCTCTTTTTTACTTCTGTTTTGAGCCTCTAAAAATGTATTTACTTTAGTCATTTTCTTCACATGTATCTCGTTGGGGAGGTAGAGAGGGAGAAGGAGCATGAGAGAAATGAAATACATAGAAGTATTATACTGTTACTCTGCACAATAAAAACAGTTTAATCAAATGAATAAAACTCTTTCTTTAAATAAACAGGGACATAACTATTTAATAAGCCTCTTCAAATACAGAGGCTGCAGTAATTCAAGCAAAGTTACACTGGTTGCTTAATTAATGTGACTATCTTGGCCTTGAAAACAGTATTTTTTATTATCATTATAAAGCTCCTTTTATTTCTCCAGTTTGGGGATTTTTTTTTTTCATATGAAGTACAGTTGTTTCACATTGAACCTGGGGTGAATGGAATCATCAGATTGGAATAATTTTATCTCTAAGAGTGTTTATTTTGTAGGCAGCCCATAGGAATACCTAATAAGAAGCATTATGAATATTAAGGTAAAACACATGAATACCGTTTTAGTCTCTCATTTTTATTGGGGTCTGTAACCATATGGGCCATCAACTGAAGGATGAACACTTTTGTAGCCAACAGATTGTTATATATATTGGATACAACAGAATTTTAAACAACAGTCATAAGTTTTGTCCTTCAGCTAAGTAAGAACGGAAATGATTCGTTCTTTGCTCACTATGAATTTCTGTAATTCCTTTGACCTCTATAAAGGACAAATTAATTTTTCCTCAAAAAAATAGGTGGGATGGGCCTCCCTGGTGGCTCAGTGGGTTAAGCAACGTGCTATGAAGCAAACCACAGTCACTGCAGCGCAAGTTCGATCCCTGCTGCCGGCCAGGGAGGGGACCCACATCGCATAGCAGACCTCTCCTGCCACGCCTGCTGCTACCCTCGGCAGTGTGTTTTGGTCAGTCTGCCTGTTCTACTCCCTGCTCTGTCTCTGGTGAATCCTCTCACCTCCCATGACTCTGGCCTATACCCCAGCTCTTGTATGCATAAATAAATAAATATTATTTTTAAAAAAGAGGTGGGTATGAACACGCTGTAGCAAACTTAACTCTCTCTTACAGTTCTTGTTAGGATGGATGTGCTAGAAGGGGAATGTCAAGGATCAAACTGCTGAAGTCCTCTTTGTTAAAGACAACAAGATGGAGTACAAGCTAGAGGCAGTTGGGGAATGGACATAACCTTCCTCTGTCTCCAGTGTAGGCATGGAGGTGACTCGGTATACATTCCAAGTCCTGAGGGGATGTGACATGTCACACAATCTTGGCTAAGTAGGAGACTTGAGATAACTCGGTCAACCAGCCAACTTGCAAAGCACATACGACCAAACATGTACTTTGTTTTCCTACAATTAGATAATTGTGTTGCTAGAGGAATGGTGTGGATTCTAGAATGTCTATGTAAGGGGAGCTTAGGGATGACAATCTAATTTGAGAAGTGACTAGTGAAAGTGTTACTTTGAGGTAGCATGCAATTTTTACATAGAGTTTGTATTAATTTGGGGTTGCCTCTAGGATTAGAGTAGTGCATCTAAGTACAAGCTACTAAGTACCAAGCACTTAGTTGTACCTGGAAAATGAATTAAAGTATTTATTTGCAAAGAGTGTCTTAAGGGACAGGCTGTATAGAACTGTTGCTTCCATGTGGCAAAAGGCTACTCATACGAAGTGTTGCTCAGGTGAGCACGTCCTATCTCTGTGCTTCTCAGTTAGGAATTTTTGTCCAGTCAGTTGGGTGCTCATGTCATTCTGATTTCCATCTTAGCTCTTGTGTCACTAAATAATAAATTATGTGTCGACCTGTGCTGTTTAACTTCCATTAGGGTTTTTAGAAATATCCCTGGGAAACAGTCAGTTGCCATTAACTTTATTTAACCAGTAAGGAAACTGAGGCACAGGGAAATTAAATGGCTCACTCAAAGCAGTTTCACTAGCCTACAACTGAGTCCACTAATTTGCAGTAATGCATCCTTAGAGGAAATATATTTACTTCTTCGAAAGGCATTTTTAAAATCAGTAAATGTTTATCACTTATTTATAAATATAAAAAAGTCAAAATTAGTATATAGGAATGATGTGTCTTTATTATTCTCCATAATATAAACATCCATTCTTATTTATGCAAATAACTGAAGAGACCTTTATGAAGTCTAAAATATTTCGATGTTATTAAACAAAAGTCATAAAATCTTAGGTGTGCAAAGGGAAATATATTTTTATTATGAGGACTCAGATTTTGGTAACAGACCGTATAGTTAGAAAAATCTCATTAGGATTCTTGAAGGTGAGGTTTCTTTTTATTTTTTGGCACTTTATTTCTTAAAGGCTGAAGGATTTATATAACATTTAAAGGAAAGGCCTGCGAGACGACTGGTTCTTGCTGAACCATAGCGACAGAGTTCTTCCCTCTGCTTTGTACATCTCAATTATTTTAATTTAAAGTTAGGAGGTGGAGGCACCTAATGTTACCATCACTGAGGTGTTAGCAGAAAGCTGCCTAATCAGCGCTGTACATTAAAAGCAGACATCAGTGAGTTCACATCCATTAAAATAAGTTTTATCTGCCTTTCTTATTTCCTTACTTGCATTTCAGTAATAACCACCTTTATATAATAAAGTAACAGCTGTAGCCCATGGAGCACTTGTGAACTTTTATTACAAACAAAATAATGGTACTTGTGAAGTGCCTTGAAGATGGATTTATTCTTTTATCTTCTTGCTGGGAGAGGCATCACCTGGCTGGGCCATACTATCATATCACACACTTGAGGTTTCCAAGAGCAAATGGCAACAGTGATTGGTTTCTTCAGCAAATCATTGTTTTGCATTGCTTTAAAGCAGAGTTTCTCAACCTCCACACTACTGAAATGTTGGAGTGTAGACACTTGTTTTAGGGCTGCCCTGAACCTCATAGGTTATTTAGGGGGATTCCTGTACATATATACTGGGAGCTAGTAACACTTGTTCAGTTTGGAACCAAAAATACCCCCAGACATTTCTAAATTTTCATTTCCTTTTTCTTTATTTTTTTGAAAAGATTTATTTCTGCATACAAGAGCTGGGGTACAGACCAGAGTCGCAGGAGGTGAGAGGACTCACCAGAGACAGAGTGGGAAGCAGAACAGGCAGATGGACTGAAATACACTGCTGAGGGGAGCAGCGGGTGAGGCAGGAGAGGTCTGCTGTACCACGTATGTACCCTCTCTGGTCGGGGATCGAACTTGCGCTGCTGTGCCTCCGATGCTTCACAGAGCAGCGCTCACCTACTTCACCACCAGGGAGGCTCCTTTTTCTTTCTTTATGCATAAAAGAACTGGGATGTAGGCCAGAGGTGCGGGGTGTGTGTGTGTGTGTGTGTGCGAGAGAGAGAGAGAGAGAGAGAGAGAGAGAGCCAGAGCGAGAGAGAGAGAGAGAGAGAGAGCCAGAGAGAGAGAGAGAGAATTCACCAGAGACAGAGTAAAGAAGAGAACAGACTGATAGACTGAAATACACCACTGAGGGGAGCTGCAGGCAAGACAGGAGAGGTCTGCTGCTCCATGTGGGTCCCCTCCCTGGCCGGGGATTGAACTTGTGCCTCAGTGGGCTGTGGCTAGCTTGATGGTGCTGTCTACTGCTGCCCACAGCAAAGCCATAGCCTGTCCCAGAGCACTGCTGCCACTGAGATCTGCCCCCAGTGGTGGCAGCAGTGAGCCATGGGTGTGGGTCTTCCTGGCCTCTCCCTCAGGGATTAAGAAGACCCGAGCCCTATTTCTTTTCCCCTCGGCTACACTGCTCAGCAAGAGCCCACAGATGGGGAAATCCCCTTTTGACATCACCTTCAGGGTCTGAGCCGGCCCACAAGGACACCATCATACTTTTCCTGAAAAAGAGAAAAACTTTAGATTACCTCAATGGTTTAAACCATGCCTGGTTCATATTCCAGGGTTCTGTACCCGGCGATCAGGAGGACAGGAAAACTATTTTTTAATCCCTTGACATCTCCTTGTGCTCCCAAACACTTTTGAAATTCGCCATGTCTTCTCAAAAATAGGCGAAGGTTTTAGCTCTGGAGACGATGGAGGAGTTTTGTTAGTGGAATAGGGCTGGGTTCGCTTGCCTGCCGCTAAGGCTAGTCAGCAGACACAGGAAGTGAATCTATAGCTGCTTTCATTTCTCAGATCGCTGGCCATGGATCTGAGAGAATGGTGGGCTTCGCATCCTGAAGAGCTTGTCCTGCCCTCGCCTCTCGAGCTGGCCTTTTTATACTGGGCTAGGTGAAGACACTTCCTCATCACCAAAGAGCCCATCAGAACAGCCCGTCACAGCTGCTGTTGCCGGTATTTGGCAATTTCAGCCCCCAGCATTTGTTATCAGCCTCCAGGTTACCTTGACCTTGCTGCATCTGATGCTGTCACTGTCCAACACTCACTCGGGCATCATCAGTGGCAGAATCTCAATTCAAAGGCAGAGTTTTAGTTTAAAGAGAACACGTTGTCAGTCACGCATGTGGGCTGCAGCCTGTACTGTGTGTGTGTGTGTGTGTGTGTGTGTGCAGGTTCTACACTAGGCTGGGGCCTCCCCTTGTCCCCAGCCCCTGTCAGTTTCACCACGCTCTCTTTCTTACAACTGACACTGCAATTAAGGACAAAATAAAAGTTGTTACACCTAAAGGAAAAACTTTGGATTTTTAAAAATTTTTTTTAAAGATTAATTTATTTATACATACAAGAGCTGGGGTACAGGCCAGAGTCCAGGGCGGTGAGAGGAGTCACCAGAGACCGAGTGGGGAACAGAACAGGCAGACTGACTGAAACATACTGCTGAGGGGAGTAGCGGGCAAGGCAGGAGAGGTCTGCCGCACCATGTGGGTCCCCTCCCTGGCCAGCGGCAGGGATCGAACTTGTGCTGTGGTGGCTGCAGTTTGCTTCATAGTGCGTTGCTTAACCCACTGAGCCACCAGGGAGGCCCGGATTTTTAAATTTTTATTTATTTTTTCTTCCAATGTTTGCTTTCTTTTCTAGGGGTAGTCCCCATAGAATTTCCACCACCAATTCACCCGTGCACTGTCACCCTAGTCCCTTGTGCTCTTCCCATCCTGTCCTTGATCCCAGTCCCTCCCTCTTCCCTGCAGACTGTCTCTGATTTGTAGCTGTCTGTTGATTTTTGTTTTGTTTTGTTGTTGTTGTTGATGTCATGATTATTGTTTTTCCTTGTTCCCCTGTATTCCTCCTATAAGTGAGATCAGCCTATATTTTTCTTTTTCCTTCTGACTTATTTCATATGCTAAAATAAAGGCTTTGAAACACATGTGATAGCAGGCAGCTTGGAGAGAGGAGCAAAGGCTTGAAGAATATCCCACCTGAGGTGGTGTTGTTGCTCTTTCACTTTTCTCCTTTTAAAATCTCTTTTTATGTGAGGACTTTTCTAACTGTCTAACTCTGTAAGCCTGAAGTGGGCTGATAAGTGGAGATAAGAACAAGAATGATGTTGGGAGACCTCACCCTCTGCCTGCCCATTTTCCCCTCCATCCCCAGGAGCAAAGGGGTGGAGTTAGGGTCTCTAGAAGCAGATGCATCCACTTTGGAGAAAAAGCAGGGAGTGGTAATGTGGAACAAGGGACTTTTAAGCCGGAAAGCAGGAAGAAACAGGTATCTACTCTGGTATCCTCTATTCTTCAGTAGCACTCATAGGAAGGAAAGTAAATCATTGTAAGGATATATAAGCTTGAGACTCTCATAAATGTTCCTCCTTGGCAGTGTTGAGAAAGGACAATAGGAATTAAAATGAGAAATAATAAGAGATCAATATCCACTTACTTGGGGTTAGTGAGTGCTACATTTCTCCAATCAGCACTCCAGAGACTTCATTATTTAGTCAAGGAAAAGACTTGATGATATTTCATTCTCTCTTATATTTTATGCTCATCCTTTCTTTTCAGGACTTTTCCTCACTTACAGGACATTTGTATCTATCTTTGCTTACTAAATATGTTAGTGCATAACCAAGGGACAGCCAGGGACCCAAAATTTAAGGGGTACCTGAGGTCCTGCCCTCCACTGCGTAAAGACAAAGGAAGCAGACGCTTAGTATGAAAAATTAATGTGCATAGAGAGAAAGGCAAAGAAAGGGTATTCCAAGTCAAAGTCTCACAATGAAACTTCCAAACCCTCCCATCCCCCTTATGGGTAAATACCCACCCAAACAGGGTTGGCCTTAGATAGTTTTGCTGAGATCCAAAAACCTATCACAAAATGCAGGCACCTTCTGATAAAAAATGGCAAGAAGGGGTAAGACAGGTCCCAAATTGCTGGGACAGAAGGAGACACTACATCAGCATAAGTGTGGCCACTGTCAGCTCGCCACGTAGCTCCCTCCCCTATGTCTCTTCCAAGCATCACTACATGTCTCTCTTCCATAGGTCTCAGAGCACAAGAGATCCTGCTGAGCTCACCTGCCTTCGGGTTCTTGCACTCCACAGGTTGCTTAGCTCCAACCCTCTCTCTTAGCTAACCCAAGAAGGCTGCATGTAAGTGGGGGCTGAGAACATCGTACCTCCCCTAACAAATACCCATCACACCTTTATTTTTTATTATTTTTTATTACAATGTTTGCTTTCTTTTCTGGGTGTAGTCCCCATAGAATTTCATAATCAATTCACCTTTGCACTGTCACCAATGTCCCTTGTGCTCATCCCGTCCTGGCCTTGATCCCAATCCCACTTTTTTCCCTGCAGAATGCCTGAGTTTTGTAGTTGTCTGTTTATTTTCATTTTGTCTTTTTTTGGTCATTATTATTTTCCCTTGATCCCCTATATTTCTCCTATAAGGGAGACCATCTGGTATTTTTCTTTTTTCTTCTGACTTATTTCACTGAGCATAATGCTTTCAAACTCCATCCATGTTTCTAGGGATGTCTCTAGTTTGTATTTTTGATCGCTGAATAATATTTCATTGTGTATAGAGACCACATTTTCTTGATCCAGTCATCTATTTTTGGGCATTGGATTGATACCAAGTTTTACCTATTATAAATAATGTTGAGATAAACACTTGATCTTTGCCAAGAGACCGAGAAACGATAATGCTGTGATAAACATAGGGATGCATGTTTATTCTTTTGAATTAGCCATCACACCTTAAACAAGTTCACTTTGAGTTCAAACATGGAAAATATTCCAGCTGGGAGAATCTCTTTATATTCACTTCAAATTTAAATAAAAGCCACTTTCCTGGCTCTGTGTAAGATATTGTCCTAGGCAATAGGGCTTGAGGGACTTAGGAAGATTTTTCTAAAAAGAAGTAGCAAAGAAAGAATATAACTAGAGAGACTGGTCCTTTCCTCTAAGCTTGTTTTATAACTTCAGTTTGCCATCTAAATTGCAGCTTCCTGGAGACCTCAGGATGATTAGATGCCACCATTAATGCTAATATGCAATTCTTTCTTACAAACTTTAAATGAACAAAACTTCACATGGGCAAAAAATAATGGAAGAAATTAAGCTGAAAAGCAGTGGAAGCTGCCATCGTTAGTGACATAAAGGACAGCGGATTCACAAAAAGCATTTGACATTTCAACAGCCACAGACCCAGGTCTCAGCCAATGCCAAAATAAAGACAGCACTTGAAGGACTTTGAGTATGTCAACTCTCCACGAAATGTGGCAAATTGCTTACTTTGCATTTATGTCAAGAACAGAGATAAGTTTCCAAAAAATGTACAAGGGGGACAGTTGAATTCTGGGGTGGAATACAAAATCTTAAGTTTAATTGGAAGGTCAGAGAGAAAGAAAGAAACAAATAAACTCAAAAAATGTGCACTTCCTGAGCTGCATGGACCATCTTCCAGCCATTATCAATTCATCCCAGGATTTCATTAAGGCAACATAAACCAGATTGATTGCATTAATGGGAATGATTAAGCAGGGGAGCCAAGCTTCTATGAAAGAACAAAGCATAAAAAATACACAAAGCTGCAATTTTTGTAGCATGCATGTAATCTTTCCCCCGCTATCTGCAAGAGTGTATGTCACAAAATGTCAGTAAAATCAGTTGAAGTGAATAGGAATTCAATTAAGGAAGAAAAGAACCAAAGAGTCTCAGAGAAGCAGAGCAACAAGAATGCATATAACAGTGCTCAGTGACGCTTCCTTTCTCATCAAGGTGATTAGTTTGGTGTCCCCATAATACTTTCTATACAAACCTTCCTCACAATGCCCTGTTTGCAGCAAGAATTGCTGTGCATCATGTACTGCACATTGCATCTTTTATTTAAAAGTAACTAGTGGTGGGCTTCCCTGGTGGCACAAGGAGTTAAACACTGCACTGTGAAGCATCTACAGCCACTTCAGCATGAGTTCGATTCCTGGCCAGAGAGGGGACCCACATGGCTCAGCAGACCTTTCCTACCTCACCCACTGCTCCCCTCAGCAGTGTGTTTCAATCAACCTGCCTATTCTGTTCTCCACTCTGTCTCTAGTGAATCTTCTCACCCTCCACATCTCTGGCCTGTACCCAGTTCTTGTTTACATAAATAAATAAATCTTTAAAAAATATAAAAGTAACTAGTGGTGACTGGCATATTCTCTCTCAACTGGTTCTTGAGACGAGTATGAAAACTTCTTGCTTGCCACACACCACTGCAAACTAAGGTTATAAATTAACCCATTACCAAAATTTTGGAGTAATGTCACTTAAGGGTAATGGATTGCTCATTTATTAAAGATAATGGAAGTAAATGTGAAACATGAGTATGGATCTATTCCAGTGTAGTCTACCCCCTACCTCCCACCCACCTTCCAGTTACTCCTTTGGATTAGAAAATCTGACAGTGAACCACAGTTCTATAAGCTGCTACATAACATCCTCTCTCTATATATATTTCCTGTCCTCTCACTACAGCACTTTTCTTCATATGAAGACAGCATGTCCCAGTAATGATTTGTGCCAGAAATAAGGAGCAGCTGTTAGGAACGAAAGAGTGACTGCAACAGAATAGAAGGTGTCACTCTAAGTGATAAAAGCTCGTTGGCAGAAGAGGCATAGAGAAAGTGTTATCTACAATGCATTCTGAAGGTGCTGTAGTATTATGAACACTTGTATTAGACATTTAAGGCACTCAATGTGCCAAAATCCAAGAAGTTAATTGCACAGATTATAAATTAATAACTGAAGAAATATATGTATTATTTCTGTAGAGATAAGAAGATTTAAGCATAATTCTCAATTTTCTATGTCTATGACACTATAGGTCCTTCATCTCAGTTCTTATAACTGTGTCTACAGATTAATGACTAATGTTAAAATATATTCATTTTTAAACATTTTGATGAATTTTTTTCATCTTTTTTGATCATCAAATCCATTGGTTCATTTTTTTGCTCCTTTTAACTAAAACACAGTAAACTTTAATTAATAGAGAAAAGAATTAAGATACTAAGTGGCAAACAGTAAAGCTTGTTAGTAGAGAAACATGAAAGAAATGTGAAAGGTGAAATAACCTCGTGCATGATCATTTTAATGTTGTTGAAATCAGTGCTCATTTTCTTAGCTGAGGAATTTTATCTGATAGAAAGAATGAATAGCTCCTTTGAGGTATTGTTTCTTGACTTTTCCAGAACATGGTACCATGGACACTTCTGCATTTAATTACATGGATCTACAATCCATTCAATTTAGCTTCTAAGTTTAACCATTTGTTTTTCAAACAATTTTTAGAGTATTACCCAATTTTTTCATCGCAACTTATCTCTTAATTTGATTGGCTGGAGAGACCATAGCTTTCTAGAACCATAATGATGAAGGCATCATCAATGCCATCAAAATCAGAACTAGATCAGTAATTAACAGACATGCTGCAACATTGGTATGCTAGGGAGACCTTACAAATTATTACATAGACTCACTTATTCCAGTTCTGTGCTCATCACATATCCTCATATGGATTACCTTGGGTGTTTTTTAAAAATATTTTTTTTTATTTTTTACTTATTTATGCATACAAGAACTGGGGTACAGGCCAGTGGTATGGTGTGGGCAAAGGTGAGAGGACTCCCTAGCAATAGAGTAGGGAATAGAACAGGCAGATAGACTGAAATACACTGCTAAGGGGAGCAGTGAGCGAGGCAGGAGAGGTCTTCTGCACCATGTGGGTTTCCTCCCTGGCTGGGGATGGAACTCATGCCATAGTGGCTGGCTGGTTGGTGATAGTTTGATAGTGCTGAGTCTAAATCCCTGTCTGTGCTTCCCCACCAGGGAGGCCCCCACCTTGTATTGTCTTCGAAGAGTCAATGAGGCCTGCTGTGCTAAGTAGCTCAGACAAGTACCTTGAGCTTTCTCTCTCATTAAAGATCAGAGTTGACACACAAGAGGATAGTGAATGTTGGCCATCCTAGCAATGAACAGTCACCCAACTTGTACTATTTTTGGTACACATATATGTGGTAGAGGTGATGTTGAAAACCAGTAATAAACAGTGTTCTCCTAGGATTTGTGTTTTTTATATAGTGTCATTAAAAGATTTTGCAAATATACTTCTTATCACTAACCACTGCTGTATCTTTCTTTTTCCTATTGAATATAAATGTTTAAGGTGTACAATAATGTGATAGTGATGAAATATTTCATTTTTTTACTAATTTGAAATCACTAATATACATGTCATCCAAAGTGTCATTGTTTTATTTACAACTTATTTAAATAGGGAAATTTCATGTCTTCATTTTGTTCAAGAAATTTTATATATCCTAAACTAAAATAGCACTGTGCTCAGCTGTCTAAGAATTTATTCATTTTTCTTTTATTGTTATGTTTCCTATGTTCCCTGACATGTGTATCAATATCTTTGCTTCTATCACTTTTGTTATTATTTGAACACAAGCACTTAAAAACTGTTCAAATTTTAGTAACACATTCTTCTGGAAAATAGTGCCTGTAATTTGCTTTTACATTTTAAAAAAACATAACAAACTCATTGCAACCTTTTGTCACTCTGAAGTTATTCCTTTGCTGTGTGTGAAATTGAGTCTAAGTATTGTGAAATATTCAATGTAATATTGAATATTTATGAAACACAAATCCATATTTATGATGAGTATATTCATTCAGATCAAAGTGAAGCTTTATAAGGAATGAATCTGAGGTGCAATGATCACATTTGTCAGGGTCTGAAAAACCAATAGTAAGGTTGCTATTTGTGTTTGAAGTTCTATTCTCAACGTAGCATCTCAGAAAACTGAAACTTCTCTTGGAAACTATTACAACTTTTAACCCAATCTTCTCTATATAATGTAGTTAGACTCAATCCTATAATATGGTGGGACAAACAGTCTCCATGGAACCATTCTGTTCTTCCCAGAACAGAAAGACCAGACCACTACTTTTTAGGAGCAGGGTCAGATGTTTGAAACAAATCCTTAAAGCATTAAGACTACAAGCCTATTCGGTGTTGGGTTGTTTCCTATTGGCTCACAAAGGCAAAAAATGAAAATTGCCTCCTAATGTTCATATTCAGTTGCACTCTTGGAGGGTTTGGAATCAGTAATGGTGTATACACTGGACTCAGAAAAATTACAAATCTGAACTTTTTAATACATAAGTACCCATTGTCCCATTCCAAACTTGTAAAACTGGTTTTTCAAAGCTGGACAATTTCATGATAATCATGAAGAATTTACAAATGATTTATTATGCAAAGCAAGTGCAATCAGCTTTATAAAGAGAAATAATATATGCTCATAGGAAATTATCTAGTTTTAAGAATTCTTTTTTAAAAAGATTTGTTTACTTATGCATACAAGAACTGGGGTACAGACCAGAGGTGCAGGGGGGTGAGAGGATTCAACAGAGACAGAGTGGGGAACAGAATAGGCAAATCTACTGAAATACATTGTTGAGGGGGAAAAGCAGGTGAGGCAGGAGAGGTCTGTTGCACCATGTGGGTCACTTCCCTGGAATTGAACTCATGCTACAGTGGCTGTAGTTGTTTCATAGTGTGGTGTTTAACCCCTTGCTCCACCAGGAAGGTCCCCAGTTTTAAGAAATCTATCACAAACTTGAAGTGGAATTTAAGAAGCTGAATATATATGTGTAATATATATGCATATGTATATATATGTATATATGTGTGTGTGTTAACTTCTCAAAAATTAAATTGTCCAAAATAGTATTGTATAATTCAGTGATTTTCCAGTAGAATGGACCACACAACTAAAGAAGGAATAGTGACCAAAAAATTCCTTACTAATACTTGCGGATTGATGGAGGAAGAAGTAATCACCTAATCAGGATTTACTGAAATTAATAAAAATGTTCTTTTCCATGAGAATATTTATCTATAATGGAAGTTTTTGAGAACATTTTTGTTCATAAGCAAAAAATTTGCCTTTTTTCTGCCTCTAATCCCAACAGGTCACTTTCTGTCACTTTTTAAAAAGGCAAAACTGAGCCATTTTAACATTTTCCAACAAAGCAACAACAACAAATCACTTGAAATATAGACATGTATTTATTATCTGACTATTTATAAATGGCAAAATTACCATTTCCTTCATCTGCTAGACTGGGGGGTTGACAAGCATTTTCTGGAAAGAATATAATCATAAATAGCCAAGGTCTGACGATCCCATAAGGTCTGTGCCACATGAATATTCATTCTTCTGCATTTCTTTCCATATGTCTTTGTCTCCATCTCCATCTTATAAATCTACATAGTATGTGTCTGTATCTATCTATATCTTACATGGCCATATCTACTATAGCTATATCTAATCTAGTTATATGAGATTCACATAGATATTAGGATCTATTTAGCTTACTGCCTCGGTTTGATCAGTGGGCTATTCTGTCTCTGCCTCTAGAATTTCTCTACCTCTCTTTCACTGTGTCATGGTATTTTCTCAACAGCATTCTGTCACAGTGTCTAGGGGTTTTATTCATTAATTCTTCTCATCCTCTAGGCATTCAAATCTGCATCTCTTCTCAACAGTGCACACCTTCATGATTTTCCCAAATCACATATTACTTCTCTCTTTTAATCGTAGTGATTATTTCATTACTGTTTGTTTTTTTTTTATTCTTTCCTATCCCCCTTTTCAGACATTATTTTAAGTACCATAAAGCATAATAATTTTTGGTGATACATTCTCAGTTATTTTGTGTAAAGAGTATTACTTCTTTTCTTTAAAGTTATTTTTCTTGACTTTATTGTTTTTCTCTCTGTTGTAGAAGTGTATCTTGTTTTGTCTTCCTTTATCCTCTTTATTTTTGTTCATCTTTCTCCATCCCCTGCAATGTATTTGATGACACCCACACAGCAATTCTTTTAAAAGTAATGCAAGAGAGAACTTCACAAGCGCTTCATTTACCGGCAGTTTCCAACCCCGTCACTTTTATGCCTTTCCATTTGCAGAAAGAAAACATATAAACAACCTCAACAAATTGTTTTCCTCTTTGCCCCAAATGGCATTATTTTTTTTCTCATCCATACGCAGGAGAAATTTGATACATGTTTAATAAACTATATAAAGAAAAATTAGATATAGGTACCTGCTCTTCAACCCTCAGGTTTTTCTTTTGGACATATTTTCCTGAACATTTTGTCATTTATTTAAAGGGGAAATAGTAATCAAAGAAAAAAGGTCCATCTGACCAAAAGTAGAAAATAAAAATGATTATCTTTTTACTTTAACATAAGAAAGCAAAAAAAAACCAATAGTTTAAAAAACTTGTAGTCAGTATATATTTTTAAATTATCCACATTATTCTGGATATATTCATATAGATTAGAACAATGTTATACAACATCCTTATAATTGTTCAAAAAGTTTATAAAGAGGTCAGAAACCTTTCATTAATTTACATATACATATTTCCATTTCCTAGTCATTATTTTTCTATGTATCTTTAATGATATTTTTATTAAATTTTTCCTTTCACTTTACATGGATTTTTACTGAGTAAATTAAATTGGCTTTGCTTCATAGTTATTACTTTAAGCTATTTCCAGCAAGTTCAAGCCCACTTTTTTAATGAAATATTTTCAAATAAGAATCCATTATGTTATCAGAGTGCCCTTTGAACTTATTCTCAAGTTTCTGAAATGTAACCATATTGCCTTTTCATTTCTTCCCAAGTCTTTGAGGAAGCATTTAGTCTGACACACTTGAAGAAGTCATCTGAGCATGAAAAGTATTGAAGAATGGCTCATTTTCAACCCATCGGCTTATTAGTCTAGAGAAGAATTGCATCTTAATCTTGATACAATATTTAAACTTAAATGATTAACATATAACTCTTCCATTAGACTTCTGTTACTCTGTCAGAAGAGTTGACATGAAATCTTTGCTAGACACATTTATGATCAATCTCCTGATTTATCCAAAATAAATTCTGGTACAGAATACCCATGTGACTATTCCTCTAATAACTGCATAAAAGTGCATATTTCAGATTCTCTTACCTAGTTTTATGAAAGAAAACTTTTTTGTTCAAAATGGCTACAAGATTAATTGATTATAAAATGTTTAGGTCTAAATTACATTGATTTTAATTTGATAAATATTTTTTGTGTTAACATTTTAGTATTTCCTATTAAAATTACATATTGATTAACTTATATTCACACTTTCTTCTATAGATAAGATGCTTTAAAATAAGTGATATTAAATAATTTCTGTAAATAATTTATTCATTTCCTTTAAGCAACTTTATCCACAGTTAATTTCCTAAGTCCCTCTGAATAAAGTTATCTTCTTAGGCTTATTTTGGAATTATAGAAAATTGCAGATGGAAGCAAATTTGAAAAAGAAGATTAAAAGATTAAAGTGGGGCAGGATCTTGAAAGAAGGGAGGATGAATATATATAATAATGATAGTAATATATATGACATTGACATCATGATAGGACATCAGGGATAGGAGTTTTGAAGCTTATAGCTGCTTCCTGAGTTGAAAACACTCTGTTCAGACCCCAACAGAAAGAAATAAAATAATCATTATAATATACTATTAAATGAAATATACTTGAGTAGTCTACCATAAAGATGTGTCTGAGAAAGGACAGACTGGGGACACCTGGTGGGGAGGGGAGGGGGAGGGTTGAGGGAAGATGGGAGCACGAGGGACTGAGGTGATGGTGCACTGGTGAGATGGTGATGGGGAATACATGGGGATTACAATTAATGGCAAGTATATGTAAATTTTAAAATATTTTAATAAAAAAAAATGAAAAAAAAAAAAAGATGTGTCTGAGATACCACTGCACTTCTAAGTTTCCCCTACCCACACAAGTTTTATTGAAGCAAACTTTTCTATTACCTAAAATTGATACTTTCCTTGGAAGGAGAGTGGACTGGCTTTTAGTAATAACTTCAAGGTAAACTGCACTTACTGCAATCTGACCACATCCTCTTTTCGTTCAGCATAATCATAAATGTGAACCATGGAACTTAATACTAAATCACTCTTACCTAGCTGTTAAAGGAGAGTGCCATCCAAATGAGTGCCATCATTTCTTTTTTTAATGTAGAAATTTTACAGGTAGAAAAAGAAAAATATGGCAATCATTTTATCCTACATAGATATTGAAGAACTCACATTAAAGTTATATGAGGTTACTCCTATATTCCCCAAAGTATAGATGGAAAATAAATCTGTATGTTGGCGCTAACTTGTGAGATTTCAATTATGCTAAATTTGTGCGCGTTGGTTGGTGGTATAGTGGTGAGCATAGCTGCCTTCAATTATGCTAAATTTACCGATTTAGAAATAGAAATCCTTTATGTACGTTGCTATCTTTTTTTATTTATATTGAAAAATTTAATACTGCTCTGAAAACACATTATTAGGACTTCCAAGATATTCTTTCACTTATTAAAAAATACGTAAGTTTCTGTCATGTGAATTTTTAATTAACAATGAGAACAAAATTATGACTTGTTTATTTTTTTGAGTATACATTCTAGAACTCTGTTTTCCTATTGCTAAATCTCTTCAGAGTAATTTGTACCCCATCTGAATTTTTAGCTATCAAGATATTTTTTAAGTATTTAAAAATATTTTTCTTTAATAACACCTTTCCTGATCTTACATTTTTATCACTCATGCAGTACACAGGATGTTAAATTCCAATTCCTAAGATAAACAGCAAGCACTTTCCCAGTCTAACTGGAGGCAAGAATTATTTTTCTTCTTTGTCATCTCCAGATTAGTATACATCCTCCCTGGGATGTTTATTGAACAGCATTTGTGCAAATTCTATGCCTTTACTCACGTGGTTTCCGAATCCTAGAAATGCTTCCCTATGTACTTCTGTTCCAAACCTATCCAGTGTGAATGGCCAGCTTGAGTGAAACTAAATTCTGTCAGAATCTTCCCATGTCTACCCTTTCTCAATGATGTCTGAAATCTCTTTCATATTATCACATCATCAGTAAATTGCTCAGCTTTTGTTGCTTTCTAGAGTGAGTCAGTGACAGTATTGACGGGTATCTTTTTATGCACTTACCCCTGGGCTATAAATCCAAATGCCCCTCCCTAATGGTGTGAGCAGTCGGTAAGTAGAGACCCAGCTCACTGTCTACTGTAACAGTACAGCCAGCTGGCTTGAGATCTCCAACATGTGCTACCCAATCCATGGAGGCAGCCCTGTCTCAAGTTCAGCCAGCTGGTTCTCTAGAGAGTTCAGAGTTCCCAGATCTTCTTGTAAAAAATAGACAAGTTGATAATTAGGAATACTATAAAAAAATTGGGAAGCTGAATTTTTCTATGAAATTCCTATGATTTAGAAGTTGGTTCAAAAATTTCAAAAGCATAGCATGTGTTCCATTTTCCGTAGGTCGCTGGTGTGCTCACTGACTCTGATTTATATGCCTCCTGAATCCATCCATCTACACCTTTAGGAAATAATGTATAGTTTATATGTATCAGACACTGTACTAGTCACTAGATACAGTGGTGAATAGGATAAAGCCATACTCTTAAAGGGTTACAATCAAATGAATACATTTCTTATGGCCCTTTTTGGCAGACATAACCTGGTACACATTTAATATTCTGACTTGAGGAACAATAAAACCTATGACTAGTAGTAAATATTTGCTATGCTACAATGAAAAGAGAGCAAATGAGCAAAGAAAAATTCCATATAACACCACAAAGGAACTAAAATACTAAACAACTAGCCTCTCCTCTTCACACACACAAATGTGCACACCTATGGACATGGATGAAACAGCAGATTACACTGTTCTAACACCGCTGGGTCTGTCAGGCTTCACCGCAATTGAGAGATGGACTGATAAATAAATGCAGACTCCAAAATACTACTCCATGGGAACATTGCTGTAGTCTCTTAGTTGAGAACTAGTTTTCAACGGACAATAGTTTTATGATGTCTGTGATAGTTTGTGTTCTTTTTCTTTTAAAAAATTTCAGATGAGGTGATACATTAAAATCAAGAGAAACTTTACTAAAGAGATAAAAACTGCAATGAAAAGTAATCAGTAATTCTGAATTCTGTGCAGAAAAGGCTAGAACCAATCATTCACAGAGCAGGAAATTGAGAAAATTTCTCCAGAAATGTTTATCTTATCTTTCGGTGTTGGACATTTTGTAAAATAAGAAGTATATTTGTGAGACATTTAAAAAACTTGCTTCCACAAATCTAGGCAATCTATTGATCTAGCTATGCAGTCGTCTGTCTGTCTGTCTGTCTGTCTGTCTGTCTGTCTGTCTCTATCTATCTATCTATCTATCTATCTGCTTATCTATCCCCCAAATCTATCCTGTGAAGCAGCAAAAAGAAAGGAGCAATGAAGAAAATGGAAAAAGATGAGATTGCAGAACAAGATGAAATATTTAGTATACACTGAGGAAAGACCTCTTCCTCCCCTCCACTCCTCTCCTTCCTCCACTTCCTCCCCTTCTCTTCACCTCTTCTCTTCTCCTTCCTCCTCCTCTCCCTCCTGTTTCAAATATACCTTTGTAAATAAAAAAACGGTATACTTAAATAATGTAATTAATAATATTTTACAATTAAAAGTATTGGAAACAAAAATTATTTGAGTTTGGTTGATATGGGGTATTTAAGAAAGCAATCAATAGCCAAACAGTTTTTCTTCAGAGAACATTTTAAAATAGAATATGTTGCAAGACTGTATAAGGGTTGTATTTATTATAGAACAAATTGTAAAAGGGAAAAAATGTTCCCCTGTTCTTTGGAGGAGAGAAAATGCGGTTGTATCAGAGCTAGAAGGTCAGTGTCTCCTCCCCAGTGAACGCAAATCAGTCCCGATATGAAGAGCTAGAAACAGACAAGATTAAACTCTGATTACTTCTTTGAGGATGAGATGCTTTTAAATCAAAGTTGGCAAATCCTGCCACAAGCGCATCTGTTCAGGATCAAACTCCACTGACATTAGAGGTTCTTTTTAAAATACAAACTGCACTTCATTAAGTGTTTCTCTTTAAAGTCATGATGTAGACTCTGTTTATAGTGAGTACATAAGGTTTTGAAAGGTTTTATTTTATTTATTAAAGATTTATGTATTTATGTACGTATTTACTTATGCATAGAAGAACAGGGGTGTAGGCCAGAGGCGTGGGGAGTGAGAGGATTCGCCAGAGACAGAGTGGGCAGCAGAACAGGCAGATGGACTGAAATACACTGCTGAGGGGGCAGACAGGAGAGGTCTCCTCCCTGTTGGGAATTATATTGAGGCCTTAGCACTAATTGTGTGAAAGCGCTGAGACAACCCCTACACCACCAGGGAGGCCTCCAGTTTTGAAGGGTTTTAATGAAAAGTTTTTAAACTTACTTTGTACCTAGAATTTTTGGAATCGAAATCATTTAAAATTAACTGAAAGTGAAATTTACTAAAGGCAAAAGCACACAAGTCAATTAGTTGAGGTTTGAACAAAAATGCCAAATCCATAATTCCCGTAAATAGTTTAAACTGTTAAAAAAAAAAAAAGACAAGACACCTTTTCCTTCTGTAGAATGATTAACACAGAAACAGAAACATAAGATGATGTAATTAGGTAGAATCCCAAATAATGACATTAACAGGGCGTTCCTGCTTGCGGAATTCATGTTGTGTGTAGTGTACGCATGCTCTTCAAAAGTGAGATTGATTAGTGGACACAAGACTTTCAAACCTTAAAATCAAAAAAAGTCATTGAGACAAATAAAAGCTAAACAAGGGGAGACTAAGGGGACACTAAGTGGGAGGCTGAAAAGTGAGCACTTGTGGAGGTTGCATTTGCTCTGCTGTTGGGACTCTTGGAATCCATACAGAGATTCAGGGATTTAATTTGTCAATTATGGGGAGAAAGACTGAATAACTGATAATAAGAAACATGGTATATAATACATCTATTTATCTATCTATTTGCCTATCTGCCTGTCTATCTATCTATCTATTTGCCTATCTGCCTATCTATCTATCTATCTATCTATCTATCTATCTATCTATCTATCTATCTATCTATCTATCTGCCAGGCATTCTACTAAAGATTTTGCACATGTTATTTTATTTACTCTGTGAATTGCCTTTTGAAGGGGGGAGAGAAGGTCAGAGAGGTTACATACTTGTCCAATGTCACTCACTGGAAGGTCTAGAACTTTAACTCTTGATTGAACTCTAAGTCATGAAACACTATTGTATTTTATGGAAACACTTCTCTATGAAACTCAGAAATAAGTTAGAGACCAAGGTCTTATGGATTGCATCAACCAACATCTTGTGGTCCGGACTTTTTTGATATATATTTAGGATACACAGTATTATTGACATCTGGGCAGCAAAAGATGGAATTTTCTCCATTGAGGTTTCTCTTCCCAACAGTAAATGTATATTCTCTAATCCCCATGTTGCCACATTCTGCTAGAATTCTGAATTTTGCATATTCTGGCAAAATCTTTAAACCAGAAATTTCCCTAGCAGAGTTTCTGGAGCAGAAATCAAGGTTCTGTACTCTCAAATACTCTAAAGGAGAATAACTGAAGTTTCAGGATATGAGCTTCTTTACTCATAGCAATAACCAAAAATATCAATTCTCCAAAGCCACCTAAATCGTGTCCTGCACCTGTGGTATGAAGATAACCACTCATCGCTACTGTGGAGTTACCATTTTGTACTTCTCTCCCTGTGGTCGGTCATGTTGTGGTCAATATCAGGACCCACCAGAGTTCTTGATGGCTTTCAGCAATCCCCAAATTCATTATAAATTTAGTAGTGAATATTGGAAAGGATGGAGAGAGTAGGAATGCATATTAAGTAGACCCCAAATGTCAAGAGGGAGGTGATTTTTAGGTAGGTGCTTTCTCCATACTAAATCTCTCTTCAGAGAAACATGAATACAGAACTTGTTTCTTTCTAGATTGAACTGTCAAACAAGACTTCAATTTCTCCTTCATTGTGAGAGTTGACATAAATAGAAGCCGGTATAAACTCTCTACCTATGCTAATGTCCTTATTGTTGACTCTATTCACTTTGCAAGAAAATAACTTGCTCTCAAGTGACATTGTCATCATGCAGTAGTAAGGACATTTGAGGAATATTTGAGGTATATTAATTATTACTTAGAGTGAACTCACAGTAAAGCAAGCCAAAATGAAAACCTATCCATGTGAGTAAATATAAAACAACAAAAAAAAAATAGTTTTTCAAAATTTTTTTGGTTTAAACTGATATTTAAAAGCCTCAACCATAGTTTCTAAAAATCTGAGCTGTTATGGAAAATATAGACCCTGACTATGAAAACAACTTGGTTTGCTAAGGACTGATGACATGATGGAGGAAAGTAGAACTCAAAAAGCAGGCAACTTCAAGTTCTTCATCCCCTCAGCTGTCAAAATTATATTATTTCTTTTATATAGTTATACAATCAAAGATCTTTTCCAAGAATTACACCTGGTTACCAGAGATGGGGAAATTTATGACACAGCTTATGACACTCAAACACACATGCACACACTCACACACACAACCTTGAAGTGTATAGCAAGGAGAATGTGAAAGAAAAATATTACTCTATTGAAACTGTAATTGTTTCTCTAGCTAACATCATAGATAATATGTAACTGTGTCTTTTAGGGGGCTGCTTTCTTTTTATGCATCACTAGATCTCCCTCCTAGGTTCTGTTAATTTCAGAATGAAAACACACCCTATTACCTTCCAAGGACACTGTCTCCCCCAGATGCCCTCCCAATTTCTCATCTATCCTGCCCACATCTCTAGGCAGTGTCATCAAAGGAGTCAAGATGCTCTGGAAAATATCTAACATTTATTGATGGTCTGCATATTCTTTATGCTAATCAAACCACAAGAGAAATGAGTGTCAAAAACCATTGAATTAGACTGTGTGGATTCTTAAGTTCCATTTGATAAAGGCTTTTGGTTTACATTACTTATTTGTTTTTGTTTTTAAGTTTCCTTCCAAATATGAGGGATGTCATTGTTTACTTTTGACATGGCTAAGCTGTACTGGACTTGCCTTTCTCCAAATGGATGCAAATTCTCTTCTGTAGACGCCAAAGCCACCTGTTAAACCTGAGATGCAGAAAGTTTGGTGCTGTGCTTTTTAATATAATAAACAAAGGACATGGAATTAACGCACTGTTTTTCTGTTGTCACTTATCTTTATTGAGAACTACAGTATCCCAATACTTTGGATTTTACTGAAGTGAGATCTTAGTAACTAATGATTAGATTAGATTAGAGTAATGGTATAAAAACAAAGTGAGATCTTAGTAACTAATGAAAAGTTGATTACTGACTTTCATAAAGAGTCACACAGAAGACAAGGAGGGCCTTAAAATTGTTTCAGAATGGTATAGCTTTTTTTTTTTTGGCCAAAGATTATGAAAGTTACAAAATTCTTATTCCCTTCCTCTCAATAAAGCACTAATGGTGGAGACTTTACCAGGACAATGGGGTCAATCAGCTCACCTCACCCATATAATCCTTATTCCCCAGAGAAAAGCTTCTAGTGTCTTTGATAAGGATGGCTTGCAGGTCTGTGAACTCTGATGGATGCAGCTGGCCTGGTCTCTGGTTTCTTACCCTGAAACCAATGTTAATTAAAAAATATTCAAAATTACATAGACCTCCTACATGCACTTAGGAGCATATGCACTATTCAAAGTAAGACAATGTTTAACAGTGATTGGCTTTTTTATTTGACTATTGTCAACAAAATATAGTCTATGAGATTTAATTAATTGATTCTCGAGTGAATTAAATTTGGAAATTTGATGCCAGTGTGGAGAGCCCACAATATTAATCTAATTCTTACCAAAAAGGTTTACTGTTGAGGCTCATAGTTCATCAAAAAAATTAGTTTGATCTAGTTGCCTGGATAAACTATTTCTATTATCTATGGAGGAAAGAAATTTTACAATTTATCAAAAATATAAGCAATGAAACATTTTGTAATGTATTTTGTTATTTCAAGGATTTACATAACTAGTTAACAATAATAATAGCTTAACATGATGATGATAATAATAATAGTAATAATAATAGCATGGAGCTGCTATGCTTCAAGTATTATTGAAATTGCTTTGCATTTATTATCTCAGTTTATTTAACTTCACCATAACTGTGAGGTTGATACTGTTACAGTGTTTAGTGAATAATTTATTTTTGATCTGTTCTTTTACTTGGTATGTACATTACTATTTCTATGAGTATATAACGAAACATAATACATTTCCTGGCAATTTTAAAATGACTTTTATCTGTTTGTTTTGAAATAATACTTTAAAGATGTAAAATATGAAAGTATTGATGGGAATTATAGTTCCCTTTTGAGTTAAACCCACGTGTATGCTTCAAAATGCAAGTTTTATAAAAACATAATATTAAAAGAAAACTCAGGCAAAGGTATTTAGAAATAACAATAAATTAATATTAATTATTAATAATCAATTTATAATATAATAAATAACATTTATTAATTAAAATAATTCAGAAAAACTGGATTTACATTTAGAATTGCATGTAAAAGAAAGCATAAGATAATCAATATCATAGTTAACCTGTTCAAGTTGCAAAAATGGGATATTTTTTCTTCGATTTAATATTAGGATGTTAGAAGGACATGAAACACCTTTGAAACAAGAGAAATAAGTGAATGAAATAAAAATTATATGGACGATAGAAGAATAGTGGATGCAAAGACACTTTATGAGACACCAAATTCCAGAGGACCCACTCTTGATAGATGAGTATACGGTCATTTAAACTTCTGTGTCTTCACTTCATGTGGAAAGTTTATCCACAGATGCTAGCTCCTGCTTATCTCATCTGTAATATTTTTTATTTCTTGAATAATTGTAGTAATTTGTGTTTTGAGAAAATTGTCATTAAGAGCTTCAAATTAAAATCTCAGACTTGTAAAGAAAACAAATAAACTTCTATATCTAGGAGCAGTTATTAGGGTAAACAACTTGCAGATTGATACCATCCATTCATAGATTCATGAAAGACAAACAACTATCCATCATGACAAATACAAAGAAAACTACTTCTGGGAACATTGTAATGAAACTGCTGAAGCTAAAGATAAAATGATGATCTTAAAAATATTTCTGATAGGAGAAAAGGCAAAGCAATAAAACAACTTCAAGACTATTGTTGATGTATCATTCAAAATTATGGAAAGTGAAAGACAATGGAATGCAATTTTTGAAGTGGAAGAAAGGAAGACATAAGGAAAGAAAGTGCTTATCACAGAATTCTGTTTTATATCCAGAATAAAGTTCTTCCCAAATGATCACATCAGCACCACAAAAATGCTGAATAAAGTTCTTTAAGCTGAAGAAGAATTAAATTAGAAAGCACAAGATGGCATTAAATTCATGAAAACTGTTAACTATGTGGGTAAACAGGATAGATTTATTTCCCTTAATTTCCTTAAAGGACAATCCACATGCAAATGTATTATAAAAATGTGGTGTTACATTATTGCGACATTGTTCTAAATTTCTAATATTATTGATAAAGTGACATAGCAGTAATTTAAATTAGACAAGATACTAGGATATATGTTACAATCCCTACAGCAATATTTTTTGAAAATTTATATTAAAAATATCCAAGAAATCGAATAAATTGAAAACCAATAGCAACATTCTAGACTTCAACCAACCATATTAAATTAAATGCCAATAGACTAAACATTTTTATTTAAGGGCAGAGATCACTAAACTGGGTTAAAAAATAAAAGTAAGAGCAAAGTGTAGTTTCTAATGTGTGCTCTGAAATAAGTAACTTAGTGATTTTTTGTTTTTAGTTTCAGTTCTTTAATCTATGATAAATGGGAACACAAACTTATCTCACAGCAAATGAGAAAGTGTTTAGCATATAATGGATATCCAATAAATTTGTTGCAAATGCCTAAAAGTTCATGTAAAAATGCAAATATATGTACTATGCATCCAAAAATCAAAGTCAAAATCTGTGCAAGCCCATTTTAGTTTTCTTGCAAATGGAGCTTTTGACATCCAGAGATGAAGTCAAGGGAATTTTAGAAATGACAGATGGAAAATAACCCAAAGAAAAAACGGCTTTTCTGTAATGGTAGTGACTTTTGATGCTGGACCTAGTGGGAAAAAGATTACTTCCCCAGCAAGAGCCAAAGAGTACAATAAAAATCTCCTGCTGTGACATTCGTAGGCATAGGCATATGTGGAGTTGGACTCTATTCAGGGAAAGCATGTCTTCCAGCAGTGCACAAATTTGTGATGCAGGAGGAAATCACAGTGTCCCCAGTAGAAGAGAAGTTGACACAATGGACTTGACCTATAACTTTTATTATTTATGATTGCAGATAACTGTGCTTATTTAGTCACCATTTATTGCTCTGAAAGACAAATTCCATGGCCAGAAGACAAAGAACTTATCTGAAAAACTAGAAGATTTTACAAAGACTGTTTGCCCAGTAGCATGTATTTTTAAAAATAACATTATACCTATAATTATTAGCTTAGGGAAATGCCAGAAAATAATCTTCATTTTTCAATTATTGAATTGTTGGCAGTTGGTAGCAGTAATTTTGTCAAACTTTTTGTTAAATAGTTGGCCCTGATAGAATGTAAACTATTAGGAGTTAGTTCTCTTTTAAACTATTCTTATAAAACCTGCTAAAAGCCAGAAGTTGGATCAGTGAGAACAAAATATATTTTTTGTTCAAACAAACAAAATTACCTCAATTTCTTCTTACTTCCTTCTTTTCTTTAAACTGTATTTTAAAGTGATATTTCCAAAAAAGCCTATGTGGTAGATGATGTTTACTTAATAGTCTGGAGTTTTTTTCATCTTATAAAATTTGTAGATGACAAAGCTGATATTTTACATCTCATGTATCTTTCTAGGTGTGAACATTTTGCCATAGGAATTTTAATATTTAATAGCTAAATAAAATAAATTAAATCTAATATACTAAAAATCCTTTATGTTTATTTTTAACATCATGAATACTAGTACAACAATCAGCTCTGTAAGACTAGAATATGTTTATAGCTAATCTCTGTTGCTGTTTTTGTATTACCATTTAAAATTTATGTAGGTTTGTTAGGTCAAAAATAATACAGTTTAAGCTTATTTCACTAGTGCATTTCTTCTCATGTAGCTTTTTAATACTTATCATTTTATTTCATATATAGTTAAAATAATTGTGTGTTAACTATGATCAGGATACTTTCACTATAAGAAGCAAATAATGAAATTTTTCAGTCCTGGTTATTTTTAGAAATAAATTGGAAATAGTCATAGATTACCAGTACATCTAGATAAAATGCTCTGTTGATGGTGCTTATTTTCTGACAATATTTTGTTTTCACTGGTCATTAGTCACACAAAGGTCAGTTCAGGTATAGCAGAAATGGTATTGAAATAGGCATCCAGATGTGCACATTTCTGAAGGTTGAAAAGCAGATTTAGCCAAATCTGAACCAAAGTTAAACTTGTGTATATCTCTAATGTAAAAAAAGAGTTATTAAAAAAGAACATTAGTGAAAAAGAAAACTTTGAGTTGCTGTCAGAAGTTTTTAATTGCGTGTAGTAACTAAAAATTTGCTTGGATACCAAATCTTTGCACAATAGAAATTTCTGGATCACAACTGATTTGAATCTTGCATCTCTTTGGATATACTACATCTGTGTCCCAACAGATTTTTGCCTTATTTAAGTTAGTTTGAATGAGAGCTTTACCACTTAAACAAATCAAGTCATACTTTGAATAGCTGCCATTATAATTCATTCTTAAGGACACAATGACCAATTAGCTAACATTAATATTTGCAGCAAGTCAAACATCCTAAAGACTGATTTTGCTCTGTTACTAACTACAGTGACTGACTGCTTTTGGCCTATCTGAATGCCAACACTGAGCCTCTGCCTCCTCCAAGATATATTATCCCTATTGAATTTAGAATACTCAGTTTGATGAGTATTTATTCTCCCATTTCTTGGTAGCAGAGAATAATTACTTTCGAGTTATTTTAAAAGACTGATGCCACCTCACCAGTATATTTCTTATTGCCAAGGTAAAGATAGTTTTCTCTGGAATCTCCTCTAAAACACGGTGGATAAATAAACAGATCTTACAACAAACCAATTTCTTGGAATACACATGACTGCTAATGTGAAGGGATAAATAAAAGGCTTTATGTCCACATGATACCAGGGAATGCTATTCAGCAACAGAAAGAATCAAGTGCTGATAATACATAGTACAATGAAGAGCAGCCTTGGAAACCTATTAAGTAAGGGTACTCATCATATAAACTGTTCTATTGGGGCCTCCCTGGTGGCACAGGGGATTAATGGACAGCACTATGAAGCTGCCACTACAGCATGAGTTCGATCCCTGGCCAGGGAGGGGAACCACATGGTGCAGCAGACCTCTCCTGTCTTGCCCGCTGCTCCCCTCAGCAGTGTGTTTATATTTATCCACCTGTTCTGTTCCCCACTCTATCTCTGGTGAATCTTCTCACCCCCAGCACCTCTGGCCATTAGCCAGTTCTTGTATACATAAATAAATAAATCTTTAAACATAAATAAGCTGTTCTAGCTATATGAAATCCCAGAGCATAGACTGTGACTGCCTAAAGCTGGGGGAGTGAGGCAGTGGGATGAGAGCTAAGAGTGGGGGTTCTTTTTGGAGTCATGAAAATATTCTAAAATTGATCGTGGTCATAGATGCACAACTCTGTGTATATGCTGAGAGTTACGGAAGTATTGTATGGTATGTGAGCTATAGCTCAAGCAAAACAGGTGTTGAGGGTGATTCTTAATAAAGAGCTTCACTGTAAGGAAACTACATCATTTAAGGTTTTCAAGCAAGGGAAGAATAAACTCATCATATATTTTCCACTGAAACTATAGGACTCTATGAAATTAGGAGTTGAGGTCTCCAGTTTCACCAGAAATTACTCCAGTCCATTTTTTAAATAAGTTTGCATTTTTAATGACTAAATTTAACATAAGTGATGCTGTGAGGTTTTGATTTTTTTTCTTTTGAGAAATTTTAAACAATCTTAGCCTTGCAGCTCCTAGATGAGAAGGTTTCTCTCAGGGCAATTCACAGACACTTTATGGTTTATAATTGGACCTTGAACTGGGCAATTAAAGCCCTGAGCTCATCATTTTATTTTTCTTGATCTCCAGCATATTTAAAAGCAACCAACCAAAGAGCATAAAATTTTTAATAGTCTAGTCTTTAGTTTCCTTAAAATATTCTATAGGAGCAGCTACTTGATCATACAAAGTCTTCCTCCTAAAGGCATTTGATCTTAGGTGACTAAAGATGTAATTTAAATATTGCTTGATGCTTAGTGGCATAGATTGTCCATCTACCATTTCCCATGGCAATAAAGGGATGAATGTCTTTACTCTTCATCCAATCAGAAGGTCAAGTTCAGATTCTCATCTTTAAGGTTCTTTTCCCCTAGAATTACTTCTGGGACTAACCACAGTGCCAGCTAGAATTCACACGGGACTGAGAACCATAACTGACATTATGGGTAAGGAACTTCCATGAACTAGAACTTCCACACTGGTGAAGGAAATGAGTAAATATAAGTTCAGAAGGGGGATTTGCAGAATCACTAGCTAGTTTTCCTGAAGCTCTGGATGGGGGCAGTCGGAGGGTGTCCTACAATACAATGACCCAGAGAAGTCGCAAAGGGGAAGTTCCAGTAGAAGTCTGTGAAAAACTGTACATAAGAATGATTTCAGCCTCTTGTTTTGTATTCAAAGATTTCATGTAGTCCCAGGGCTCCTGAGATAGAATCTCAAACAAATATCTGAAAAAGGAGCAGAGGAAAAAAGAACAGACATTAGAAAATGCATTTCCAAGATTATCCATTTTGGTTTTAACACCTTCTAGCACATTCCCATTTTGAGTTATTAGTTATAGTAGTCTCTTGAGGAATGAGGTAGGCAGGTAAATGAGAATTGAGAGATAGCAAAAAAAAATAGACTTCACATTATTATTAATAACAGCTACACTAGGCTGATTGGTCAAAATTTAGGACCTCTCCTATCATTGGTTCCTTTTAGCAAATCTTAGAAACCTGACACTATTTTTGGTTTTCTCACATCTACTCTAGAGGAGACCTGGAATATAAAACGCGCTCAACAAAGACGTGTTGGTCTTATAGTGACCTCAGGTGTGAATGAACAGAGATTGGGTTTACCAGGTCCTCACACTGCTTCCTGACTTCGTGTTTGGACTAGTTGTCTGTCTTGTGCGGATAATAGTCACTAGCTCAGAAGGTCAGAGACTCAGGACATTATGGCTGATGCACGAGGCTGGAAGGAAGAAATAGAGGAAGGTGTTACATGATTGAGGTGAGATGCAACAGACCCTAGGGATTAAAGATGTGCCTTCATCCTGCTGTACACCACAAGCTTTCTTTTAAGTGAAAATGTGTCCTCTCTGGGGCCTCCCTGGTGGCACAAGGGTTAAAGTGTCAGCACTATGACGCTATCACCGACCCTGTAGCATAGTTCAATCCCTAGCCAGGGAGATGACCCACACAGTGCAGCAGACCTCTCCCACCTCGCCTGCCGCTCCCCTCAGCAGTGTATTTCAGTAGATCCACCTGTTCTGCTCCCCACTCTGTCTCTGGTGAATTCTCTCACCGCCCCCACCTCTGACCTATACCCCAGTACTTGTGTGCATAAATAAACAAAAAATAAATCTTAAAAAAAACAAAAAAATGTGTTTTCTCCAGAACCACTGTGGAGAAGTATCCCCAAGAGCATTGATTGTGTCAAAAATTAGCAATGCATGACCTATCAATTAGCCCCTCCTTTGATTGTTTTTAGTTTTGTAAACAACTTTCAGCAAAATCTTCAGTTCTGAAAACTATTTCCTTATAGTTTTAAAAAAAGATTTATTTATTTTATGCATACAAGAACTGGGGTACAGGCCAGAGGCTTTGGGGGAGGTGTGAGAAAATTCAGCAGAGACAGAGCAGGGAACAGAACAGGCAGATTGACTGAAATTCACTGCTGAGGGGAGCACCGGGTGAGACAGCAGAGATCTGCTGTGACATGTGGGTCCCCTCCCTGGCTGGGAATGGAACTCAGCCTGCAGTGGCTGCTGATGCTTCATAGTGTAGTGCTTAACCCCTTGCACCACCAGGGAGGCCTGATTTTCCTTAGAATTTAAGACTAAAATGGGCCAAAGTTTGTAATGCTCAACTATGAACTAAGGTTGACCAAACACTCAGAATGGGGACAGGATCCAAATTTTTGTAAAACTTAACACACACAAGATGAGAAGCTCTCGTGAAGAAAAATAATACATTATGAGTAAAATTAAATGCTACTTAGAATGATAAAATCAACAAACTACAAATTGAAAAGGCTAAAAGCTACTAATATAGGAAATCGTTTCGCAAGAAATCACGTTTTATTCATAAACTTCACAACTCACATGATTAATACTTTTTTCCTTATTCTGGTGCTGTACATTTTGATTCCCTCTTCATATGATAATAATCTTGGCATATTGACTTTTATGAAGAAAGTAGAAAGATAATTCTGCCCTTACAGTGATTTGATATCATTACTGATAATTTAGATCATTTTTTCATTTTCACCATTTGTTATCGGTAACATCAATTATGACTTGGATTTTTATCACATTTATCAAAGTTGCATTAAATTTTCTGCTAGGTGTGACGTGATTTCAGGGCATTTCACATGCTCTACTGCACCGACGAGTGTTCTCAATGGAGGACACACGTCTACCAGTTTCCATCATTGTCCTCATTGCAATGTCATCATTGAAATATTAGCATTTCGGGTCCCATTTGCAGTCCATTGAATATGAAATAATTCAAGAGCAATGCATGATGTCTCTTTAAAAAAGGTCATAGGCAGGGCCTCCCTGGAGGCACAAGGGGTTAAGTCACATCAGTATGAAGCATCTGCAGCCACTGCAGCATGAGTCCCATCCCCAGTCAGAGAGCTGACTCATGGCTCAGCAGACTACTCCTGTCTTGCCTGCTGCTCCCCTCAGCAGTGTACTTCAGTAGATCTGCCTGTTCTGCTCCCCACTCTGTCTCTGGTGAATCTTCTCACCACACCACAACTTGCCTATGCCCCAGTTCTTATATACATAAATAAGTAAATCTTTAAAAAAAAATAGCCATTGTCTTAATTATTTCTTGACTGCTATCTGAACTTTTCTGCTCAGCTTTTCATTAGGTCCATGTATTCTTTATGATTTCATTATGCATCTTCTCTTTCATTTCATATTTGATTCCTTTTATATGGATATTCCCAATGTTTTAGTGAATGAACAAAAAAGAAGAATAAAGAAGATACTCCCTCCCGATTGTGTACATCAAGAGATTGGCATTTCTCACTAATTTCACTGAAACGTTCCGAAATGACTTTCTAAATGTAAGTTATGTATTTGAACTTTATCAACTTTTTAATAGTCTTACACTGTTGTTCATCTTTGGACAGTATTTGACTTCTCCCTTCTGCTGTAGTCCCCGTAGTTCTCCCACCACACTAGCCCCCATGACTCATCACCACAGTCCCTGTGCTCTTCCCTCCCCTGTTTTGATCCCTCTTCCTCCCCTGCTTCTGCCTCCTGCTTCTGCCTCAGATCTTAAAAAACCTAGCAGGAAATTAGCAAGTAAAAGAGAACAATAATGTTGTTTGTCTGTCACTACCTGCATCATATCAGATGTGCCTTGTAGAAAACGGCTGTGTCACAAAACAACTTTACCTCTGATCTTTGTAAAGGAATATTTGCACAGTCAGCACAGTGGGTGGTGGGCTACCCACAGAAAACATTCTTGCTCTGGTTCCCTAGAAGTAAATCCAACTGCACATACATGTGTGTGACTATAAGCGACATAAATATACCCCTCTCACGTATGGAAGGAGTTCCCAAGTGAGTGGCCCTCTGTAGACGAACCCCAAACATGGATAGTTGTTCCAAGCTCACAGAAACATCAGGGGAAACAGGATAGAGCAGAGATAAAATGGAAATGGAAAGTTGAAATGGAAAATACCCTATTTTTGCAAATAGTGCAAAGACTCTTGATGGAAGGGAAGATGGCAGACTTCCCTAGAATCGGCTAATGCTCTCCTAAGCCACAGGTCTCACAACTTAAGTTTCGCAGCTTAAGTTTCTCCACCTCAAATGTCTCTCCTTTTGTTTTTCAACTTTCATTTGAATACCATTGGATGATACCACCTAAAGCAACTCAGGCAGGTTCTAATGAGAGACCCCAGGCATCCTGGGTGACAGAACTTAAGGGAACCCCAGTCAGGGCCAAGCATCGGTCTTCCAATGAAGCAGGAAGTTAAATTTGCTGCTTGGAGTCTGCTGCCTAGATTCTGCGGCTTGCTGGAGCAGAGAGGCTGCTGGGTGAGCTGCTTGTTCACAAAAGGAGCCTGAGAAAGGGCTGCCTTGACCTTTCCCAACTACCCTTCCCCAAACAATAGAGAATACTTATGCTATGATGATATGCTTAGGCTATGATGGATGGGGTGACGCGTTTCCCATACAACCTGTATCAAAACCCTGCCATTTCTGCTGTTCGGGGCTCAGACTTTTGGGAGCGAGCCCACTGAGCTCGCCAGTGTGACAATTAAATCTCTCTCTCTCCACCTCCCTGAGTGCCTTCTGATTTCTCTGGGGAATTGCCTCAACACCAACATGCTATTTCTGCTGTCCTTTCAGTTTTCTTTTTACCACATCAAAAGTATGAGTGTGGGTCCCAGGTTCCTCTGTCTTTAGGAAGAATATGTTTAAAATGGACAGATTTTAGGGCTCCGCTGGTGGTGCAAGGGGTCAATTACCACACTATGAAACTATCCATAGCCATTGCAGCATGAGTTCGATCCCTGGCCAGGGAGGGGATCCACAGGGCACAGCAGACCTCTCCTGCCTCGCCCGCTGCTCCCCTCAGCAGCGCGTTTCAGTAGATCTGCCTGTTCTGCTCCCCGTTCTGTCTCTGGTGAATCTTCTCACGCCCACACCTCTGGCCTGCACCCCAGCTCTTTTTTGCATAAATAAATAATTTTTAAAACATAAATAATAAAATGAACAGATTTTATACCTCTTTGCATTCACTGCGAGGTAACTGAGGGATGATGAAGGAAAACCAAGTCCAAAATAAGAAGTTCCTGATTCTGGGGTAAAAAAGACAAAACCTGATTTTTTTCCTTGCCTCTGCCTGCTGCCCTGCAATGTGTATATTTCCCTTTGGCTTTTCTCTCAATTGTGAGCTCTCAGAGGCAGGACACCTGTGACAAGTGAGTCAAAACTACTTGTTGCAGTAATCAAGGGCGGTGCAGCTGGGAACTGCTAGTGTTATTCTTTTTCACTATTCCAAATGTTCCCCCGATACACTGCTAAAGCAGAGGACAAGGGCTGTGTGGCAGACTGTCCTTCACACCCCCACACCCGCCCACACTGCAAATGGGGATCTTTGCATGAGGTAGATCGCCTCAAATTTCTCTTTTGTAAATAAATTTACATTACATTGAATAACCTTATATTGAAGGTGTTTCCACGTGCATCTGTGCTCACTATCTTTATATTATCTCTTCGTCTCCAATTACATAAGCGTTCCTTCCAAGCACAGGTACCTGCCAGTGTTTTACTGGTGCTTCCCAGGCAGAAGCATGGCAGAAGCAGGGAATTCTGAAGTTGAGGGAATGCAGTATTCAAATGAGATTCACAGCCGGAGTGATGTGTTATGCTCACTCTGTGGGCTGTCAGACCTTTGATTCTAACCCTTATATCTGTGCAGGTATAGGGCAGCCAGGCCGTGTCTTCAGAAGGCATCAATTAAAATTTTTCTCTGTTGGTTGTGAGATAAGATTTTAATACAGATTACCGAAGTCAGCTGTCAACTAGCAGACAGCAGGACCTCGAAGGTATATGACACAGAGAAGCTGTTAATATTGAGGTCAGACAGAAGAGAAGAAAGTATCCATTCCTGGGGCCGAAAGTAGGGACTGAGGTGTCAAGATAATGACAGTGATCTCCCAATTATTTGTTCCTTTAAACATCCCGGCGATGGTTCTGCCACAGCGTGTGATTACAGCATTTTTCTCAATTCATGATTTTATTTTGGAAGCTCAGAGCTTATCTTCTTGAGTCCATTCATATCTTTGAAGCTGAAATTAGAGATTGTGATAGTGATCAGAGCAAAGTTGCATGGCTGTTAGGTGTTTTTTTCTGAACAAAAGCAGTTGAGACCTCCAGGCTGCAGACCTCTTCTACTCGCGATGATCTGTGGACAATTCTGAGTCCATCTGCAAAAGTGGACTCTGGTCCCATGCATTTAAATATGTGTGTGTCAGCTAAGATCCCAAGTACCTTTCTCAAAGTAAGGCCAAGTCACACACACCAGACAATTGGTTAAAGTTGTGTTAAATTTTCTGCTTAGGTGTGACGTGATTTCAGGGCATTTCACATGCTCTACTGCACCGACGAGTGTTCTCAATGGAGGACACACGTCTACCAGTTTCCATCATTGTCCTCATTGCAATGTCATCATTGAAATATTAGCATTTCGGGTCCCATTTGCAGTCCATTGAATATGAAATAATTCAAGAGCAATGCATGATGTCTCTTTAAAAAAGGTCATAGGCAGGGCCTCCCTGGAGGCACAAGGGGTTAAGTCACATCAGTATGAAGCATCTGCAGCCACTGCAGCATGAGTCCCATCCCTGGTCAGAGAGCTGACTCATGAAGGACTAAATGAAGGACTAATTCTGTTCCCTCCCCCCCCAAAAAAAAATACCAGGAATTTTTCTAGATTCAGGATACAGGACACAAAAGAGCTCATCCCCAAACTGAAGACCAAATGCCACTGTGTTCTGATCTCAGTGTGTGATGCTTCATGCTCTTGGTCCAGGATGGACACTGAGAATGTTTGATGCATAGAGTTTTATTTTATCCACACGTAACACTGTATTTCAAGTCTCACGTGATGATGATACGTGCCAATTATGTTTCTTTATGTTCCAGCTTGAGCAGCATGCTGGTTTGAAGGCTAAACATACCATTAATTAGAGAGAGAGTTAATTGGTCCAATTTGGAGAAATGCTGATAATCAAATTGGTGTACCTCCTTGTATTACAAATGACATTTTGAAAAAGTTTCCAGCTTTTAATTATGGTGAGCTTGCATTTCAAAAAGCTAATTAAGGTTCCTTATTGTGTCTTTTGTAACAAAAAATTTACCCCAAGGCTACCTAAGAAGAAAAGACAAAGGCAGGTATCAGCAGAAAGTATTAAGTTCTCCTCTCTGTCTTCTCTCTGTCTCTGTCTCTGTCTCTCTGTCTCTGTCATGCTCTCTTTCTCTCCCTCCCCCCCACTTCCCCACCAACTCCCTTAATAATATGTATTCCAGATGGGGAGTGCATGGGCTGTAGTGAAAGAAGGTTTTTGCAATCTTGACACTGCTTGAATGATTTAATGACGAGTTGGTAAGTCCAAATAGGTTCCCTTGGAGATAAATGAACAATAAGAATGAATATTCATCTATCCACTTATTCAAGAAATATATATTGAGTGCAAACCAAAGACTAGGCCTTTTTCTAGGTTCAGCCTCATAGTTGTGTACATATAAAGTTTTCACCTTCTGGGACCTGCATAATAGTGGATGAAACAGAAACACCTATGTGGGCAAATGCACATATAGCTTATGTTTTAACTGATGATTTTAGAACTATGGGATGAAAATGATTGTATGAACACGAGACATACAGAATATTATATTTTCCAGCAGTCACATTTAAAAAAAAGTAAGAAACAGCAGCTGGAATTAATGCTAAGATTATATTTTATTTAACCCAATAGATCCAAAATATCATTCCTACAATATAATGAAATGTGTGAGACACTTTGCATCCTACTTTGTGTGAAGTCTTTGAAACCCATCATGCCTTTTGTACTTACATCTCATCTCAGTTCAGTATGGGCCAGCACCTCCTGGTTTATATATCCAGTATCAGTTCCATCAGTTCTGGTCATTGGGACTTATTTTCTCCCTTTCTACATACTTTCTCTGCACTATGAACTATCTTGGCGAATGTGTCCTTTTATTACTCATTTATTCCACATTTAATATGCGTTTCTTGGTCAACTGGCAGTTGTTACATGTAGGATTTGTAAACAATAAAAACAACAAAAATCCCTGCCCTTTTAGAGCTTCCATTCTAATGGGTATTGTCGTCAGGGATAGTTACTGATAAGAATTTAAGCTGGTAGATTGTTGTATATTTTCCACAAGGTAAATCTGAAAGGTTTCAGCTTGGTCGGATGAGAGAGCAAGGGAGGGAGAGAGAGATAGAGGCAGAGAGAAAGAAAGAACAAGGCCATGTTTCTGACCAGCGGGAACTTTTATTGCGCTCCCAGGGCGAGGTTCTCAATCCTCAGAGTGGGGGTCAGGGAAGTCGTGCCCAGGTTACAGGCTGGAGGGGGCGGTTACAGGCCGGGTACTTCGGAGTGGAAAATTTTGAAGGTCCTTCTGGCAGGAAGGTTGTGGCTGGAAGAAGTTGTCCGTTGGTGGTGATCCATATCGAAGCCCCCAGGTTGTATTCAGGTCCCCCAGCATTCCGGGGCCGCATTCCACTGGGATTGAGCTATGAGAGTCACATGTCATCCTGTTCCACATCCAGAGCAACTAGCTGTTTCCATTTTATCTTGGTTACTGCTGGCCTCTCAGAACTGCTGCCCTGGGGGCCTGGGTGAGGGGTTTGGGTGAGGGGCCTGTGTGACCTTTCAAAATCTACAGTGCATATTCTACTAAAGGCAGAACCTCCCTTTACACTTAGTAATTTCCATTCTTAAGCCTGATAAATACTCCTTCCATCCATATAACTCTGAATCAGAAGTGTAGCTTTCCCAGGTGGAACTGAGTGGGGCAGACAGGAAGAAGCTTAAAAAACATCAGATCAATTACCCGCTTTCTCTGCTACTCCTTTGGCCATTGGTCTTGTCCGTGTATTGTGTCTTATTAGAAAATTAAGGCGACTACGCTCTTGGAAACTGAGTTCGATTCCTGTCCCTACACACAACCACCTTTTTTATCTTAACTATGCAAACAAACAAGACAAAAAGAGTAGTTCTTCAAAACCACTCACTGAGCAGGGACGCATTGATGGAGGGGAAAAAGCAGGAGTTTAATCGTAAATTTTCAGTGTATTTGAAGGTAATCCTTCTCCTGTGAAAACACTGGCAGTGTAATCTGTTCTGTTTCCGAGACTATATTTGAAAAATTCTGATGCAGTTTTAAAATGGAGGTCTTGGTAACTTTATGTACAGTAAAGTCAAGAGACCAGGTGATGACTGCCATTGACAAGAGAGTTTGTTATATATCCTGAGAGGTCAAGGTCTTGGAGGTTGACATGCAGAAGCACCAGGGTCAGTTAGGAGAGAGGGGGTGGGGAAGTATGGGCAGCAGTCTGCTGCAGTTTGCATGGGGAGAAATAGGCGAATCAGGCAAGGAGGAAGACTGGCTTGTTTGAATAATTTCAGCAGATTTTGGACACGTAGGGGCTGTGTCTAGTTGCTAGGCTGGATAATTAGTTAAGACAAGCACCTAGTGGCCTGGGGAGTGACCACTATCTGGGAATTGGCTCAGAGAGAGGTGTTCTCTTGGGGATCAGCGAGACCCTGGACATCAGAGAAAATGAAAGCCATGGGTAATACAGGCACCCGGGTTAAGTTCCAGGGCAACTAGATTCATTTGCCTGGAATGGAGTCCAGACATGAGTATTTTAAAAGTACCCAGGTGTCCTGCAGTGCCTAGAAAACACTGTACTCAGCAGGCTGCTCTAGCTTTGTGTGACTTCTTCCCAGGGAAGTGACTGAGAACTTTCCTCTCCTGCTGTCAGTGTCAACATGAGTTGACCTTTGAATGCACTTGAGGGTCATTTTTCCAATTCAGGAGACCCCCTTCAGTCACAATAGTCAAATGTCCTTTTGCAAGTAAACATTGAGTGTTATTCATTGAAGTTGGATATCAAGGAGGAGTTCATTGTGATATAGTGTTTCTTTAGGATGCAGATTTCTTTGGAAAATTAGGGAGGTGGCTTAAAAATCCATGACAATATCCCGGGTATTTCTGAAACCATTTAGAACCACCCACAGGCCCTCCCTGGGAAATTCATTATAAATGCAGAGTCCTGCATTGCAACCCCCACTAAATCAGATTCTGCATTTCAACAGATCCCCAGGTGATCAGGTGCATATTTAAGTTAGAGAGATCTAGGTTCAGTGTCACTCAGAGAAAGGGTGTCATCAATTTAGGGACTCAAACAGCACCCACACTAATTTCAAGTGACTGCTCAGTTTCTCTGTTTTTCTAGCTTGTGTGCTAAAACATGACTTACACCTTGCAGCCTCCAGCACTTCCGCTGACGAACCTCTGTTCTGAAACCACCAAGGAAAGGGATTTTTCTTTTCCTTAAAAAGCAAGAGAAGGCAGAACTTCCCTGCATGAGCTTACCCATGAGTCAGAGTTCCTTATCTTGTCCCAGTGTTAGGGGGGAAAAACCCTCCTAAATAAATTACACAAATAAATTATAAACTTCGACCTCCATTCCAGACCTACAAAATCCAAAAACTACAAATCCCATAAAGTCGTTATCGAAGAGCAGACCACTGGGTCCTGAGGGTGGAGTTGAGCAGCCAGGCTGAATATAAAAGCAGACAGGTGGGCCTTGGGAGTCTCTCTCTTTTCCTTGGGAGCCAGCTCTCAGCGCGCCATTGGGTTCCAGCTCCGAGAAACTAGTAGGACATTTAAGGACCTGTATTCCTCTCTTCTCCTTGTGTTATTCACTACCCTGTTTCCCCATCTCTTGTAAATAAAATGCTTTATTAACCTTTGTTAAGTGTGCCTGCAGTTGGGGCATTATAAGTACCTTTCAAGCACGCAAGTGAAAACCCAGTCAAGCAAACCCATTTTATATTAAAGCTACCCTGTAACACCAGGTCTGTTCTAATTCATCCCTACAGCCGAGTTTGATGAGTGCATTCCCCCTACACACACATTTTGGCTTTTTCTTTCACCCAGATTTCTCAACCAAATTGGCTTCTCACTGAAAGGTTAGCAATTATATTTTTATTTTCCTCAACGTGGGCCTGGACTTTAGCAAGTCTCATCTTGACCCTACATCTGGGCAGACTCTCCCTCATCAGCTCCTCCATTTTACAGCCACAGTCTCCCTTTTATTGTCCTTGGCAATGTTCACCTGAATTTGTGGAATATAAAGCAGCATTGGAAATTGAGTTGCAATTATTATGTCCCAAATAATGAAACATTTTTTAAAATTTATTTTATTTATGCATACAAGAACTAGAGTGCAGGCCAGATGTGTGGGGAGAGGGTGAGAGGATTCACTAGAGACAGAGGGGGGAGCGGAACGGGTTGATCTGCTGAAATACCCTGCTGAGGGGAGCAGCAGGGAGACAGGAGAGGTCTGCTGTGCCATGTGGGCTCCCTCCCTGGCCAGGGATCAAACTTGTGCTGCAGTGGTTGCAGATATCTTCATAGTGCTGAGACTTAAGCCCTTGTACCACCAGGGAGGCCCCTATCAGTTCATGTCTAAACCCATTTTCCCTTCTTTGTTCTGTTTCATTTCCTAGAAGTAGGTTCAACAACCCGAATAAAGTTGCAGAGTCTGGTGCTAGAGAGACTGGAGTTCAAATCCTGTCTCCACTCTGAAAGGGCGCATGCATCTTACCTAATTCACCATGTCTCTTTATTCCTAACTGCACAACGAGGAAAACAGGCTTAGGATGAAAATCAAATGGATCCATTCAACAGTAGGGAATGAAATAAGGGTAAGGTTGTATTTACAAAAACAAGCAGGTGTGGCAGCTGTTTTTCATCCTGAGTGTCATGAAGAGATGCTCACATGGTGCAGTCACAGAACCCTGGTAGTCCCATGCCTAAAGGCATGGAGTGGGAATCAGCTTGCAGGAGGTACATTAGATGCTGTGGTCTCTAGATAAAGCCATTGAGCTCTGACTAGAGGGGGATTCATGGGCATGCCCAGCCTTCCTGTGAATGTGGACACACTCCAGAATTCTCTGATGGTGAAAGAAAGGTACCGTGAGAATACAGAAGAATTCAAGCTAAAAAGATAGAAGGAATCAGGTCTCCTTGTTGGTGCAAAGGGTAAGTCTCAGCACTATCAAGTTATCACCAGTCACTGCAGCATGGGTTCAAGTTTGATCCCCAGCCAGGGAGCTGACCCACATGGCACAGCAGACCTCTGTCTCCCCAGTGCTCCCCTCAGTAGTGCAATTCAGAAGATCCACCTGTTCTGCTCCCCACTCTGTCTCTGGTGAAGCCTCTCACCCTCTGCACCTCTGGACAAATAACTATAAAATAAAATACAGATGTTCTGAGTGGAAGAAGTGGATTTCAATATAGCAAATACCTTTTATGGGGTGCATCGAAGTTGCAGGCAATGAGAAAGGAATCTTCACCTTTAACTGCCCAAATACTTAATCTTCCACACTTTCCTCAAATGCATTATTTTCCATAGCTTGCCATCATCATACAACTTATTAATCAGAACTCACAGAAAGGATGGTGCCTAAGATGACTTTACTCCTGAGTATTTAACCCATCAGCCCTCACCTGATATATTTCCTCTGTCCTCAGAACATTATAAAAGCTGTTTAGAATGTTAGAAATCACAATAATTGAATGCTCTCTTCTTAAAGAAAATTCGCTCAGTGTTCTTTCCTATTCATATATAAACACAGGAAATGATGAACATATTTATGTGTACATATATATTTATATATATACACATGTGTGTGTGTGTATGTGTGTGTGTATGGAAGAGAAAAAATTCCAGAGATTTTTAAAATAATGTTGAATTCTGGAACCTTCAATAACAGCTACTTAAATCAGAGCTTTTCTGTAAAGGGCAACAGCAAATACTTCAGATTTAGTGGGCCATCTGATCTCTAACACAGCTACTCAATTATGCTACTGTGGCACAAAGGAGAACCACACGGACACATCACAGGCAGTGCGTGAACAGACGAGTATCTGTGCGCTAATAAACTCTATTGATAAAACCAGCTCTGACCCGCGGGTGACCCTTTGTTCCTTTGATTAAACCCCTGGCTGGCCAGGACAAGTTCTACACTTTGCATCTTCATCAATGCAAAGGAATATGTAAAAACAAACACTCCATACCCCAAACATCCTTGTGTTTTGCAAGCCCTACACATCACCAAATGCTTCCTCTGAGCCCTGTGACCCCTCAGCACAGCTGTGGATTTTCTACCAGCAGAGGAGAGGTCGTGGAGGACCCCAGTTCTTGTAGGTAGACAGCTGGGTCCCCTCCATTTTGCAACAGAAAATGTCCTTAGACTGAAAATGAGGACTAAGCGGAATAGGCTCTAGCCACACTCTTGCACTCCCGGTTCAGTGCTGCTAACTTACTCAGTTGCCTCTTAACTCACTGCATTTCTCCCCTAGTCCCTCTTCATGATTAACTGTTCACTGGCTCTGCCTGCATTCCTGGGGCCTTGGAAAATTGTGTCTATCCCATGGCTGAGAAATCTCCCTGCTCAGGAAGTCGGACACCTGGACTCATGTCATCTGGGCAACCGGCCCTACTCGGGCGTAGACAAGTGAGCCCTGCTCGACCCTCACAGTCTTTCACCTTTACACAAAGTCCCAGCACTTCTTCCACTGGGGGTGGTAGTCACTTTGGGGTGCTTATGCCACCACTCCCTTAAAAGCCATCTCAAATAAAACTCCTTAATGCCAAGACAACCCTCATCCTTCAGAGTTTGGCTTTCTGGGCAAGAATGGAAGAGCTGGTTTGCTCATTTACATTCAGTCATATTGTAACAGGGAGGCCCCCAGGAAAAGACAAAGATCCAGAATCCCTTCCCTACCCTAAGTGGTCTGGACCTGAGCAGAAATAAGAAGATGCTAGAGAGAAGGCATAGGAGAAGAAAGGGAGGAAGAAGGAAGCAGGATGGAGAGCAGCAAGGAGACAGGGAAAAGACTCGTGGAACAAAGCGACACGTTTAGAAACGGTGCTTGCTTTTTAGTCTTAAGCTGGTTAGAAGAGATGTGGGTAAGAGACCCATGAGAAGCTTAATAATGGCAGCTTTCATCTTAATTTTAATCTTGCTCTTTTCCTCCCAGATTTGACTAACTTTTTCTAATCCTTTTCTATGGGTCTCTACTTAAAGGTCCTTTAGACTTGTGACAGGCTTTTGGGCCTTGCTCTGGGCCAATCCTATCTGGCTGGACTTTTACCTTCAAGGAGATGGGTAACTTTAAATGCTTAACTTAGTAAATATATTATTTATCCTTTCTATAGTGTACTCTAATTATATTAAAGTTCCTTTCCATTAAAAGTCTTATATGTTTGTCTTAATGCGGCGGATGGTAAAACCCATTCAAAAAAGGCAGGTTTGGGGGTTTTGAAGTGCCCCTCTTCCTGCCCTGTAACAATTTGATAATTTTCAAAAACATTTGCTAAGTTCAAGTTGTGCCAGGACTTGCAAAAAGGCCTTGACTGCCGCCATCCCTTTGTCCAGCATCCGCTGCCACTGTGAACGGTGGTTTGGAGGGCAATCCTTCTCCTGCTGGATCTCAGACCCTCCCAACAGCCCTCAGAGGCTGGTTCAATATTTTTTCATAGGACCTTCAAATTTAAAAGAATCCATTTGAAAAGGTTTCTAGAATGCTGCTTGTTCTGTAGGCGAACGTAAATGTCCTTTCTGAATACATATGATGATTCTTTGTAAAACTCAAGGAAAAAAGGAAAGGAAATATACAGAAACATGTGCATAGAAACCATTATCTATGAGTCTACCACCTTGTGGATCTGAACCTTTACACTTCGTGAACTGAAAATATTAGTAAGAGAGATGATACTTGATCTCAGCCACTGGAGGATTAACATCTAGGAGTGTCTGGGAAGTTGACATAGAAGGCAACTCTGGAAATTTTTCATCTTTGAAGAAGATCATAGCCTGGGCCCGGGCTATGTGGTCTAGATTTGCCCCTTCCTGCTCCAAAGCAAAATCAGATCAGTCAACACCTTTTCTTCTTTCTTATCAGCTGCCACTCAGATCCCTTCATATATCTTTATCCCACCTGTTCCGACAAAATCCTACTGACATCCTTATCCTGGTCTTTTAAATTCAACCTAAGACCAAGACCACATGATGAATCTGTCATACTAGTTAGACCAGAAAATATGAGAGATGTCAAAACAATTCATTTCACTTGGAAAAACAACACTTTAAAATGAACAAAATTCAAAATCTATTATATCCAGGAAAGTTTTTGGTAACTTTCCAAGATCTGGTGAATGTAGCATAATTGACAAATGGAGCTTGCTTCTCCACGGAGTACGGCAGAATGGCTGATTTAATAAATCACAGGCTAAAATGTATTTTCATAAATGACTTCCTAACCCAGTTCCGCTTTTTAATGTCTTGTTGCTTACATTGATTTATGCAGTGAAATATCTAAATCTTTCTCAGGGTTTCACAAAAACAGCCTTTGCATGTGTAAGTGTCCCTATTTTTCATTAATTAACTCTCCTGTGGTCAAAAGACAAATAGAAGTGGCTTCTGGTGGTTCTTACAGGTAAACCTGAAGGTGCCAATTGTCTCATGTTAACTTATCCAAAGAACACAGGGACAAGGGATACAAAGTGAGCAAAAGTGGACCAAAAAATATTCCTTAATTACCTAATTTGTGAAATTGGTGGGTTTTGATTCCTTTTATTCTGATAGTTGATAAACATAATTCAGAATTCCCTGCCTATTCATCCACTCCCCAAGAAGATTTGGAAGTCAGGCGTAGCTGATTTTCCTCTCTGCTCATGTGTGCATAACACCTGTAATTCTGTGACCCTTAGAAAGCTTGCTAAGGATGTTTACTGGTGTTAGAGAAAGGGATAATGCTAGGAAGGAAAATTACAGAAAAAAAAAAAAAACCTACGGGAATTGTCTAGGCTGTACTCAAAAGAATTTAAGAATTTATACTGCAGGGCCAAGCTAGGGCTAAGTCACTTTTTTAAAGTGGTTACTATTTTTCTGGCAAGCACACTGTAATTCATGGGTAGTTTATTTTCAGTTTTCCCCATACTGCCGATAGTCTTCATTTGTGTTCCTTAGATACTTTCACTAAGCACATTTTCTTGATTAGGAAAAGGAAAAGCTAGTCTTCATTCTTTAAATATAACAATAATAATTTTAAAAAAAGTTCAGTTTAGAGGAGTGAGAGTCCCAGAGCCAGGATAACAGATCTCTCACAACTTACCAAGGGGGATGCTCCGCCATGACCTAGAGAAAATAGCGTTAGTGGAACATGCATTTAGTGGCTTCGCAACGTAGAACGTGCGGGGAACGTGTACAGGAGCGTACAGTTGAGTCATGTCATCACACACAAAGTGCTGGGTGGCCTGTGCGATGCATTGAGTCCGCACTGGCGGGAAGAACTGCGGGAGGCAGCTGTCCACCCCCGGCCCCCAAGGCAGAGCTCCTGGGAGCTCCTCGCCCCAGGCGGCAGCCATCTGAGGGCAGCGCACCTCACTCACTGACCTGGGCAAACGTCCAAATTTGAAACCAGACTGCAATTTCTTCTGAACACATATCCCTTTCGTACGGTCCTCAGGTTGAGAAGTCCTAAGCCAGACCTACCCGCGGCAGTAACCTGAGCGTTAACTGCAAACGCTTTCCAGCCAGCGAGGAGGAGAGGTCAGCGTGGCGGCCTACTCTAAATGCCCACTGAAGAGAGATCCGTTCTCCGCCTCCTTCCCTTCCCCGCCTCCTTCCCTTCCCCTTGCTCGCTCTGCTGGCCTTTCGTCACTTCTCCCTCATCTCTCACCTGTTCTTTAGTATTTCCGTGTAAGTCACTGCAAGGCCGGCGCCCAGCAGGCGTCCACACGCACGGGGCACCGCAGCCCTCGTCGCTGAGGATCAGAGGAGGGTGTTTTCGGCAAGTTGGGGTGTGGAGTTGCGGGTAATGGAAGCGGCCAATGAGCAGTGGCGTTGCCAGTGTGGAAGGAATAGAGCATCTGAGCATTGGAGAGGATGGGGGGCCTGCCCAAGTGGGGTGAGTGGCCAAGACTTTTGAGGAGAGCAGGTGCCTAGAGGGGAGGCGATCTCAGCCAGGACCAGCGGAGCCCAGTCGTGGCTCTGGAGCAGGTGGCATCAGCAGCGTGTTGGTACAGAAGCTGCGGTCCTCGCTGGGGGAGGCGACCATCGGGCATTGCAACCTGAGCGGGTTAAAGAGATTGTCCAGTTAGGGAAGGGTGGTGGTCCACTGCACAGTTGTAGGAGTTGCGTGAGGACCTGGAGGCACAAGCCGGGGGGCGAGGGCATGGCCCAGCAGGTGGATGATAAGTGGTGATTCGTGCAAGACTACTTTGAAGTTAATGGGAGATATTTTCTCAGTATTAGTGTTAATAGATTTAAATACACAAAAGGAAGGAAAGTTAGAACGAACCATTAGTAGCTGATTTGAAACTGGAGTGTGAACTCATTATTTTAACTATATATATAAACTTTAATTTTTCATTATTTAAAACATTTATTTTTTAAGTTTTCATAATTTTAAATATATATAAATTATATATTAGATTTTATATATAGATTCCCTTTTTATTATAGAGTTCTTTATACTAAGTACAAGTCCCTTATCAGCTCTATCATCTGCAAATATTTTCTCCAAGTAGAGTGAGCTGTCTTTCCCTTTTTGACTTTGTGCTTTGAAGGGCAATGGGTCCAACTTTGATAAATTCTTATTTACTAAACTTGATAAATTCTAATTTACCAAGATCAAGTGCTTCTGTATCATATCTAAGAAACCTTAGCTAATCCAAGAGCATAAAAATTTGCTCCAGTATTTTCTTCAGGTGTCACCGCTGTACCAGGCAGCTGCAACGTTCAACAATTGTTGGTATCTTAATTTATTGTATGAGCTGTGCTTGGGGGATTGGGGTTTGGTTGTTTTTGACAAATGTCCTCAGATAGCACCTTTCTCAGGGAACAAGCTCTGAATCAGGTCAAATAAAGACAAGCTCTGTGAATGGAACCTTTGAGGACGCCTCTGCATTGCCTCAGTTCTCCTGGGGTGCTTCTCCGTGGGGGCGGTGCTTCAAACCCCTTCCATTCCTCTCCATCACCGGTCACCGCTGGGCTGCTATTTAAAGTTACCTTAGTTAGTTTTGAGGCTTCTGGTTTTAACGGAAAGGGGGACAGGATTTGAAATTTTACTGTTTTCTCTAAATAAAACTCCTTACATTGCTGCAAACTTTTGGATAATTCAAAAACTCCAAAAAAAAAAATCTGATTTTGATTGCTTTGGGTGGAGTTGCATGTATGCAGTGGCCTTTCTCCACCATTTTAGAGTTTTTTTTATGCACTTCATGAATTTTATCTGTTAGTTTAAAATTATTTCAGAAGAAATAATATTTCATATTTAGTTCCTTGCATTTTCCTCCTTTCCTTAACCTCCTTCAGTCTACAGGTGCATATTCATAGCTTCTTCATTTGTCAAGGTTCAGTGATGTAGAGAGCCTGTGCCAATCCACACAGTAACGTCCAGGAAAGCTCCAGTTTCTTACCCCCCCCCCCCCCCCCNAGAGAGCCTGTGCCAATCCACACAGTAACGTCCAGGAAAGCTCCAGTTTCTTACCCCCCCCCCCCCCAATATCCCTTCCTCTCACAGCAGTCAGTCTTACAGTTCCCAAAACACCCATCTATCCTATGGTCTCCTGGGGAATAAGACAAACACTTAGTTCTCTTTTAAATTTGCATTTTTCCTGCATTTTCAGTCACACTTGTTAATGTAAGTCACATTTGAGTCTGTGCTCTACAAATCACATTGAGGAGAAAGCTTCAATAAGTTCCTATTTCAGTAGAAATAGCCATCACCACTAATTCGCAAAAGAAGATGCTCGCAGGCGTAATTTTATTGACACAAGTTAATAAAGGGTAAGACTAAATTTTGAACAAATAGCCAAAGGCTGATGTAACACCAAAATCTTGTAATAAAGTACAAATAATGTGGATTCTAGTTTTTACAATAAACCGAAATGCTTTTTGCATAATGTTTTAAATTGTTCATTGTAGATAATACAAATGCTTTTGTTATTTTCCAGAAGTTGCCTAAGATAAATGTCCCTCATCTTCCTTGTTCCTTTCTTCCCTTCTGTCTCAGCCTTCTTTCTTTATTTTCTTACATGAAACTTATTTCTACCTATGAATACTAAAATTTCTTGTCCAATTTCAATAGCTGCAATCCTGCTCTACTCCACTAGAGGGCACCCAAATGGCTTCTTTTTCTGGTTTTCTATTTTCTCACTTGTTTATCACATTGAACTTTAGGACGGGTTTATACCACAGTCTGTTATAAACAAGGTGAAACATATATGCACATAACTACAATTAAATTATATAGAATACATGAAAGAGAAATGTATATATTCTAGAAGGGAAACTGACAGAAAAAACAGACTGAGATAGCTTAATAATATAATCATGACAATTTTATTTGTTTTTCTAGGAAAAGCTTTGGCTATTTTGTAGATAGAATTCCTGAAAATGAGGTGAACATGGAAAATCTTCTACATTCTCTTTTGGACAAATATCAATGATTAGTCATTTGCAAGCTAAATAAGACAGGAAAATACTTTTCAAAAATAAATCCAAACAAGTGTCTAGATGACTGTACATAAAAAGGTTATAAGATACAATATCTGGGTTTACCAAAATAACAGGTAGAGAAGATACTGAGGAAAGATTTGCTCGCCTATTCACCAGGTAGTGGCTTTCTAAAACATTGTTTCAACACTATTGGTTACTCTTGAGAAATCACCAATTACTTTAGTAAAGAGGACATATTTTTCCAACTATAAAAATTAAAGGTGAAAACTATACCTGTGTGAATTAAACATCACCATCATATAATAGACATCCTCTGGAAATTTAACCTTTTCTACATTCTTTAAACTCAATACACCATTGGAACAGTGAAATTGATAGTTTTATTAACTTAAGTGTCTTCGTGTCAATTTCTAATGGGAAATGATAAAGAACACATGAATGCTTCATGAATAAGTTTGACTTAGAGCTTCTCTAAGCTGTAGGGGGAAAGTGTTAAAAGACTAGGTATTTTCTTTATCTCACATCTTGTTACTTAGCATCCTGAAGACCTGTTCCTCATCTGCTATTTGTTGGTTATCTGTTCTTCCCCTGGAGTTTTCTTACCAACATCTAGAACGGTAGAGAGAATCAAAATGATCTCCTGGGTAGCTGATTAACCAACCTGCTACTGAAGGTCATTAACCATAAAAAACAGAATCTACAAGTCAAATCTGAAGTCTGTGGGTGCTGCTGGGCACACAGCTGGGGACACGAGTGGCTTCCTCTCCATACAGGCTGAGACTGACCGTAGTCACTTCACACTGGACATGTGGTTTATTTGGCAAATATCTGGAACTTGATGACAATCAAAAGCATAACTTTAAATCTCTACATATTTGGAGGCCATCTTTAATAGAGGAATTGTTTCTGAAATTAATCAATGAGCGGGTAAAATACCTGGGTCTGTGTGTGTGTGTATGTGTGTGTCTAAAATAAATAAAGTGAAAACAGTGCTATCCCCTGACTATGGGTATTCCTTCTTTTTAATGCTTTATAGCCTTCCCATTAAAAAAAAAAAATGTATGTATACCACTGAAAGGTAAGTAGTGATTAATATTGTATCTATGCTTGCAAGTTCTAGTGTAACTTAAGAGAGAAGAAATTAATCTTTGAGGTTGTTTACTTACCATTTGATGTCAGTGTTGCACTATAAGAAGAAAATTAATGGGGGGGAGCATGAGGGCTGTGGGAATGAGCTACTTGGGAACAAGGTTAATTTGGGTGTTGAAAGTCATCAGTTTTAGATAACTTATCACCATCTGCAATGACAGTCTTTATGGAAACCAGAGCAGCCCTTCTTCTGTAACGAGCCCATCATCACATTCAACTGTTTCTCATTCCCACTCAAAACATGACATGTGTCCAAATACAAACTCATTTTTTTTTTCTTTTCAAATTGAAGAAACTACTGTTGAGGTGCTTGTAAATTTTAGCGATCTAAAGTATCTTCCATCACTTGTAATGAAAACATATGCATGTTCTATTTCTAGATAAATAAAATGCAATTTAGCCATGCATAATCAACTGAACCCTATCCTTCCATTTAGTTTCTCTATTGTTTATGTTTACAGGAAGCTGCTCTCTTCAAGGACAAATTTAATAAGGACGGTTTAGGAGGTTATAAGAAAATGGTGTGTGAAATGGAAAATGTGAGATGATTTCAATTTAGATATGTACTTAGCTGGCTCTGTGATTACAGAAGATTCCAGAAAGCAACCCCCTTACAAAACAGACCTAGACATGAGTTTGACAGTCCTCTAGCTGTGCTTTTCATTAAGGAGAATGCACAGCACAGATTTGCTTATTGTGCTCTTAAGTAGCTACTCTTTTCATCAACACAAAACACACTGCTGGAAAAAAAAAAAAAACATTGCTATGTGCTTGGAAGAATAAATTCCAGTTACCTGCACCAACTTGGAGGATGCAACTTATATAAATGTTCCAATTTAATCACGATAGAAACACATGCCAGAATTTGAGGGATTTTATATTTTTAATAGTATAGTTGGTTTAGGTCTATTTTACACACTTACATGAGGGCCCTAAAATATCTTGGAAAAATATAGAAATTAGACTATAGATGCAGGCAAATCCTTCACTCACTATTGAGTGAGTGAAGCATATTATTGCATATTAAGCATATTGAGCATTCCATATTGTCAATACCCATATATTGGTCAGAATTATGAAGTGTAGGAAAACAATATTTCCATAGCATTTCATTCTCTACTTGTTGCAAATCAAATTACAGATATATGCATTCAATATTGAATTACTTTTGTAAAGTGCTTTCCCCACTGACAATCCATTTAGAGTTTCTTAAGGTGACAGCTTAACTGTTTTGAAATACCACTTTCATTGCTTCCTTATTTAGCACTCTAAGTTATCAAAATGCATCCTTCTCTGCTCTGTTATAGTTGAATATTAGACCCAAAAGGAAGATCAACAAATTCCTCCTCCAGAAAAGCAAGGAGTAAAAAATGCCACCATAAAGGAGTGAAAACTCAGATAGGCAAATCCACGTCAGTAAGATCCTATAATTGAAGGAAGATTGTACTGTAAGGTTTCACACAAATAGAAAGAAAGAAAGAGAGAAAGAAGGAAGGAAGGAAGGAAGGAAGGAAGGAAGGAAGGAAGGAAGGAAGGAAGGAAGGAAGGAAGGAAGGAAGGAAGGAAGGAAGGAAG
>JAGFMF010011629.1:13482085-13508445 GCA_019455555.1 Galemys pyrenaicus
GGGGGGGGGGGGGGGGGGGGGGGGGGGGGGGGGGGGGGGGAGGGAAGAAGGAAATAGAGTAGATAGATGATGCATGACGGGAAGTAGATGATGGATGGATGGATGATGGATGGATGGATGCATACAAAAACATAGAAAGAAGATTGTTTGTCAGCATTCACTAGCTTTATTGATACGCTTGGCCTATCAACTCCCTGAAAGTAATGGCTCCTGGGAGTTGCATAGGCTGAACTTAGTGGAGAGAATGGTAAGACAACAAGCTCAAATGCTCTCAGATTCTCATTGAAACAACCTGAGATCTTGTTATAATACTGGTTCTGATTGAATTGGCCTGAGATGTGGTGGCCTGAGATTCTGAACTTGTAACAACCTCTCAGGTGCCACTTCTGCTGTTGGTCCTATGGAAAACATAGTAGAAAAGATCTAAATGAAGAGTTTCATCAAAGTCAGCGGACTGGAGAAGACTTGGCTAGTCCCTACCGAGTGGGGAATAAGTCAAATACAGATACCTGGATCCTGAGTAGAAGAGGGTCACATGGTCCAGGTGAGATCTTGAGGATGAAATCTTTTGAACATTTCCCAGAAGTCTCTGAACAGACCTAGATTGGAGGTGTAAAAATTATGAGGTTTGCACAAGCAAGCAGCTAGCAAATGAAATGGTCCCTGAATTGTCTGCCATCAGGGTGGTGTCAATTAACTCTTCAAAAATATTATTTAAGTGGAGGAGAATTTGGTTTACTCACATCTATCATTCTCCATGCCTTCCAGTTCAAGCATGAGAGAGTGTGATCTCAAAGGAGAAAAATTTTATAAGTAATCAGAAGGGGAAACTGACTTTGGTAAATGTAAACTCTTAATTCAGGAATAAAATAGCATGAATTGAACTCAGCTTATTCTAGATACTGTATATTCTCTTCCCCATTAAACGCTCACATCACCCTGAGAAATGGGTCCCCTTAGGGACCAAGAGGAAGGACTGTGAAGTCAGTTGGGAAAGGTCATGATGCTGGAGCATTGCAGAGTATGAACACAGCCTTATGGAATATGAACTGGAATATGAACACAACTCCCTCGAACAGCAATCTTATGCTTGTGACCTGTCATCCCTACAAGCTTCAAGATATCGATGAGTCAGGGTGATAGAAAGTATAATTCATTATTTTTTAAGATGTTGTAAAAATGTCCATATATAATATATTTGGCACTCCATGCTATAACGTTAAATGGTCAACTATTTAGAAATTGTTCACTGACTGGTATAATGCACTCATTTGGACACAAAATAACTAAAGAGAAATATTCTCAGGAGTGTCTCAACTTACCTGTGGTGGTGGAGATAGGAGAGATGTTTCATGGGATCAATGTCTTCTCCTTTCCCTTCTATGGTACAAGTTACAAACACGGTACAGAAAGAATCATCCTGGAAGAGAGAAGTCAGAGTGATAAAGGAGTGCATTCTAGAAGACAGCATTTTGACATCAAAAAATGAGTTTGCAGTCATTTTGAAGAGATTACTAGAACAAAAATCCTTCATGTACATCAGTAAAGAAAAACTTGGTAAACAATGATCTTTGAATCAAAATACACTAATATACATGTTGATTAGTATTTGTTTGCAAATCTCATCTGCCTCTCACTGGGAATTAAGGGTGCCTTGAAATGGACCCCACTGACTAGCTGCCCATCCAGTCCTCATGCTTCTTTCATCAGTGTAAAGAGGACAAAAAGAGTCTTCATGTATCACATACATAGAACAGTAACTAGTCAGAAAGCAACACTATATTTTTCTTCTACTATCCCAGGTCACAGGTCTCATTCCAAACCTGTTCAAGACTATGGGTTACTGCTGCTGGCCAGGGAGGGGCCCCACATGGTGCTGCAGACCTCTCCTGCCTCGCCCACTGCTGCCCTCAGCAGTGTGTTTCAGTCAGTCTGCCTGTTCTGTTCCCCACTGTCTCTGGTGGATCCTTTCACCTCCCATGACTCTGGTCTGTACCCCAGCTCTTGTATGCATAAATAAATAAATCTTTAAAAAAAAAAAAGACAATGGGTTAGAAGTGAGGTGTGGCCATTTCAGAAGGCTTAGCTTTGAATTCCCTCTTTGCTTCCATGCTCTGACCTGAGACAGGTTACTCTGTATCAGCTTCTTCATTTGTGAAGTGCAAATGATCAATTTCAAGACACTCCTGAAGAAATGCTATGGTATTGTGGAATATTTTAGCCAAAGTTGTTTGCCTTCCCAGCATCCATCCTTCTAGCTCCCACCTTTGCATAAGGGTCAGGTTCAGCTCTACTCTCCTCCAGGAAAGTCTGATAGCAAGAGAACCTGTTCCATCCTTACCTAGATCCAAAGAGTCAGTCCTGATTGGGGTAAGCCGTAGATTCCCAAACTCTTAGCCTCAAGACCTCTTTATAGTCAAAGATGGAAGGTATAAAGAGTTTTGGGGTTATAGCTATCAAAAATTAATATATTAGAAATTTTGAAAATATTCACTGAACATGTCCATTAAATATTTATTTAAAAGACCTAAACAAGTTCATTAGTATCATATTTATGTAAGTAACACATTTTTTGAGAAATGACTACATTTTCTAAAAGATAACAGTTTTAAAAATAGCCCTTATATTTATTTTCAAGTTTGTTTAATGCCTGGCTTAGCAGAGGATAAATTCTCTTCTCTATACTACATCATGTCATTTTGGTTGAAGAATGTGAAAAGTGCTAAATCTTACGTGGTTGTATTGTTTGAAAGACAAGAGTATCTCATAGTCTTTTCATATAATGGTAGATATTCTTCTTTGTTAGAACACCCAAACCTTAATGAGTGGTTATTTCCAAAATGTAGTATTACAGAATTAGAAAACAGATTAATGAACTTTTTTTGTCTTGGTTAAATTAAACCTGCTTGATCTAATTTGCACTAAAATATATTCTTTGTATAACTTTAGAACAATATACATTGTTCATTTAGGAAACAGTAGTTCAGTGAGTTATACAGATCTGCCAAATCTTGACACATTCCATTTTTCAATATCAAAGAATTACATTCGGGGGCCTCCCTGGTGGCTCAAGGTGTTAAGTCTCAGCACTATGAAGCTGTCTGCAGCCACTGCAGCAAGAGTTCGATCCCCCACCAGGGAGGTGACCCACATGGCGCAGCAGACCTCTCCTGTCTCCTCTGCTGCTCCCCTCAGCAGTGTATTTCAGTCGATCTGCCTGTTCTGCTCCCCACTCTGTCTCTGGGGAATCCTCTCACCCTGACCCCTCCATCTCTGGCCTACACCCCAGCTCTTGTAGGCATAAATAAATAAAACTTAAAAAATACATTCATTAATAACATCCTCATCTCTTTAGAAAAGTCTTTTGAGTATTAGGAAGTTGTCCAGCTCATGGTGACAGAAAAAGTTTCCTAAACTCCAATCTTTGCGTAGAAGCACATATTTTGATGTTGGCGACAAAACTGTCAGTTATTTTCCTTGAAGACAGACTCATTTTATTCTTCTCCAAGATAATATCTAACAAATGCCTACACTTGAATACAGACACTTGAACCATAATTTGTCTATCAGATTTCACTCAAAGTAAAATGGTGGTGGATGAAAACAGTGGGTGGCACAGCTCATAGCTCAAACAGTTGGAGAGAAACGTTTCTTCAGTACAGCGTCATTCTGGGGAGAGCAGGACACTTTCAATACACTTTGCATTTTGTCATACAAAAGATAAAGACACATTTCATGCAAAATGTAATTAACATAATAACCAATACCTTCCTAATTTATTAGGGAAATTTATAAGTAAGCTTTTTAATTTATGAGCTGATTGTTACCAAACACATGTGGTAAAGAATACAGCTACACTAGTGCCATTGGGGACCGCTGCTTCCTTCCCGCTAAAGCACCAGCTGGTTTACCGGCCATGTCTTTCCACCATCCATAAAAATTACAACAAAACAAATAGTAAATAATTCCATAGTGTTCTTATGATGCTATTTTTTTTCTTGAAGTACCATGGAAAATTTGGGGGATATCCAGGAGGTCATAGCCCACACATTGTGGGTGCCTAGTCAAGCCACAACGGCAATGGTGCTCACCTCTGTTAGTGAGATACTAACGGAGGAAATATGCTTGGAGTTTTCTGGGGAACATCTCCTTGCTCATAGACACAATGGAAAAGGGGACTCTTTGGATCTTGCCATAGCTGTATGTGGCATCTTGAAGAGTAGCCATTTCTTCTAACTATGGACTTTATGAAACTACAAAGAAGTCATTGTGAGAAGAAGAGCAGAGCTAAGGCCTCCCTGGTGGCACAAGAGGTTGTCTCAACACTCAGAAGCTACCAGCAGCCACTGCAGCATGAATCTGATCTGTGGCCAGGGAGGGGACCCACATGGCGCAGCAGACCTCTCCTGTCTCGCCCGCTGCTCCTCTCAACAGTGTTATTTTAGTTGATCTGCCTGTTCTGCTCCACACTCTGTCTCTAGAGAATCCTCTCTCACACACACTTTTGGTCTATCCCCCGGCTCTTGTATTCATAAATAAGTGAGAAATAGATCTTAAAAAAAAAAAAAAAAAGAGAATAGCAAAGCTTCAGCTGCAGAAAGATCTTGGTCCTTGATCATGTGAGAAGCCACTAAAATAACTATCCTCAGAGTCACTCTATTGCTGAATTTCTCATGTTGCAATTTAGTAATTTTTTTAAACTTTCTTATTACTTGTAATTAGGACTCTCCCATCTGGTACTAAGATAAAGTTTCATATTTTTCCATTTGTCTGGGGCCACACTATGAATGAAGGAGAGGTAACCTCTAGCAAGGGAAACTGGCGTGGATTTATATAACTTTTTCATCAGTCTTATGTAAGAAGAGAAAGATGTGATAGTTACAAGTGTTTGAAGTTTAAAAATGGAGCTTATTTGAACAGATGGTCTCACTTAAAACACCCATCTGGCTAGAGCTTCCTTTGAGGGCAAGGCTCTCTCGCCACCTAACATATTAAATATGTCACAAGAGCAGCAGGACAAACAGAAAAATGACAAACCTATAAGATAGCAGTTTCATTGACTTAAATCTTGGTTATTTAGATGCTCCTTTCCTGAGTCAACTAAATACTCTTCTTCTCTGAGTGAGCTAGCTTCTAAAACAAGTGTGATCAATTCATGGAGCACTTTTGCTTGTCACGTATTCAAATTGAAAGGGACCCAGTTCAAGTGTATAGCAAAGCAAGTTAGTGGATGCTAAAATGTGTTTTATGTGAAAATATCATTTGAGCAGAAATATTGTAGATCACAACTTGCAAATTGTCAGTATTCAGCCAATTATTTCAAATATTTCCCTAAAATGTTTGAAAAGGAAATTATACCTCAATTATAAAATGGGCAAATGATGACATTTAGAGTTGTCATTTTAGTATTGATTGTCTCCTTCAATAAAAGAAAAGCAGTTAGAAAACCACACATCTGAGCTGACGACCATCCATCTTTTATGTCCTTTAGAAGGCAAAATTTAGCTGGAAATAAGAGTGAAATGATTTTAAAGTAATGTTTATCTTTGCTATTAAAACATGGCTCATTAAAGGTCATTGCTAATTACCTAAAGACTTAATAACTGAACATACTTTACAACTACAGGATTCTAGAGGAAAAAAAGTCTTTTGTTTTATTGCCTGTCTATATATATTATATTTTATAAGTATATCTTATATATGTATTAAATATAATAGATAGAGTAGCCACTTTCCATGAGAAGAATCACAAAATTGTGCAGTTACATTCAACTGCTAAAAGTTAAAAAGTGCATTTTCTAAATTAACATTCAGAAATTGATCATTAATTTAATTTAATATATATGCTTATACTATAAAGACTTCCAAACTTAATGTGATATTATCTATACTTTCATTCCTTATTAAATATCACACATTTTAGGTGGTTTTACTTTTTTCATCTGTAAAATGAGGAATTGGTTGATGCTCAGAGTCTGTTCGACTCAGTAATTTTTTTTTATTTCACTAGTGAGCTAGCTGAAAGCTAACTTTCATTTAAAAATTTCATTCTTCCTATAAGAATCTAACAAACTAATGTTCATTAAGATCAAATTAAGTGATCAGAACATCAGGGTGTTATCTATACCAGGTATCTAATAAACTAAGATAGAGATAATTCTCTACAGTAGCTTTAAACCTTCGGTGGGGAGTAGCCAGATTCAATCAAGGCATTTAGTAATATGTTAAGTTCCAATTTCACTTCTCAATGTCCTGAAAAAAGGAAAGGAGGAAGCTAAAATTTATGTAAAACAGACCTTGTTCAAGGAACTCCACATAGACTGCTTAACTTAGCCCCCAAAATAACCCTGCAAAGCTAGCCAAATTTCTTATAAGAATTCTCTGATGTAGGCCACAGTGAAAGTCATCGAAGAGGAAAAGTTTAAACTTTGTTGCTTTGAGTATACATTAGTAAAATAACTTTTTAAAATTCAGGCACGACAGGGAGCAAAGAACACCAAGGAACATCAGCTTTGGCTTCCAGAACACTGAAATTGCCCTATTTCCTCTTCTATACTATAATGGTGTGTATTTTAAAAGAGAAGCAGCATTCCTTCAATGCAGATGTTGCTAAAACACGCTCTCATTCTCCCTCTACTCAAAAAATCCACTTTTTTTTTTCTTTGCACAGTAGGATATAAATGTTGGAAATCAATGTATATATGGGGTGGGGATAAAAGTGTCCTTGGCTTCCTCTGAGAAAGAATTGTGAATCTCTCTTCACCAACACTTGGCAAGTTTATTAAGGAAAAAGGCATTTGTGCAAACACAAATGGGCAGTCTCAGGGAAGAGCTGTGTTTGCCAGAACAAGAGATACCCTTATATATTGTTCTTTGAGGCAATTTTTTACTTTGAGGAATTTTATTACGTTGGGGTCTGGTTGGAGTGGTCTTCTGTAAGGATTTGTTAGTCCTCTCCAACCCCACCTCTGATTCCTGGCTTGTGAAACTTCCCCAGTATTTTAATGACAGCTTAATCATTCCCACCCCTTCCCACCCCCACCTCTAGTTAACTCCCACCTTCTTCCATCATAGACCTGACATTAGTAGCCCAGGGAGAAGTTATTGTTCCTTATAGCCAGAACATGTTTAAAAACTTTGATTTTCTTTTTAGTGAACAAAACACAATCCCAGTGAAAATTTCATGTGAATTGTTCTGTCTTACATGTCAAGAAAATGAACAGAAATATTAGTCAAGCAGACTTGCCTGAATGACTTTTGTGCTTAACTATCTACTCAGACTGTAAGATAAATTGGCCTAGAACAAGGAAGGAGACCCCACTGGTGTCATACCCGGGCCTCTGAAAGTGCTGGTGTGTTTTGGTACAAGTCTTCATTCTTCATTCCTTGGAGTCAGTGACGCCAACGTTCTAGTCAGGGTCACTGAAACTCTATGAATTGACCTACTATTATTTGAAAATTAATTTTTCCTGTCATTGAATTCTTGATATTTGTTATGCCTATTTTCAAAATATGGTGGTCACTTCTCCAAAAAGTGACAAAAGAGTACAAAAGTGACTCCCGTCTAACGAAACAAATTCCTGCATCCTCTGAGATTGTCCTTCTCACCTTGCCATTCATTCCTCCCCCAGGCAAGGTGGTTCTCTAACAAATGTCACCAGTCACCAACTGGTCTGTTCAAATACTGTTCACACTATTGACACAGGTTTCTTTCAATCATGTCAATGTACATGCATGTTTCTCTAGGTAAATATTTGGCTTTCTTGGTGTTGTAATCAAACCTGTGTCTCAGGAATTTAGCTCAAAATCTTTCTCATAATCAAGTAGATTCCATTATTTCCCATTTTATAGGTGAAGAAAATTAGGGCCAGATAAGTTGAATAACTTGCTCCAAATCATTTTGAACTCATATATTTGACATAAAATGCATGACCTATCTGCCACATACACTCATTCAATGAATATCTATATATTGAGCATTTAATATTTTCCAGACAGTGTGCTGGGATTAACAATAATTAAAATGGACATTGACTTAGTCCTTGTAAGTCATACATTATAATAAAACAGTTGGAAAAGAAGAAAAATTAATGGAAAACATTTAATGAATTAATCAATGCATTTATGTAAGTTTTTTGAAAGAGTTTCAGGATGCAGTGGGAACCTAAATTAACTTGAAGTGTAGAGAAGACTTTGCAGAAATGTCTTCTGAACAGAAATTTGAAAAATAAATAGAAATTAACCAAGCAAGATAATCAAGTATGTGAGGAAGTGTATTAACTTAAGAAGACAAGCAAGTATTAAGTCCATTGGGAGAAAAGTGGCAAGACCGTCATTATTCTGAAAAGGCAGTTTGAATTTCTGATATTTGACTCAAAACTTGTGGAATAAAATTCCAGCTTTGCAACTTAGATGCCTGAAGATTTCTATAATTCCTGCTTTTTTTTTTTTGTAAATGGCAATAAAGTTTATAATGATAACAACAATAATAACCAAACAACAATGCAACCATAACAATATCTACTGCAAAGTGTCTGGCACATAATAGATACTCATAGAAACTCACTAAATAAATGAACCATTATTGTGGTGATCAAATTAGATAATAAATGAAGAACACTCATAATCACATAGTTATCCTTTTATTTTATTCCATTTATTAATCAAACAAGCATTTACTAAGCTCTTTTCATATACCCACAAGTACAAAGTTGAATGGGAATATCTTTATTACATAGAGTAGCTATTCTTATTGTGATGTATTATAAAAGTAATAAAACATCTATAAATATGACTCACTGATTTCCAAACACAACTTTTATTTTATTTTTTTCTTTCACACACAGTATTTATTAGTTTTGTTATTTGTAATTTGGGTTTACATTGTGTATTAGAAGTATAGGCTCTCCCCCTGAGGTGCTGTTACCAAACTGCACCCACCCCAGCCACCAATGTACCCATAGGCCACCGCCATAGTTCATTGTGTTCTCTTCCTGCCTTACTCTTATCTCTTGTCCTCTCCTTCTCTGGTAGCCTCAGTTCTATAGTCAGTGTTCTAGTGTTAGTGCTTTGTTTGATTTTCTTATCTGGCCTTTGTTTGGCTCTTCTACATTCTACATATAAGTGACACCATCTTGTATGTGTCTTTCTCCTTCTGACTTATTTTGCTTAGCATAATCCCCTACATTCCATCCAGGTTGCTGCAAATGGTAAGAGCTGATCTTTTTTGATAGCTGAATAGTACTCCATTGTCCACTACATCTTCCTGATCCATTCACTTGTTTTTTGTTACTTTGGTTGTTTTCATAACTTCACTATTATATATGGTGCTGCAGAAAATATGGGTATGCAAGTTTACCTTCAAATTTGTGTTTTTGTATTATTTGGGAAGACATATAGGAGTGAATTGATGGACTCATCATATGATGGGTAATATGGCAGATCCATTTTTAATCTTTTGAGAAACTGCCACACTGTTTTCCACAAGGGCTACATTCCCATTAACAATGTAAAGGACTCCATTCTCTCCACATCCTTGCCAACACTTCACATGCATTTTTTAAAAAGAGCAATTGGATAACAATTTTACTAAACATATACATAACCTTAGTATTTGCTTCTAATTTTTGTTTTAGTGTTTACTGAAATGTACTCTTGTTTTCTATCTTTTTAAGATGTACTCTTAATATACTAATTTTGTATTTTAATAGAAGAAAGAGTATGTTTTCTTAACATATTAACTATTTCTAAAACTTTTCTTGTTATTTTTTATAATTTCTTTTCCTTGATTAATTTACTATTATTTTACTTATTTCAAACATAAATTTCCTTTACCTCATCGCTCTGTTTATAACTACTTTTTGTATTAAGTCAACATCTGTATTCTTGGATCATGCTGTATTTATTGTTTTCTTTCGAGAAAGATTACTGGCTCCCTACCTATTGTATACTCTTGGATCACATTATGAGTTTGTGACTCACATTGCTGAGGCTCTGGTTCTGATTAAATTACCCCAGAAAATGGTTTTGTTGTTGTTGTTACAGCTGCTCTTTTGGCAGTCAGTTTACTTGGTTGAACTCCATATGCAAGCTCTGTCTTTTTCAGAAACTGCTCAAATTTCCATTCAGTTACTTTAGTCTTAGCTTCATTTCTTTGAATAAGGGCTGTACATGTATGGTTTAGGATGAACCAACGATTTGAGCAAAGTTCATACTCAGGATTTGAGTCAATTCCTGTGTAAGCCTCTATTCTTCTATAGAATTCTCCCCCATAAGTTAGCACCTATGGTTGCCCTAAAGTTTATCCTCTGATTCTTCAGTTCAGGAAGCTGAATTTTCTATCAAGGTTATAGCCACACAGGAGAGCCCTGACTGGCTTACCTACAGGTTAACAGACTCAACCTGAAATTTCTACAATGTCTTTTTCTTCTTTATGTCCATTTCCTCCCAGATTCCTCCTGTTCTCTTTCCAGTGATTATAAATACTAGTAGCTGCTCTTGGTATTTCATCTGGGATTCATAATAATCTCTGGGAAGGCCAGTGGGGAAGACACTTAATAGGCAACATCAGAAATAGGGAACAAGCCTATTTCAATCAACTAGAAAGCTCTAGTGAACCACTTTTTACTTATGGCCAGAATTTGGTCACATGTACTCCTTTATGAATCAATTATGATTCATCTTTGGGTTTGAAGATAATCCTGATTTTCATAAGCACATTCTTTAGTTTAGAATTTTTAAAGACATAATCCAACAAACTGATGAACAAGTACTAAATTGTTGTATCAGATTCTATTTAAGTGAACTCCAATCGCATCCCAAGATTGGCAGAAAAATATCAAATACTTTCCATCACTCAACTAGGCATGAGACATTAGATATCTACCTTAGAGGAGAATGTCTCACTTTTACTTACAATCAACAATAGGAATTTTTATTGATGTTACATAAAACCCAAAGTGATAGAAAATCAATAACTTTTATGACTGATATTTGTGGAAATAGCAAAAATATATATAAGTTAAAAATTGCTTACAATCCTTCAGGAAAAAAACCCAAGTGTCAAAACAAAGCAATCATATTGTTCTAAAAAGATATGGGCACACTATAATCTTGTGTATAGAGAGGAAGAAATAACTAATTCTGATAAATAGTTTTGAAAAATATTTTTAATCCACACCCTTTGACCAGGATCTTAAAAAAAAAAAAGTTGTGCTAAGTGAATTGGAAAAAGTTATTACAGTTTCAGGAAGCATCAAGAACTAATCACAGAGACACTGAGGTTCTGAGGATTCAAAGCACATCATCTTGTTCACTGTGACAGTTGTGCCACAAAAACATTTTTTTATTGAGGTAACACTAATTTACTACACTGCATATGGTTCAAAGGTATGAGATCACACCACTTCAGAGATATTTTTTCACCCCACACCCACCACCAAGGCTCCCATAATCCTCCATCATAGTCCCTTGGGTCCCCTAGCCCCTTCGCTCTGATCTTCTGCTTTGTTATAGCTGGTATTTATTTGTCTTATCGCTTCTCGGCCTTTTGGCTAAGATCAAGTGTGGTATTTATTTGTCTTTCTTGTTCTGACTTATTTCACTTAACACAATCTCTTCCATTCCATCCATGTTGTCACACATGGCAATAATTAATCTTTTTAATAGCTGAGTAGTATTCCATCGTTTGTATATACCACATCTTCTTAATTCACTCATGTCTTTGGGAACATAGGTTGTTTCCATAACATGGCTAGTAAATAGTAAATCATGCTTCAATGAGCATAGGATTGCATGTATTGATTCAAATTTGTGTCTTCATCCTTTGGATAAATAGTTAGGAGTGGAATTGCTAGAATGTATGGCAGACCTACTTTTAATTTTGAGAAACTTGGGTACAGTTTTTCATAAGGACTGGACTCATCTGCAGTCCCTCTAAGTGTACTAGGATTTCTTTTCTTCACTAAGAGTCTCTCCAGCTCTTGTTGCTTCTGGCTTTTCTTATAGATATGTTTGATTTGTATTTCTCTGACAAAAGTGATGATCAATGTTTTTTCATGTTTCTATATGTCTTCTTTGGAGAAATGCTTATATAGCTCTTCTATCCATTTTTTCTTTTTTTGATTCTTTTTTTTCTTTTTGTTCAGTTGCATGAGATTATTTTAAATTTTGGATATTAGCCCTTATCAGATGTATGATATAAATGAACTGGTGAAAGGTGAATAAGGACCAGATCATGGAAAGCCAGGAATACCAGATTAAGAATTTGAATATAATATACCCCTTCTCTCTGAAATGAAAATCTTTGTAATGTAGTTGAAAAGCCAAAAATGCACACATGCATTCAATAAGTGACAATGAACAAAAGTACTATAACTCTAATTCAGAATAGAAGACTCATAGCTTAAAAATGGAGGATGACAATTTTGATTGAAATAAGAATTTTCAGGCAGAACTGATGTTGCAATTAACCTCAAAAGTTGAAAATGTTGGGAATATTTTGTGGCACAGAAGGATGGGTATGGAAGGAGGACAGTGGTGAAGACATAAAGAAAATTGTGTTTCAAAATTCAACTAAATTGGACAGGTAGATAAAAGCACCATACAACCTGAATTTAAGTAAATCCTGATTACACCAGATGTCATTTATAATAATAAACTCATTGTATTTCATTTCAATTTAAATATCATACTAATTTACACCATCATTTTTTGTAACAGGAAGGGACAAGAACTGTCAATTATAATGCTTTACATTGTTAATTCTAATATATCTCTTAATATCAGAGATGTTAATTTAAAAACATATAAACAACAATGAAATATTTTTAAAAAATTATAATGTTTACATTTTACTATAAAATGTCAGTTTTTTTCTATCTTTAAATAAGCAATTCATTTGAGAATTGCAATGATATCAATTTACATAAAATTTAATGGCTACTCCAGTAATTATTTAAATAAATTTTGCCAAAATCCTAGCTGGAATTGGATGTAGCACAACTTTGTCAACCCAGCAGGCAAGAACAAAACTGTGCACTTTAGGAAACAATGTGGGAGTAAAAGCTATCAGTTCAACTCATTTAGGTGATGCTTATATTATAGTATAATTTCAACAAATCCATCCATTGGCTAGTGCTAATTCAATACATGACTAGAAAACTGACAGAAAGCCAGTTACAGTTTTCTTTTTTCAATTACTTTATTTGCCTCCATCACAGAATAACAACCTTGAAAGAGGAAAATTTTATATTGTAAGTGCAAATTTCCAATTAAAAGTCACTCTCCCCTATGACTCTGACATGTTTTTCTCTCTTTTCTTCATAAATGAATGAACGGGTAAGTTTAACATTTATATAATAATTCCAAGGTCTTACCACATGTCATTTTGCCTGACAGTTTGGGGGGGGAAAGCCATTTGATTATTTTTCTATCAAAATAAAAAGGCAAAACCATCATTATATTTCTGGAAATAAAAGGGATTACCCAGGGTATAATGTAGCCTCAGAGAGTTTAATGGCTTTTAGGTAGTTATTATTTTGTGTTGTTTTTGCATTCATCCACAAGTTCATTATAGAGTTATCTAGTAGATTAGGTTTTACTTTTCTCCTTTGGAAAATGACAAACATGCACTTTTCAAATAGATACAAATGAAAAAAGTGCAGCTAATGGAAAATTAACAGCTAACAAATTATAGGTTCATTCATTCATTATTTCCTGTCTTGGATACAAACACAGCCATGTGAAGCAGTATGCATACTGAAATTGGGAAGCCTAAGGAGGCAGTGCCATGTAGCACAAAAAGTCTGGTTGTGAAAATAAAACATGCAGACAAACTCCCAACTCACTGATGACACGGCTACTTTGACACTGAATCAATTATAAAGGAACACTAAATGTCTCTCAGATATTTGATCAGCATTATACAAGCTAAACAAGGTGTCTGATATTTTTGCTGAAATACTGCAAGACTGAGAAAACCCTATCTCACAGATATATGTAATTAATGCAAGGTTAATGTATAAAATATTCAATCATCAAAATAAAATGTGAGATTAATTATGCACTTTAAAAATTTGTCTTATCTTTCAGTCTTAATTTTCTTATTAATCTATATAGATTATAAAAACCATATATATTTTTCCATGATTTTTAGATTCAGATTTATATATCTGATTTAATTAATTTGTAAGGGTAATGCCAAATATTACATTTTTATTGCCTGAGGCCTTACCTGTTGGAGATACTTTTGTCAATTTCTTAAAGAAATCAAAAGAAAGAGATACCGTATGCCTATTTACAGTTCATCTATTATCTCTGACATTCTTCTTGGTCAGTAGCGTTACCCTTTTAGCTTATTAAATCTTTGAATAAATAGTTGAATGTATAAATTTGAGGTCAAGGGATCTTCATTTCTCTAGTGTGTCCCCATAGAAAAGTGTTAATAAAGTGTGAGGGATCAAACAATGAGTTAGAAAAAAGACTGTTTTGGAGATGTTAAGATGCATGCAGTAAAATACTTAAAATATATGATAAAGAAAGCTATTACTGAAAATTGGGACATCTATCAAAAGTGGACAGCTTCCAAGTTGATGAAATTAGTGACTTCGTGGTTTCGTCATGTATCCAACCCTTTTTGCACTTATCCTCTGCCACACAAACCACTGTTCCATGGGTCATATGAAACCTGAGTAATCCCATGAGATGAAGAGGGTGTCTTCCTGAAGTGTTCCTTTTATGGGAGGGGAGAGGAGTTAGACATCTTTCATAGCAGCTTCCATAACACTTCTCTGTGTCTCTATTAAACTAAGTATAGGGCCTCCTTGGTGGGGCAGTGAGTTGAGCTTCACACTGTGAAGCATCCCCGGCACAGCAACACGAGTTCAATCCCCATCAGGGAGGGGACCCATATGGCACAGCAGACCTCTCCTGCCTCGCCCGCTGCTCCCCTCAGCAGTGTAGTTTAGTCCATCTGCCTGTTCTTCTCTGCTCTCTGGTGAATCCTCTCACCTCCTGTGACTCTGGCTGTACCCTAGCTATTGTATGCATAAATAAATAAATATTTAAACTGAGTACAGAAAAGCAAGAGATTATCACAGCTTCCTAGGGAAACACATGTATCTTGTCTAAACTAAAATGGACCCGACTACAAAATACAGTATCCTGGTGTTTTACTTTTCCTGCTTACAGTAATCTTCATAGAATGTTGTCCTTGTTGACACTTTGTCTCTCTCTTTAACAAAATGTTTATGTTAAGATAGGATATCAAGGATGAATAAATAAATAATAGGATAGGATAGGATAAGTAAATTCTCATGTGATGTAGCCAATACTCATTAATCTCGCTGTTCACTTATTCTGAGAAGTCAAAAATATTTGCTCCTGACTGGTAGAAGGTAATGAGCTTCACTTACCCTGAAAGTATTAATTAGCAAATAAACGAATAAAGAATATTGATGCCAGGTTAAATGTCAGGCAGGACTAACAAAGCATTTCTTGTAAGGGGAAGGCTATGCTTGGTTAGAAAGAGGAAATGAGTATTTCTCATGAATTTATCTGGTGGCAGAGTGTACTATTCAATGACAGGTTGTGACTCAGATTTGGTATCACTTCTTGAAGCTGTGGGGCAGCCTCATCCTCAGTGGCAAATGTTGCCATTTCCCCATTTCCCCCTACCAAAGACAGTGGTGTCTCTCAGAGCTGACTCCCTTCCTTTGCTTCATCTCTCAGAACCTGTTCATCTTTAGGTCTTTTATGTCAGTGGGTATATTGAAGATCTTTTCAAATGCTATCAGGGTGTGGAGATTGACAGCAAGAAAGCTGGAGCACATTGCCACATAGATGGAACTGATAGATGAATAATACTGATAGGCTATATCTTTAGTTTGTGTGCTTAAGTCTCCCAAGCTGGACTCTGGAATTTAAAGTTGAGAAAAACTATTTAAGCATTATGTTTCTCTCACTTGCTTTCTCTGCATCTCACTTCCCAATTCTGATAGAATGACCAGGGTGGAAAATTTACTCAGAAAACCAGCGGCTCTATCTTCACAATCAAGAAATGTAAGGTCAGAGAGTCTTACCTGTTGACACTTAAGTTCTACAGTACATTTCCCTTCAATAGCAGTAATGGCTTCTAAACAAATGCTTCTATATGACATCCATTCTTTATATGATTACTGATATACTAGCTTTATTCTTAAAATAGTGGATTAAATTGACCATAGGTTATCTATAGATTTGACATTTGACTAAAATTCTAGAAGATATTATATATCAATTTATACATGGGAAGTCAAAAGTAGTGTTCAGATTTATGTACTCTTGCATAAATTTTATTACAAACCACATATACTTATTCTCCTGGGGTTGATAGTCAAGAAAAATCAATTGTTTATTAAGCATGAGTCAATGCAAGTCAAAAGAAGTAATGAGTAAGTAAATGTAAAGAGCCAGAAGAGTGAGAGTTATAATGAAAGGTAACATAGGCTGTTGAGACATTTTAGGGAGAAAAGAGAAATTTTATTGCCTCTAGTAAGAAAGATGAGCTTCTCTACAAATAGCTACTTCAATATAAAGTGTAATCAAGTCTTCAGTTGTGTACTTAATATCCAGCATCGCTTTAAGAAAAGAGTGAGAAAAATACAACATTCGTGTTTGGACCTAAAGGGCATAATGCTAAGTGAAATAAGACAGAAAGAGAAAGGCAGATACAAATACCAGATGATTTCATTCATTTGTGGAATATGAAGAAACAAAGAAAAAGAACAGACAAAGTTAATACGAAACAAACTTAAGAAATATGATGACAGAATTGAGCCTACTAGAGGGGGAGGGAGAGTGGGGAGGGAAGAAAAGGGAGAGGGGTCGCAGTGGTCTAGGGTAGAGGATTTTTGGGACTTTGGTAGTTGGAGTGACATAGTGACATGCATCTGGGGTGTGAGCTTGTTCCCCTGAAGCATTAGTTGTGTTGTAAATCAATGTTTCCACATCTTGTTCTTGTTCTCTAGGGAAGAAGGATGAGAGTAAGAATGATTTGGTCATTTCCAATGAGTAACAGAATTTTTTTCTAGAAAGGATCAGATGGAAGCTTTACTTTGCTTTCTAAAAGAACTCAACCAGTGTAGAATGGCATGGATTCTGGAATTGTCCTCCTAACCTTTAATTTATTTTTATTTTTGGAGCAATAATCCCTGTGGGTCTCAAGGTGGGGAATTGAGGTGGATTTAGGAATTACTATCAATAATTAGAAGAGATAAAATCCTTCAAAAGATCAAAGAGCAACAGATGGCACAAGGGTTTCTTGCTTCCACACTCTGAGGACAGGACAACTGGTCTTGTGTCTTCGTCACCTGGAGGCAAACTTCGGAGCTGTCATGCAGAGACCAGACACAGTCACAATCAGTGGATTACAACCTACCTGCTTTCATCTCTCATGTCTGTCATCTCCTAGCTGATCTATTTCATTCTGTGCTTAATACTACTTTTTCTTATGAGGTCCATCCCTAGGAAAGGAGGTAACTTGCTGTAGATGTTGATGAGATCTCAATGAATTTCCTTAATTTTTTTTTGGTATTTTATGATCAGATGCTCTCATAGGAAGAATTTGGGTATCTTGAGTCTTATGCAGAGAAAAGTAACTAAGAATAAGCATTTAATGCCCTAGAGAAGGAAACTGAAGTTACAAAAAACAGTGGTTTATTTTCCATATATGAAATTTAGGGTAGGTACTATACTGATAAAATGGAAGAAATTGATAGCGGCTTTTATTTTCTTTTTTTTTTTAAAGATTTATTTATTTATGCATACAAGCACTGGGGTACAGTTCAGAGGTGTGTGGGGGGGGGGTGAGAGGATTCACCACAGAGAGCAGGGAGCAGAACAGGCAGATCAACAGAAGTACACTGCTGAGGGGAGCAGCGGGCACAGCAGGAGAGGTCTGCCGCGCCATGTGGGTCCCCTCCCGGGCCGGCAGCAGGGATAGAACTCATGCTGCAGTGGCTGCGGTCTGCTTTATAATGTGTTGCTTAATCCACTGCGCCACCAGAGAGGCCCGCGAATTTTATTTTCAATATCAAAAGATAAGTCACTTCCTTTACCACTGCTCATGAATCTACAGGTCTTCTGGCTTCAATTGGGCTTAGACACATTCATGGTCAGCTAAAGAGGGGAGTAAGTGGTTGTGCTGGCCTGCTACAGAATCACAGAATCAACTGACTGCAAACAGATCTAGGAGAACTTAATCTGTCTATAAGTTTAGCCTGTTTTCTTGGCATGTGTGTTAGGGGAGAGAGACATAGAGAAAGAGAAAGAGAGAGAAAGAGCGCATTGGGCTACCCAAGTCTAGCTTGACCTAGCACATCATTATTTTCACTGTAGTTTAAATCATGAAGTCAGCATGAAGCAGTGGAAATAGATTTCACCTCTCAGAGGGAGGAGCTACAAAGGATCTCTGAGGGAGGGTGAAAGAACGTGACTTGTTTTCAACTGAGATGAACACATGCGCCCACGAGGAATAAGCTGGCTTGCACCCTGCTGTTGTTTTCATGAAGAACATCACTGAAACCTGGACTCTCGCTTTACACTCTGAATCTGTGTATTCAGTGACTCGCACTCAGGTGAGCTCTTGAAAGCATGGTTCTGCCCTTGATTCTTGCTGCTCCAATCTTACCCCAAATACAGTGAGTGGATTGAGTGCCCCCAGAAACATAAAATAATAAAGAAGACATTTAGGTGTGCAGTCTAGTAGTTCACGTTCATCAGAACGTGCCTGTGCTTGTGTATTGCCTTTAGTTTAAACAACTTTAAAAACAAAAACTAACAAACAAAACCTCTGGTTCTTCAAATTACCCAAAAAGTGCCTCCTTGTTTGGTTCCAACAGCCTCCTTTTTACTAACATTACTGACCACTCTCAAAATCATTATAGATCTTTCATCTGTGGCTCTCCTGGGTGGAAAAGCTTCCTGACCTCAGGTCTGGCAGTCAAGAAACTAGGGAATTATTCAATTAATAAGAGAAGGAAGCTTTGTAAGACAAGTCATGGATGATTTTACATCCCTCATACCTAGAATGCCCAATCTCTGCCACTCAGCAATTTCTTCCTGTTTCAGAATGAAATCACCATGTTTCTCTGACTAAGTGTGAAATTCTCAAAGGGCTCAGTCATGCACCCTCCCTCCATTGGCTGTTTTTGGTGTTCCCTCCTAGGAGGTCCTCAGCCTGTGGCCACTGGTTGGCTATAATTCGCTATAACTCCCAGTGTCACTTCACATGGCCAGTGCCTAAAGGACAAAGCTATTCTACCCAACTCATGCACATTCATTTCTCCAGAAACTTGCCCATTGGTCTCTCAGGAGAAAATTTGCTTCTTTCAGTGCATCTTTATGTAGGCTGCAGAGCACAGAATTATTATGTAACAATGAGATAAAAATCTCACCTAAATTGGGTGATGAGAATTCCATGGGGGTAAGAAATATACACTGTACACAAATGAAAAATAATGTAAAATATATATAACAAAAAATAAATAAAACATATATCACAAAAAAATCTCCCCTAAGGCATATACAAATGTTCAATAAAATGTTCTTTGTCTTGACCCCTTTCCAGACTTTCTTTAAATACTTTTATCAATTGTAAGCTCTTATTTACAAATATTTAGGCAAAAAAAAATCTGGAAAAGAGTGAATTTAATTACAATGCATTCTTGTTAATAGCTTGCAAAGGGTCACTGAACCCTTTGGGCATTTCTTTAGTGTTGATTAGTTGTGGATACACTAGACAGAAAGGTTTCATAAACCAGGGAGAATATTTTTGATAAAGGCTCTTAATGTTACAAATCCTCCCTGCTGAATTTCCCCAGAGTAGTCAAGGGGCCCTTGTTCTTTTATGAGGCAATAATCCTGTATGTGGTGCCTAACAATAAAAACTGAGGCAATAATGTTAGAATTCCTGCCCTTCCCCCAATAACATCTTCCTCAGACCGTAATTGCTCAAGAACTAAAGCACTGAAGTTTTCCAGCCAACACAGACATCCTGCAGTTCTATTTTGAATTCCTGCTTGTTTTTGAGGAGAAACAAAAACAATCTGAACAATCTCCATTTCTCTTTCTAGAGCCGCCAGCTCGAGATATTCCTGTAATGCTGTTTCTCTGAGCCTGACTTACTGCTTTAGCATCAAGACCTTTTCAGTCATAATAGTAGTTATGATTGAGATGAGCTCTTAGCATATGTCAAGGAGAAAAGTTGAAACAGATCTCTGAGAACGTGATGGTTGAAAGGCTTTGCTTTGGAGTGAGATGTTGAGAAACCAGTTCCATTCAGAGGACAGCCACTCCCTCCACATGTCTTATTTCTACCAAACAGGTCTTTCAGTTTCTTTAGGAAAGATCTGCTTATTGTTATGGTGATTTTTATTAGTGTCTCAGGAGACGCAAAGGTTTTGTTGTCTGCAGTCATGTATATGGTGTTGGGAGAGAGGAAACCAGCTTTTCACAGTGGAGACTTTCTATTAATTTCCCTCAGTGTTTCCTACTGTTTTTCTACAGTGTTGTCTGGCAGGTTGACTGCTTCTTCACTGCAGTTCCTTATCAGGCATTCTAGTTCACAATTCGATGTTATTGCTTTGCCAGTGTTATCACATCTATTTGTTTATTTTTATTGAGATAATACTACAACACAGTATAGGTTTGAGGGGGAGAGTTTTTCATCAAAGTAGCCTTATTTATCACTCCATGCCCACCATCAAATGTCTAGTTATTAACCATCACCAACTGATCTGCCTCTGTACCTGTTTTCCCTGCCCACTTCCCTCTGGTCACCACCATTCTGTTGTCAGAATCTAAGGGTTTGTTTTGTTTTCTTTTGCCTTGTTTCTTGAAATGGGTAAAATGAGAAAACAGTCTGTTTGCTTCTCATTTATTTCACTTAGCATAATTCTCTCAATTCGTGTTGTCACAAATGACGAGATTTCATCTTTATGGCCAAGTAGTATTCCCTTGCCTCTATATAACACATGTTTATCTAATCATTCGTTGTTAGGCACTTGGGTTGTTTTCATCTAGCTTATTTTGAGCAGAGTTTTATTTAAATTTTTTACTCTCATAATGCTTCCACCAATTTACTGGCCAAAACATACACTCTGCAATTCTACTTTATGAAAATTTAACAGGTTTCCAAGAGAGGAGGAATAAGGTTTTCTCATTTGAGGAAAAAAAAAAAAGTATACCCAGTTACTTTTTAATTTCAGATAACAACCCTTTTTTTAAGTATAAGTAATCTCCATGTAGCATTTGAGATATACTTATATTGGAAAAAATATCTGAAATAAAAATATATTTGGACTCCCTACACTTTATCTGACAATCTTAAGAGAGATGTCTCACTTACCTGCACAATAGGCTTCTGGCTTTAAGTAGAAGCTTCTCCCAGGTTTATGATGCTTCCTTTCATTTCTCTAGCAGACTCAACCATCAGGAATTTACAAGGATAGACTGAAGGCAATTTCCCATTTCCTCATAATCTTTTCATTTCTATGGTAACTCTTCAGTTTCATTCCTTATCACCTTGTTCGAATGATATATAGTATGTGGTTACTCTAAGTGACTTCAATCTATTTTCAAGACAGTAATAACCTCAAAGTAGTGATCATGGGCTTATAGAACCATATTTATTAATGTTTATACGGAACCCCTTTTGAAGTTCAGGTTCAGCAGAAACAATACTTTCATAGTCCAGGTAATTTCTCCAGGAGGATAAAACAGAGGTTTTTATTTTTTCCCCTTCTTGTCTTAATTACTCTGGATCACCTTCATTTAGCTCAGGTGCATTCCTTCACTATAACAGGCAGAAAAAGGACATAGTTACAGACGCAGATGGCATGGTTTTATCGTCATGAAATGGAATGAACTTAAGCTACAACTAAGTGTGCCATTAAATTACTGCCAAGGAAAAATAAAAGGCAATCAAGTATTCTAGAAAAAATTTCATCAATTTGGGTTAGATGCTCCACATCATTTATCTAGTTTATATACTAACTACTTTAAACAGTCACTAATGCTTTCATTTATCTCCGAATTAATCATGCAAACCTTTTAAGTAGGCGGGACATCTTAAATTTACAATGTTTGGTATTTGATATGTTCTGATTGTTAATAGTGTGTGCGTTGTGTGAATAATCTAAGATAAATGTTTGGTTATATTGAATTTACAATTTTTCTGGGATCACACCTCTAGGCACTTTGTTACAAAGAGTTGGGGGATCTTGATTGGTCATTTGTTTCTTCATTTGGAGCCAGAATTAATTGTGGGTGATAACTTAGACCCAGCTCCTGGGTCAATTTTCACAAACTCTTCCTGGAACCCCCTAACCCTTGTGTAAGTAGGGTAGGGTGATTTCTGTTTAAGCATTTATTTCACCATTTAAAGGGGTGCTCACAAGAGAATAGAATAGAATCTAGAATTTATCAAATGTTAAGACTTTGCAAAGTTCAGGCAAGAGATACACTGTGAGCAGACATTTACCAGGCAGATATGTCCCTTATCTGTTCTTTATCCACCAAACTCAATCTTCAATACAAGTCAGAACAGTGCAATACTTGGAATCTGTCTGGTCCATTTTATTTTCTCCACCATAAATGACCATCTTTATCCCATCATACATTTTGTTTTTAATACAAATATTTCCCAAAGATGGTTGCATTTGCCTCCAGGATACTGTTGAAATATTACATACTCCCTTACACCCTGTCCTCCTCTTCTAAAGACCCACAGATTTCTTTTGGCTCATAACACCAAGATTGACTATGTTTCTCCTTGAATCTATTTCTTTCTATCTTCTGAATACTTTGAAACTTAGGACATGGTTGCTACTCTTCAAGGTTGCTGGAAAGCTCAAAGCAAATTCACAGATTTTGAGAAAAAGTCAGTTCAGATTTAAAATCATTTTTAGCTTTAGGTATGGCATCCAAAACATCGTTTAACTTTATTTTTTTGGTACTAATTTCATCTTGGCTTTATTTTACTGCTTTTTTTATTGTTTTCACACCTTTTTTTGTTTTACTCAAAGAATTTATATAATTTTAGAGTAGTTTTAGGTACCTAGAAAAATGAAGGGGAAAGTACAAAGATAGGCTCCCTATCCTTACATACTCTCCCCCAAGATTAACAACCCCATCCCCCACTTGTGGTATGTTTGTTATAACTGATGAACCTACATAAAGTTCACTTTTGGAGCTATGAAATGTGTGGGGTTGGACAGAGGTATAATGATGTGTATTCATCATTTTAGGCTTATATTGTATATTCTCACAGCCTTTCAAATTCTCTCTTCTCTGCCATTCATTCATTCCTCATCCCGCCTCCAACTATTGCTCCTTTTACTGTCTATGGACACATTTTCCAGAATGTCACATAACTTGAAATCACTCAGTAGGTAGCTTTTCCAAATTGTCTTCTTTGATAATATGCAAAGTTTCTTCATGCCTTTGCATGGCTTAATAGCTCATTTCATTTTTCGCACTGAATGACATTATACTGTCTGACTGCATCACAGTTTATTTATCCATTCATCTACAGAAGGAACCCTGATTGCTTCCAAGTTTTGACAATTATGAACAAAGTTGCTATAAACACATATGTGCAGATTTTTGTGTGGACATAAGTTTTCAGCTCCTTTGGGTAAATATCAAGGACTATGATGGTTGGATCACATGATAAGAGTATATTTAATTTTGTAACAAACTGTCACTGACCTATTTTCCATCCCTAACGGCAGTGATTCTGAGTTCCAAGTCCTTCTCATACTCTCCAGCTTGTGTGTCATTCTTACTTCTTTTTAATATCTTTTTTTATTTAGGCTTTTAGGCACCAAGATTAAAGTCAATTGTCAATGTAAGATAAAAAATTTTAAATAAAAGCATCAGTAATATTTTAATCATGTCTCCCTCTCCACATACGTATATGCACAGATATATACATGTATTTGGAAACTAGACTGTCTTGTGTGATTTTGTAAAAATATTTTTTAAATTTACAGACTAATTACATTTCCCAATATATGACTACTTTGCATTGTACTTTATGAATCTGTCTCTAGGTTTTTTTCTCTCTCTTGGGAGGTGCTGACGGGACACAATTCATTCCACAAATGATGTCCAAAGAGATTTTCATTTAATGAGTTTATAATTCATAGTTAGATACTGGGGGAATTAATTTATAAATCCCTAAATTTTAATTAATTGGTTATATAAGCATTATGTGAATATTTAACAGATTGTAGTTTATTTAGAGTCTAGAATTAAGATTTTTAACATGTTTACAAGATAAATAATTTTCATTAACCCAAACAAAATGACACAGAAAGTGTACTCTAAATCTCATGAATTGGCTCTATTTGTGAGATATAATTTTAATATTCTCACAGAATGTTGATGTACAGGTTGGGTGCAAATAATTCTACCAGGCTGTGAATCCACAGTGGCAAGAACCTACTTTGGTACTCCTGAAGCCTGTCACTCAACACACTAGCTATTTTTGAAGGACTCAGTGAAGGAGGGAGAAACTACTGGAGAAAAATTCAGTCATTTTGAAGACAAATAATTGCACCTGAACTATCTCAATCCTCACACAATATTGAGGTTTTGGTCCCTTATTATTTCATTGAATTGTGTTTTGAACTCTAAATCTTCAACTTCAATGACTATTCTTTTTTTTTATTTGAAGTTTCAAAAGTATCATGTGTCTGGTTATTAGTTGTGTATACATCAAAGATGAACTGCACCTTTTATAAAGAATGTGTTGGTAAATTGACCCATGTTTCTGGCCTTATTAGCTGCTAGAGTGATGTAAAGAAAATGACCACAATGAAGAATTTTTCTTTTCCAGGTTCTGTAGCTCTATGTGATGCCCAGTCCAGGGTATCTTCACTTTGATGCTATCTTTTGTCCCAGAGATACTTTTTGCTTTAGTTGCCCCAACTGACATTGGAATAGATTCAGTGATGTTTTATTCATGAAAGTAGATCTTATGAATATAGCTCCCAATACACCAGAGAGACAAAAATATCACCACAATTGCACCAAACTAATCTGTAGTTGTGTAACAAATTGACACATAAATTAAATTTTCACTGCTAATGTCTGCTTAACTCTGTAATCATACTCCAGTTTGGGATTCTGCTAACATAATTAGTTTAGCTCAGCTTTGCTCATCAGAGATCACTGAATATTGGAAGATATCAAGACTTCTATTCTTAAACAATATCTGTCACACCCAGAGAAGGTTCAAGGTTAAAATGACAACTATGTGCTTATTTTTTCACATCTTATTGGGCCTCACAAATCTCTAGATACTTTCTTTTTGCTTGAGAATCGATTTATCCCACTGTAGTCATGGCTGCATCTCCTACTTGTTTTCTGCATTCTCTATTGCGAGGTCATCTCTGTGCTGAAAAACTGTTTTCCATATGATTGATCTTGAAGGTGTTGGGGCCATCCTGACTGAAACAGTGGTTAGAAAAATCATTCTTTCATCTTTGGTTTCATCTTTGAAAAGAAAGAAGAATTGAGCTGTTTTACCAGCTGTTGTGAGCTGTTCAAATTTCCTCTAGGGAGAAAAACTAGTTGCTTTCAAAGCTCTGAGGAGTATCAAAAATACTTCAGGACTCAAGAAAGTAAATAAAAGGCAAGGTAGACATTCAAAGACTGCTCTGGGGACCTGAGGGAAAGTCTTAATCAGTAGAGAATCATTGAAACAAAGTCCATGGAAAATACAGTAAAGATCAGCAAGGGCATCTGGGAATTTAGCTTAAGTGCACTGATACCATCCATCACCCAATGAAGTAAAGAGACTGAAAGCAAGTATGTGTGCTCTTTATTATTTATTTTTTATTGAGGCAATATTTGGATACTTCCATCAGGTGTTACCACTGTAGTGCACCCACCACAAACTCATCCATATTCCACCACCATATTCCATTGTGCTCCCTTCCCTCTTTGTTCTTACCCCTGCCCCTGCCCCCCTAATGTTTCAGTTCTGTTGTCAGCAACCAAGGACTAGTTTTTAAGCTTGTCTTTATCTGACTCTCAGTTTAATTACTTTATATTCCACATATTAATGATTTTTCCCCCAGAATTCAGGAGCTTACAAATTAAAAATAGACTTCAATGACTCATAAATTGGCGTTATTATGATGAACTCAGTCTCAGACTTTGTTTTTCAATCTGTTTTTGAGTCCATATTTTTTCTTTTTTTTTTTTTAAAGATGTATTTATTTATGCATACAAGCACTGGGGTACAGGCCAGAGGTGTAGGGGGGTGAGAAGATTCACCACAGAGAGCGGGGAGCAGAACAGGCAGATCAACA